>JAWQEG010000167.1:1427500-2627500 GCA_033782935.1 Petrolisthes cinctipes
CTACTACTACTACTACTACTGCCACTACTACTACTACTACTACTACTACCACTACTACTACTACTACTACTACTACCACTACTACTACTAGTACTACTACTGCCACTACTACTACTACTACTACTGCCACTACTACTACTACTACTACTGCCACTACTACTACTACTACTAGTACTACTACTGCCACTACTACTAATACTACTACTGCCACTACTACTACTACTACTACTACTACTACTACTACTACTACTGCCACTACTACTACTACTACTACTACCACTACTACTACTAGTACTACTACTGCCACTACTACTACTACTACTAACATCCAATGTGAAAGTGAAAACATTAGACAGTAAATTCTTTGAGATACCCTTATGTGGATGATTATTATTTACCACGACTGTATGTATGTATGTATGTATATATGTGTTAGAGACACCTATATGTGGATGATTATTATTGACCACGACTGTATATACAACAGCTCCTGTACTATTAATTCTCTCTCTCTCTCTCTCTCTCTCTCTCTCTCTCTCTCTCTCTCTCTCTCTCTCTCTCTCTCTCTCTCATAATAACAGTTCAAATTAAGCGCTTATTGTAACTCGCTCTGATTGGCCCACCTCAAAAAATCAATACTTAAGATTATCGCTGATTGGCTGAAACCGAATGACATTATTTTAGTGTTAAGGGGGTGCGGGAGTAGGGGACAGGGTTGGGGGGGGGGAATGGGGGGTGCGGGAATAGAGGGAAAGGCTTGGGGGGTGCGGGAATAGGGGGGACAGGCTTGGGGTGGGTATAAAGCCTGTAATCTATTCCCGCACCCCCCTAACCCCCCTCCAAGCCTGTCCCCTATTCCCGCAACCCCCTCTACGAGTCTAACACGTGTTATAGGGTTTGTATAACCTTATAGTACAACAACAAACCCAAATATCATAGTTTACACACTCGTCAATGTCTCGTTTCATTATAATTTGGATGACAAGTGGACGTCAAATTTTAGGAAATTTTAATTAGGTCCATCATTTTCCTATTCTCCTTGGCTGGGAAAATGGGAAGGATTGAAGGAAGAATGGGAAGGATTGAAGGAAGAATGGGAAGGGTTGGAAGAAGAAAGGGAAGGGTTGAAGGAAGAATGGGAAGGGTTGGAAAAAGAATGGGAAGGGTTGGAAAAAGAATGGGAAGGGTTGGAAGAAGAAAGGGAAGGAATGAGAAATTTAACAGCCGACTTAAATTCCTTTTATGAAATACGATAACCCAAACCATTATCCTTTAATTAAGGGGGTGCGGGAATAGGGGGACAGGCTTGGGGGGGGGGGTTAGGGGAGTGCGGGAGTTATTGGGGGGGTGCGGGATTAGGGGATAGTCTGAATAGTTTAGTAAAAGTTGGAGGTCAAGTCTGGAATGGAGTCTAGTTGAAGAGGTAAGAGGTTGAGCTCTGATGGAAAAGCAAAGTTTCTATAGATCTGATATAATGAGTGACTGGGTGATGAGTGTGTAGTAAAGTTTAAGGTAAAAAAGACTTTGAGCTTTTATGTCAAAGTTGGAAAGGAGTCGTAGGTAGAGGAAGAGTTGTTGGATATTCACCTTGCTGGTTTTTACTCCAGTCCTCATACTAACTTGACATTATAAATTATATATTTTTTTTTATGCAATGAACACAGGAATAACTGAAGAACACACACACACACACACACACACACACACACACACACACACACACACACACACACACACACAATTATGAGAATATACGAATACAGACACACATACTCCTACGTTGCACACACACACACACAGTCATGAGAATATACAAATGCACACACACATAGGCCTACGTTACACACACACACAAACACACATACACACACACACATTCATTCATAAATATATGCGAATAGACATACGTTACTCACATAGCAACACACAGACACACACACACACAGTTGAGTGACATTAATTTTGTTGTTTGTTGTGTGAGTGAGGCTTTGGTATTAGATAATATTCATGTTCAAACATTAATTAATCACTGAACATTATTTTTATCATTGTTATAATTTGGTCTGTTTTTTGAGACACGAAAATTTACATAACTTTTGAACAGAGGGTGGTAGAGAAAAAATAAAAAATTCTTCTAGCCCAATTTACCAATTGTACTTCCATACCAAATTTAATCCAAATCCATATATATCTTCATGGTCAAAAACAGGTTCAACATTTTTTCCAAAAAAGTGGCCATAACTAAAAAACGGTGCATCGTAGAGGAAAACGGAGAAAATTTAGCCCCCTCTTCTGGTAACCCCTACCCGTATGACCTATTCTTCCACACCCATAGGTCAAATGTGAGATTCGACAACATTTTTTACCTATTCCAAAAACCCATATTTTTGGTTGTGGTGTGTGAGTGAATGGAACGTGATAAAGATGAATTAAGTCTACGGAAATTACACGATGTTATTCCAAAGACAGAGAGAAAGAGAGTGAGGTATTTTTTCTTAGTATGCCAGCCGCCTTTCACAACACACACACACACACACACACACACACACATAGAACAAATTACCATCCATAAGAAGAAATGTTGTGTGTCAAAACCATGCATACATAACTTTAATTAAAGAAAAATATGATAATGGATAGGGTTTTAATATACGGGACATAACGAGCTTGACTCAATCCTGTAAAGATACAAATAGGTAAGAACACACACACACAGACACAGACACACACAGTCACACACACACACGTAGCTTGTAGACAGACAAGGGGGAGAGGGGGGGGGGGCATAACTTGTAGACAGACATGGGGGGAGGGGGGAGGGGGGGAGCGTTTAAGGACCCTATGATCGTGTATGAAATTGGAGGCTTCTGATTCCTCCTGACCATGCCACGAAACAAACAAGCTCCTTCCATATAGATGTGTGTGTGTTGTGGGTGTGTGTATGTGTGGGTGTATTTGTGTGTGTGTGTGTGAGTATGTGTGTGGGTGTGTGTGTGTGTGTGTGTGAGTATGTGTGTGGGTGTGTTTGTGTGTGTGTGTGTGTGTGTGTGAGTATGTGTGTGGGTGTGTGTGTGTGTGTATGTGTGTCGTGGCAATATTTGAAGGACTCATTTACCTCTAATTTTCTGACTACATCACACACAGGGTTCCTTAAGGGGGTGCGAGAATAGGGGGACAGGTTTGGGGGGAGGTTAGGGGGGTGCGGGAGTAGGGGACGGGCTTGGGGGATGTTTAGGGGGGTGTGGGAATAGGGGGACAGGTTTGGGGTGGGTAGAAAGCCTGTCCCATATTCCCGCACCCCTCTAACCCTCCCCCCTACTCGCGCACCCGCCAAAACCCCCCCAAGCCCCCCCCCCCCTATTTCCGCACCCCCCTTAAGGGATTACAGTAATATGCTTTTGATATTTTGGAGTGCAATTAATTCACTCAGAGTATGTCAAAAAAAAAAAAAAAAAAAAAAAAAAAATTGGTGGTCTCTCTCTAACGAAAAAAAAATAGGATTTTCTCTCTCTCTCTCTCTCTCTCTCTCTCTCTCTCTCTCTCTCTCTCTCTCTCTCTCTCTCTCTCTCTCTCTCTCTCTCTCTCTCTCTCTCTCTCTCTCTCTCTTTGTGAAATAACAGAAAAAAAAAATCAGAAATATGTTTGTTGATTTGTCATGAAATTAAAACTCGCTTCTTATACTGGTGATACAACTTTATTATTTTCATTATTATTATTATTATTATTTTTAATATTATTATTTTCATTATTATTATTATTATTATTTTCATTATTATTATTATTATTATTATAATTTTTATTATTATTATTATTATTTACTCCCTTATCTTCTTCATTAATTAAAAGACACTGTAAATAATTATGTTTTTTTATTTTATTTATTTGTCACTTTTTCCTTGTTAAAATTCTAACTTCAATATAAATTCTCCCTGCTTTATGTATTATGTATTAATTTGTATGAGCATTGATTCCCTTGGCATTTTATTCATAGTTTTTTTTAATTTGAAGATTTTTTTAATTGCAGATTATTCATTATTATTATTATTATTATTATTATTATTATTATTATTTTTATTTTTTTTTTTATTATTTTTTTTTTTTTTGCCAGTTTCTCAATACTTTTTTTTTCTAATTTGTCTTGTATTCATAGTTTTTAAATTTGAAGATATTTTCTTAATTGTTTTACAGCACTAGTAGATTATTCATTATTATTTTTATTATTTATTTATTTTTGCCAGTTTTTCAACACTTTTTTTTTCTAATTTGTATTGTATTCATAGTTTTTGTAATTGGAAATATTTTAATTTTCTAGTATATTATTCATTATTATCATTTTTTTTTTTAATTATTATTATTATTATTATTATTATTTTTTTTTTTTTTTTTTGGCAGTTTCTCAACAATTTTTTTTTTCTCTCTAATTTGTGTTGTATCCAGATAGAGAATAATTATCATATGTGGAGCCAATCTTATTCTTGTACAGCCACCATCAAATATCCTCCAACACTTTCCTTCCATCGTGCAAATAAACCAGTATCATATCAAAATATAATCATACAACACCTTACGTCATCTCAACCCCCTCAATTATTATTATTATCATCATCATTATTATTATTATGAGGTGCTGTAAAATATAATCATACAACACCTCAACCCCCTCAATTATTATTATTATTATTATTAAGAGGTGCTATAAGATATAATCATACAACACCTTACGTCAACTCAACCCCCTCAATATTATTATTATCATCATTATTATGAGGTGCTGTAAAATATAATCATACAACACCTCAACCCCCTCAATTATTATTGTTATTATTATTATGAGGTGTTGCAAAATCATACATGTGTTGTTCTTTATGACCAAGATAATTACTACCATGGAAGGAAAGTGTTGGTGGATATTTGATTGTGGCTGTACAGTTACTTAATTAACTAGGATTATTTAAGATTATTCAAGGAGGATAGTACAGTGTAGGGTTGTAAATCTGGAGTAAATGATTCCTTCAAAACTATTCCCAGCAACAGGCCAAAGGAAAATATAAACAACATAGATTATTCTACAGTATTAAAGGTGTAATTCACTTTGGTTACATTGGAGTGCCTTGATTCCTCCAAAGTATGCCAGGAAACAACAGGACCAGATGAACAAAAATAATGGTGTTCTGTTGTTGCTTGGAATAGTTTGGAGGATTCAGCAGTTGCTCCAGATTTACCAACACTGAACTTCCCCTATAAGGATACAATAAATTATTCACTTCAGTATAAAGTTGTGTTGTAGTTTTATTATTGTCCTACATCTTGTGCGTTTGTTATGATATCTTGAAACCAACAGCTTGTATGAATGAATACTTGTGGTCAGTTGTATAGCCACAATCAAATATCCACCAACACTTTCCTTTCATGGTAATAAATATCTAGGTAATAAAGAACAAACACGTCTATGATTTTGCAACACCTCATAATAATGATAATAATTGAGGGGGTTGAGTTGATGTAAGGTGTTGTTGTATGATTATATTTTACAACACCTTATAATAATAATAATAATAATAATAATCATTGAAGGGGTTGAGTTGACGCAAGGTGTTGTTGTTGTATGATTATATTTTGATATGATACTGATTTATTTGCACGATGAAAGGAAAGTGTTGTAGGATATTTGCTTGTGGTTGTTTTATAAGTCACCTTTACTCCCAAGCACATGATTTCTTTGTCTTTCCTTCAAAATACAGTAGTAAGTTCTGGCTTTTAAGGAGGTAATTCACTTTTGTTACATTGGAGTGCCATGATTCCTCCAAAGTATGCCAGGAAACAGACCCAAAATGAAGAAAAATAATGGTATTCTGTTGCTTGGAACAGTTTGGAGGAATTAGTGGTTCCAGATTTGCCAACACTGAACTTCCCACTTAAGATTAGGGGCCGTAAGCAAAAAAAAAAAAAAAAAAAAAAAAAAAGAAATACGGGTAAATCAATAAAAAATATTCTTGGTGTTGACTTTGTTTTGGTAACAATACAATGACTCCCTTCACACACAATACACCACACATTGTATAGGTATGTACAGTCGGCAGCATAAATTCACGTCCATCTCATCTTGAACCAGTTTTTATTCCAACAACATACATAATTTACCATATGAGAACTATATCTGTCATCTCTGTATTAAAATTGTATTACCGTACATCACTATAGCTAATACTGTACAGCCACAATCAAATATCCACCAACAGTTTCATTCCATTGTGCAAAATAATCAGTATCATCATATCAAAATATAATACAACACCATATGTCTTCTCAACCCCCTCAATTATTATTATTATGAGGTGCTGCAAAATCATACATGTATTGTTCTTTATTACCAAGATATTTACTACGATGGTGAGAAAGTGTCGGTGGTTATTTGATTGTGGCTGTACATCTAGTCAGAAAAAACAACAATTGGGAGAACAGAAACAATGGATGGAGTACATTTATTAAGTGAAGAAGCATGTATTAATAACTGAGTTTAAATAAATGTAACACCATACCCCCCACCCCACTCCCCTACACCCCCTCTTGATTATCATATAATGACGTCATGATTTGGTGGAGAATGTAGTTCACGTTTTGGTTCATAATTCATTTTTTATTAATTAATCAGAATTCATTATTATATAATTAAATTCCCCATAATTTTCCCTATATTTTGATATAATAATTTCTTTAATTACGCAATTACTTAACGAAATTAGCGAATATTTTATATTTATAATGTCCAACCGTGACTAATTGGTACATTGGAGCACTTTGGGTGCTCCAAGGTATCTCAGGCAACACAACTTAATGCAGGAATAATACAGTTTGGAGGAATCAGTTTGCTCCACAATTATCCTATGGAAATCTGGGTTCCTTTATAGTACTTTGATTCCTCCAAAGTATGTCAGGAAAGAGAATTAATTAATAAATATAATAGTATCAATCCTGTTGTATGGAATAGTTTGGAGGAATCCAATTGGTCCAGTATTACCACAACCAACACCACAGCTTCGAATGAATTAGCTTTATTAACATTATTAAGGTGGTAATTCACTTTTGGTACATTGGAGTGCCTTGATTCCTCCATAGTATGTCAGGAAACAGGACCACTGATGAACAAATATAATAGTGTTCTGTTGCTTGGAATATTTTGGAGGATTTAGTTGCTCCAGATTTACCAACACAAATTTTCCCTTTAAATATGTACAGGAGATGGATGCGAATTTATGTTACCGTCTGTACTCTCTCTCTCTCTCTCTTCTCTCTCTCTCTCTCTCTCTCTCTCTCTCTCTCTCTCTCTCTCTCTCTCTCTCTCACACATACACACACACTTAATTAACTTAATTTTATTAAGTTTGGAAAAAGTGAGAGAAGACCAAATTTTCAATATAAACTTGAAACAAAATATTAAATGAAGCAGAGAAAGAAACAGACTTAGGGTTAATGATAAATAAGAAATTGACACCAGATGATTATATAAATGAAAAAGTGAGAAACATGTATGCATTGTCAGTAAATATGAAAGTGGCCTTCACTTATATAGACGAAGAAATGGTCAAGAAAATAATAACATAATATGCTGCAGTAGTATAGAACCCACATTACAAGAAACATATCACCAAATTAGAAAAAGTACGAAGAGCAGCAACAAGATGGCTACCAAGTCTAAGAGAACTAAGCTATGAAGAAAGACTAAATAAACTAAAATTACCTAAACTAGAAGAAAGACGAAAGAGAGGAGATATGATTATAATTTACAAATGTGTCACAGAAAAAGAAAAGATAGATATAAAAAAACTTGTATCTACAAGGAATACCTACAATGAGAGGACATAGTATGAAATTAATTAAAAGAAGAGGAGATAAAGATGTACAGAAATATAGTTTCCAATAGAGTACTAGACGAATGGAACAAATTACCAGAAGAAGTGGTGTGTGCCAAAAACATACATATACACACACACACACAAAACATACATACATACACACACACACACACCAGAAGTAGTGAGTGGTGTGTGTCAAAAACATACACAACTCTAAAGAAAAATATGATCATTGTGTTTTAAAATACGGACATTACGAGTTTGACTCAATCCTGTAAAGATACAAATAGGTAAGAATAAATAGGTAAGAAAACACACACACATACACACACACGTACACAAACTTGAGAAAGGTGAGATAACAACATACAATACCAGACCTTCATCTCCACACTGAAGGTAGCCTCGGCACGTCGCACACCCTCCCTAACAAAATGCCCAAACATAGAACCCCCCCCTCCCCCCCCCCCCCACACACTCTACATCTCAATCCCCCAATCCCTGTTGAGGAGGGAGCCCCCCACCGCATCTCCTTGTGTGACTACGAGGAGTACAGCTATGTTTACATCCATAGCAAGGCCCGACAGCAAAAGCTGGTTTACCCCTGCCACTTCACTACCGGGCAAACTCCCCCTCCAGCATTCAGCCAGCCATGGGCCACACTCAATGCAGGCCCCTCCTCCAAGGACTGTGAAACCGTGTCCACTTTCAAGCATTCACCACACTCCTCCACTCGTTTCTATCACCTTGCACCTAAGATATAACTCTTCTACAGAGCTCCTTTCACAGCGTCCATCCATCTCCTCTGTGGCCTTCCTCTCCTCCTTACACCTCCCACATTAGAGCCACCTATCCTCTTTACCATTATATTCTCCTCCTTCTCTCCACATGTCCAAACCAGCTTAACACATTCTGCTCTGCCCCACCTGTTAGCTCTCTCACTACATCTGTCCTTCTCCCCACTTCCTCATTCCTGACTCTGTCCATTCGAGTCACACCACACATGCTTCTCAGACATCTCATCTCTACTGCATTCAACCTTCTTTTCTCACTTTCTCCCATATTCCATGTTTCCGCTCCATACAGTACAGTAGGCACTGCTATCCCTTCGTACAACTTCCTCTTTACGTCCATTCTAAGTGACTTACAGTCAAACATCCTATTCATTCCTCCTAGCACCTTTCCTACCGTCATTTACTTTACATTTTACCTCTGTCTCTATTTTACTACCCACCATCACCTTTGACCCCAAATACTTAAAGCACTCCACCTCCTCCTATATTTCACCATCTAGCATTATATTCATCCTTCTATCCTTTGCTCCACTCCTAGATCTCATTACCTTGCTCTTTGCCTCGTTCACTCTCAGTTTCCTCCTGCACACCCGTCAAACTCTTGCACTAACATACTCAGTTCCTTTTCTGACTCTGCCACTATCTCAGTCCTCTCTCCATCACCCTAGCATTTAAATACCTCTCTTACCACTCTGTCCATAAAAAATATTAAACAACCATGGTGGCATCACACAGCCTTGACAAAGTCCTACCTTTACTTCCCACTGTAACACATGCTCTACTGTTCACATAGAAACTTTTCACCCCTCTCAATAATCCTCCCACCTCCAGCCCGTACAAACTGCAAAACCTTCCACAATCCATTTCTATCAAGTTTCTATCATATGCTTTCTCGAGATCCATAAATGCCCATACTACTTCTTTACTTTTCTCTAATTATTTTTCACACACCTGCCTTACTGCAAATATCTGGTCCACACAACCTCTTCCTCTCCTAAAGCCACCTTGCCTCTCACTAATCACAGCCTCCGTACCCTCTCTGACTCTCTTTATCAGCACCTTCCCATACAGCTTTCCTACTACACTTAACAGGCTTAAACCCCTGAAACTTGTACATTGGTATCTATCCCCCTTTCCCTTATATAGAGGTACTACACAAGCACTCACCCATTCTACAACCACTCATCATACTTGTTCCACCATATTTCAGTCATTCTACAGTGCATCCATCCAAACCTGAAGCTTTCCCTGTTTTCATCTCTCTCATTGCCTCTCCACCTCCATCTTTCCCTGTTTTCATCTCTCTAATTGCCTCCTCCACCTCCATCTTTCCTGTTTTCATCTCTCTCATTGCCTCCTCCACCTCCTTCTTTCCCTGTTTTCATCTCTCTCATTGCCTCCTCCACCTCCATCTTTCCCTGTTTTCATCTCTCTAATTGCCTCCTCCACCTCCATCTTTCCTGTTTTCATCTCTCTCATTGCCTCCTCCACCTCCTTCTTTCCCTGTTTTCATCTCTCTCATTGCCTCCTCCACTTCCTTCTTTCTTATCGGCTCCTCATTTAATCCCTCCAACCTGTTTACTCCATTTCCCCTTCCAAGCACAACAATTAAGTGTTGTGCATATATTACCTCCTAGTGAAGGACTGTTAAGGACTCTGGATTGTACACGTGTACCATTGTGTTGTTGGTGGTCGCACTCAGTGTTTTAGCCCCACCCCTTCCTCTCTCTCATTTACTATGGCCACGTGAGAACAAGGGATACTACTGCTGTGTATTGTGTATATACTGATGTGTTAGTGTTGTGTATATCGTACCCCCTGGTGAAGGACTGGTACACTTTACACATGTGCCACTGTGTCCTTTGTGCTTGCCACAAAGTTCTAGCACTCTCACTCTCTCATTACATTGGCCACGTGAGAAAAAGGTAGGGGTGAGCAGTGTACCTGTGTTACCGTACTGTCTCGTCTGGCCGCCGCCTTGCACTCCACACACACGTACGACACAATTTATTTTCCTCCACTTGTGCTACACCTCATACTCACCCTCCATCCACGCCAATATTTTCTCCACCAATACGTAATACCATCAATTCAATTCAATTCAATTCGATTCAATTTATTATGTTTTGTTATACCTGAATAATATTACAAGAGAGTTGTTTTGGTGACAAACAGCCCTTTATAAGCATGAGCTTTTGGGGCAATGGTAAAGTGTAAATCCTTGACTAAGATTATTTACATAGAAGTACTAATGAAACAATTTGTAATAATAATAATAATGAAAATAACAATAACAACAATAATGACAATAATGATAATAATATAATAGTAACAATAATAATAATAATATTAATAATAATAATAATATTGATGAAAATGGTAATAATAACAAAGATAATGACGACAACAACAATGATAATGATAATAATAATATAATAGTAACTATAATAATGAAGGTAAAAAAATTGTAATAACAATAATAATAGTGAAAATAATAATAATAATAATAATAATAATAATAATGATGACAACAACAATATTAACAATGATAATAATAACAATAATAATTGTAGTAATAATAATAATAATAATATCCACAATATTATTTATAATACTGCTAAAGATAAACATGACAACATTGTTAATGCAATGAAATAATATAAAGCAATAATATTAGTAATGATAAAAGTAATGATAATGACAATGACAATAATAATACTAATAACAATAGTAATAATAATTATAATAAAATACAATGTAAGTAATCATAATAATAAAAATAAATGCAACAGAATTATATCAAGACGAATAAAGAGAAAGTATTAATTAAGAATACAGGGATAGTAGGAGTTTCTTGTAGCAATTTTGAAAGGATTGTAGATTGAGAGATTGTTTAATATTGCTGGGAATATTATTCCATGTTTTGGGACCAAGGTATAACAGTGAATGTGCGAACAGTGTTAGTTTGTGTCTGGGTATAGGTAGTAAATCTTGGTTACGAGTATGATAAGTGTGAAGGGGTTGTAGATTGTATAGGTTTGATTTTATTTGTTTGTACATATAGGATGCAATGTTCAGTTTAGAGATGTCTGTTAAGTTAAGGATATTTAGTGATTTGAATAATGGTGGTGTGTGTGTACAAAAGTCACTATTAGTCATTATCCTGATAATTTTTTTGTGTAGAATGTTGAGGTTATATAAATGAGTGGAATAAGTATTTGACCAAATTGAATTGCAGTAGTTTAAATGAGGATATATATGAGCATAATAAATACATTTGAGAACTTCTGGTGGGGCGTAATGCTTAACTTTGAGGAGGAGTGGAATAATTCTGGACAGTTTCAAACAAAGATCAGAAATGTGGTGCTTGAATGTCACTTTCTTGTAAAAAACTACGCCAAGAAATTTAGTTTTGTAAACCTGTTGGATATCATCATTTAATATTGTTAGATTTGGCAATGGTTGGTATTTAGAGATAATGTTGCTGAATATCATATAATATGTTTTTGTGGTATTTACTGTGAGTTGGTTAGCCAAGCACCAATTTGAAAATTTTTCAAGCTCTAGATTTGCACTGTTGATTAAATCAGTAGGTTGATCTCCTATCATATAAAGTGTTGAGTCGTTGGCAAATAAAATTGTTTCTAAAGTGTTAGTTATATTACAAATATCATTAATGTATAAGATAAACAAGATCGGTCCAAGGATACTACCTTGTGGAACTCCAAGGTGTACTGATTTAGTTGGGGAAGAACATTTATTAAGAATTACATATTGACTTCTATTATTTAGGTAGGAACTGAACCAATCATGTATACACCCTCGTATACCGTAGTGATACATTTTGTCAAGAAGAATATTGGGTTGAATGGTGTCAAAAGCTTTACGAAAATCAATGAAAACTGATAAGATAGATTTGTTTTTGTTAAGAGCAGAATAAACATCTGATGTAAATGTGTTGATAGCCTCAAGAGTGCTTCGACCAGACCGAAAGCCAAATTGCTTGTTATTTAAAATGTTATGTTTATCTAGGAATGACATTAAATGCTTTTTCATAAGTGCTTCAAATATTTTGGAAAACATTGGTAGAAGAGAAATTGGTCGGTAATTTGATATATCAGATTTATTGCCTGCCTTGTGGATGGGTATTACTTTTCCGATTTTGAATCTGTCTGGGAAGATGCCTGTATTTATGGATTGATTAAACAATATTGAGAGTGGTATAGAGAGTGTATCTTTGTTTTCTTTGATAATGTTTGGTGGGATCTCATCAAGATGTACTGACTTATCTTTCAAAGTTGATATTATCCTCATGGTATCGTAGTTAGTTATTGGAGGTATTGCCATAGAGTTTGGATAATTACCACGGAGATAAATATTATGGGAGTTTATTTTAGGTGGCAGTTTGCTAGGGAGTTGAGGAGCAATGTTTACAAAATACTCATTGAATGCTTCGAAGATATCGGTAGGAGTGTTTTTAATTATATTATTGTGACTAATAGAGTAAGTGGTATCATGTTTTTTAACAGGATAATTAGATAATTTATTTATAGTTTTCCATAAGTGTTTAGTGTTAATTTTGAAGTTACTGAATTTATTAAGATAATAATTTCTTTTTGTCTGTTTAATGGTAGCATTGAGTTGATTTCTATAAGTTTTGTAAACATCCAAGGTGATTATTGCAAGTTTGAAAGATTTATAGAGAGCAAATTTATGTTTAATTGCTTTAGCAATTTCTTGGTTTAGCCATGGCTTTTGCAGTCTTTTAGAGGATATATGTTTAGTGATGAGCGGAAAGCATGAAAAGTATAAACTATATATCGTATCAAGAAAAAGATTACAATTAGTGTTAGTATCTTGATATTTCAACAAGGACACCCAATTAATTTCCGAAAGTTTGGCTTTTAATTTCTGACGATTTTCGTTTGATTTAATTCTGAATGTAATCTTATGTTTAGTGTTAAGTCTGTCGAAAACTGGAATGTTAAGGAATACAGGAAGATGGTCGGTGATAGGAAAAAGGATGATTCCCGAGGAGGAGGGAATATTATAGTTAGTCCATATATGATCTAATAGGGAAGGAGAAGCATTAGAATTATCATCAGAGAATCTTGTGGGTCGTGATATTATATGA
This sequence comes from Petrolisthes cinctipes, assembly GCA_033782935.1. Classification (NCBI taxonomy): domain Eukaryota; kingdom Metazoa; phylum Arthropoda; class Malacostraca; order Decapoda; family Porcellanidae; genus Petrolisthes; species Petrolisthes cinctipes. The sequence continues at coordinate 1,441,282 of JAWQEG010000167.1, forward strand.
GGAAAGAAATTATAGGATTGCATCATTGTCAAGAAATTATTTGTAGGTGGATGAGAATCATGTTCCAATAAATTGATATTGAGGTCACCAGTAATGATAGTATGGTTATTAGTAAAAATGGCTTGAGATAAAAATTCATCCATAAATAAATTAAATTCATTAACTTTATGGTGTTTATCATGGTGACGATAGATGGTACATATAATGAACTTTGCTTGATCAAAATTGATTTGAATAGTACAAATTTCAGCGTTATCATCATGAATACAATAATCATTTAATTGTGTACAAGAGATGTTACTATTCACAAAAATAGCAACACCCCCATAGCCTCCGGATCTATGTGTATGGAAAGAATTGAAGCCAGCAATATCATTATATGGTGCAGTATTTGGGGTGAGCCAGGTTTCACTAATGCATAGTAAGTCAGGAAGTTTGGGAAGGGATTGAATAAGAGTAGTAAGGTGATCATAGTTCTTGTTCAGGGACCGAGCATTGACATGTAGAATGCTTAAATAGTCAATTACATTAGATGGAATACTTAATTTATATGACTGTAAGTCATGATACTTACATATATCATTGATGTTTAAAGTGTTATATAGAGAATTAATAATTTCAAGATCAACATTGTTTTCATTTTGGTTATCATCAACATATTTTAGGAGCGTGTCAAATAAATTACTATTTGCTATGTTCATTAATAAAAAGTTATATTAAGTTAAAGGTTTTAGTTTGTCAGAGGTTTAGAGGTAGGGGAGGAAGGGAGAGAGGAGATTCGAGAGAGAGTTGAGAGGGGAGTAAATTTATCAATAACAACAAAAAATTGTAATAATAAAGCAAGAAAAAAAAAACTTATTAATAAATATATATGAGACTGATAAAGGCCAGTCTGTAACGGGTATGCATGTGTTGTACCTAGTTTAGCAGGTAGAATAGTTTATACATGGTATATAGTAATAGCAGCAAACGGACAAAATTAACCAGGGAAAACAAAATAGGAGTATATATACCATAGATGAAACAATTTGCTTATGAATATACCATTGTACATATTGTAAAGAATAAAAATACTAGTAGTAGTAGTAGTAGTAGTAGTAGTAGTAGTAGTAGTAGTAGTAGTAGTAATATTAGTAGTATTAATAGTAATAGTAGAAGTAGTTGTGGTTGTAGAAGTAAAAGAAATAGTAGTAGTAGTAGTAGTAGTAGTAATAGTAATAGTAATAGTAGAAGTAGTAGTAGTAGTAATAGTAATAGTAGTAGTAGTAGTAGTAGTAGTAGTAGTAGTAGTAGTAGCAATAGTAGTAGCAATAGTAGTAGTAGTAGTAGTAGTAGTAGTAGCAACAATAGTTTTAGTGGTAATAGTATTAGTGGTAGTAGTATTAGTGGTAGTAGTATTAATAGTAGTAGTAGTAGTGGTGGTAGTAGTAGTAGTATTAGTGGTGGTAGTAGTAGTAGTATTAGAGGTGGTAGTAGTAGTAGTAGTAGTAGTAGTAGTAGTAGTAGTAGTAGTAGTAGTAGTAGTAGTAGTAGTAGTAGTAGTAGTAGTAGTAGAAAGTAGTAGTAGTAGAAGAAAGTAGTAGTAGTAGAAGAAAGTAGTAATATTAGTAGCTCTATTTGAAAGAAAGAAAAATACATATATACGGTATGGTAACATAAATATTAATGGTGTCATTAGAAATATTAACAGTAATAGTAATCACATTGCAAATAGTAGTGTTATTAATATCAACAATCGTATGAATCCAAATAAGCGTTAGTTCATGTTTTCAGCTGTATTTTTGAAGATTGGATGATCATCAAGGAATAGAGCAAGTGACTGGTCATTGGTTATGGTGTGCTTAACTGTGGAGTTTCTAAGTTTCACTATTATCCTACCATCAGAAGCGTGACATTGTTGGAAAAGGTGTTTATGTTGTGTCCTGATTCTACGAATTACAGTATATATCTCACGGCGTTTAGGGGTCAGTGATTCATTAATATACAGTTGTGGTTTTACGGTTATACATGTGTGTACTAGTTCTGATTTTTTTATGCGGTTTTGTAGTTTCACTATTATTGGTCTTGTTTTCCCTTGAGTTTTACGGCCAATGCGATGTGCAACATTAATATCTGTATGTGTCATGTTAACATGGAGGTGGTGTTTGATGGTGTTCACTATGAGGTCACAGGGGTTTTCATTGGTTAATTCATCAGGTAATGAGAGGCCACTAATTATCACTGTGTCTCTACGTTCGTACTGATCCACGTCATCTATTGTTGTTTCTAAATTGATTATTTTATTTTCCAGTTCATTAATTTTAGTTTGCATATGGTCAATTTGTCTGTTATTGGTAGTGATTAAGTTGTCGACCTTGGAGAAATATGTGTCAAATTGTGTTTGAATAACTTTGCCTATGATTGTCACAAGTGCCTGCATATCACCTGGTAGATTGGTGTTGGATAATTCCTGGTTGATTATTTCTGTTACGTCAGGCACTGAGGTGGTGGTGATGGTGGTGGTCGTTAAGGTAGTAGTGTTGTGTTTACCGGTCCCGCCAATGGTTGTTATTACATTTGCGTCTTGTGATAAGGCGCCTTCTTCACTAGTAGAAGCTTCCTCAGGCTTCTTATTCCTCCTCCATCACTGCTGTAATAATATTATAGCGCAGAAAATAGGGCACTGGGACAATTGAGGAAATGGTTGTTTGGAGTGTAGAAAATGAAGATGGCGCTGAGGTGGCGGGTGTACGGTGGGTATGTTGTTAGGCCAGAATGTTATCACATTTCAATTAATTTCAACACATTATGGCGCTTATCTGGTTTAGATTAAGGTTGAAACATACCTCTAGCAGCCAGCAAGAATACTGGCTGCTCAAACAAGTGATCGCGGGGACAAATGAAGGAAATGTAGGAGCTCTGTTAAGCACGTCTTCACTCCACCGCTGCCCAAAACACTCTCTCCCCAGATAAGAGCAGAATATTCACCTGCCGCCTTCATCAAGCTCGGCCAGTGTTCACCATTGGAGGGACTGTCATTCCTATGTGTTCCCAGTATCGCTACCTGGGCGCGCCAGTCAATATTTGGCCGATTGTCCCTGTCAGATCTCAAGACCATCCCATTGTCCAGGACTTATTGGGTCGTCTCCAGCGCCGACTTACGCCACTTCAATGGCTCACTAACAACTCCTCGGGCATCTCCATCCCAGTAGCCAGGACTATCTATATTGCTTTTATCCGTTCAGTTGTTGATTACCTCTCCCCTGCTCTGATTCAACTTCCCAGAGCTACTCTTGAAACTTTAGAAAAATTTGAGAATAGAGAAATGAGAATAATTCTCGGTTGTCCAATGTCGACCAGGATAGTGAACATGCAGCGTGAGTTGCGTCTTCCCCCATTGGAGGGCCACTGTTGGCTGGCAAGGCCAACGCAGCGCTCGGTGCTCACCCCCTGAGGGACAAGGGTCATCAACATTGTCAAGCTTTTTTTTTTTAAGTACCTAATAATAATAAAAGACAGAAAAAGGAAAAAAAATTGCACACTATACACTTAAAAAAATAATTATAATTACAATTTAAAAACAATTTCGTCACTAATAATATTAAAAGGGAAATTAAAATCTATATGTGGGGGAACCTATTGTGCCCCCACACCGCCTCCCCCTTCAGCTTCACCTTCAGCTTCTATAAAGTAAAATACTGATAAAAACAGGGAGGTGTCCCCCGAGGTCACCACGTGGAGGCGGGGTGAGACTTACCTACCCCTCCTGCGGAGGGGTAGGTCACCGAGATTCTTTATAAAAGAACTTCCCAATTCTTAATGGTAGCCAGTGTGCAGTGGCTGCACCTTATACCACATTGGTTACGATACTGCCACTGTGTAAAACTAACAATGACTCCACTAAAGGTTCATATAACCTACGAGTTGGACCCCTTGTCTGTCAGAGGTCTTGTACTGGTGCTGGAGCCTCACCACCCATGGAAATAAAGGCAATTGGTGCTGGAGCCTCACCACCCATAGAAATAAAAGTAAATGGTGCTGGAGCCTTACCATCTATAGAAATGAATGTAAATGGTGCTGGAGCCTCACCACCCATAGGAATAAAAGTAAATGGTGCTGGAGCCTTACCATCCATAGTCATGAAACTACTACTGTACCTGGATTATTACTACTATTATTATTCTGTCATTAATTATTATCATCATTATTTGTGTACCACAGCTTGGATGCATGTAGGTTGGAGTATTGAACACATACACACACACACACACACACACACACACAAAGTAAGTAATAGCTGATTTAAATTAAAGGGGGGAGGGTAAAGTGTTGGTGGTCAACCTGGAGCACACACACACACACACACACACACACACACACACACCTCTAACCAAAGGTACAGGTTACTATTATCATCATCTGGAGCACACACACACACACACACATACACACACACACACATACTACATCTCTAACCAAAGGTACATGCTACTATTAATATCATCTAAATGTACAGTCGGCCTCAGGAATTCGTACACAAAGCATTAGTTAAAAGGAGTTGTTATTCTGCACATACTGTAAGCATTGTTCTGCTGACTGATTCAAGTATTACCTAAATAACATTAATAGAAGAATTTTGTGTTAGAAAATTAATATACTATTTTTTTTAGTTGTTACGAACCCTTGATGTCACAGTGGTGTATACGAATTGCTGATGCCGACTGTACCTCAAATATGTCTAACAGGATATTACACAACACAATAAGATAAGCTGTTTTAATTAAGTGGCGAGTATTGTGCTGGTGGTGGGAAATGTGGAGCAACTGATGCCTCCAACATATTCCAAGTAACAGAACACTAATATTATTGTTATTCTCATCCTGTTGTTTCCTGGTATACTTTGGAGGAATCAAGGCACTCTAATGTACCAAAGTGTGTGTAATACACCCTTAATTTGTTTGTGGCATGTTGGAATGTTACTGATTCACCCAAACTATTCAAAACAACAACAAAACATAAGACACTAGACCTAAGCCATCCCACCCCTATAAAATTCTTACTAGATTCAGGCCACCATTAATTTTGTTCATCTGGTCCTGTTGTTTCCTGGCATACTTTGGAGGAATCAAGTTGCTTTACTGTACATTCATGATACATAGGGCCGTATGCAATTGGTGGTGTTGACGGTAGTGTGTGTGTATGTGTTGTGTGTATGTGTGGTGTGTGTGTATGTGTGTATGTGTGGTGTGTGTGTATGTGTGGTGTGCAGTGACAGAGTGGATAAAAAGACGGACTGCGGATGTCAAGGACCCGGGTTCGAATCCACGAGGAAACGTCTGGGATTTTTCAGAGGTGAACTGGGTCCAGTTGTTCGGCAATTATCCTGGCTTCACCGACACATCAAGAAAATATCCCCTACATCGTCGTCAACTCACCATATTCCAAGATGCTGTGAGTGACGGTGTAGCTGCTCTCCCTTGATAGTGACGTGTATAAATAAGGTGTCGTCATCTAATGGGACAGAAGAGAAGCTATGGTACCAACATCACCACGAAGCTCCACTGTCTCATCTGGTGCGACACCCAGTAATCTCGGGGCCTCGCAAGAGTCACGGGCTATGTGTGGTGTGTGTATGTGTGGTACCGGTACAATGGCTCTGTAGTATATGTGTGTGTGTGTGTGTATTTGTGGTATGTGTATGTGTAGTATGCATGTGTGCATGTATGATGTGTGGTATGTGTATGTGTATATGTGTGGTACTGGTACAATGGTTTTGTAGTGTGTGTGTATGTGTGGTGTGCGTATGTGTATATGTGTGGTACTGGTACAATGGCACTGTAGTGTGTGTGTATGTGTGTGTATGTGTGGTGTGTGTTAGTGTGGTACCGGTACAATGGCTCTGTAATGTGTGTGTGTGTGTTTATGGAATCATCATACTGGTATCACACCATCGTCAACATCATCAATGGGTGGAAAATCACACTGACGTGATCATGAATGTAAGTAATAAAACCCAAACTGGTAGACGAAATATTTTATTCCAGAAGTTTCGGTGACCTCTGTCGCCCTCTTCAGTAGAAATACAGGTTAAGAGTGGTACTGTACATCCATTACTTTCGAGTGAGTTTATATACACTACGTTGTGACCCGCCAGCAACCTCACTTCACCACCTAATCCGTCGTGCCTGTTGCCCGAGGCGCTTCACTGATGGGTGGTGGGAGTACTTTTGGCGGCAAACACTTACTGACTAACCCTTTCATGACTGGGTCTAACTTAAACATACCCTCTAATAGGTTAAAATTATTGTACTTATTAATACATACTAATTCAACAATCCTACGTTTCTTAGAATTGCTACATTTGTACAACATTTGGCACGCATTCCAATCTATTCTATGGTTCTTTTCATATGAATGAACAAGAATTGCAATGTTGTTGTTTCCTACTTTGCAGGCATATTTATGTTCCTTTATATGGATGTTCAAATCCCTGCCAGTTTCACCCACATAAACTAAATCACAATCTTGGCATGGGATTTTATACACACCGGCAGGGACTTCGCTCTTGGGCTTACTCTTAACTAACAAAGATTTTAGCCTATGGTTGAATTATACCTAAATGCAATGTTTACATCTAAATCCTGACTCACAGCTTTGACAACATCAAGGCTTGACACATAGGGCAATGTTATGTATGGTTTCTGTTTAACAGGGGATTTTGGCACGAAAAATGATTTCCTAGCTTTGAAGTAAGCTTTCCTTATGAACTATTTGGAGTATTTTATGTCCAATAATATTTGCCAGATTTTAGCATTTTCCGGATCTAGGTGCTGGGGACTAGAAATTCACAGTGCTCTGAGAAACATAGAAGAAACCACTGACATTTTGGTTGAAATATGGTGGTATGAGAAAAAATGAATATACAGATTACACTGAATAGGTTTTCTATAGACTGAAAAACTGAGAGAGTTAGCATCTTTTTGTACCAGTACATCTAGAAATGGAAGGGAGTCATTTGTTTTCCACTCTACTTTGAATTTAATGGAGGGAACCAATACATTGAGATTTGAGAAAATATCCTCAGAATTGTTAAGGGTATTAGCCAAAAGGAAAAAATGTCATCAACGTATCTGAACCAAGTAAGATCTGGGTGAGAAATGGTTGTAAGGATGGGAAGTCTCAAAATATTCCATGTACAGGTTACTCATAATTGGAGATAAAGGAGAGCTCATCCCCATGCCAAACTTTTGCTTATAAAACTGGGTACCAAAGGAGAATGCATTACAATCTACACACAGGCTAATTAATTGGAGAAACATATCTTGTGGCATTCCTAAGTTAATGTTACAGTCAGGCAATTTCTCTGCTAAAAATCTTAACACATCATCAAAGGGAACTTTTGTATATAAGGAATCTACATCAAAACTTACTAACTTTCCATTGGAGAAATTTAGGGAATGAATTATATATATGTGAACTGGAGAAAGTGCCAACCAAAGGTGCTAGTTTACTGGCCAGAAATTTCGATAATATATAGGTAAAAAAACCTGTCTGGGCGATGATTGGTCGTAGAGGAACATGTTGCTTGTGTGTCTTGGGTAATCCATAGATGTAGGGTAGTCCGGGATTGATTTGTATGAAATTGCTGGCATCCACGTCTAGCACATCTTTTAAAAGGTTTCTTACTTTTTTGTTGAAGTCTGAGGATAACCGCTTTAGAGGCGAGGACACAAGTTTCTCAAACGTTGAACGATCACTGTCTTAAAAGGTTATCCATCTTTGTAAAATAATCTGGTTTATCTAAAATCACCACTGAATTACTTGGTTTGATCAGTTGAATTGTGAAGCAACTATGGATATCCATCTAGTATATTTTTAATCATGGAAGGTAAGAGCTATGGTGTAGAAAATTTCCTTGCTAACCCCTCCCCTGACTGAACCACCAGGTTTAGGAGGAACTTCTGGTACTCCACCCTCGTTTTGGTGGATTTACGTAGGTCATAATGTAAATATTTGTCTGTATTCTTGTGCTTCATTCTGTTATGTGTTTGTGTGTGTGTGTGTGTGTGTGTGTGTGTGTGTGTGTAGTCATTGGATTTTCATGGGTCCCGCCTACCCTTATGTATTGTTGTCTGCCTATTGATTGATTCCATGGCACAAGGAATTGAAAAAAAAAAAAACTCCCTGAATACATAAATATCTTTTGGAAGAAAGAGTGGATTAAAATTGTCAGATCCCTTTACCTGATCACCCAAGTAAACTCACTAAGTCGGTAATTAAGGATGTTGTTGTAAAATATTTAGTGAAGCAGGGAATTGTGGACACCCCTGCTCTACCCGACACTGAAGATGAGGAATAAGTCCCTTTTAACCTTGACACTATCCCTCCAACTCAGCCTGCTAAAACACCGGGTGGTAAGAGTAATAACAAACCTGAAGTTTCTCAGGTTGAAAAGCTCCGGGTAGAGATGTAATACCAGCTCGAATGGGAGAATATTTAACTAGAAAGAGAAAAACTAGAACTCGAAAGGGAAAAGTTGGCAGTGGCTAGAGAACAAGGTAGAGAAGGAAGCAGAGTGGAGGAAAAGGAACTATCCTTTAATTAACATGTCTAGTGTAACTACAATGATATCTGCTTTTGATGAAGGTGATATTGAGGGTTCATTCAGCCTTTTCGATTGATTAGCAACTAAAAACGAGTGGCCTAAAGATGTCGCTGATTGCCCCTAAACAAACAGGTAAATCATTTTGTACTTACACTTACCTAGATAGACCCAATGACTATGAGTTTGTCAAGCAACAGATTCTGTATGTCCATGTGGTAACCCCAGAGACGTACAGAGATAAATTCAGGAAACTGGTCAAAAATAAGCATCAAACATATGTGGAATTTGCATGTGATAAGCTTAAATATTTTAAGAAATGGCTAAATGTTCTCTCGGTCACCACCTATTCAGAACTTATTAATCTCATTGTCCTAGAGGAATTTAAAAGAAAAGTGCCCTTACCTATTGTGAAATACATAGAGGAGAGGGGCGAGATGGAACTATTGAGGGTGGCGGAACAAGCAGATGTGCAGGCTTTGAGGCTCCAGATCTAGTCGAGGCGTGAGGGAGACCTCACTCTTTCTGTAAAAAGTTCCTCTGACGATTTCAAGTACAAAGATGCTAAGGATAAGCTGAGGGGTAGCGGGTTCACTACTAGCCAATTAACATGTGTATACTGTAGGAAGCCAGGCCATACTATTGCTTTTTGTAAACACCCCAAATGTACAAGTAGTAGGAAAAGTTTCATCTCTACTGCATCAGGTTCCTCTACCTCATCAAATCCTGTAGCTTCTAATAGTAGTGTTGTCCAGTCAAAACAGTTGTTTGATGACTTTATTTTTGATGGTGACGTGGCTTTGACAAAGGAGGGTCAGACCTATCCTATTAAGGTCTTACGAGACACGGTGGCTTCTCAGTCCATACTGCTAAGTAATGTTCTTCCCCATCTAGAAGATAACTTTACTGGAGATAAGGTATACTGTATACTAATTTCCAGTCTCACCTCTCAGACTCAGTCTCGCTCGTGTCTCTACTATTGCTCCGCCTCCACCACCACCACCACCACCACCACCACCACCACCACCTCCCCAGTCTGTTCCTCCTATCAACCCTGCCTCACCTCCAGACCTGGCCCTCCGCAAGTCTGTTGCTACCCTCATGGCACGATGTACGGCTCTTGAAAACCGCTTTTCTCCCCTTGAAGCCAGGATTGATGGGCTGGTTGCCGCTCAGGCTGCCAATGACTCCAAACTCTCCACCTTGGTCGAGGCTCAGCAGGCCATCATCTCAACTGTCACTACCCTTACCGAAAAGATGGATACTGTTGCATCTCGCCTTGAAAAGCTTTTCGAGTCAGTCCCTTCTCCTGGTCCATCTTCTTCTCCAGGTCGCTCATCTGCCCCCACTCACCGGACTTCTACCTCCAAATACAGAGTTCGCTAGTGATTGCCGGCTGGATGTCATCTCCTGGAATGTATGTGGTATCACCAGTTATGCTAAGCTCACTCAACTCAAGGCCTATGTATTTCGTCATCATCCCAGTGTTATTTTTCTCCAGGAAGCATTTCCAGGACGGCCGCTCACTGCTGGGCAAGCTCCTCCCCTCTCAGGTTATGTGCCATATGTTCATCTGGTAAGGAATGGTCTCCTGACTTACATACATAGCTCCTTGCCACATCGCCTTCTCCGTACCTCCACTGATCCTGACATGACCTTTCAGCTATTTGAGGTTCTACCTGGGAATGGAGTACTCCAACTATGTAATGTCTATTCTGCCCCAGCTAGACTCACTCTTGAGGCTCTTCCTTCTCCAACAGTGCGTGGTATGGTGTATATGGGAGATTTTAATGCTCGGCATTCTGATTTGGGTGATGGTACTGGCTCTATTAATCGTAATGGAGTTCGTCTCCTTTCATACATCCGCAAGCATCATCTGACACACTGGGACACTGGCGGTGCCACTCATTGCCGGGGAGGTACTCTGGATTACATCCTCTCGTTTGGCCTGATATCATCTCAGGTCCAGTGCTTCTCCGTGCCAGACTTATTCTCTGATCACATTGCTCTTCGGTTTCATTATTCTCTAACTGCTGGGTCAGGTGCTTCAGCCACTCGTTTGCGTATTGCTGTGCCCCCTAAATATTGCCCGACTTACATCTTATTTATGGCCCATGTATTCCCTACATTTGACATATCATCAGCTGAACAGTTGTACTCTGATCTTGTATCTGCTACTCATGACTTTTATAGGCTATACGTCTCCCGGCCACACCTCCAGCATCGCCATACTGCCCACTCCTGGACGCTGGATGCACGTATACAGGAGGCAAAGGAGGAGGCTGAACGTGATGGCCTATTGTTTCAAGTCAACCCAACCCCTGTACTACTCCATCGTTACCAGATGTCTAGGGACGCTTTAGTTGCCCTGCAGGATTGTGCTCACACTGAGTCTTGGCAGCAGTTCACGGACAGCATCAACCAGCAAACAAGTGTGGCTTCTATGTGGCACCTCATCCGTCGGGTTGTTAAAAAGACGCCGGCCACTGCTCGTCATCACACTCCTGCCGACTATGCCAAACAACTTGTCGATGCCTGGTCAGAACAATCTACCCCAGCCAGTCTACCCATCCACATACAAGATGCACTCGCTTCCCGTGCTGCTGTCCATCGGCTACGTCTAATGTCTGCTCTGTTACAAGATGATGACAATGATGCAGAGGAGATAACTGAGGAGGAGTTGCGCCGTGCTCTCATTCGAGGTAGAGCTTCTTCCCCTGGTGATGATGGTATTACTTATGCTGTGCTGCGCCTACTTCAACAAGTTCTTGGGAACCCTCTACTTCGACTGTACAATCTTTGTCTTCGTGACGGTTGTGTACCACGAGCCTGGACCAGCAGCACAATAATACCCATCCCTAAGCCCGGCACTGCGAAGTTCAGGCCTATTTCCCTTACTTCCTGTTTCTGTAAGGTTATGGAGAGAATCTTACTCAATCGTCTCATGTACAGACTGCAGGATTGCCTTTCTCCATGGCTGTTTGGTTTCCTTCCCCAGAGGAGCACACATCACTGCCTAGTCGACCTGTACTCTCACCTTTCCAGGGACAGTGTGGTGGCCTTCATTGACCTTCGAAGTGCCTTCGATGTTGCTAATAGAGACGTCATTTTGGATCAACTGGTTGACTTTGGGATAAAGGGTAATCTACTACGGTGGATTCGGGGCTACCTGAGTAACAGGACCTCCCGTGTGTTTTTCAGTGGTGCACTCAGTCCTTTGCGCAGTTTTCATCTTGGTACGCCTCAAGGTGGTGTTCTCAGCCCATTGTTATTTAATATTCTGATGCATCGGTTGCTCACTTCTCTCCCTGATATTCCTGGAACTACAATTACGTGCTATGCTGATGACATCTGAGTTCATTCTACCTCACCAAGGGATCTCCAGCGGTTTCTTGACTCCTTCTCTGTGGCCTCCTCTCACTGTGGCATTATTGTCTCCCCAGATAAGAGCAGAATATTCACCTGCCGCCTTCCTCAAGCTCAGCCAGTGTTCACCATTGGAGGGACTGTCATTCCCATGTGTTCCCAGTACTGCTACCTGGGTGCGCCAGTCAATATTTGGCCGATTGTCCCTGCCAGACCTCAAGACCATCCCATTGTCCAGGACTTATTGGGTCGTCTCCAGCGCTGACTTACACCACTTCAATGGCTATCTAACAACTCCTCGGGCATCTCCATCCCAGTAGCCAGGACCATCTATATTGCTTTTATCCATTCAGTTGTTGATTACCTTTCCCAAGCTTTGATTCAACTTCCTAGGGCTACTCTGGAAACTTTAGAAAAATTTCAAAATAGAGCAATGAGAATTATTCTCGGCTGTCCAATGTCGACCAGGATAGTGAACATGCAGCGTGAGTTGCGTCTTCCCCCATTAGTGGAGAGAATTTATTCTAATGTTACTAGCTTCACTGTCAAGTGCCTCCATTTCCCACATCTTTCACCCCATTACTCTCAGTTAGTCAGGACTTCTCTTAGACCAAACTACCCGGTCCCTCCCATACTGCCTGCTGGACGTACTCTTATAAGGTCTGTTTCCTCTGTGCTCCGTGGTCTTAATATAGATATAATGGTTGCAGACGTCCCCCCAGGGCCCCCTCTATGGATGCTACCAACACCTGATGTGAGCTTTACACCTACTTCCAAGTCGGAACTGCCTTCTCTACAGCGGCAGTTGGCTCTGGAACACATAGAAACAGTGACTTCCTCCATCACAGATCCATACTGCCTCTACACTGATGGCTCATTGCAGGTGGATGGTGCAGCAGGTTGTGCTGTTTTCTCGCCTGACCTGGAGTCACCTCCAGGGGGCTGGGTTGGCCGTCGTCTCTGTAACCACTCTAGCTCAACATTGTGTGAACTGTATGCCATTCTGGATGCTGTTAGTCTTGTTTGTCAACGTGGAGTGAATGCTGCCATTTTTTGTGAGTCCAAACCTGCCCTTCATTCCCTCTTTAGTGTTCAGCCCACACACTCTACTGTTATTCAGCAGATTTTATCGTTTTGGCCTTATTGCATCACCGTAACTTGACTGTCAAATTTTTATGGGTGCCATCCCATGTAGGTTTACTTCACAATGGTACAGTTGACAGACTCGCAAAGGAAGCCTGCCATCTGCCTCCTCGTGGTGCTGGACGTCCTCTCTCCCTGACATGTTACCTCTCTAAAGTCTGCTCCGCCGCTCTCCTCCCTGTACGGCGACGCAGGGATGCAGAGAGGCCCTTCAGCATCTCCATCACACATTATGAGTCTGTCTGCCGTCACAAATATTCCTACCGTCATCGAGGCCTCATGGTTCGGAGGCACAATGTGGTCTCTGCTCGTTTGAGGCTTGGCTACCGGCCACCGTGGCAGGTTGCTGGGATGCAGGGTGAGCCTCCCTTCACTGAGTGTCGCTTGTGTCGAGCGCCTCGTGCTAACACTATAGAGCACTATTGCCTAGCCTGCCCCACTGTCCGACACTTGCTGCCCCAGGGCCTGCCACTTGATGTGGTTTGTCGACACCTGCTGAACCATCAGGTTCTGGAGGAACTTCTGATGCGCCACCCTCGTTTTGGTGGATTTAAGTAGGTCATGATGTGAGTGTGTGTGCGCATGTGTGTGTGCTTGTGTGTGTATGTGGTCATTGGGTTCTCGTGAGTCCCGCTTACCCTTGTGTACTGTTGTCTGCCTATTGACTGACGCTACGGCGCAATGAATTAAAAAAAAAAAAAAAAAAAAAAAAAACTCTCAGACTTCATACCTTGTGGCCCATATTTATCTTAAGTGTTCCCTTGTCGCCTCGTGTGTCAAAGTGGCAGTACAGGAAGGAAACCTGTCTGTTGAAGGAATTCATTTATTGCTTGGTAATGACATAGCAGGTAAACTTGTGGTACCTAATGTTCTAACTGTAGAAAAGTCTTTACCTGTATTCCCTTCTGAACCTTCTGATGTTTTTCCCTCCTGCGTGTTGACTTGTTCACAGGTCCAACAAGCCTCTCAGAAGCAATGTCAGTCTCCGTCACTTTCCATGCCTCCTTTTGATATTATCTCTAAAGTAGATTTGATACTGGCACAGGAAACTAACCTTTCTTTAGCTGCAGGGCGACATGCTGCTCTAGACAAGAAGGATGTAGACATCCTACCTGCCTTCTATTATGATCAAGGTGTACTCATGAGTGCATACCGGCCTCTAACACTATCAGCCAATTATTATTGGTCAGAAACCCATCAGATTGTGTTACCTAGTTCAGTACACTCAGATGTATTAAAGCTAGCTCATGACGGTTACAGTGGACATCTTGGGTTTCGTAAAACTTACTATAAACTTACTAAAATCGCGCGCCAAATGTACCGCTCGAACAGAAGTTAGAACTGAAATTTTCCGTTACCCAATGCCTTAGCCAGGCCCATGACTGATGTCATGGTTGAATAGTCTGGACATGACACCCATATGCATGACACCATTGTATCCGCGGCTGATCACGTTCGCGATACATGATACACCTATGGTGGTGGAACATACCGTTAGGCCAAAGCAGTTCAAGCTAGTTTCATTAGATACAACATCCTTTGAAAAGTGCTGAGTAGCAGCGTGAGGGAATCTTCCATGCTGAGCTACTGATTGCTAGATTCACTCTGTAATTATCTATATGTTAATCTCTCTACTATAATCAACTCCATATTGTCATCTCGTATGTAGAGAAAGGGACAATATATATTTACCCACTTTATTCTTATATAAACTCATATCTAACTTATCCAGATTTCATATGTAAGCTTAGCATTGTAAATAGCATCATCGACAACCTGTCATCTGAGAAAGGGTGTTGCAGTGTATACCACGAGCGGGGACTACCAGAGAGAGAAGGCGCATTACAAGCCCTGCCTTGGCTACAACAGGTTCACCTCCTACCTTATATTAGAGAGACACGAGTTGTCTGTATAACCTGTAACCTATACATAATATATTCAGTAAATAGAGACAAGTCCACGAGTTTACTCTAAACCTTGAGTAACTAACTTAGTTCCCCAGGAAGACTAGAGTGGTAGTTCAGAGCAACGGTAAGTTGGCTGAAACCAGAGGTCTACATCGGCGTAGTAAGTAATACTAGCCCGAGAGAGTAAGTGAGAGTTTCCAGCAGGTGTTTCCGAGAGAAGCTGTTGCTGAGCTTGGACGACTCCACGAGTACATAATGGTGGCAGCGGTAAGGGATACGTAACATTCACAGTGTCCTGTATTAATTCTATATTCCAAACAGAATAATTGTGTATGTGGGTGGCGGCTTGGGCGTTTTTCCTCGTTGGTAACACTGACGGAGCGAGAGCGAGCCTGAGCGATACCAGCTGGGGGTTGCCAGCTAATGGTGGCTGCGTAACCTAACCTACTTTAATCAGGCATTTTTCACTGTGTGCTTTTCCCAGGGAAAAAGAGGATTTGTCTGTTGTGGGTATCTCATCTGGGAAGGAACAAGGACGGACTTAGGAGGGTGAACCAGAAGAGTGAACGGGAGCTGTGAGAGGAACGACTGGCCAGCGTTTACTCTGGGGGTGTGTGGCATCTACACATTCCTTTACTACGTGTGCTGAACATCTCTGTAATCTTCAATTTCTCCATCGGTTAGTTATTTTAATTCTATACACATACACAGTGAACATTAAACACACAATAGTAACATGTTTTTGAGGTATTTTTATATGCCTATGTATTTTTTATAATTTTTATTATATGTTGTGGTGAGTGTATAGGAATTATTTCTACAGGACATGTTTAAGAAATTTAGAACGACAAAGACTATAATCCCAGGGGATTCATCAGAGGATTCAGACAGTAGTAGCAGTTTTGAGGGGAACTAAACTTTCCACCTACTCCCAATACCACTAATATACATGAGCAGTTAAGGGGACTGAATAGTCCAGTGCCAGGGCAGTTAAGAAGTGGATATCAATTTCGTGTAGAGGGAAGTGACGAAATAGAGGAAACACGGGAAAACGTGTTTAAGTTACCGCCAAAAGGGCGAGGAAAGGGTAATAAAAATACTACTGTTGTACAAGCTACAATTCCAATGGCGACTGCAAGCATCAGTGCTGTTGGGGAAGCAGCCCAGGCGACAGGGCAGAATGTCACTAACCCTAGTATACAAGGCAATTTGGTGGGTAGCGCCCACGGAAATCAGCCAACGAATATTATGAGAGTGTTTACAGGTGAGGATTCAGTACCAAAGTTTGATGGGGATCCAAATAAGAATTATACAATAGAGGAATTTATACGGAGACTTGAGCAGTCTTTCGTGGAGTATAATATTACCGGGGATAGAGGTAAAATAGGATATGCAGACTCGAGGATTGAAGGGGAGTTTGCAAGGCAGTTATTAAACTGTAGTTGTCTGTTGGGGAGGTCGTCAAGGGAACAACAGACGTGGGAGGAGTTTAAAAAAGCATTAATTACAGTGTACAGAAGGTCGGCTCCAGAGGGATGCTCTGCGTGGGCACATAGAACATTCACGGACTTAGGTTTAAAGGCGTGGATTACACCACTAGAAGTAGCAGTATCAAAGGCGGGTGCTATACGTAAGGATATACAAGATTGAATACAGGACAACAATTGGTCTAAGGATGTTAATGGGGAACAATGGATGAAGGTAAACGACGCCTGTGAGATGTTTGAATATCTCTTGATGTATATAGGTCTATCAGAGGAGGACCAGAGGAGAGTCCGGAAAAAAAAGTTGGAGTGAGGTAAGGGAATCTGGCATTTGATTAATGAGTTAAAACAGGAAATCAGAGATCCCTTGGTTGTTAGACCATTTCGCAACCAAAATGTTACGAAGGTACAGACTTCGGTATTGCAAACGGAAGTAACTGACAGGAGGTCAGAGGGCGAGCCGCAGACAGGCGTAAATGCGGTCGCGGGGCAAAGGAATACAAGGGGTGGAAATTCATCTGCGAGGTACCAGGTAGAATGTTTCCATTGTCGTAAGTGGGGCCATGTAAAGGCCGACTGTCCTCAATTACAGAATAGATCTCAGGGGGATCAATATAGAGGTTCAATGAACAGGGGTCAGGCATACCCTAGAGGCGCAGCCAGGCGGACGCGTGGAGGACAAGCTAGAGGACGTGGTAGAGCGTACTACTATGCACATCAGGATAATTATCAACAAGGAAGAGGTTATGTACCTCCCGGACAGAGTAAGTGGTGTGAAATCCATGAATGGTCGAATCATATAACGGCAGACTGTGGAGTAATAATACGAGCTATGCATGAGGAAAAATCCCGTATGGAGGTCCGGCGATCAGGGTCGGATGAGGCATTACGACACAAGGACGAGAGGAAGAGAATGTCTAGAGATATAGAATTCTCCATAGTGTCAGCAGTCAGTAGAAGTAATCATTTAGCCGTAGGAAATGTAACAATAGGGGGAATATTAGAAAACATCATTCTGAGAGGAGTTATGCATTGCAAGAGCCACAATACCAACTGAGTGGGGTGTCAGGAACTACAGTGGATGTTCTTGGAGTTGTGAGGTTGCCAGTTCACTTCCGGGGTAGTTCAAGTTTTGCTGCATCATTTTATGTTGTAAGTAAATTTCATCCTATGGCAAGCGGGTTGCTTGGATTGTCAACCATGGATGAAAGGAAGATTGAGGTGTACCCAGGGGAGGGTTTAATTGTTCATGGAAATGTACCTTATATGTGTATGGCAACCCCGCAACCCAAACACTCAGACAAAGAGGTTAAAACGGTGGGTTATGTAAGGGGCTTTGAAGAGAAGTCAACCCAAAGGGTCAAACAAGATAGACTATGCGACACTGCTGGGGAGGAAGTCACGCGTTGGACTGTTGTTACTGCTATTGTACCTGATGCACACAGGCTGCAACCGCAGGAAATGATTCAGTTCAAGGTGTGTTTGAAAGGAGTGAAAGAAGGCGTAGATGTGGTATGCATGTCTGAAACATGTAAGTTGAAAGGGGTGTCGCTAGAGTCTACCTTGACTACAGTAAAGTCAGGGGGCGAGACTGTGGTGCTGGCTGTAAATAATACAGGAGTAGAGATTGAAGTTAAGCCAGGCAGTCAATTGTGTGATTTTCTCGTATACCATGGTATGGTATTAGAGTCAAAGCATAACCTACCAGTTGTGAGTGTTGTTGGTTGTATTGGTGCATCTCCTTCGTCAGAATTGAGAAGTCAAGTTAAAACTAGGGGAAACTCAGAAGGGAAAGAAGAGTTGTTACAGTTACTTCAAGGGTATAGGAAGGCTATAGCTCTTGCAGGGGAACCATTAGGTAGTACAGACCTAACTTCACATGTGATTAAGTTAAAGCGAGAAGCGCAACCCAGTTACATAAAATCATATAGGCTTCCCCATTCACAAAGACAGATAGTGGACGATACGGTGAAGGATATGTTAAAACAGAAGGTTATTGAACCTTCGACCTCTCCTTGGAGTAGTCCCATATTTTTGGTTCCAAAGAAGGATGGAACATATAGACCTGTTATTGACTATAGGAGAGTAAATCAGCAGACCGTCCCTGATAAATACCCAATGCCTCACTTGAATGACCTGTTGCAGGCTATAGGTGAGGGAAATAAGGTGTTTTCTACCTTGGATTTGCTGTCAGGATATTGGCAGGTGCCAGTTCACGAGCAGTCTCGTGACATCACGGCTTTTTCCACTCATCAGGGTCATTATCAGTTTCGCAGGATGCCATTTGGGCTCTGCAATGCCCCTACGACTTTCCAAAGACTAGTGAACAATGTATTGGCGGGGTTAATTGGGAAAGATGCATTAGTATACCTAGATCACATAATTATTTTCTCAAAGGATGTGCCTACGCACTTGGAGAAATTAAGAAAGGTATTGGAACGTTTAGCATCAGCGGGTTTGAAGCTAAAACTTAGTAAGTGTGAATTCTTGAAACAAAAGATTAAGTATTTGGGGCATGAAGTAGACGAGTCAGGTATACATGTGAATCAGGATAAGATAAAGGCTATCTTAAAGTTTCCAACACCGACCAAGGCAGATCATGTACGATCTTTTCTGGGACTAGCGGGTTTCTACAGGAGTTTTGTGTATCAGTTTTCTAGCAAGGCAGCACCTTTGATTAAACTGTTGAAGCAGACAAATAAGTTTGAATGGGGTCAACCACAAGAAGAGGCAGTTAGTATATTAAAGGAGGCTCTGACGCAACCACCTGTTTTGGCTTTCCCAGATTTCAAGAAACCTTTTATTTTACATACAGATGCATCGGGGGTTGGACTTGGGGCAGTATTGGCACAAGAAGATGAGGGGGGAAAGTTAAAACCCATTGGCTACGCAAGTAAGGCGTTAAATGATACAGAGAAAAAATATAGTGTTACACATCAGGAGGCATATGCCATAGTGTGGGCCTTGAAACATTTTCATCCTATTATTTTTGGTTACTCTATTACAGTTTGTACTGATCATCGCCCATGTCTCGAGTTGTTCAAGGGGAAGAATATGACCGGGAAGTTAGCACGATGGCACTTGACTATTCTGGAGTTCAGTCCTACTTTCAATTTTGTACCTGGTAAGATTAATGTAGTTGCAGATGCATTAAGTCGACAGACTGTGAACTCTGTAACCACATTGAGTACAATATCCCCACAGAAGTTAAAGACAAAGCAGAGGGAAGATACTATGTGGAAGAGGGTAATTTATGGTCTAGAGTCAGGGGAAGAGGTAGAAGTTCCAGGTCTACCGCTAAGAACAACAGAGTTTATCCTGAGGGATAATATTATTCATAAGGTAACTGTAGTTAAAGGGGAAGAAACATACAGAATAGTAGTGCCAGGGTCTCTGATAGAAACAGTATTAAGGCTTCTTCATGATGCACCACAAGCAGGTCATAAAGGGAGGAACGCTTGTCTAGAAGAAGCTAGGTCGAGGTATTTCTGGTTGAAAATGTATAAGGACATAGAAAACCATATAAAGAAATGTGTATCGTGTGCGAGGAACAAAGGAACTACGGGACCACTCGCTCCTCTGCAAACATTTCCAAGTCCTGCTAAACCTTGGGATGTGGTAGCCATAGATGTGTTACAGCTACCTACAAGTTATCAGGGATCAATGTATTTGTTGACTTGTGTGGATCACTTCAGTAGGTTTGTTGTGTTAGCTCCTCTACAAGATAAATCAGCTCAGTCCATTGCACATGCATTAGTAAACTTATTGTTTTGTACATACACTATACCCCGTGTGCTGTTGTCAGACAATGGGACAGAATTTAGAAAAAGTGTCCTAGAAGAAATCTGCAAGCTCTACAATATTAAGCAGGTGTTCACGGTTGCATACCATCCTCAAAGTAATGGTATGGTGGAGAGAGTAAATAGGAAGATTTTGGAGGTACTTAGACATCTGGCAGGTTCATTTCAAGCAGGCTGGGAAGATTGGTTATGCCAGGTGACCGTATGTATAAATAGTTCCATACATTCCTCACTGGGAAAGACACCACATTATATTATATATGGTGAGGATAAGGTCCTACTATATGATATATTGGTTGGAAGACCAGGCCCAGTGTATAAGGTAGACGACTATGTGAGTGTCCAGGGACACGCTTTTGCAACTATTCACCATGAAGTAAGAAAGCATATGGAAGCCTCACGGGCAGAACATATTGCAAGGCAACATAAGTTTGCAAAGAAAGTAGAAATTGAGGAAGGAGATGTGGTGATGGTGAAGACTCCAGAGAGACAGAGCAAACTATCTCCGAAATTCAAGGGTCCCTACATTGTAAAAAGGGTATTGGGAAATAAATTAATAGTTCAGGATAATATAACAGACAAGGATCAACAGGTACAGGTGGATAGAATAAAGAAGGTTCCAAAGGAAACGATCCAAGTGGGAAAAGAAACAGAGTCTGAACCTGAGCAAAGAATGCAATTGAGATCAGGGAAATATCTGGCAAAATAATCTAATGTTGATTTTGTTCGCAGACAATCATGAGGACATTGGGAGTGTTCTGCGTGATGTTGGTTGTGGCGTTCGTGAGTTCCAAGGGTTCGACTAACCAAATAAAACCGGGTGCCTTAGTGGGTACCGATGGGAGACTTGAGGTGGTCACGGACGTAATAACAGTAAGACTCAATCTTGGATCTCTGTTGGACCTAAAGACAAGGGTTGATGATTTCCAGCTGAAATTTCATAACGCCATAGAAATGTCGTCTGCTAAATTAGTGCATTTGTCGCGGCTTCTAGCCGCTTAAATTGTATTTATTGGTTGTGAAACCAGCACAGCTGGATTGCTATAGAATACGCCCCTTCACAAGCCCAGGCCCCGTATAGTCATAATCTGGGTTGGAAGGGTCAATTCCGTGACGTTCATCAGAAGTAAATAAAATTCAAATCTGGCGCTGTACTGATATTGGAGCCACCTGGTGGTGGCGCGGTGAGGTATTAAGCTCCTCCTCCGCTGAATACCGCTCGCTCACTCCAATGAGAAAGAAGTGAATGCCTGCCGCATCGGGAGGTGAGTGGGACAGTAAAAGCTGTGCTGGTTTCACAACCAATAAATACAATTTAAGCGGCTAGAAGCTGCGACAAATGCACTATTATTGGTATAGTGAAACCAGCACAGCTGGATTGCTATGCATGCGATGCGGTAGGTGGGAGGTGAGGTGGAGGCAATCACGTGCTAGTTAAGAGTGGTTGAGAGCGGAGGGCAGGAAAGGTAACCGAGCCCGGTGAGGCAGAAGCTAACGCCCCACCCGACACTGGCTAGGTGAGTAGCCGTGGTGGGGCAGTAGTAGCTTATACCATATACCCGTAGACCATTCTGTTATAGACCAGAACTGTTACACATAAAGTCTTTATAGGCAGACTCGAGGGTTCGGGTCTAGGAGAGGAGGGAGGAGGTGACCATGGCAACCCCCCCCCTCCCCCCCCCCCCTTTATTCAAGTCTTCTGAGTTAGGGCTATGGCCCTCGCTCAGGTAATGTGATCCCGAGGGGATGAAGGAGGACACTAGGATCCAGATATCCTGTGTAATAATATATCCTGTCACTCATCATAGTAAAGTAATTGTTTGGAAAATGAATACACAAGAATTCCGTAACAATGTAATTTATTTTTGTCTTTCCCTCACCATATGTACACGTAAAGAATGGGGATGAGCATGAAGCTGTACAAGATGTGGATGAGGTATGGGATGATAGTGACGGGACTTAAGTCACCCGACCTTTTCTCTTCGGGCGGCCCCTCCCCCCCATGTGTCTCCCGCGGGGACCCTGGGGAATAGAAGGTGGAGTACCCATAGCCACACAGGGGGTAGGGGAGAGCGAGTGGAACAGGTACCTCGTCCTGAAGGAGGAAGTGGAAGCCCAGCCCCCCAAATCCCTGACCCTCTCCACCGAGTGAGTCCTGAGGAAGGCGAGGGAGGCGGCCACGCCCCTAACGCTGTGAGCCCTCGGGGCGTGTCCGGGATCCCCGTTCTCTATCACTCGGCAGAGAAGGCGAGCGATTGACCTAGGGAAGAGAGGGTTACCGGACCTAGAGTTGTAGAAGAGGTGGTCCGGAGAAGCCCCTCTCGTCGCCTCCACGTATGCTACAAAGGCGTGGACTGGGCAGAGGGGGTGGAAATTTCCATCCCTCAGGAACGAGGGTACTGCGAGAGGGCCAATTCTGTCATCAGCCTGCTCGTTCTTAGCTAGAAAAGCAGGAGAGGGGGAGATGGTTAAGGAAGTAAGGTTAGGGGTTACGGAAGAAAAGGCTGTGTGACGGGTCAGGGCTGCCAACTGAGATGCCCTGTAACCTGTAGCTAAGGCGAGCAGGAAGAGAGCTTTCTGGAGGAGGTGACAAACCTCCAGAGGGACCCCCTCGAAGGTCAGGTAGGAAAGGACGCGGTGAAGGGACCAGGAGGGTGTCTGGGCCCGGTGAGGTGCGGTCCCCGCCCGAATCCCCATCCTCAGGAGAGAGAGAGGCCTCTCCGAAACCTTAATGTTAAAACCCAGGAGGAGGGGATCAGACAGGGCTGCTTGATGCGCAAGCACCGTCGCCGGGGCCCTGTTGGTGGAATCGGCGAGCCACGTGAGGAATTCCAGGACTGTGTCCTCTGAGATGACCCTGGAGGGGTGTCTTCGCAAGAAGTCCTGGAATCTTTTCCAGCACGATTCGTATTGTCGCACCGACGACTGACGATGAGCCCTCAACATCTTGTCCACTGTCTCCTTAGTGAACCTTTTGCTGAGGACTACCCGTAGAAACTCCAAGCGTGTAGTTTCAGTGACGCTTGGAGTGGTGCAGACAGGGTGCTGGAGAGGCACGCCGATCCCAACTGAAGGGGATGAGGGCACCACCGGGACAACTCTCCGAACCACGGCTGTGCTGGCCAGAGGGGGGCTATGAGGAGAACCCTCCCCCTGAACGTGCGCAGCTTGAGGATCGCCTTCAGGAGGACTGAAGTGGCTGGGGGTGGGAAGAGGTAGAGATGCCCCCACCTGTTCCAGTCCTCTGTGAAGGCGTCCCGCCTCTGTTCTGGATGAGAATGTCAGGAACAGAGGGAGTAGGGCCGTGGATGGGGAGGCGAATAGGTCCACCTCCGGTGTCCCGTAGCGAAGGCAGAGAGACTCGAACACAAGGGGACGCAGTTGCCACTCGACTGACGTCCCTCTGAACCTGGATAGGGCGTCCGCCCAATCGTTCTCCCGCCCTGGCACGTAGCGGGCCGAGAGGTGAATGTCCCTCTTGGCCGCTATTGCGAAAATCTGTTCTGACAGGGACAGGAGAATTTCCGACCGTGCGGTGCCCTGTTTCTGTAGGCACTGCACGGCCGCAACGTTGTCCATATCGAAGCGGACGCCTATCCTGGCAAACTGAGGGTGTCTGTTGAGCCATTCCTTAGCTACCATCAACTCCCGGGCGTTGATGTGCAGTAGCCTTTCCCCTTCCTTCCATCCCCCGCAACGTTGATGTCCCAGGCAAGACTGGTATCCCCAGCCTACGTCCGATGCGTCTGTCGCCACCGTGATCCCAGGGGGAGGGAACACCCAGGGGACCCGCTGACGCAGGGCACCGGGACGTAGCCAGGGGCGAAGGAGGCGGTGGAGAGAGGGGGACACTTGCCTGGGAAGGTGGAGGTTTACCTCCCGCGTCAGCCTCCTGTGTTTCAATCGTCCCAGGGGCATTGCAGGGGCCGCGAAATTTAGGGACCCGAGCAATGATTCCCACTGGCGGCGAGAGAAAGTACGGGAAAAATGTGCCTGGAGGACGTGGCGGAGGGTCCGGCGGGCGTTGTCTGGAGCGAGAGAGAGGGTGGCCGAAAGAGAGTCCCACTCTATTCCTAGCCAACACAGCTTGCGAGTGGGGGTGAGAGAGGACTTGGGGATGTTCAACAGGAACCCCATTTCCTCTAGCACTCCCCTCGCTACCCGGACGTTGTTTGCTACCTGCTCCTTGGAAGGGGCGTGAAGCAACCAATCGTCCAGGTACATGAGGGTGGGAACACCCGCCTCTGCCAGACGGGATGCCACCACCCTCACGAGCTTTGTGAAGACTCGCGGAGCTAGAGAAAGACCGAAAGGGAGCCTGGTAAGCTGGAACGTCTCGGTCCCCACCTGGAAGGCCAGAAAACGGCGAAACCTGGGGTGGATCGGGACGTGCCAGTACGCATCCTTGAGATCCAGGGATGCTAACCAGTCTCCCTTCCTCAGAACTGTGCGGACCTGAGCAACCGAAACCATCCTGAAATGTAATGTTTTCACGAATTTGTTTAGCTTGCTCAGGTCCATCACCAATCTCGTTTTTCCCTGGTCCTTTTTGGGGACCGTGAATAAACGAGAAAGAAAGACCCTTCCCGTCGCCCGCTCCACTACCCCTTTTTCCCGCATTTCTAACACATGCGGGACGACCGAAAGTGACACTTTGGTTGAGGCAGGAGGTAGACGTAGTGGCTGTAACGGGAAGAGACAGGTGTCAGTGAGAGTACCGTTAATCCTAATCCCCCGGGGCCCGAGGGACCCGGGGTGGTTGGAGGGTAAATGACGGGAGAGGCAGAGATTTTGACCGCAAGGGAAAATCTGATTTTGACCTAACGGTAACCCAAGGACGGGATTAGGCATAATTCATATGTCAGAATAGGAAAGATGACAGTTACTCACCGGAACAGTAATCCAGGGCCATGACAGGCCCTGGCGAATTATCTTTGCTGCCCAGCCGTGGGCGGGCCAGGCTGCTGACCACCCTGTGAGACAGCCCAGAGTGGGACCCTCAAGTGGAGCGGTCCTTCTGGGAGGGGTGGTTGAAGGAGGACTTGGGCTTGGAGTAGGACTTGGAGCCCTGTCCCCTTCCCCGAAACGGCTGCTGGCCCCTCTGGGAGGGCCTGTTGTGTGCTTTCGGGGGAGTGGGATAGGAGGGCCTCGGTAGCCTGGAGGGCTGGGAGGGCCTCCGGGGCTGGTAGGCTGGTCTGGATGGCTGTGGGGCACGTGGCCTACGGACAAACAGAATGATTAGGAACCAAAGTAGACCCGAAAATCCTTCCATTTCACCCCCGTGAAAACTCGGGTAAGACGAACACGAGAGGTACTTACTTGGAGGTGGAGGGTTTTGGTAAATTGATTACCGCTGGGAGGGAGGCGAAGATTGTGTCTGTCGCTGGTTGATCAAAGAGGGCAGGGGACAGGGGGGCAGCTCGCACCACTCCCCTCTGTGCCATCTCCGGCGCAGATTTAGCCGCAGCCTGGCGGGCTGCCAGTCTCGCCTCGGCGAAAGCCTTCGCCTCCTCCCGCATGAAGTGGGTCGCCATCGCCGCCACGCCCTCCATCACGGTGGCCATGGAAGAGAGGGTGTCACTGTAAGGGGTAAACAAGGAAAAAACCGAGCGAACCCGGGGATAAGTACCCGGGAGTAACAGAGAGACCCTCTACCCAGTATCCCTAATAAACATGACACACGAGTAAGGTACTCACGCTAGCTGTACACCCGACATCTCGTGGTAGGAGTTGGTAAGGGCGTTGAGGCAGTCCCTGATCAACGAGGCGGCTGCCCCCGTGGAGATGGTGTGGGCCAACTCTAGACGGGTAGCAGACTCCGCCTGTCGCAACTTGCCATCGGGCTCCTTCAGCTGATAGGGGACCGGGGGCTCCTTCTCCGTCTTCCACAGGCACTCCCTCAAGCCCGGGGGGGCCCGGGAATGATGGAGGATGACGGGGAAAGACGGAGGAGGGGGCTTCCTGGGCGTGTTGTTTCTCTGGTGGTTCAGGGACTTAAGGAGAAGGGCTGGAATGTCCAGGTCCCCTTCGCCCTTATCTCCCGGGAAGTACGTGTCCGGGAAAGGAGGAGCGCCGTGTTACCGTGGGAGCGGTCAATCCTCCAAGCCCCAGACAAGTGCAGCTGGCTGTACTCCACCAGAAAACCCATCGCGTCCAGGGTCGCCGCAGAGGACACCCTAGATGAAGTGGGTACGGGCGCTGAGATAGGACGGACCTTGTAGAAGGGAATAGCCTCGCCCTTCTCATCCGCCCCCCACTTCACCAGGACGTCATCCCTCTGGTTCCACACGTCTGGTTGAGCCGTATCCGGAGACCAAGCCACCAGTCTGCCCTCCTCCGAAGAGTGGGTCCAGGTAGGGAGGAGAAGAGACCAAGAGTAGGGAAGGTATCCGTCTCCCGAAGGAGGGGGTGACGGGGACGGAGGTGCGGAGGTAACCAACTCCTCAGCTACGTCCCCCGACGGAGACTCGAGTCCCGGGGAAACGGGAGGCACGAAAAGGACTCCCCCATCCCCGGGAGGACTCGCGCCTTCGACGGGAGCAGCAGCGGGAGGCGGGGGAAAAAGAGCGGGTTCCGTAGCGACAGCCGGAGGCTGCGCGATGGACGCCCCAGGAAAAGCGTGAGGAATAAGGGTATGGAAGATCTTAACTATCTTCCACGACGAGGGGCTGTCCCCCCCCCGCTTACCCTTGCGGGATTTGCGGGCGGGCGAAGGAGAGCTCCCCGACGACGAAGAAGAGGAAGAGGACGACGAAGAAGAGGAGGAAGGAGAACGGCGACGAGCACGGGACTTCCTGGAGTGGCGGGACCTTTTAGCTGAACGCTTGCGTCCTCTAGAGAGGCCTGAGGAGCCAGCTCTAGCAGGAGGCGAAGCTGGGGGTTCCCTGCTGGGCCCTTGTACCGGTGAGGTAGTCGGGGGAACCAGCGCGACAGACTCGCTCGTTTCCCGGGGGGCTAAGCCCCGAGAAGGAGTCGTAATACCGTCTAGGGAAGGAGGCTCAATCTCTCGGGCCTCAGGAGGTTCTAGCCCCTGAGACTCCGAGAGACAGGAAGAAGGGTAACGGGTCCTGAATAAACCCAGGTCCGCTCCCAAAATCGGGTCCACCCACGCCAAAGAAGAACCGTCTCGTTTGTGGGCCATTCTCCTAGCCCTTGTCCACGCCATACGAAGAGAAGCAAGGGCGGGGAGCTTGGAGCGGGCAGAAGGGGAAGTAACCCGACACAACTCAGCCCAGGGGCGGCACACACCACACGCCAAAGGGTCATAACCCAAGGGAATGAAGCAGGGTGCGTGAGGTGCAGGTGTCCGTCAGGCGAGACCCGCACGGTACACCCCGAAGCAGCACAAAGGGCACGAGTAGGCTGAGGGAGAAAAGAATACACAAACATGGGTTAACAAGTGCAAACACTGGAACACAGAAGACACGAAACCCATCCTCCCCGAAGGAAAGAAGCGCGGGACATGCCCGCTGTACCCGGGGACCAGGACACGACCCCCCACACTCGCGCACCCGACCAGGGAAAAACCCCGTAAAACCAAAACAGCCCACCACATGGAGCGGGTAAAAGAGGGCCCCCCGGACAGAAGGATCCAGAAGGAGGGGGAGGAGGGGACCCGGTAGCCTGAGAAGAAACACTCCTGGCTAAAAATAATGGAAAAACACCAAAAATCAAATAAAAAACCCCCGCCCGGGAGAGGAAGAGAGAACCAGGGCACAATTCTCACTCCCCTTTACCGAGAGGGGACACATAATAATCGGGGAAGGGAAGAGGAAGGGCTGCAAAGACCCCATGTGCTCACCACGTGGGGAGGTGAAGTCCCACGTGGTGCCCACTAACCTCGCTAAAAACCCCAGAAACCCCGATAAAATACACACAAAGAATGTACTAGTGGCAGGAGGAAAGGTGAAAGGGGGGAAAGACGGAGAAAAACTCCGAACAAAGGGGCTGAAAAGCCCCCCTTCGCTAAGGAAAAGAGAACTCAATCCTAACGAAGAAAAAACCCCCATAAACACCTAAAACCCTCCTAGAATACACACACAATACATCTGCAAAGCAGGCTAGCCACTAGAACACAAAAGAAACAATAGCAGGAACACGTGACACAATACCATAGCGTAGCAGCGAGGAGCGTGGATGTTGACTGACACGTGTTCCGCGACAGAGTGGGCGAGCGGTATTCAGCGGAGGAGGAGCTTAATACCTCACCGCGCCACCACCAGGTGGCTCCACTATCAGTACAGCGCCAGATTTGAATTTTATTTACTTCTGATGAACGTCACGGAATTGACCCTTCCAACCCAGATTATGCCTATACGGGGCCTGGGCTTGTGAAGGGGCGTATTCTATAGCAATCCAGCTGTGCTGGTTTCACTATACCAATAATAGGTAAATTGACGAACTCGAGCTACCCTCTGGAACGGCAAATAAAGGTACAGTTGGAAGACAGATATTTTTAAATAAAGAATATGATGAAGTACTCAGAACAGAATTTACCCAACTTTTCAAGTGAGGTTAGAAAATTAGCTCATAATCAGATTACAAATAGCAGGGCTAAAGAGGATTATTTGACATTGGAGGGGTAATTGCTAAAATTCTATTTGGAACAGCTACTAGTGACGATGTAGAAGATCTGGGACGCAGACTAGAGATTTTAAACAAGGTGATTGTAGAACAAAATAGGGTAATAGATAGTACGTTTTCCTTGGCAGCTAATGTGGCTGAAGAAGTAAATGGAGTTATTGAAAAGACTAATGAGGTAATTAAGGAATTAGACAGGTTAGCTAAACATTTGGATTTTACAATGTTTGTGTTAAACCTAGATCAATATTTAAATATTGTGGAAAATTACATAAATGGACTGAATGCTCAAACCAGAAAACTACTCCATAACCTAAGGAATGCAGCGCTGGGTAAGGCAGACGCTGACCTTCTGTCAGTAGTTGATCTTCAAAGGGTGGTTGATGTGGCTAGAATTAAGCATGGTTTGAATCCTTTCTTTGAAGGTGAATCTGTATCTTACTACTATCCACTTTTGGAATCATGCTTAACGACTAAAACTATTCTTATTCACATTCCCACAAAACATCAGGTTCATTTTAACATATGGTCAGTGAAGCCATTTCCTATGAGGTTAGGGGCGGAGATCATGATGTTAAATGTGGATTATGATTATATTATTGCATCTCAGGATCGCTCACTGGTGGTTGCAGTTACCAAGGAACAGCTAGAAGATTGTCATACAGCATATTACTATTTGAAGGTGTGCCCAGCTCTAAATTTTATTTTTACAGGACCCGAGGAATCCCAGTGTGAATTGTCATTAATCCAGGCTGATGCTTCAAGCTCCATTAAACATTGTGAGTACCTGAGACCAAAAAGGAAGTCAGATGTTTATGTAACGTATTTTCAGGGCATTGCGTATTATACATTCACTAAGCCCGCAAGAGCAACTATTATTTGTGAAGATGGCCCTTCAGGAGCAAAACATGTGTCTGAGGTGGGTACGTTTGTAGTTCCACCTGCGTGTTCATTTTCAAGCAATACTAAAACAGTTCTGGCCACGAAGCATCATCTTGGATTGGCCCTAAATAAATCTGTGGAATTTGTGAAAGTCCATCCTCCTCTCCCAGCAAACTTTTCTACTGTTAATATGGATTCTGAGAAAATAAGATTGATGGAATTGTTAAACATGTCTGATATTCATCCTGTAATTGAGTCTGCTCTACCTTTCCATCTGCAACGGGTAGCTGTGTACCCTTGGTCCGGAGTGACTACTTTATTATTCATATTATATTTCATGTTCTCTTGTTACCTGTTCAGGAGTTTGAGGGTTTTGAATGGTGAGATTAAAAAGAAGAAAAACAGATCAAGAAATATAGAGGTCCACCATACACAACCTAGGGAAGATGAATTGTAAGGATAATTTTAAGGACACCCCAACAACTAGGTAGTACACTACACGGTTAGTTGTAGGGATTTAGAATTAAGGAATTGTATGAATGTGTATTATATTTTATTATCCATGTATAATTACTTAATTTAAGGAAGTATTATTAATTATCCATTGTATCATTCACGAGCTCAACAATTTATTTTTCTTTTATATTAATTCATCCAATGTGTATATATTTCATCTTGTATATATTATATATGTATGTTACCATGTCAAGAGTGAATCTAATAATCAGGAAGGCTAAGCATTGATTAAAGTAAATTTAATGTTATTGTGAACTGCAGGGACGCAGTTGTTTTACCGTGGCCGAGCAATGTATCCGCGATTGATCACGTTCGCGATACATGATACACCTATGGTGGTGGAACATACCGTTAGGCCAAAGCAGTTCAAGCTAGTTTCATTAGATACAACATCCTTTGAAAAGTGCTGAGTAGCAGCGTGAGGGAATCTTCCATGCTGAGCTACTGATTGCTAGATTCACTCTGTAATTATCTATATGTTAATCTCTCTACTATAATCAACTCCATATTGTCATCTCGTATGTAGAGAAAGGGACAATATATATTTACTCACTTTATTCTTATATAAACTCATATCTAACTTATCCAGATTTCATATGTAAGCTTAGCATTGTAAATAGCATCATCGACAACCTGTCATCTGAGAAAGGGTGTTGCAGTGTATACCACGAGCGGGGACTACCAGAGAGAGAAGGCGCATTACAAGCCCTGCCTTGGCTACAACAGGTTCACCTCCTACCTTATATTAGAGAGACACGAGTTGTCTGTATAACCTGTAACCTATACATAATATATTCAGTAAATAGAGACAAGTCCACGAGTTTACTCTAAACCTTGAGTAACTAACTTAGTTCCTCAGGAAGACTAGAGTGGTAGTTCAGAGCAACGGTAAGTTGGCTGAAACCAGAGGTCTACATCGGCGTAGTAAGTAATACTAGCCGGAGAGAGTAAGTGAGAGTTTCCAGCAGGTGTTTCCGAGAGAAGCTGTTGCTGAGCTTGGACGACTCCACGAGTACAGGCGTTACCCGTGACAAGCGGGATCAAAGTCACACTAGAAAATAGACAATTATGTCGAGTAAAATAATTGAAAGTACAAAGATAAAACATGATTACCAAAGCATAAATATGGTAGTAATATACGACAAGTACATCAATACATTTTGTCCACAGGCCGTCTCTCACCACACGTCTGTTTGGTGTGTGTGTTGCTACATGCAACTCCTATACTCGTGTGTGTGTGGTCAATGTATCACCTGCTTACACTCGTGTGTGTGTATGTGTGTGTGTGTGTGTGTGGTCAATGTATCACCTGCTTACACTCGTGTGTGTGTGTGTGTGTGTGTGTGTAACTCCTATACTCGTGTGTGTGGTCAATGTATCACCTGCTTACACTTGTGTGTGTGTTAGCTTGGTTATTATCTGTGTGTGTGTGTATGTGTTAGCTTGGTCATTATCTGTGTGTGTGTGTGTGTGTGTGTGTGTGTTAACCGTATGACCACAGCCTCCTCCTTCTCCGCTTCTTCCTCCCTCCTCTACTCAAACATAATTATATCCTATTGACAAAGTAATGTAAATCCACACACAAGTTATATACACATTCACAAAATATATTATAATTATCAAGACTTTGTGTGTAGTGACGATTCTATCATTTGTATTGACTACTGGGTTGGCTTTCCCACTTTTTGTTTACATATCTAAATTTGGAATATGTTAACCCCTAGCGACCGACTTTTTTTTTTATTATTTTCACCCCCAGCCGACTTCTGGGGGTCAATTTTCAACTTTCATGTAGGCAATAAAAGCATAAAAGCATAAAAGCATAAAAGTCCGAAAATAAATAAAATGGTATCCCCTGAAACGCATGAAAGGAAACCTCATACGCTCTGCGTACGCTCTAAACATGTAAATAAACACCTAAACAATGCGTCTAAGTGGTTTTCAATGATAATAAACGTATTTCAGTGTAATTTTGTCTGTCTAGACTCTCCTGGAGTATAGTAGACAGCAGCGAGATACGAGAAACATAAGAAAACACCATGTAGTGGTGAGATGGGGTCCTTGTTGGTGGGGGTAGGTCTAGGCTTCACCCACCAGCATACGCAGTTGCCAGACACCACTACCACAGTCAAACCTTTTCTCAAGGACGTTAGCTTTCCATCGTTACCAACGCCAGCTCGCTAGCTACTCGCTACAGTTTTTTATAGGTACGTCGACATATCGGTTATTCAGAGCGAACCATTAATTTTTTTATCACCGACATGTCGGTTGATCGGTCTTAAGGGGTTAAATACAATATAGTTTAGTACCGGTACAGTCAATGAAGTAGTGAACATTATATGGTGGTGCGTTTTGTCATGCCCAGTGTGTCCCTCCTGTTACCTAATTATTATACTATTATCAAACTCGTTTTTCACTCACTCCAAATAATTATCAGAGGCAAACCAAACCTAAATGATAATGTTGTTCAAATTATGCCCTCAAACCTATAGAGTAATGGTGATGTTGCCTTCTTCCATTGGTGTAGTGACAATGTTAGAAGGGGAGAGTATTCTTGTTGTCATGTTAACCCTTAAATGCCTATTGACCAAATATCACGTCACGGCGAATTTAGGCCTTGAAGCCGATTGACGTAATATAAAGCCTGCAGAAAAAAAACTACTTGGGGTACATCTAGCCACTTCATTGGTAACACTGGTTAGGTTGGGCCTTCAGTGAGTGGTGTGAGAGGGGAATGGTTCACTTGTCATATATACGCAATGAAAATACGCTCGCTCACGTTTTCTAATTTTTAGGGTTTTTTTAGGGGTAACTACTTTATTACTCATGGCGCTGCTGTACGCAAACCAGTAGACCTAGGAAACTTTAGTTTACAGATTCTGGTGTGTAAAATCAAGCTCTACAAATTTGTAATAACAAAATTTACCTAAACGAAACTTTAAAAATCACCCTGTTTTTGCAGTTCACGCACCAGTAGCGGTAGGGGGATTGCGGTTCTTAGGGGTTAATAATGGAGAACAAGAGGGAAACCGACTCGTGGCAAGCACTGTCCATTGATGCTTGTCATACCTTCTGCATCCGGCCTCGTCAATTTTCAAAGAGGACATTTTCCCCTACATTAAGGGCATAGTATACTTTGGGTTCATTAGAGCGCCTTGATTCCACCAAAGTATACCAGGAAACAGAACCCGATTAACAAAACTAATGGTGGTCTGTTGCTTGGAATGCTGTAGTTTGGAGGAATCAGTTGCTCCAGATTTACCAACACTGTAACTATCCCCTTAAGAGAGAAAGACCCGCCTCTTATGTTATGAATTTTAGTCTTTTGTGTGTATGAACTTGAATATGATTATTTTATTAAGTCGCCCAAAATGGATATTTAAACCTTAAAGGAACTTCATTAAACGGCAGGGAATTATAGAGGTGCTGGAAATATAATAATAACAATATAAATAATAATAATAAACTATGGAGCAGGATGGGTGTGATGGTTGTGTAAATGATGGACACGGCTCATGATGCCTCGGGAATAAACAAACCATTTCTCAGTATCCATCATCGTCTGAGGTGTTAGAATGTTTCACACCAAAACTGCACCCATAGTTGTTTGATGGTGTGTACAATGGGTCCTAAAAGGTACGAAGGGATGGCAAGCTGCAGTAGTAGTAAGCAAGCAGGACAAATAATGGGGTCAGAAAATATAATGAACTCAATATTAATAAGAATGTAATATCGGACACAAGAATTCCTACACACGCTGTTGTTTTCAAAAGTTTACAACATATAGGTCATGTACGACTATGTAACTATAATACAACATTATTATTAGGTTTGTTGTTTTGTAATCACCGAGTCACTTTGTAGATGATTCATTACAGTACTCCCACAATAATGACCTCTCTTTCCATATTCCCTGTGTAAGAATTGGTGTGGCCAACTATACAAAGGTATGTTGTGTAGCCAGCAGTACAAGTAATGGTCCAGACAGGTGTGTTGGTGGTGGTGGTGTTTCTGGGGCCACAAGTTTTGAACTAATTATTAAACTGTCTGCTGCACTATTACAGGTTTATGATCACAATAACAATAATATCATCTGGGAGACGTGTAATTACACTCCAAGGCAAAGAGGATTTGTGGTGCTAATGAATGTTGGGTAAGCAGATTATTATTGGGGCTAAGTTAAGTAAGGTATTTCCCACCAAGTGTGGCTTGAGATGACTTTGCTAATGTATATGTACTATACAAAGGAAGATAGAATCAGTATAATAATAATAATAATAAATTAAAATGAACTAATGAAAAGAGTAAGGATGAGGATGTGAGTTTGAAGGAATGAAAATGAAGATGGACAGAAGTCAAGATGAGAGATGAGGATTTAATTAAAGGAGGCAGAGGAAAGGCACATAGATGAGTATGAGAGCTAAAGGAGATGAGAATGAGGAGAGAAAATAATAGAAGTGAGAGTGAGAAAGATGATGGTGACAGAAGGGAAGGGTATGAATGAAAGTTTGAAGTGACGGAGATGAGAATAGCGAGAGTTAAATAATGTAAGATAAATTTCAGTGACAGAGGTGAAGGGTGTGAAGGTAGATATAGATACCGAGGAGAATTAAGGGGATGGTTTAGTCTTTACATTATTGGAGGTAGTGATTCCTCCAAACTATTCCCAGCAACAAACCACCATTATATTTGTTAACTTAGTCCTGTTTTCTGACATACTTTGGAGGAATCAAGGCGCTCCAATGCACCAGATGTATACTATCCCCTTATGGTCGTCATCAGCTGTGGGTAAATTATTGAAAGATTAAAAACTGTCTTGAAGACACTTAATATTTTATGGTGGATTCTTTTGTTGGTAGATTGGTGGGCTACTGATTCCTCCAAGCTATGCCACCAAACAAATCCCCCATGAAAGTAACATTCAGGTCATCTGTTTCCTGGTATAGTTTGGAGGAATCACAGACCTTCCAATTCACCAACAAGATAATCTCCACTTAAACTGATGACAACAATGAAGTGAAGAGAAGGAGAATGTGAAGGAGGAAGAAGGAGAAGGGAAGTGTCTCGTTGGTGAGATAATAAAACTTCATTATATTCAGGGAAAGTTTCACTCTCAGAATTGGAAAAAACATATTCGCATTTCTTTACCATTAGAGAAATTTAAAGTATAATCGTAAGATTTGTCCCTTTCTAATGCTGAAAACTCAGCTAATCCACACCGTAGTTGCCAAATGGTATATAATGTTTTCTTTCTTTTTATTTATTTTATTGTATTTTTACTTTTTTTATATATACCCCTACCTCGGGACAAGAGGCCATCAGTCGTAGCCTGAGACTGAGGCCCCGAGATTATCGAGTGAAGCTTTGAGGTGTTGGTCAAGGCCAATAAGACTAACAGGTCTTGTCATACAAGGGCAAAAATGAGTCCCGCTCGCGCATGACGTCACGGCGAGTATACACCACAGAACAAGTTGCCAAACAGTGATAAACAGGCTCATTTTCTAGTCAGTTGACAGTAGGTCAAAGGTGATACAGGTCATCTCTCTATAGTGTCCACCAAGTGCCCAGTGTGAAAATGCCATGCAACTGCATGTGCAGTGTGTGGGTGTGATTCTGTAGGAAGAAAGGGTTGCAACATAAAATTTCATGTCTTCCCCACCGATACAGAATCCTGATCTCTTTCTCTTTGTGAGTGTCTTGTCAAGGTAAAGTAAAATGAAAAGCTTAGCAGTCATCTTAACTGTTCGAATTGATGTGCAATTGTAACAGGTTTTGCATACAATAGGGATGAAATTAGACTTGGTGTCCAGTATTTGGGAAGTTTCTGGCAATCACCTATCCCCAGCTACCCCCACATTTCCTCCATCTATTCCCTAGAGACCACGTTTCCTCCACTCCAGGTGATGGATGTTCATAAGTACCTCCCATTTGTTTTAGACTGCAAAACAAGTGTTCTATAACATCCTGATTTAGCCTATGTGTGCGTATATATGAAATGCCATATTTTTCTTTCAGCATTTCATATAGTTTGGGCAAAGATTTGGAATACACAAGTCCTTTTTGAAACTGGTACATATTTTGTTTCACTCCACAAACTTTCATTGACATGGCTGTATCAAGCATATCATGCAAAACTCATTATAATTTAACGATAAAAGCCGACAGGATATTGAACAGAGAAAGAAGAAAAAACTTTGTCACGGGATCACGGTATGCCCGCCTGTAGGCGACCTCACTCCCATACCTGTCACCATGTGAGGTGATTGGGGGCAGAGGCTGGGGGGGTTGTGGGGGGGAAATGGAGAGAAAATGGGGGATGAAGTCCACCACGCCATGACGTCACTACAGCTGCGCAGTACCACTGGCTGACAAGACCTGTTAGTCTTATTGGCCTTGGTGTTGGTTTCTTCACACATTTGTTTATACACGTCACTTTC
Source organism: Petrolisthes cinctipes (assembly GCA_033782935.1). Classification (NCBI taxonomy): domain Eukaryota; kingdom Metazoa; phylum Arthropoda; class Malacostraca; order Decapoda; family Porcellanidae; genus Petrolisthes; species Petrolisthes cinctipes. Next base: position 1,477,978 of record JAWQEG010000167.1, read on the forward strand.
TGGAGAGGGTAATGTCTGTTTGTGTTAGTTTACAAAATCTTATTTAGTAGTATGAGAAGAAAAAGCAAAAGCCTACTTAATCATACCCTATGCTATAACTGCATTATATTTAAGACAAAATACTACAGTTACAGCGAATCTATTCAAAGATTTTTTTTTGGTTAAAATCCGATTGGGTAACTTTATTCTCTGGGTCATCATTCTCATTATATTCAATAATTCAGTAAATTCCTCCTCCCCTAAAACCATCAATCATTAAAATCACATAACGTATATCTGTAAAAATGAAGTCACAACTCTTACTCAACAACTTGCCTAATGCATGAATTATGTATGCTAGAGGATTTCACGTTAGTACAGAAATGAGAGTCAACTCACTGCCAGCAAGAATACCAACCCCACAGTACAGTCATACATGTAGCTTCGATCTTTTCTCAGCAGGATCTAGCCAGCAATGCCGGTACTTTTTTGGGAGAGTGTTCCACCCATTTTCTTGATGGTAACTCAATTGTTGGTACTGAGACTGTACTATACCTTCGTAACACACAGGATGTCAAAGGTGGCTCAGAAGGTCAGTGTGTGGGTGACTGGGTGTGTCAGTAGAATTGTATAAGTGTAAACGCGTTTGGGAATGCCATCCATTATTGTGGTGTTCACTAATGGAGTGTTTTCATGGGTTTGCGTGCGTGTATGATTTCATGCAAGTGTTTCATGAATGTGTAAATGCATAGGCGATAGTCTGAACGTGTTATGAAGGAATGTGTGTGTAATAATAATAATAAATGTTAAAGGCTGCAAATAAATGGCAGTCAATGGGACAGAGTGAAGCACACACAAGACTGTTTGAAACACAACTATAGCACACATCACAGATGAGGAGTGGCCCAGAGACCTCACAACCCACGTGAGACCCGAGTCAGCTTCGGCTATGGCTCAGTGTTGCCGCATTTTCTACACAACACTGAGGAATACTGTTGCCAGCAGGGCTTCCATTCTAGGGTAAAATACCCTAAACTAGGGTAATTGGACCCTTCCTAGGGTAGTGTTTAGGGTAATGCATAAACTAGGGTAATTCTAGGGTAATCTGCCGTCAGGCTGGTTTTTATTTAATAGTGTCCGATTAATGTACTGTACATATTATCATCCCCGTGATTTGTATGAGCATGCCCGCCGGGCGCCAGGGATAGGGAGGTAGGGAGGTGGGTACCAACCTACTGGAACTCATGTCACTTTGATCCTTACGTAAATAGTTTGTAAGGATGAATATTGCTTATAATCATGAGGATTTTTCCGCCTTTTCTTTTCCTTCTGAACTGTTCCCGTTCGATATTGTGTGGGTGCAACCAAGAGTCATCCATAAGTAATTATGTCGTACGTACGAATATTCTAAGCATAACCATGAGTGCTTTTACGGCTTTTATATTATCCTATTTCGTCCCGTACGCGTTCTCTTCTGAAATCTGGAGCGTGAAGCTGTTCTCTTGATCTCTTCACAAGTTCACACACACACAGTCAGACACTTGCGAGGACGAGTCCACACAATACAGCAGCTGCAATAGTGCTCCTACCAGCTATATTCTACTTGAAGGTGGCCTCCTCCCATATAAACAGTTAACTTCATATCCATTCTATAAGGTAATTTATTATTGTATATATGCATATTTTTCTTGAACTAAGTTATGTTAACTGCGAATAAGTGAAAGAAAATGAAAATGCTATTAAGGTATATTTAGCCGAAAATAGCCTATGCTATTTAACCCTTACACTGCCGCCGACAGCATATGCTGATCGCTACAGAGCACTCCCCAGTGCCACCGACAGCATATGCTGTTTTCACTTGTAATAATTGTTTAAAAGTGGGAATGGTAGGTTTAGGTACTTGGTAGTTACTGACAACTCACCATGGTTTGGCACCAAACACAGTTGTTGGAGTATAATATGAGACATTAGGTGGTAAACTTATGTTCATTGGAGCCTACTAGCCAGTATTCTGGGAGCTCGTTTTGGTTTATAACCGACCGGCGGCCGTGGTTTTTGTTATTTCGTCGTAATGCATCAATAAATTATATGATTGGAACTTTTTATATTAGTATTTACTATTTATTATTTATATGGTGTACAGTAGGCTATATTTATATGTTTGAAAAATTTGTGTTATTGAAGACAAATTTTCTAGACCTTACTTAGAATTCCTAGACTACAACTTGGGTAAGTTTAATAGTTACAACACACATTTCCAGTCTGAGGCTCCAAATTTCTTCACATTAAAAACTGAAACGTGTAAACTCATTAGAAGTTTATGTTCAGACTTCATGGATGTAAGTTTTGTTAAGAAAGCAGACATTTCTCTTCTTACTCCTGCTCATCCCATGTTTTCTAGTACTTTCGTCCCAACTGAGAATATTTATCTAGGAGTGAGTGCATCAACATCAGTAAATAATATGAAAATAGCAGGAGCAGGCTACTAAAGAAGAACTTTCTCAGTTTCAAAAGTCATGTCAGTCTTTCCTGATAGAAGCTGTACTCCAAATCCAAAAAAGATATTCCTTGAATGACAAAATTCATGACATAGTAGCCTGCATCAACCCACACTCTGCTTCTACCCTTAACCCTCCCTCCCTAGCATTTTTATTTGATGAACTGCCCCAGTTACAAAAATTTGCTGACAAAAAGCTTGTGGATGAAGAGTGGAGACTACACTACTTGGATGAGGAACTATCTAAACAACTAAATTTCATGCAGTACTGGAAGATAGTATTAAATAGGAAAAATTATGCAGGCCTACAATGTTACCCTAATTTATCAGATGTTATTTCCACTCTCCTTTCACTACCTTTTTCAAATGCTGCTGTGGAACGTTTTTTCAGTCAATTAAACATAACAAAAACCTCATTAAGAAGCTCTCTAAAAAATTAAACAATATGTGGTCTCATGCATGGAATTTATTACATGAAACGCCTTGGTTTTGATGACAATATGCTAAAAGCAATGAATAATGTTTAATAAGAGTGATGCTACATGTTCTGAGGCTGCAAATATGTAAGTCTCCTGGAGGTGTTACAGTGTTAGCAGATAGAGTATACAACTGCATATTTCTAAATAAAATACCCTTTAATTTATGCGGCATTTGTTTTTTTCCTGTGTGTGTGGGGGGAATGTTTGGGGGGGGGGCAATATATAAACTTATGTATGATAGTACATGAATCAACAATTTTATGAAGAACTTCGACAATCTAGGGTAAAACACTCTAATCTAGGGTAATATCGACAAAAATCTAGGGTAGGATTTCATCAACTCATGGAAGCCCTGGTTGCCAGCTAGTACACGGGCGGCGGCGGGCGGCGGCCCAGCCTTGCCGCCGTGACCACACCGAGTGTGGTTGAACGCTTAGTGAACGAACCATGATGAGTCTTCTTGTTTAATGTTCTTCCTGTTTATAGAGAATGGCATTACAAGAGGTACGACTAATGTACATAAATGGTCGCTTTTTCTCAATTGAATAGCTAATATTTCCGACTCGGAATATAACTGATGTTCCAGTATTTACATTTTATTATGGTTTGGAAAATTTTGTTTTTCCTTCCCTAGTTGTCCCTCATTTTCTCCCGGGAAATACAGTAACGATTGATTTTATCCATACCTTGAATGTGCGTATTTTTTTATGCAAATGCAGTATTTAATTAAAATCACAACGAAAAGATCATGTAAACAAAGAAAAATCTGTAACAACTCTTTAATTACAAATAATATCATAAACCTTGAGTTTCACAAATATACCATTAATATGTATGACAAATGTAAGAAAAATAAAGTACAATTTAGATATGTATTTGAATAATTGCATTTAACAACATTATCAACAGGAGAAGTGAGTAATCAAATATATACTTAAATTATTGAATAAACAAAGAAACGAACATTAATGTAGTGTACATCGACCCAAATACATTGGCAGAGACCCGACGGGTGTGGGGTATGGGTATAGGTCTGGTAACAGTGGAGAAACCTGCCAAATGTTCAATAAACTGTACTTGTTTAATACCTTCTTAGCTGTTTGTCATTATCATTATAATTGATAATGATCAAAATTGTAAGAATAATAATATATAATAAAGGAATCAACAGCTACAGCACTGAAGGCTACGTTTGGCAGAAAGTTTTTCCACTGTTACCAGACCAGCACCCAAAACCAACACCAGTCGGCTCTCAGCAAATTTATGGAAAATAATAACAAAAATAATTATGACTTAAGAATAGCATTTATCATATCATCTGTTGGCTTGAAATTATAGCATGCCCCGTGGACTTTTACTGCCTCAGAAACGAGAGTCAGTGATTGCAGTGCAGGCATTTGGAGACGATTCCGGATATCTGTTTTAATTAAATTCATTTTAGAAAATATTCGTTCTGCAGCAGTATTAGAAGTTGGCAGTGCCAATACTTGCAATGCAAAGAGGGCAAAATTCTTAAACTGCTTTGTACCTTCATTGTCTTCTAACTCTCCCAATTTTATATAGAAATCATGGATATCAGAGGTGTCGTTCTTGAGATAGGCTAAGTTAGGTGTACTGTCCAAATTCCTCCATTCATTATCTGGGTCTTGTAAACTTCCTACGTACAGCCTGGGTACAAGCTTTACAAAATCTGTCAAGGAGGGCATCAACTCCCTACTTTTGCTGTCTAGTACCTTATTTTTACCTAAGAATGATGCCATATACCACAAAGGTGAGTTAAGGTCAAACCTCTTTTGCATTTGTTGGTACATAGTGATCATAAATTCTCGACAGCGGGATCGGACATGGTCAACCATACCTTGATTACGAATGTACACTTCTGTTTGGAGAAGGCCGTGGATAGCTGATCCTAAGTAGATCTGATTTAATGGCAAATGATTAGAACTTAACATTGGATCAAATGTCATCAGATCAGCTTTTTCCACAACATCTCTTCGACAGAAGTATCCTAGGAGGTTTCTAAAGAGCTGAATTATGGGGTCATTTAGTAAATGTACAGTTGGTGTATCTCTCTGAAATAGTAAGTTAATTTTTGAAAATGTTGGCAAAATGAAATTAAGAAAATTGTAGTACAGAAATACTGAAGGATCCTTGAGATCTTTTACAATAAATTCCACAGATCAGAGCCTTTCACTAAGTTCGTTTTCTATAAAAAAACAATTTGAGTGCAGCCCACTGCTCAAGGATTCTCTCTACTGCTTTATGTAAAAGAAAGCCATCTGGTTTGACAAGCATGCAAAATTTTGTGGGGTTTTAATTCTAGGAATAATTGTGCCTGTTTAAACTGGTGTTGTCTTTTTGAGCTATGGGAAAAGTATGAATATATATTCCTGAGAAGATCTTCACAATGTCTAGGTAGAGTTTTTGCAGCTTCAGACGCACATAAATGTATACTATGGCAAATGCACCTGAAGATTGTTATACCTGGCAAGTCTGCTCTCAGTCGGCTGGCTAGAGAATTATTGTCCCCCATTAGGTTGGAAGCACCGTCAGCTGCAAATCCCACAACATTGCTCAGAGGAATGTCATATGCAGATAAAGTTTTCAGCAGTAAAGTATATAAATGTTCCCCAGTTGAGCCCACGCATTCCTTGTTGTCGTCATCATATACATCAATGAGTTCCAAGGTGCCAGTCTTCATCGTTGTCGTATCTGTATCATAATATTTAACAACCAACGTCAAACATTTAGTGGTGCTGACATCCGTGGACTCATCAATGATTACAGAAAACTTATGACCTTTGAGCTTACTTACCATATCCAAAGTTACACATTTACCAATCGCTTTTGCTACCTGAGTGCATTTGGTTTTCTTCATGCACATTCCTTGTGCGATTGGCGAATCTGGAAACATGGTTTTGCATAGTTCTACCAAATGATCTGCAATGGTGAATGGTAAGTTATGCTCAGCTATAAAGCATATTAACAAGATCTTCGCTAATGCTATGGTGTCATTAAGACAACGGCGTCCATCAACTGGCTCAACCTCCTGTACATCCCTCACCCTATCCTCCTGCCTCTGCAGCATGTGTGCCTCATTGGTGATGTGTCTGTAATGAGATACATACTAATAGCCTACGTAAGGCGGTGGGATGGTTGAAATAACTCGATGCTTGTCAAGAGAACAATATTAAAACAACAAAATAAAGGTTTGATAGTGTACTGTATACCTTATGTCTCTTAATAGTGGAAAGTTCGGCATTGAATTCTTTGTTGCATACTGTGCAGTAAGCTCTCTCTGCATTGCCGTCCACCCGTGACAACCAATGCCTGAACTCCTCATTCACCAACCATTCGTCTCTCAGTTTTCGCTTGGGAGGCATGCTAACCTTTAAATTTATATCAATATTAGTTCAAGGGCCTGAGATACGAATATTATGAATGCCGGTATACAAAGGAGGCCTACAGATAAAACACGAATGATAGACATGTTCGTTTTCTTTATAAATTTCTCTGAGAGAAAACTGATTTAATAGCTTTGAGGGGAACTCAATATCATTCAGTGCATTGAATAAAGAGGTGATAAATAACAAAACTATATGCCCCTCACACACCCGTGACTTACCTTGATGAAGGCCTTGAAACAACTAACTTCCCTCAAAGTTTATAAGTAAAAAGGAAACTCTCATAATGTTCCGAAGATGGAAATAAATCAATATGATACTCCGGTCGTGAAGGTGTTTGTCATGAGAATATATCATTGACATAAGAAAAGATTGATAATTGCAAGACACATTGAGGCATAAAATGAAAAGATATAAAACAATGTAGAATGATCATTTTAAATACAGCAACTTTCTTGTTTACTATTTAAAAACGTTAAATTAAAGTGTGGTGGTTCCCAATGTAGTCGAATGTGGACGAACTCCAACTTGACCACGGTGGGTTGCCAGACGTCGTCAGAAAACCACGTTTACACAGAAAAAAACACAAAACGGCATCCCTGGACCGTCACCGTCACTACACGCTAGTATATTTCTGTTCTTTACTGGCAACTCTGAACACTGGGTTACCAAAGGTAATTAAATTTGTGTGTATACAAATCTTTTATATTTTAGAATAATTTGAGTGTAAACTCAAATATGTTATTGTAAAAATATTTGTAATTGTTTATTGTTTGATTTCACCTATACATTTCTTAGTTCAAGGTAACAGATTTTCGTTTATAAATGAAGGATATAGAAAGGGAAACTAAACTATAGGATACAACATTATATGTTTTTTTTTTAATTGAAACAAGAAATATAACTGTAAAATATATAATTAATAAACAAGTAAAACATTTAACATTTAACAAACATATACAATATTTTATTTATTGTAGGCTACATGGGCTATTTATAAGGATTCCATCATTGCACCAGATACTTTAAATTTATAACACTCTCCTTGTTCCCTGACTGCTTCAGATACATAACATAGTGATTTAAGAGAATGGATATTTAACTTATTTCTTATATCTGTTTCAATTAAATATAGTTTAGAAAACAGTCTTTCTGCGTCTGTGTTTGTAACAGGCAGAGCTAAAATGTTTAAAGAAAACGTGGCCAGAGTTTTGAACAGATACTTATTATTTTTGGTCATATTCCCAAGTTTGGTATATAACAAAACAGCATCACATGAATTTGTAGCCAACGTGTTTGACTTGGATGGAGAATTTTGTGTGGTTTTATGTCCAATAAGGTTTGAAATTGTTTAAATTCATATTTGCGTTTGGCACTGTGAGCAAAATGGGTATAAATACTTCTTATCAATCAAATCTTCACAATGTCTGGGAAGAGTCTTAGCTGCTTCGGAAGCACACAAGTGGAGAGAATGACAAATGCATTTTAAAATTGTAATCCCTGGAAAGTTTTCCCTTAACCTACTGCATAAAGAGTTTGATTCTCCCACTAAATTCGATGCTCCGTCTGCAGCAAAACCAACCAAATTATTCAGGGGAATATCATGAAAATTTAAAGTTTCAATAATCATGTTATACAGTGACTGGCCAGAAGATCCAGTCGTTTGCATTTTGTCACCATAAATGTTAATTAAATCTAGCATCTTTGTAACAATTATTCCTTTGGCTGAATTATAAAATTTTGCTATCACCGTAAGACATTTGGTTGCACTGACATCAGTTGACTCGTCAATAATTATGGAAAATTTATGCTGCCTCAAATCTCTCACAAACTCTTCTGAGATAACTAAACCAACTTTCTTTGCAATTTCTGTACACTTTGTTCTTTTCATGTGTAATCCCTGGGCAATGGCAGAGTCGGGAAATATTGTTTTAAAAAGATCTGTCATATGGTCAGCAATGAGGAAAGGTATATTATGTTCGGCCATGAAACATATTAATAATATATATGCAACGTTTATTTTATACCGAATATCTTGACATCCCTGCTGATCTTCTTGACGAGACTTTTGACTAGAGCTGGCTGCATGAATTTGTGTTTTCTGTGGGACAGGAAATGATAATTTTTCTAGGTGTATCTTTAATTTTGCTTAAGGGGAGCCTCCACTGGCCCTCCAGTCAGAACCTTATCTCCAATCATTACCTCCCCAATCCTAATCCTCAATCCAGAGTCCCTGACCCAATCCACCCTCATCCTAACCCCATTCCTAATCCTACCCTGGATCCCTAAATCCTTCACACAACCCCCGCATATTATGCTGCCCATGAGCGGCCCTCTGCGGGACCTTGAACTTGAAGTTGAAATCAGGTCCGTATGTGTGCATTAAAAAAATCGGCAAAATTCAATAGTCTGCCATACACCAGCCACTTCTCCATACTCAGTATAACTTAGGAAAGATAAAGAAAATGGAGGTATTACAAATTTAGAGCACTAACAAAAGAATTTTTAATTTAAATTTTTTTTCAAGTGATATTTTCCAGTATAATAGCTATCAACACGAAGGGTTTTTACATCATGTCAATTAATCTTTTCACACGTGATATACGTATACAGTATATGAGCACATTCCGTTAGAGGGATTTCCATCAAAAATGATTATTTTATTTTTGGTGATTTTTTTTCCCCAAAAAATCAGGTGACAATTTATTTCAACAATTTCAGGCGAGGAATTTTCTCATTTACAGCAGTGACAAAGGACTTTTCGTTCCATAGAAGTGTTGCTATATATCAGAGGATAGTCCACATAAAATCTTATGCTATTCTGAAACATAGATATTTTTTTGTTAATATTTTCCATTTTTTTTTTCAAACGTTTTAAGAAAAATATTATTTGTTGCTCGATTGCAATGAAAATTGGTCAGCATATGTAAAAACCAACGAGGATTTTGCTTCTAAAATTAACAGGAGCGCAAATGGGGGTGAGAGTGGAGGCTCCCCTTAAGGGATAGTATGCATTTTCTATATTAGAGTGCCTTGATTCCTCCAAAGTATGTTGGAAAATGGGGCCAATGAGTAAATATAATGGTGATCTGTTGCTTGCAATAGTTAGGAATAATCAGTTGCCCCAGATGTACCACCAAACACAGTGTACTATGTACCCCCTTAATTCTTTTTCATAATATGCCATGATTGGTTCTTTTAACCTATGATTAAATGAAAAGGTTGCCTTACCTTGTGACGCTTTATTGCTGTAAGATCCCCAGAAAACGTCTTTTGGCATTTGTTACAGTAGGCTTTGGTTGGATCTCCATCTACTTTTTCTAGCCATGGTCTAAAATCGTCCATGTGTAACCATTCATCCCTTAGTTTCCGTTTACCAGCCATTTCAATCTGAAAATATCAAATATCAAATATGTCAATTTACAAAAGTTATAGGAAGGTATCCCATTTTCTGTTAAGTGCCGTATAATCTGTTAAATGTTTGCAATGGATAACTTCTCTATTTTCCTTACACTCGTAAAAAGTTAAAATTTTCAATCCAAAGGTAATGTTTACGTATTAACACTTACCGGAGTTTGAGGGAAAGATGTCGGCGAGATATCTATAGTTCGTATTGTAGCTCTGGAACACCTTGGATGATGTCTTCAATGTGAATGCACCCAGAGAACTGACATCTGCTTCAAATCTGTTTACAGTATCTGTCTTGATTTGACATAAATTGGTTCATAATTAATATGTTATTAAAGAATTTGTAAGTACAATGCAATTCCATACCCTAAAGAATTTGAAAAATAGTTAAACAAATATTTTTATGCTGCTTTGCCATAAAAATGCTTAATTTAATTTTGTAGAAAAAAATTCTACACACAGAAGAACCCGAAAAGTCCATTCTAATTAGTGCTAAATATAATTTTAAGGACTTATTTGACGATAAAAAACATCATCTGTTATCACTATTTATTTCCATTCATGTAAGGTCAGTTTTTACAAATTATATGTTTAGTTTTTAATGTGGTTTCTGTGCCGAGTGTGGATGTGGAAAAAAATTCTACAATCAGTTGCCAGATGTCGCTATTTTTCTACGTTTCTCAGCAAAATTCTACAAAACGGCAACCCTGCAATGATGATGATAGTATGGCTGTGTAAGCAGGAAGACCTCAGACAGCTGACTCAAACCCCCAACCCCCTGCTCACAGGGGTGGTAACCTCTGGCATCAGTGAAAGATTTTTTACAGTGTCCCAAGCAAGGACCGAATGCTGGACCACAGAGACTGCAGCCGTGCACTCTACCACTGTGCTAGCCATAATAATAATAAACGGTTTATTTGATGTATGCAGCCAAATGCTGAAAATATACATGTGTGTGTGTGTGTGTGTGTGTATGCGTGAGGCTACATAGAGAAACATGGTGTGTGTGTGTGTGTTGTACACTCGCGCACCACAGTCTCTAGCCCACCTGAGTTTGGGCCGGAGATATGGCTCAGATCCTTTCTGGACGACAGCCCACTCAAACGATTAAGATGCCACACAAGCACGAACATACGTTTCGAACCGATACAAGCTTGACTCCCTGTTTGACATGTATAATTAATTGTTTTATAAGGCTACGCAATCATATTTTGGCTGTGTGAATGACATTTATGTATATAATTATTGCAATATACTATCCCCATAATTTATAATGAACTAGCACACGAAAGAATATTACCAGAGGATTCATGAAATTACTAACTAAACAACACACTTCAAATCAGCAAGTGAACTCAGAGGTTTATTCGGCGCACACGAGCGTTTGTCTATATTGAGAGAGAGAGAGAGAGAGAGAGAGAGAGAGAGAGAGAGAGAGAGAGAGAGAGAGAGAATATCATCAGACAATATCTGTTCACCTATGTGGCCGTCTAAGCACAGTGGCTAAAAATAATGATGGTTCCACCGCAACATAGTGACCAATAATGTAAGGATGACCAAACACATTTTAAATCATATACAATATAGAGCTATAACAAACAACAATTTCCTACACATTTATCAATAACATTGTATACGTTTTCAATATTATCTTACAATAATTCCATCTTTTCATAAGGAGAGGAGACACACTGCTGGTGTTTCGGGGTCACACACGCAATATTCTTCATGTTCATTTTCATGTTAATCTCACCTTACTTTTGTTAATGTTAATCAGCCAAATCATGGATACATAGGGGACTCTAATTACTGCATATTGATATAAAAGTTAAATTTCACTGCATGCCATTGTCATACAAATACGGTGTTGTCTCGTTATCAAACGCTCGGCCTATACAACAATGTCGATTGTATTTAATGTGAAGTAATAAATAACATCTGAAAAGCAACGCCATTTTAATCAGATCACACACGGCAGAATGACTGAAAGAATGAACAATGAGTTTGAGGAAAACACTGAGCTTCAGGACGAGTCACTATCATCAAAATGAACTTTCAAAAAAAAAAAAAAAAATCGTTCTAGATAATTATACAAAATACATAAGATTAATCACGTTAAGGAAACAATTTCTGAGGAAGAATCTTGATGTTACAGTAGGCTACACACACACACACACACACACTGAATACCTGTGTGTTCACTGGGTGGTATGGAAGTGCTTCGTTTTAATTGTAATTCTTGAAAGCTTATTAGTATATTCTTTTGTGTCCCTCTTTCATGCAAATATTTGAGGAATTAAAATGCAGTAAAGAAATATATTGATGTTTGCAGCCAAACTACTATTGTATAGTATAACCACAGAAAGAGTTGTATATAAGGTTAACATGACACAGTGAGTCAGACCCCTTTTCAATTTTTCGAAGCATTTCTGTTGGTGCGGGTCTGACCTTGTGATAGTTTCAGTGGGCTGTCGTCCAGAAAGGATCCGAACCATATCGCTGCCCCAAACTCAGGTGGGCTAGAGATTGTGGTGCGCGAGTGTACCTGTACATCGGTGTTGTAACACAGTCACACGTCTTAGTGAACACCAGGTGAGGTAGAAGCTGTGACAGGAACAATATTGCCTTGACTCACCTATACACACACTCAGTCATCTAGGAATACACATACACACACACACACACACTCAGTCATCTAGGAACACACACACACACTCAGTCATCTAGGAACACATACACGTACACACACACACACTCAGTCATCTAGGAACACACACACACACACTCAGTCATCTAGGAACACACACACTCAGTCATCTAGGAACACACACACACTCAGTCATCTAAGAACACACACACACTCAGTCATCTAAGAACACACACACTCAGTCATCTAGGAACATACACACACACACTCAGTCATCTAGGAACACACACACTCAGTCATCTAGGAACACACACACACTCAGTCATCTAAGAACACACACACTCAGTCATCTAGGAACACACACACACTCAGTCATCTAGGAACACACACACACTCAGTCATCTAGGAACACACACACACTCAGTCATCTAGGAACACACACACACTCAGTCATCTAGGAACACACGCACACTCAGTCATCTAGGAACACACACACATACACTCAGTCATCTAGGAACACACACACATACTGTCATCTAGGAACACACACACACACACTCAGTCATCTAGGAACACACACACACATACACTCTCATTCATCTAGAAACACACACATACATACAGTCATCTAGGAACACACACATACATACAGTCATCTAGAAACATACACATACATACAGTCATCTAGGAACACACACACACTCAGTCATCTAGGAACACACACACACACACACACAGTCATCTAGGAACACATACACACACACATTAGTCTGGTGTTTACAGTTGAGTGCCGTGGAAAGCAATACAGGGAAGCCGATTAAACTTGGACCAATTTATCAACTTTTATTATTACCAGCCACTGAATTCCAGAGGTCAACCTTCCAACATGATATTATTATTATTATTATTATTATTAGGGTGAAAATAATCAGTGGCAGCTCATTAAGGGGACAGTACAGTATACAATACTTTGTAACATTGTAGCACCTTGAATTCCTCCGTAGTATGCCAGAAAACAGCAGCACCAAAAATAAACAATAATAATGATGATGGTCTGTTGTTACTTGGAATAGTTTGGAGGAATAATTAGTTGATCCAGAATTACCAATACTTTACTATCACCTTAATTCAACGTTATATAATATTTTGACCCGTTGAAATACTTGATACTAAAAGTAATGTGACAAAATAATATTATTATTATTATTGTTGTTGTTGTTGTTGTTGTTGTTGTTGTTGTTGTTGTTGTTGTTGTTGTTGTTGTTGTTGTTATTATTATTATTATTATTATTATTATTATTATTATTATTATTATTATTATTATTTGGGAAGGAAACCCTCTATAATACAGGTTTTGTTGAAGATAACTGCGAGCTCTGCGCTGTTTGTAGCAAAAAGAAGAAAGATTGTTCTTACATCAATCTGACAGACTATCAACCTACCCCTGAAGAAGATGAGATTCTCCAACTTGGGCTTAATTGCCATGTTGTCGAGAAACCCAAGGAAATGGATAAGAGGATTGAGATCGAATCACTACTTGATTCCATCTTTTTACTTGATAACCAGGGAACTGTCACCACCACGGAGGAACTACAACCCCTTCTGCTCGCTGAGGCCCTGCAGGATCGTGGCAACTACCGTAGCCACATTCTCACCCCAAGACTGAGACGTGCTGCTAGAGAGCTTCGAAAGAGAGAAGGAATAGTCATCCGGAGGGCTGACAAGACTGCTGCCTTTGTCCTCATCAGCCAAGAAGAATACCTCACCAAATTGGACAATATACTCCACGACACCCAGAAATTTCAACGAGTGACTAGAAACCCGATAGAAGACATTAAGAGGGAGGTGAACACCATTATTAGCACTATCAATGCTGTCAGAGGTGCTACTCATCTACCTAAGATTAGTGGTGACTTTGATGCTGGCTATATCTATGGCAATGTCAAAACCCACAAACCTGATAACCCTCTTAGACCCATTATCAGCCAATGCCCAACTCCGACATACAAACTGGCGAAGACCTTAAATCGTATCCTGACCCCTTTTGTCCCAGACCAGTACTGCCTGAAATCATCAACAGACTTTCTACAATCAATCACTACTGCTCCTCCTGCAGGTGTAGTGGCTTCGTTGGATGTGGAGAGTCTCTTCACTAATGTTCCCGTGGATGAGACCATCAACCTACTGCTGGACCACATCTACAGGAGTGAGAACACCCCACAGCTGGATATACCTGAGAACTCACTACGTAGACTTCTCCAGGTGTGTACCAAGGAGGCCCCATTCCGTGACCAGCGAGGCAACCTGTGGAAACAGATTGATGGTGTTGCCATGGGGTCCCCACTCGGGGTCCTCTTTGCCAATACATACATGGGGTTTGTTGAGCAGAGAGTGTTCCAGCGTATTCCACACCCTATAGCCTACCACCGTTATATTGATGACACCTTTGTGGTTGCTGAGACACAAGTCTTACTAGACTCAGTCAGACATACCTTTGAAGAATGTTCAGTTCTCAGGTTTACCTGTGAACTTTCCCGTGAGAACACAATACCTTTTCTTGATGTGAAGGTCACACAGACTCAGGATCGATTTTCTACTACAGTCTACCGTAAACCTACCAACATTGGCCTCTGTCTGAATGGTGATAGTGAATGCCCAACAAGGTTTAAGTCTACAGTGGTGACTGCATACGTCAAACGGGCCCTTACGCACTGTTCAACGTGGAATACTGTTCACCAAGAACTCGATTTCGTGGCCCAACAGCTGGTGGATAATGGCTACTCTAATAAAGATATCCAACGTTTGACCAGACGCACCATGGACCAGTGGTACACACAGGAGGACAGACCTGATGATGGTAGAAAGAAAATAAAGTTATTTTACAGAAATTTTATGCATAAGAATTATCAACAAGATGAAGCTGCTCTTCGGAACATAATTAATAACCATGTTGCAGTAACGAACCCTGAGTCTGTGATTGATCTAATCATCTATTACAAGAACAAGAAGACGTCCCAGTTGCTGATGAAAAACTCTCCTCGGACTGACGGTGACCCTTTGAAGAGGCATGGGGTGGTCTACCAAATTATATGCCCAGCGAATGGATGCAGCCATTCTTACGTTGGTATGACCACTACTCGTCTTTCGAAGAGGTTATCTGTTCACCTGAAGGAGGGTAACTTCTACCAGCACTACGTGAGCGCCCATGGTAACCTACTGAGACCGCAACTACTACAATGCACATCAATTATTGATACTGACGATGACAGTCGTCGACTAAGGTTGAGAGAAGCTCTACATATTTTGAAATTAAAACCTTCTCTCAACGTTACTCAAGAGACTCTTTTACTACCTACTAACATCAGGCGAAACCGACCCACACCCACTCAAGACCCGGTAGCTGTAGGTATCCCTGTAAGACCACCAGAAAACCCAGCTAACCCAGACCCAGATCTCCCAATCAGGCGCTCCGCCAGGCTACAACAACGTGGGTCAAGCCAGAGGTGACACGGGATCAAGCGGGACTGCTAACAGCCAATCAGGGCGCAGTATTATTATTGTTGTTATTATTATTATTGTAATCATTATTATTGTTATTATTATTATTATTGCTGTTGTTGTAACTATTATTATTATTATTATTATTATTATTATCAGGGCGCAGTACGCACATAATCCAGCGGGACTGCTAACAGCCAATCAGGGCGCAGTATGCACAGCAGTACATTTACTCAGGGACTATAAATATATCTGTTACCTGTAAGACACTCATTCCTTTGAGAATGGCTTTTAGAGAAAGCCGAAACGTCAGGCCAATAAACTCTCTTGGTAATTTGCTTTTCCATCTCCCCAGCAATATTAAGAAAATTATTCGTAAATTAGAAAAGATTTGCTACAAAATAAACAGCGCAGAGCTCGCAGTTATCTTCAACAAAACCTGTATTATTATTATTATTATTATTATTATTATTATGAGATAAATGTGTAGAGTCAGAATTGTATTGACTGACTGAATATAAAAGAGTGTTATATTATATTAAAAAAGGCTGCTTCAGATGTTCATGATTGTTTCGGTGTCAACCAGAAAAAGACGATACAAATTAATCTAAAAGTTGGAAACTGGTTGGCCGAGGTAAGGAACTTTTGGGCGGTAGTGTATATACATAAATGGTAGGCATGGATATTTAACAATATATTAGGGCTTTGTCGTAGATATTATCGTAATTTATTATGTAATTTGTATTTTTTGGAGGGGGTGGCAGAGTGGATACGGCGACGGACTGCCAATGTTATGGACCCAGGCTGGAGTCCACGAGAAGCGGTTTGTTTGTTTTGTTTTTTTTCCGAGGTGATCTGATGGTTGTTGCTGTCCGTCAAGTATCCTGGCTACGCCGACACGTCAACAAAATATCCCTTACATCGTCGTCAACTCATAACATAGAACCATATTTCTAGATGCTGTGAGTGACGATGTGAGTGACCTGATAGTGACGTGTATAAATAAGGTGTGGTCATCTAGTGGGACACAAGAGAAGCTACCAACACCATGAAGCTCCACTGTCTCATCTAGTGTAACACTCGATAATCTCGGGGCCTCACAAGAGTCACGGGCTATTGACACCATACAGTGCCGAGGTTCACGTATTAAAAAAAAAAAAAAATCAATAGAATTATTCATTTTATTGTCAAATAATTAGTATCAAAGGTCCTGTGTGTTGCTAGTAAAGAAAATCTGACTTAATAATAATCAGGATTAAGGGAAGCAGACAGCAGCTGTAGTGTTGATTCCTACCGGCCGTTAGAGGCGCCACCGTCCCAGCCAGCCAGATTGGCAACAGGAAAATAACATTGAGTGGTGTGTCGTTCTCCAGTACTAGAATCCTTGGTCATGTTGGTCTTACCTCACACATTGAAGCTCCACACTTGGCAGTGTCAAGGTGTGGTTACTCACATTCTCCTTATATTCTTCTACGTATAATGTAGTTTGAGTTTTAATTAGAGATTGCTGCTCCGGTGTACTTGTAGATTATTTAACTTGTGTTTTATACTTTGGGGTCCTTATGGTTTTGGGTATAATGTTATTGGAACAGAAACTCATTTAGGCTACATGTATTACACAGTGACCAATTCCGGTGATGGTATACAGGCCTGGTTGGTACTTTAGTTACAAGTAGAGATGAAGGTTGTTTTAGGTTTGGTGTTTACATTATGTTGAGAGGTTGATTAAAGTTATCGATATTATGGAACACATTGATTGATTGATATTAGGCCCAGCATCAGCGAGGTTATATAGCGCCAGGAGAAGGTGATAGAGAGGTGAGACAGCAAGCAAGAAGGAAATAGAAAGATAAGATGGACCGTTGAAGAACTGAAAGTAAGTGGCTGGAGCCGAAGGGGCGCCAAAACCCTTAAAATATTGTCCACATCACTACGGCATTATGGAAGAGGTGACTGCTTATGACCTTCCATATTTAAAAAAACACATCTGATTAATGTTTTATACTCTATATATATAATAGTAATGCAATTGTTATTCTCACTATTTCTACTAAAGTGCAGCTGACGAGTTTCATAGAAAGAATTTGGCGAGTTATTTTTTTTTAACTTTACAGTTTTATTTTTTCCTGAGTGTAAGAATCTCATTGAAATATTATAAACTTAAATCACTAAAATACATTACGGTCATTATATATTTTATTAATATATCAATCTAGGATCATGTAGATATTGTAATGTTTGTCATCCATTCAGAAGGGTTTAATATTTATCTTTTTGTTACAGACGTGTACAATGGATGGCGCTGTGTGTTACAATACCAGAGACAATACAGCAGTACAGCATTGTCTATCAAGTAGCCTAGTGCAGCCTCAAGATGAGTGTTGGTGGTTGTGGTGGTGTTGTGTCCGTGAACGACAAACCAGTGTTAATGTCACCAAGGGAGTGTTGATGGTTGTGGTGGTGTTGTGTCCGTGAACGACAAACCAGTGTTAATGTCACCAAGATGAGTGTTGGTGGTTGTGGTGGTGTTGTGTCCGTGAACGACAAACCAGTGTTAATGTCACCAAGGGATTGTTGGTGGTTGTGGTGGTATTGTGTCTGTGAACGACAAACCAGTGTTAATGTCACCAAGGAAGTGTTGGTGGTTGTGGTGGTGTTGTGTCCGTGAACGACAAACCAGTGTTAATGTCACCAAGGGATTGTTGGTGGTTGTGGTGGTATTGTGTCCGTGAACGACAAACCAGTGTTAATGTCACCAAGGGAGTGTTGGTGTTGTGTCCGTGAACGACAAACCAGTGTTAATGTCACCAAGGGAGTGTTGGTGGTTGCGGTGGTGTTGTGTCCGTGAACCACAAACCAGTGTTAATGTCACCAAGGGAGTGTTGGTGGTTGTGGTGGTGTTGTGTCCGTGAACGACAAACCAGTGTTAATGTCACCAAGGGAGTGTTGGTGGTTGTGGTGGTGTTGTGTCCGTGAACGACAAACCAGTGTTAATGTCACCATGGGATTGTTGGTGGTTGTGGTGGTGTTGTGTCCGTGAACGACAAACCAGTGTTAATGTCACCAAGAGAACATAAGGTTACAGTGGCTTGTCCAGCAAAACTCTTCTTGTCGTTAAGGTAAGGATTCATACCATGTTGTGTATATTATATTAAGGGATTAGCATTTTATGGGATAGTATATATAGGACACTTGTGGTTCATTGGAGCACTTTGATTCCTCCGAAGTATGCCAGGAATCAGATTCATGCTAACGAAAGTAATGGTGGTTTGTTTTTGCTTGGAATAGTTTGAGGGAATAATTTGCTCCATATTTACCAACACTGTAATACTCCCTCATTAACCTTTTCACTATCTTCCATCAGAGGAGTTGCCCTGCGTGTTGAACATAAGTATAGATATTATACATCTTGTTATTATTATTATATCATTGTAACACAGGGCCGTAACATAAGTATAGATATTATGGATCTTGTTATTATTATATCATTTTAACACAGGGCCGTAACATAAGTATAGATATTATGCATCTTGTTATTATTATATCATTGTAACACAGGGCCGTAACATAAGCATAGATATTATGCATCTTGTTATTATTATATCATTGTAACACAGGGCCGTAACTCTAATAGAATCACAATTGTTACGCTCTATGAAGAAAATAATGGATATTAATAAATAGTCTCATAATTTGAAAGTAGATTTACAGAAAACTCTGTCTGTATTTTGCTTATGACATTATACGAATACTTATTATCTTAGGAATGTGTTGACAAGTACGACAAATGTTCGTTGCTCTTACTCCCATTTAGTTTATTGATATGTAGCTTAAGGGAGTAGTATACTTTTGGTTCATTAAAGTGTATTGATTCCTTAAAAGTATGTCAGGAAACACGACCAGATTGACAAAAATAATGGTGACCTGTTGCTTGAAATAGTTTGGAGGAATAATTTGCTCCATAATTACCAACACTGTACTACCTCCTTAATGTTGAAATATAAATGGTGCTGCCTAGTTATTACTTATAAAGTGTTTACTCCTTCTTTCTATTTTGAAGTACCAACGTAATATTAAAGTTTTAACTTTGAAGTCTACTCCCATTTTATACAGCTTACTGTAGGACAGCACCACATATGTTAAAGGAACACTACACAACTGCGTTGACATAATTTGTCCGAAAACCGTCGTATGAAAGTAATTACTGTACATATTTCACAATATCATTTGCATAATTTAATTTGTTTTTACATATGTAAAATATTTTCGTTACATCAGTTTTTCTATAGTAACAACTGATATAATATTTTACATATGGTAACTTACAAACCTTCACACGAGAACAAATGAGGTCGTTGTATAAGTATATGCAACTTACACCTTTGGTACGTAACTGAAGATAAATTAAGAGGAGACAGAGAAGGCATTGATGTCAGTTGTTGTCATAATAAATATGACAGTTTCTTTGTAGTCAAAATTTCCGTTTTGTATACGAGCTCGTCTCAGCCTGAGTCAAAAGGCAAAAACTAAATGTTTCACCGGGAAATGCAGGATACTTTTGTCAGCTACTGAACATATTATTATTATTGTTGTTATTATTATTATTCATATTATTATTATTATTATTATTATTATTATTAATATTATTATTCATATTATTATTATCATTATTATTATTATTATTATTATTATTATACTGTAATGCCTTACATTAATTTAGCAGGAATAACAGATTTACCGTATGTATGAACAGAGTTGTACAGTATACTAAATAATTTTCTTATCAGGTATATCAGACTTTCCGTATATGTATGACCATATAGTGAGGAGGGAGGTAAGGAACGGGGGGATTGAGGGACAGAATTGGCCAGAGGGATTGAGGAAAGAGGTGGTGAGTGGTATATGCATGACAGTAGAAGCTATAAACGTTGGTGGTGGATGAGGTGAAGAGAATTTGTCGAATGTTTTAGATGTTGTGTGAATGTGTGTGTTGTAGCAGAAAGCCATTTTAAGAGGTGGGGTGGAGTAGTGTGGGTCTGGATGGGATAGTATGATGTGGGAAGGGATGGAGGAGTGATAATTATGGGCTGGTACGGATGATAAGTGCTGGTGTCCAGAAGGGAGTGGACGGGCATGGATGGAATGGTACAAGGGTGCAAACCAAAATGGGAAGAATGGAAATGAGAAAGTTTTGGGAATAGCTGAACGACAGTTTGGGAAGACTTGAAAGGAGATATATATAATAGTGTTGGGGGATATGAATGAAAAGGTTGGAAGTGAGAACGATGAATTTCTGGAATTCATATCAAATACTTTCTTTGAGCACAAGGTGATCCACAGAAGGAAGAGAGAGAGAGAGAGAGAGAGAGAGAGAGAGAGAGAGATGGTGGAGAGAGAAAGAAGGAAGAGATATACTTTATTATGTCAATGTTGCCAACTTTTTTTTTTTTTTTTATTTCTGTCATTTTTAATGTTTTCGTTAATGGTTACACAATAGTTGCTCATCAAGTCATTTGATGAGTCAAATATCAAAAATTTCTGTATTTTTTCCACATCATGTCCCACATCAAAGTTGTTCTGTGGCAAGAAGGCATAATTATCAGCCAGGGTATTCAGCGAAATTTCCGTTGCCAAATTCGTTTGATTCATGGATCTGATAAATGCAGGACACTGTGTGAGTTTGTTAATGGTTATGTAGGAGAACATTACTACATTAACAGATTCACTTGGTTGGATCAGTCCTCCTCTACTGATACCCTGTACAGTCGGCGGCAGATGTCCTGTCGCCTCACCTGCTTCACCGAGACAAGCAGTGTTCATGGACTAGAGAAATACACACGTTTACTACACTTAATAATTTCGAGTGTATGAATATCGCGTGCCTCGGTGAAGCAAGTGAGGCGACAGGACTTTTGCCGCCGACTGTACATATGTATTGATATCAGGTAGATTTTCCTAGGCTTCATGACAACTAAGTAGGTCTTTACATTCATTACACTTCAGCTTATCACCATCCCATACACACAGTAACCAGCCAGCAGGAATGTCATAACCGGAAGGAGATTCATGCAGTTGTCTATATCATCTTCGTCTATATCAATAGCAAAAGAATCTAAATTTGCCTAGTCCTGGCCTTGTACAAACTGCCAGATTATTTCCTCTTAAGTTTTTTAGTTTTATATCATTATAGAAAGACAGTCTAAGAACATATATGAACCGCAGTTTTATTTCACACTCATAAACCTGCCTTAATGAAATATTTTAAATGCACCCGGCAAGTCGACGGTATTTACCAAATCTACTTTTCAGTTGATCGGTCTGAAATTTTCCAGGCAGAACTACTTCATGCTTAGTTTTTCTAATAAGTATTTTGTTACCTCGATCATTGCACTGGTATTGTTTTTCAATGCAGTGAATGTTTCTCTGATCAGTTTTCCTCCTTTTTTCAGGAATACTGTCTCAGAGATTTAGCCATACAAGAAAATTATGTAAAGAAAATGTATTTGTCATAATTTATTGTTAGTGAAGTGGCATATGTGTTTCTATGACGAATACCTTTCTCTGGATGATTAACATTCATTACAGTCCAACAGTGCAATATTACTTTAATATAGTTCGAAACCTTTTCAATATATATATGGCAAACTTTCCAATGGTCATTAGAGATTCTATAACAAATTCATTGAAAATTTATAGGATAAGACTGACGTTTGTCTTTCAACCCTTTTCAATTCTTTATTAATGTGTAAATGCCGTATATATTGACATCCAACCTGGGATGATGACTCCTACCCAAACCAGCCAACCAGCGCTCAGTCAGGCCTTGTAAAACAGAGGGCAGTGGTGTAGGGCTGTATTTCCGATGGGTCCCACCTCAAGGCGTGGTACCGACCACAGTGTATATACAGGGCCGTGACACCTCCCCCCCAAAAGAATAAGGCTTCTGGGTAGAAGACTTATGGAGAGGTTGTAGATGGGCGAACTCGAGACAAGGTGTCAGCCAGGATGTTGTCGGTACCCTTGATGTGCCGGATTTCGATTGGATATTGTTGAAGGAAGAGGGACCATCGTAGAATGCGTTGGTTGGTGTGTCGTACCCTATGGAGGAATATTAAGGGGTTGTGGTCAGTGTAGACGAGCAAGGGTTCCACTCCATACAGGTAACACTGAAACTTCTGGAGTGCATTGATGATCCCCAACAATTCCTTCTCGACAGTACTATAGGAGCATTGATGTGGCTTCAGTTGAGACGAGTGGTAGCAGACAGGGTGAAGAATTCCATCGGGTTGAGGTTGCAGCAGTACTGCTCCGGTTCCAGTCACACATGCATCCACATGCAATATGAAGGGCAAGGAGAAATTAGGAGATTTCAATACAGATTCATGGGTTAAAAAGTCTCTAAGGGAATTAAAGGCTCTCAGACAGTTACCAGGAAGTAGAAATGGAAGCAAAGTTGGGACAAAACCTGCTGTAGAAACCAACCATACCTAAGAATCTTTGAACTTCTTTCCTAGTAGCTGGGATGGGAAAGGATAGGATAGCTTTTACATTAGCTGCCTTAGGTTTAACTTCTCCATTACCCACATTGTGTCCTAAATAGGTCACAGAGGCTGAATAAAAGGTTGATTTGATCAAGTTAACTGTTAAGTCCCAGTCAGTTAAAGACTTTAAAACACTATATAATCTATCATGATGTTGGTCTAGGTAGGTACTAACTCCAGGGAGGTTTCCGATGATCCCGTTCACCATTCGTTGGAAGATACTAGGTGCATTACGCAAACCAAACGGCATTACTGTATATTCGAATAACCCAAAAGGAGTAACGAAAGCAGAAATCTGTTGGGCATTCGGAGTGAGAGGCACTTGATAATAGCCTTATAGCAAGTTTAATTTTGATACATATTTCGCTTGTCCCACGTTGTCAGTCAGATCATCTACGTGGGGTAGATGAGGATAAGCATCAGGTACAGTAAGAAGATTAACTTGCCTATAGTCCGTACAAAATCTTACACGTCCTCCTTTCATTGGTACCAGGATTGAAGGTGATGCCCATGGGGAACAGCTGGGGATGGCCAGGTGGTTTTGAAGGAGGCAGTCCACTTCCTGGCGCATCAGCTCCATTTGCTTGGGACCAATCCGTTAGGCAGGCTTTCTGATGGGATGAGCACCAGGGATGAGCTTAATATCGTGGTCGATGTAGGGACACCACTTGGGGAAGTCTTTGAAAAGTTTGGAATATTCCGTGAAGAAAAACTTTAGTTCTTGTTGTTGTTCTAGGTTGAGTGAGACGAAATGAGTAGGAATGTTAGAGATTATCTCCAAATTTTTGAGGGATGACCAACTTGTTATGAGATCTTCATTACCATCATGACGAGTATTACTATTGATGCATAATATGACATTAGAATTTTGCTCCTCATCAGATCGTACGTTATATTTCTTTAGGCGATTTACATGAATTAATTGTTGGGATTTTCTTCCATCAGGAGTGTTGATTACATAGTTGTTATGTTGGAGAACTCGTTCAACCTTGTATGGGCCAGAAAATTTAGCTGACAAAGGGTAGGTATGAAAGCTAGAACCTTGTCACCTACTTTAAAAGTTCGTTCTTTGGATTTTTTATCAAAGTTTCTGTTCATCTTTACCTGAGCTGTCTCCAAGTTTTATTATGCATAAGTACAGTCGGCAAAAAAGTTTCGTTACCACCCCTACGTTAATTTTAACATCGATAAGCGCGTCAGGGTTGGTACTCCGCCGTCTGAGCAGCTGTGCCTCGCGGGCCGTGGCAATGACAACTTAGCACAAGGCATTCCCTTTCTTTTTATATCAAAAGTTTAACTGATATTAAATTAAATTTTGAGTGTTCAAGAACTATTACTATTTAACTATTCATCATTAAACATAAAGAAATACGTTTGAGTATTTTAGAACAAGAATAACCTTGAAATACCCAGAAAAAGTAGCACTGGGTAAAAGTACGTCATTCCTACTTGCCTGACCATTAGACACTGAGGGGTCCGGGAGGGTGACAGAGGTATATATGACACTCGCACCCATGGAGGTAGTATAGGTGGAGGCGCCAGTAGGACCTGATTTGTGAAGCCACCAATCTGTCATTTCTAGCGCCTTCAAGATGGCGCATACCTTTGTATGTCAGGTCAGAAGTCCACTTTAACTGAAACATATCTTGGTGTCCGCCATATTAAAGGCGCCGAAAATGACAGTTCGGCGGCTTCAATTTACTCCTCTGGATTAGTGAGCCATGGCGACTCCACCTATACTACCTCCATGCTCGCGCCACATCTGACTCACCAGTCAGGCCTACCAACATTACATCACACTGTTAAAAGGATGGTAACGAAACTTTTTTTGCCAACTGTACATATTTCAGAGAGTACAGCTCGTAAGTTAGCTAGGTAGTTTGAGACAGTTTCCCTCGTGGTGGAATTTTTGTTTAATCATTTGTCCTTCACAACTCTTAAGGGACCTCGTACTTGTCGACCATACAATAGTTGAAAGGGAGAAAAACCAAAACTTTCCTGTTTAGCTTCTCGAAGAGCAAACAACAAGTACTGCAGAGAATCATCCCAATCTCGTTCATGTTCGAGACAACATTTTATTATCATGGTCTTTATTGTTTGATGCCAACGCTCTAATACACCTTGGGATTCTGGATGATATGCACTGGACAACTGTTGCTGGATACCAAGTTCGTCAAGTACCCTCGTGAATAATATACTAGTAAAATTGGAACCTCTGTCCGATTGAATAACTTTAGGGATGCCAACCCGAGTGAACATATGATTAAGATGGGTGACTATGGTCATTGCACAGATGTTCTTCAAAGGGAAAGCCTCAGGGTAACGAGTGGTGGGACACATAAGGGTTAGAATATACTGATTTCCATTCTTGGTGCGTGGTAAGGGTCCCACACAATATATGATGATACGTTCGATTGGTTCAGATGTTTCAGGTATAGGCTGGAGAGGGACTGGTGGGATGGGATGGTTTGCCTTTCCTACCATTTGACATATATGACAAGACTGTACAAACATTTTTATATAATTTTTCATGTTGGGCCAGTAGAAATTACCTAAAAGCTTATGATAGGTTTTATACACACCAAAGTGGCCGTTTATACCATCATGACTTAATTCTAACAAAGATTGCCTTAAGGTGCAAGGAACAACTACCAGTGTGATATTTGCCCAGACATCAGCTGAAGACAAGCGAGGTGATCTATAAAGGCACATAAATACGCTGTCCTCATAATAAAATCCAGGAGTTTTCACAACGTCCTTCAATGTATTCACAGCTTGACTACGACAAGAGAATTATTACTTGCCTCATCACAGTAGTCTTCAGCTCGTGCCTGAGAACGAGTTACCACACATACTGGAAATAAATCAGGTTGTTCCTTGTCGAGGGCAGTAGTCGGAGAGATGTTCATTGGAGTGCTTCGGACCAAGACATTGGGTACCACTAATCCACCTGCTAAGTCATTACCTAGAATAAAGTTTACATCACTTAATGGTAAGGTATCAACCAATCCCACCTTCACATCTCCCACTACCAAGTCACTCTCAAGATGTACCTTAGCCAGTTCAACTGTATATAGGACAGAGGAGAGTGGCCGTAGTAAAACCTTATCACCAGTGACATTCCCTTTTACATCTGGCAAGCATTTTCGGACCATCAAACTTTGAGAAGCACTTGTATCTCTGAGGATCTTAATTGGTACTTTAGGGGAGTCACTAGTTAGAGCAATGGTACCACATGTTTTAAATGCTGCAAAGGGGTCATCTCCAGAATTTACGTTGACTATAGGAGCAACAGGTTTCTTTGGGGGTTCGAAAGTTAATTTAGAGTTGGTGAATTGGTGAAAGGTACGTAAAACTTGGATTGACGACACTTGGGATCCTTACAAAATTTTACTGTGTCCTTCCTTCTTACAATAATAGCAATACAAGGGAGTGGGTGTATTTACCGTAGATCCTACGGGGCGAAACGTAGAAGAGGTCACTGTGGTGTCTGAAGAGGGGTTTAACACTTTTCGCTGTCCACGGGGATTCTCTACAGCTTTGTTCAGGAGGGATTATTTATC
The DNA here is from genome assembly GCA_033782935.1 of Petrolisthes cinctipes. NCBI lineage: Eukaryota > Metazoa > Arthropoda > Malacostraca > Decapoda > Porcellanidae > Petrolisthes > Petrolisthes cinctipes. The sequence goes on from JAWQEG010000167.1 coordinate 1,504,994, forward strand.
TACCAATTTGGCGGCCTTTATAGGATTAGTTTCCTCCTTGTCTGCAATGTACACCATGACGTGATGAGGCACACGCCTATTGAATTCCTCCAAAACAACAAGATTTCTGAGTTCCTCGAAGGTGGCTGTCTCAGCCTTTTTCAACCACTGATCGAACCGTTTGAATTTTTCTGTAATTAATTCAAAATAGGTAGTCACTGAAGTTTTGACATAATCACGGAATGCTTGCCTATATCCTTCCACCGTGATAGAATATGCATCAAGAATGCCTTGCTTTATGGACTCGTAGTCTGTGTCTTTTGGGAGTGCCAGATAAGTCTGTACAGCCTTTCCAGTCAACTTAGGTTGCAGTAGCCACTTCTGGCCAGTTTAAATGTACAGCTGTATTTTCAAACAATTCAAAATATCCATCTTAATCAGACTCTAAAAGCAGGAACGAGTTTAAGGTTTCTGGCGAGATCAAACTCATGAAGAGTCCTATCTCCAGCTGTAACATTTTGAAGCTGAGGATGAGCTAGTTGGAGTTAATGTTGTCAGTCTTTTTCTCTCTCTTCTCGTTCTTTTTTCTTTTCCTTCTCGTTCTTTTTCTTTTTCTGCATTTCTCTTATCTTCCAGTTCAAGCTGAAGTTGTAGTATCTCGGAAATAACCATATGGTCTGTCTCTGTTTGTCGAGCACTAGCTCCTTCCTCGGTTGAATCTTCCCAGTCCAGATCAGTTTCTTGTAATATGCCAGAGTTAAACAAATGATTTAGGACGAGTTTTGCACGTTGATCATGGGTAGAGGAACTCTTATATGGTAGTCGTGACGTGTGTGTGTGAGAGTAGCAGTTGACCTGGGCCACTGTAATGGGCTTGATGAAGCCTATGTCCAGTGTCGGAACATTAAAAAAAAAAAAAAAAAAGCACACACACACAGAAGATAAGTAATTTCGTCCTTATTTGCATATTTAAATTGATCAAGTCCACTGACAGGGTCATGTTCAAATCTCTTAACATTAAATGACATGTTGAAGTTTGCAACAATAAAATATCACGTAGACAAGGTGAATGAATCACGATAATGAAATGTTTTGAGTAAAATGTGATCACATGTGATAAAAGATGATTAGTTCAAAACAGAGTAGGGTAAGTAGGTAGGCCTACGGTCACAGATATGACAGAGAGGACTTATTGATATGACAACTAAGCGGATCTCTCCATAAGCGCCCCACGTTTTGCTTATGGTAACCAGGACAACGATTAAAAGAGATCGAGCCCTTATATCTCCCGGTGCAATGAATGAAAAGATGTAAAATACTACGGTCTTAGACACTGCACAGCAATGATGGGTAAGATTAAGGTGTGAGCTCTAGGAGTCTGACAATAAGGCACGGTTCATTTGAACAAAACAGGAATATTATCGCCAAGTGCGAGTGAAGCTTTATAGCTGATGTGGGAAAGATTGCTACAATACCATCTCTGCTCAAACTATTGAATGTTTCATCCACTGAGGGGAATTGGATGACTATAATTAATTTTAAACATGAATACTGCACAAATAAACCAAATTAAGCCAAGAATAAAGTGAATACTTAAGCAATAAACAACTTAAGTTACAGATCAAAATAGAAATGCAATTATTAGAGTGAAACCTCCCGGACAGGCCCCCACATCTTGTTACAACCCCAGGTATGGCTTGTTTATGTTTAAGGGAAGATCCGAGGTTGTGAACAAGCTTGAGTTATAACTCTGGTAGGTATGTTACTGTAGTCAATGGAATTACAACTAATGAAATGAAGAAAGGGAACCTCACTCCAATCCCTCAATGGATGTTTGCCCAGAAAAGAATAATGAAAACAAATGACGAATTAATTTACTATGTATATTATTACGATCACCAAATTAAAAATTAATTAGCCATTTAACAAAAGTTAACCCATTATTCCATTTATAATTACAATATTTTACAATTGCGCAGTCGCAGTATCGTAACCAATGAGGTTGTGATATGTGCTGCTGCACAGAGCAACATCTGTCGGTATTGGGAAGAGCAACAATCTCGGTGACCTATCCCTCCCTAGGAAGGGTAGGTAAGTCTTACCCCGCCTCCAAGCGGTCACCTCGGGGGTACACCTCCTTATTTTATCTTCATTTTATCCATTCAGGAGGTGGTGCCAAAGGGGAAGGCGGTGTGAGGGTGAGTCCTAGCTGACCCCACATATAGGTTTTAAGGTTTTTATTGTATTTTAGTGTTTTAAGATTTTAATTTCTTTTATTGCGTGTTTCTATATTTTGTAATAATTTTTTCAATTTGTGACCGTGTTTTTAGCTTTTGACAATGCCGACGGCCCGTGTCCCTCCGGGAATGAGCACTGCATTGGCCTTGCCAGCCATCAGTGGCCCCCCAATGGGGGAGTGGACAGCTATGGCTACTGGCAGGGGGGGAGTCTCCGCGCTGCCCTGTAGAGGGAGGGGGGAAGAGAGATAGTATGAGAGTGGTAACTGAATGGAATGACAGATGGGACTAAGAGGCGAGAGATTGTAAAATGTTTCAAGAAAGGAAGAGTGGATGTGATGGGAGTGACGGAGACGCATGTGAAAGGATGTGGAGTGGTTGAGTGTAAGGAGGGAAGGGAGAGTGGACTGTGGGAGGGAATGGAGAGAGGAGTAGTATGGACGGGTATGAATGAAAAGAGTAAAGGAAGAGGGAAGGAAGGGTGTGCGCTGTTGGTGTCTCCGTGGGTGTGGAAGGGAGTGGATGGACATGGGTGGAATGGGTCAAGGATAGTATGGATGACTGAAAAGATTGGCATGGTGAAGTATGCGTGTGTGTTTGCATATGTACCAGTGGAAGAAAAGAGTAAGATGGGGAGAGAGAAGATGAGTGTTTTGGGAGGAGTTGAATGCATGTCTGAAAGGGATTGATAATGGAAGGAGAGTGGTGATGATGGGAGACATGAATGGAAAGATGGGAGGTGAGGAAGTGGGGAATATTGTGAGTAAGGAACAAATGAGAATGGTGAGTATCTGGTGGATGTCTGTGCTGAGAGGGAGTTGTTCTTGGCAAACACCTTCTTTCAGCACAAGGTGATCCACAGGTATACATGGAGGAGAAGGGATGAGAGAGGAGAGCTAAAGAGTTTGATTGATTATGTGGCAGTGGATGAAAGGTTGAGGAAGGATGTGTACGATGCAAAAGTGGTGGGAGGAATGATCCAATGCTCCGACCATTTTGCGGTGTTGGTAAGGATGAAGGTTAGGGTTAAGTGGGAATATAGTAGGAGGGATGAAGGGGTGAGAAACAAGATGGGAGATGGGAGGTGGCTAGTGGGAAATTAGATGTAGCAGAGTATAGGGAGGAATATAAGAGGAGGGTGGGTGAGGTGCTGGGGGATGGAAGGATGGGGATAGGGGAGGGAGTGGGAGTAAATGCTGTGTATGAAATTTGTAAGAAAATAGTATTGAGGACAGCAGCAGAGGTAGTGGGATATAAGACAGAGAAGAGGGGCAAGAAAGGGAGTGCTTGCTGGTCAGAAGAAGTGAAAGATGCCGTAGAGAAGAAAAGGAACGCATATAGGAAAACATTATAGAGGAATGTGTCACAGAAAGTGAAAGAGAGATGGAAGAGAGACTATAATGTATGTAAGAGACACGTGAAAAGGATGGTGAGTGAGAGTAAGAGGAGAGTGGGTGAGGAGTTTGGTATGAAACTGAGTGAAAAGTTTAAAGGGAACAAGAAATTATTCTGGAAGGAAGTGAAAAGAGATAGAGGAGAAGGAAAGTTTGGAAGCGTGAGAATGAAGAGAGAGGATGTAGTTACTGTAAGTAGAAGTGAGGAAGTGAAAGAAGTGTGGAAGAGGCATTTTGATCGGTTGATGAATGGAGGGACGGGAGGGGAGGCGGTGGTGACATGCATGGGGATGGAGACAGGTGGTAGACGACAGGATGTACAGGGAGAATTAGGATGGGAAGAGGTTAGGAAAGCAATAGGAAAGTTGAAGATGAGAAAGGCACCCGGGGGTGGATGGGATAACTGCTGAAATGTTAAAGTGTGGGGGGGAGGTAGTGGTGGAATGGATGTTGCTTATATGCACATTGGCTTGGAGGTAGGAAAAGGTGCCAGAGGATTGGAGGAGAGCCATGATTGTACCTTTGTATAAGGGGAAGGGGAGTAAGGATGAGTGTGGTAGCTATAGGGGAATAAGCCTTCTTAGTGTACCGGGGAAGGTGTATGGGAAGGTTCTTACTGAAAGACTGGTTGAAGTAACAGGGAATAAAGTTAGTGAGGAGCAGGGAGGGTTCAGAAAGGGTAGAGGATGTGTGGACCAAATATTTGCATTAAAATCAATAGTGGAGAAATATATTGGGAAGGGTAGAAAGTTGTATGCTGCCTTCATGGACTTGGAGAAGGCATACGATAGAGTTGATAGGAAAGCTATGTCAGAGGTGTTGAGAATTTATGGTGTTGGGGGGTCTTTGCTGAAAGGCACTGAGGCCTTTTATGCAGAGGCAACAGCATGTGTGCGGGTAGAGGGTGATCTAAGTGAGAGTTTTAATATTAACGTAGGGCTGAGACAGGGATGTGTTATGTCACCATGGCTGTTCAATATATATATGGATGGTTGTATGAGAGAGATGAAAGCCATAGGGAAAGGCCTATTGGTGAAATTGAGGCTGAATGAAGCAAATTGGTCCTTGGTGGCAAGTTTATTTGCGGATGTCAATGTGTAGATGGCTAAGAGTGAAAGGGAGTTACAAAGGGTGGTGGATGAGTTTCAGTCCGTGTATAAACGAAGAAAACTGAAGGTAAATGTTGGTAAGAGTAAGGTGAAGGTATTTGAGAGGACCAAAACAGAAGTAATTGACTTTGCTACACCCTATAGAGTGGCTGTACCAACTGGGACGAAATGTGAGATAACCTTAGGGGGTGAGAGGATAGAGGAGGTGAGGGAATTCAAGTACCTGGGAACAGTTCTGTGTAAACATGGAAGTATGGAAGGAGAAATCAGGGAGAGAGCAATGAGGGGCAGACAGGTCATAGGATCACTGGGGAGGATTATGAAGGGTAGGAGTGTGAGTATGGAAGTGAAAAAGGGACTGAAAAATAATATTTTCCTGCCAACACTGACATATGCGTCGGAGACATGGACATGGAGTAGGGCTCATCATTCGAGAATAGGTGCTGTGGAAATGGGTTACTTGAGAGGAGTATGTGGACTTACTAGATGGGATGGAGAAAATAATGAGTGTGTATGAGAGATGTGGTATGAGTGAGAAGGCAATTGGTATTGAGTGTGGAGTGGTAGAGAGAGTGAAGCGTAATACACTGAGATGGTTTGGACATGTAGAGAGAATGCAAGGTGTGGAGTTTGTAAAGGTGGTGTACGATAGTGAAGTTGTGGCACCTGGTGTGAGAGGTAGACCACCGGTTAGATGGCAGAACAGAGTGGAAGAGTATGTGAGAGCGAGAAGTGTGAGGGAGGAAGGGGGGATGGAGCAAGTGAGGAGGGAGTGTTGGAACAGGGAAAACTGGAGACTCTTCTGCCGTGGCCACCCCCTTGGTGGGAGTTCCCGGAGGGGGCGAGGCGTCGGAGCTATAGATGGATAGAAGAAAAATATATTATGACGTTAAGAGACACAGAATTACACCAGTTATAACACCAAATAAGAGAACACAATCAGAGTAGAGTAGAGCAGATCTGGTATGTAGTAGCGGAGTGAAGTCTGAGTCTTCACTGAGTTGAAGCGTTGTTGCAGGAACCACACTGTGTGTGGACAAGCGGTTGCCAGTCCAGCTTTTTTGTGTAGCCTTTAGATCGGCGTTCTCTATGAAGGGTGGGAGGGGGACTGAGCTATTCCACTACATACAAACAACTAGTTTAGTATATAAAACAACCCGCTCTTCCCCATCTCACCCACAGTACTCTCTCTCTCTCCCCCATCACACCCACAGTACTCTCTCTCTCCCCCATCACACCCACAGTACTCTCTCTCTCCCCCATCCCACCCACAGTACTCTCTCTCTCCCTCATCCCACCCTCAGTACTCTCTCTCTCTCTCTCCCATCCCACCCACAGTACTCTCTCTCTCCCCATCACACCCACAGTACTCTCTCTCTCTCTCTCTCCCCATCCCACCCACAGTACTCTCTCTCTCTCTCTCCCCATCCCACCCACAGTACTCTCTCTCTCTCTCCCCATCCCACCCACAGTACTCTCTCTCTCCCCATCCCACCCACAGTACTCTCTCTCTCTCCCCATCCCACCCACAGTACACTCTCTCTCTCCCCATCCCACCCACAGTACTCTCTCTCTCCCCCCATCCCACCCACAGTACTCTCTCTCCCATCACACCCACAGTACTCTCTCTCTCTCCCCATCCCACCCACAGTACTCTCTCTCTCTCCCCATCCCACCCACAGTACTCTCTCTCTCTCCCCATCCCACCCACAGTACTCTCTCTCTCCCCCCATCCCACCCACAGTACTCTCTCTCTCTCCCCATCCCACCCACAGTACTCTCTTTCTCCCCCCATCCCACTCACAAAACTCTCTCTCTCTCCCAATCCCACCCACAGTACTCTCTCTCTCCCCCCATCTCACCCACAGTACTCTCTCTCTCTCCCCATCCCACCCACAGTACTCCCTCTCTCTCCCCCATCCGACCCACAGTACTCTCTTCTACACACACTGTGGGCCGAGTGTTGCCAAAGTAGTGTCTGTTTTCGTCATCGTGAAGTTGCCTCCATTTTCTTATGTTAGTCGTTGTAAAAGAAAACGGCACAAGGTCTACAGATTAGGTGATAATCTACGCTATGTTCAAGTTTAGGGTCCCGCAGAGGGCAGCTCATTGGCGGCATAATATGCGGGGGTTGTGCGGGGGATTTAGGGATCCAGGGTAGGATTAGGAAGAGGGTTAGGATAAGGCTGGATTGGGTCAGGGACTGTGGGTTGGGGATTAGGATTGGGGAGGTAATGATTGGTGATCCTATTTCTAAACGTGTCAAAAGTGGGGCTATTAACTACGTGAGATGGGAGATGATTCCACTCTTGGATGCTGCGGGGAAAGAATGAGTGCCTAAATATATCAGTGCTTGTCTGATATGTATGGTATTTTAAGTTGTGGCTGCCTCTAGTGGATCGTATACTTGTAGGGTGTAGATATGTGTCTTTGTCTATGTCAACTAACTTGTTTGTGATTTTGTATATCATCTGTTGTCTGTGTATCTGTCTTCGTGTTACTAATGGGTCTAGTTTTGTGTCTTGTTTAAGCAAAGTGACTGATGTAGTGTGTCTGTAATCACGTCTGGCCCATCTTGCAGTCTTGTTTTGTGTGGACTCTAATTTATTGATATTATTGTAAGTGTGTGGGTCCCAGACGGTGTCGCAATAATCTAAATGTGGCCGAACGAAAGTGTTATATGCAATAATTTTGGTGTCTGTGTTAAACCTGCTGAGGTTCCTGCGCAAGAACCCCAGGACCCTACTAGCTTTGGCCCTGATGTTACCTATGTGTGTGTTCCACCTCATGTCCGCTGAGATGTGGACGCCCAAGTATTTGTGGGAAGTGACTGTGTTGAGGTTGGTGTTGTGTAGTTGGTATGTATATGGAATGACATTATGGGCACGGGTAAAACGGATGTGATGGCATTTGTCTGGTCTAAATGTCATCTGCCACTTGACTTCCCAGTCTTCAAGTGCAGTTAGGTCGTCCTGTAGTCGAAGGCAGTCATTCCTATCATTAATCAGTCTGTAAACTAAGCTATCGTCTGCAAAGAGTCTAGTGGTAGAGGAAAGTGAGAGTGGGAGGTCATTAATGTATGAAAGGAAGAGAAGGGGACCCAGGACAGTTCCCTGGGGTACCCTAGAGGTCACAGGAACAGATGGAGACTGACTATCGTCAAGAACTACACGTTGCTTTCTGGTATTCAAGAACGTTCTAATCCAGTGAAGAAGTTGTCCCTGTATGCCATATAATTCTAATTTGTGTAGTAGTCTTTGGTGAGGGATTTTGTCGAAGGCATTGGCAAGGTCTAATACTATGGTGTCAACCTGTCTAATTTTTGTGTCATTGAGGGACTGCAAGATGTCATGAGTAGTTACCAGTAACTGCGTCTCACACGAACGTTTAGGCCGAAAACCGTGTTGATTGTCAGTCAGTATATATTGTCTATCAAAGTGGTCCATTATGTGTCTATGAATAATGTGTCCTAAATTTTGCAGGGGACTGAGGTAAGTAAAATAGGTCTATAATTAATGGGAAAGGTTCTGTCTCCGGATTTAAAAATTGGGGTCACATTTGCCAAAAGCCAGTCTTGGGGGAGTTCACCGGTCTGTAAAGTCTGTGAGAATATAACCTGCAGGACAGGGGCAAGAACGCTAGCATTAGTCCTCAATATACTTCAGGGTATATTGTCTGGTCCAGTCACTTTGTGTATGTCTACCTCAGATAAGAGTTTCTCAATTCCTTGGGTGTTTATATGAATGGGAGGGATAGGTGGGTGTGATGGTGTTGACATGTCTGGTAAGTGTTCATGTTCATGGGTAAAAACGGACTGGAATTGTGTGTTAAGGGCGTTGGCTTTGTCTTGTGGGTGTGTAACCAAGGAATTGTTGTGTAGTAATGTTGTAATACCGTTCGAGTCTTGTTTGCGTGTTTTAAAAAAGCTGAAGAATTTTTTGTGGTTTTGTGTGTTGTCTGCGAGGAAAGTGGATGTGTATTTAGTTTCTTTCTGTAGTGTTTTCTGTATATTTTTGTATTCTAACCAGTGTTCTGTATCGTTGTATCGTTTTGCTCTGTTGTATGCTTTTACCTTGTTTCTGTGTAGTCTTTTTAATTGTCTATTGTACCATGGTAGTGACCGGTTATGTGTGATGGTTTTCGTAGGTATGTGTTTGTCCATTGTGTCGCGTATAAAGTCACGAAGTCTGGTCCAGTTTGTTTCCACAGAGCTGGCCATTGGGTCTGAGTCAAGGAACGAGTCACGAAATTCAACTAAGTCTTAGGTAATGCCACCCATGTCAGCTCTATTGTACATGTAAATTGTCCTGGGTAATTGTTTTTGTGTTGTTGGCTTGATGTTTGCGTCAATGAGTACCATCTCATGGTCACTAAGACCAGGTAGTACTCGTGTCCGTGTAATTAAGGAAATGTTGTTTGTGAGAAATAAGTCTAATATGTTGGATGTGACCCCGTGTCTTATGTTAGGATTATGTCTTTCTACACTGACTTGTGTGCGTGTTGGTTCGAGTACTGTTTGAGTAAGTGAGTGTGTGTTAATGATGTCAATGAAATTTTCATGTAAGAGTTTCATATCATTCTGTAATAGTAAGTCGCCTTATATGGGTGGAATTGTCCAGTGTCGCCTGTGCTGTCCAGTTTATGTCGGGAAGGTTAAAGTCACCAGCCAACCATATATTTTTGGAGGGGTCAATTTTAGATAAACAATCGTCAAGGGTCTGCAGGTATTCTAAGTTTGAATTTGGGGGACGATAAAATGATCCTATAATGAGTGTCCTGCAGCCCTGTATCTGTATTTTAGTCCATATAATTTCAGAGTCCGTGTTCAGTTCGGTGGCTGGGGTCGCAACTAGTCCTGGCTTTGTCGCAATTAGGACTCCGCCATGTTTATCATCTATTCTGTCCTTCCTGTGTAGGGTCATATTATAGGGACTGTCCGTCGGGAAGATTTCACTGTCCTGGATGTCAGGTGTGAGCCAGGTCTCTGTCCCTATAATAATGTCGGGGTCATAGGTCTGGAGGGTTTGGTGAAAGGCGGCTCTTTTGTTTATGATGCTGCGGAAGTTAATGATTAGGGTACGAAGGGAAGACAGTTTTTTATGGGTGATGGAGTCGAGTGTGGTGTTAGTGGTAGAATGGGGTGTGAGGGTGGATGATCTATTGGGGATGGTGATTGGTGTTATGGAGAATGAGTGTGCACTATGGAGAGTCTGGTTGGGTGTAGAATGGTTTGGGAGTGGAGGAGTGGATGATGCGGAGTTAAGGGAAGTCATGTCTTGCTGTCGGTTTTGTTTAGGGGAGGAATTGTCTCTGTTGCGTCTACCTAAACGTCGGGTGATCCTATCTAATGGTGGAGGTGTGTTGTGAGTTGTGGGTGGTGGTGAAGATGAAGTGGTGGTGTCTAATAAACTGAATCTATTGGTGTAGTGTATTGGGGAGTGAAAAAGGGAGGAGATAAAATTAGGCGCACCACAGTCCCAGCAGATCCACGAAAGGCTCCGACCCTCCAATCCGTCGAACGCAGCCGTGAAGCCCCCAACACAGCTGACATGATACTAGCCTGCATGCTGGGAAACCTCACAGCAGCGATCGCACTGGATGGCCCGCTGGCCCCATTTCACCGCCCGTCGGCATAATTGACAGGGGTACTTTGGGGAGCGGGGGCCAGGGTTGATCAGAGCCCCTGTGTCACCACACAACATAAGGAGCGACAGGGCACCCCGGAGATTGCCGAGGCAAGCCACCTTTAACCCTTGAGGGCCCTTAGGGGTGCCCAGGTTCCCAAACAGGTGTGTGTATATGGAGGTGTGGGTGTAGATGTCTAGTGTTAGTGAGTCTGGTGTGTTGGTATGTGTGCAGCCAGTGTTTTTATTGTCAGTGTTGTAGAGTATTAAAACTAGTGAGCAGTATGTGTAGAATATTGTTAGTGTACATGTGTATGTTGTTTTGTGTGGGGTGTGTCTGTACATGTTTATAAAGCACCAATATAAATATACAACACAAACTTACCCCTGTACCGAGACAGTCTGCACGGCTGCAGGAAGGAATAAAACATAAAAAAAACCCTAACTTGTGTCAGGGGTCAGTTATATAAAACAAAGAGAATTGATAATAAAACCTATGAATTTAACTAAAAAGGATATACAAATGTTAAAAAGATGATAAAATACACTAAAAAAAGAACTGTATTATTAAAAATAGTGGAAATTGAGGGGTGGGGGACGGTGTTATGTTGAGGGAGGGTCTGTGTAAATTTAAAAGACATTAAAAACGGTAATAAAAAGAAGGAAAAGATGACGTGAAATGACAGCTAGAACAAACAATCTCGATACTTATCTTGATGAAATGTGATGATATGAAGGGTTCGTTAATTTAAAAAAAAAGAGGAAAGGACAAATGAGAAGGAAGACGGAGCTCGGGGAGGACACGTCCGAGTCCAGGGACTCTACGAAGATCATTATAACAACAGGTTTATCCGTATATTTCCCACGTTGTAATTTCACACACTACCTCATACATATCACTACATATAACATAACTATAAATAAGGGAAATGCTTTCTTGTATAACGAAAATTTTAATTTTGTTCATTATTGTAATACAAATAATATAATTATTTGCAAACATTACAAGGATTATTAAAATCAATGTAAATTAATAATGTTAATATAAATGGTCAGTTTATATACCACAGAAATTAATACAGTACTTTAATTAATAGACTTCATAAATACAGACCATGAAAACATAAGCCAGCATTACATACCTACAGTATTAATATAAATGAAACGGCACAACTATTACGTGAGAAGAGAATGTAGCTTAGCTTCTGAAGGAAGGAATTTATTACAGCACTCTTGTGACTTAACTGACTCAGACAGAACAGTCAGTGCTTGGAGTGCTGGCATCTGGAGCCTGTTCCTGGTATCTATTTTAATTAAATTTAATTTAGAAAACAGTCTTTCTGCAGCATTGTTGCATGTAGGTAGTGCCAACACCTGCAATGCGAAAGTAGCAAAGTTATTAAATTGATGTACTCCCTCATTGTCCTTCATTTCCTGTAATTTATTATAAAAGTCAGTGATATTACAATCCTGTATATGTACCGCATGTCTGTCAGGACATTGAGGTAGGTTCACGTTCTATAAAATTTAATGTTTAACATCAATAGAAATTTTCACCTCGCATTTCTCTTTGACAGAAAATGGAAGAAAATGGAATGTTGTGTATGGTATACGATCATAATATGCAGGAGAGGTTGGTATTCAGTAAACATTTAGCTAATATACGATTACAGTACAACGCACACAGTGCATAATACAAATATGAATAACACTTACAGCAGCTAAGATGATGATTCAATGGGTTTCTTCAAGAACTGACGGGACAAGGAGGAAAAATTCACCAGAGTGCATTGGTTTGTTGTCACGGCGATGTGGACGTGGACGAGTTTGTCCACAGAGGGTTGCCAGACTTCACCATATAACCACGCTGGCATACAAATATCCACAAAACGGCAACACTGCCAGTGCGTTGGTGAGCCAAATGTAGGAGCTTTGTACCCCGTACTGACAGCGGATTGGTCAGTCTAGAGATACCAGCAGGTCAATGATTGGTTGGTATGCGCAACTGCTGCTCAAACTGGGTAGTTAAGGGCAGCAGCTGGTGCCTAGTTGTCGGGCTGGTTCTGGTTGTCGGTTACAGGGCCGTGACAGCGGACTCACACGTTCTGTTCCCGTCCGTCCATCCCCTGGACGCCGCAGTTCTGCACGCGGCACCGAGTTATTTGCCACTTGCCAATTTCGGTATTCCATTTCCGAAATTATTCAACATATTTAGAAATATTCCAAAAGTTTCGCCAATTGAATCTCTTTTTCTTGTGATGAAAACTGAAAATGATAAAAAGTAAAGTTTTCGAAAATTATACGCGTGCACCTGGCATGCTGGCAACCCTCGTTAGTCTGTTACAGTGTTACTACTCGCCATTCCGTTCTGGACCTGTCCACTGTCCGTTCATAAGGTTCATTCAATCATTCATCCTGGCCAGTTTACAGACCGCTGTCCATAAAGGTGGACGTCTGCAGTGCTTGCAGTACCGTGCACGCTGACCAAATTAACCCCTTGGGACCGATTGACTGACATATCGGTGATAAAAAATTAATGGTTCGCTCCGAATCACCGACATGTCGACGTACCTATAAAAAACTGTAGCGAGTAGCTAGCGAGCTGGCGTTGGTAACGATGGAAAGCTAACGTCCTTGAGAAAAGGATTGACTGTGGTAGTGGTGTTTGGCAGCTGCGTATGCCAACAAGGAAATATCTCACCACTACATGGTGTTTTCTTATGTTTCTCGTATCTCTCTACTGTCTACTATACTCCAGGAGAGTCTAGACAGACAAAATTACACTGAAATACGTTTATTATCATTGAAAACCACTTAAACGCATTATTTAGGTGTTTATATACATGTTTAGAGGTACGCAGAGCGTATGAGGTTTTCTTTCATGCGTTTCAGGGGATACTATTTATTTATTTTCGGACTTTGACGCTCTGTCATACGCAAACGCGTACACCTAGGAGGGTCCCGTTTTCAGTTCCTGGTGTGTAAATTCAAGCTCTTTCATTCTGTAAGAACAAAATTTGCCTACATGAAAGTTGAAAATTGACCCCCAGGCTGGGGATGAAAAAAAAAAAAAAGAAGTCAGTCCTAAGGGGTTAAGGAACGTGATAAATAACTCATCATTAGTCATAGTTAACCATGCCAAAGCGGTCTTGATATACGCAGAAGTTCCGAGGGAAATGGTTACAGGACCCGGCGTTACGGGACTGGTGTGTGGAGAAAAAGAAAGTACCGGAACCAGTGTGCCTCAGTGCAGGTATTGTCAGTCTGTACTGATTCCAAAGTTAAGTGACTTGAAAGATCTTGGCAAAAATAAGAAATGCATAAAAAATGCAGAAGCTATGTCAGCTGCTAGGCAACCAACATTAAAGTGTCAGTCTGTAACAAAATCTTGTCAGGAACAGATTGCAGAGGGTCAGATTGTATTATTTGTTGCTAAGCATACATCTATGGCAACTACACCTTTTCACCCTCAAATTAAAATAACTGAAGTTCAAATTAAAACATCTGAAGTTTAATTTAAACTACCTGATGTTTAATTTACAACAACTGAAGTTTAATTTAAGACATTTGAAGTTTAATTTAAAAGAACAGAAGTTTTATTAAAAGTAAGTGAATTGTAATTCAAAATAAAACTCATTTGTTCATGAATTCATTGTACAGTAGATAAAAATAAATGAGCAGCGTATCATAGGCTCTGTACCAAGGAAATTACTTGCAAATTAATTCTACTTCTATGATGAACACTTCCCCAGAGAGTATGACACACACAGAATACAGATTGCAATATCTTGAATGCTGCATTGATAATGCCATATCGGCTATCACGCCAATGCTGTGTTTGAAAACCTCCAACCGTGTACAAAAACATTTTCCGAGTGCAATGCAGATCCAAGATCTTAGGTATGATGACAATTAAATATTTCAGTTTAATACTGCAAACAAAGGCAATGTAATGTTGTATACTATTTATTTTATTTATTTATTTTATTGTAAATCACACGTGATTGTTTTTATTTTTCTGATGAACAGTAAAGAAATCCCAGTTATTATCATGTTTAATTATCGGTGAATGTTTATTTAATTGTTTATGTAATCGTACACAGGAAATCTCCTTTACATTACAAATCACACATACAGATATTAGTCTACGATCAATTAATTGAATTATTTGTTTTATTTTAATTTAGAGTTTACTTATTATTAATAAAACTTCAGATGTTTTAAATTAAACTTCAGATGTTTTAAATTAAACTTCAGGTAGTTTAAATTAAACTTCAGGTAGTTTAAATTAAACTTCAGGTAGTTTAAATTAAACTTCAGGTAGTTTAAATTAAACTTCAGGCAGTTTAAATTAAACTTCAGGCAGTTTAAATTAAACTTCAGGTAGTTTAAATTAAACTTCAAATGTTTTAATTTGAACTTCAGTTATTTTAATTTGAGGGTGAAAAGGTGTAGTGATCATTTAAGTGAATGATGCAAACGATGTTTGCCAGAAAGCAGTGTTGCAGCTCGCATTCAAGTACGGAGATCGAAGTGTAGTGGTATTATAAAAAATGTCTTGTATCCTCACTTCATGTCAGAATTAAGAAAAGGCATTGGAAATAATGAGTATAGTCTATTGTTGGATGAATCAACTGATGTTAGTGATATTAAGCATTTGGGTATTGCCATAATATACAATGATGAAGAAAAGGAGAGGATTATTTCTTCACATCTAAACCTTTTTGAATTAGAATAATCGAATGCAGTGGGCATTGTCACTGCACTGAAAAGAACTGAATGAATTTGCATTGGACCTAAAAAAGTTGAGAGGAATTGGTACAGATAATGCGAGTGTCATGGTTGGAGTGAACAATGGTGTAAATGAGAAGCTGAAAAAAGAGGTTCTGAATCTAATTTTAATCCGTTGCGTGTGTCACTTGCTGCAGCTGTCTGTATCTGCTGCAACAGCAGAGACCTTGCCAAGGAACTTGGATTTCGTAATAACTGAAACCTACAATTGGTTTTCGAGATCTTCGTCTAGGCACTCAACATACAAGATTATATACAACCTTCCAAATGATAACCATGATCCTTTAAAAATTATCAAAGCATGTCAAACTCGATGGCTCTCCATAAGTACAGCCGTCGAGAGGATTTGTGATCAGTGATTGGAACTGAAAACACACTTTGATGTTGCACGACACAGTGAAAAGTGCTACACAGCTGAAATGCTTTACATAATGTATAATGATCCACAAAACCTTGCTTATATAAAGTTTTGGGTCCCAGTATTAAAAGATATCAGACGAGTGAACAAGTCTTTTGAGGGAAATTATGTAGATCCTACCAAATTACTTGATGACTTAGTGATTTTTATGAAGTCTGTAGTGAAAAAATAACCTTGCCAACATTCAAGTTTTACCTTTTGGAGAGCGTTATTGAAAATTATATGGACCCCAAACCTTACCTAGGTTATGAATTCGAGAGAGAAGTGGAATATGCGAAAGAAAGGTTTTCCTACTGATCAAGAACACACAGTGAGAGACAGATGTATAAAGTTTATCGTTCATGTAGTGAAGGAGTTACGGCAGAAACTACCTAACAATGTTGAAGTTTTCCAGAAAATGGCGTTACTTTCAGTAGACAATGCACTCCGTGTTGTCAAGGAGTCATTAATACCATTAATGGAACTACTGTAACTATCGCCGGCGGAGATTACTACAATAAAATGTCAGTAGAATGATCTAACTCTCGTCAGGTGGACTCAAGTAAAGGACACAGTACTATTCTGGAATAAGGTAAATAATTACAGAGATGATTAGCATACTAATCCTTTTAATGAACTGGCTAAGTTTGCTTTATCAGTGATTATTATTCCCCATTCTAATGCCAAAGTTGAAAGAATCTTTAGCCAGTTAAACATAGTGAAGTGACAACTGCGTATCCGTATGGGTACAAAAATAACCAATGCTCTCCTCGGAATCAAAGCAAGACTGAAAATATCCGGAAATCTTAGTCCAGTGATTGAAATTAAATAACTGAAAAATATTGTGTGTTCACGTAAGGACATAGTAACTAATGTATGTTTTTTTGTGTCATTCTGCTTCTGGCTTTGGTGATAACAGCTGGGAGAAGCCGCCATTTAGTAACAAACCCTTGAGCAACTTGACACACATGTGGTGAATAATACTAAATAATTGCTGGCAATTCACAATTCGAATAATAGTATTAGGATATTGATGTTAGGATGTATTAGGATATTGATGTTTAGAATGTGAGTTTTTTTTAAATATTGTTGTTATTGTTTTTGGTATATGGATTTAAGAGTGTTCAGATCTCTGTCAACTAGCGAGACACGGAATTCTTCCTGTCCTCGTTGACAGAACGGGTAGTAGGAAATATTGACAAGGGAGGGGGAAAATATTATTGTATTATTATATAAATATCAATGTACTGGTGTGATAATATTTAAATAAACGGGTTTATAATTAGTTGAGTATTTCCGTCACCGATATTAGCAAATAGACTGTGTTCCTATATAGATATTAATTCTCAATTCACAACACTGATCGTACCCCCATTAAAATTGTAGTCTGGGTTGCTTACTCACGCGCCTAAATAAGCTAACGATATGCTACCCCTCCAGTGTGTGTTCACTTGGTTCCTCGGATCGACTTTGGTCTGGTGGTGGCAGCGTTTACCCAGTACTGGAGAGGAGCTGGACTTATCCTTTGTATGATTTATTTTTGGTATTCGCAAGGCAAGTCCTGTTCCTCATCGGTCTCTTGTTTTTTTTCCAGACCAGGTTGATACAGCTATAGGATAGAGTAGTAGCATACACTGGTGGCTTTTTGTTTTATTAATGGCAGTGGGTTTCTGTTTTCCTCCCAGAGTAAAGTAAAATAGTAATATTAAATTAAGGGCACAAAAATCGCGCTTTACACATATTCGAGCAATGTCGCCGAGGTCGTGCTATGTTATCGAGCAATGTTTTCCATTGCAGCAGCATGTTCCCACCATTCGTGGGAACGACATTCGTGACATTCGATAGACGTTCGCTAGCTGGCAGAGCGATGGAGCTCGAACCATCCTCTCAGGCGATCGACGGCTGCCATACTGGCGTTCGAAAGGTCGTTCGAACCCCAATTTCGCCCATTGTCGCTCGCACCTTCGGCCGATGGTCGGATTTTCTGAAACTATTTGGTAACATTCAGCGTCGAGGGACCGACTCCCACATGCGGTTTTCCGTCCCTCGACGCTGATTGTCGCCAATTGTCGATGCTGAGAATTCCACGCTGTGTGGATGCCTCGTGCTCACTGACCTCAGGTCCCACGCTGCCGTCTTATATAACGCTCGAACCTAGCAGCTGGCTCACACACACTGTGCTGGGTGACACGCGAAGATTCTTGTACTACGAAAAGGCGCTCCAAAAGTCGCTCCAACGAATTTGGGCGAACAAAAGGGAGCCTTAGAGCGATGTCGCTCTTCAAAAATCCAACGTCGATCAAAGCGTCTAGCAAATGCTTTGATTTCAGAGTCGTTCCGCGAACATTTAGAACATTCCAAAATGTTCGTGGAACCTCTTTCGTCCCGCGACGCCCTATATAATGCTGGAGCTGACGGAAATTTAAATTACATCTTGAATACAAAAGGTTTGAGTGTTGGAATATATTTAAGAATGGCCTAAAGTTGGCGCTACTACCGGTGTATTATGCAAACCGCAGGACCATGCAGATTCCAGGACGAGAGAGAAAAAGCGACTATAGCGACACCTGTCGGTGCGCAAGTAAAACAGGAGTGTTCAATATTATTAAATATGCATTTTTAATACATTTCAGCTAATTAATTTAATTATTTAATTAATTTAATTATTATTGATTTTCAGGAAAAAAACGGCTCTTTTATCAAATTAATTACTATAAATTACTAATATAAATAAAAAATAAACATTTTAAAGTTAAATATCATTATGTTTTGTAATTAAAAATAAATTTTAATTAATTAATTTAATTGTTTTTAATATTTTATTCTTTAAAAACGGCTTTTCTTACCAAATTAATTTATGTTTATTTTTTATTTATATTAGTCATTTATAGTAATTAATTTGATAAAAGAGCCGTTTTTTTCCTGAAAATCAATAATAATTAAATTAATTAAATAATTAAATTAATTAGCTGAAATGTATTAAAAATGCATATTTAATAATATTGAACACTCCTGTTTTACTTGTGCACCGACAGGTGTCGCTATAATCGCTTTTTCTCTCTCGTCCTGGAATCTGCATGGTCCTGCGGTTTGCATAATACACCGGCACATTTAAAACACCTAGTGGAATTGTGTTTTTCACATCCCTCTATTTCATTAGGATATTTTTGGATCAAATGTCCCTTAAGGTGAATATTTGCTTATAAAACCCCTTTTTTTTTCAGGCAGCCACTATCAGAAACACTTAAATGGAGCCAACTGGAAGCAGTGATGTCCCCGGAGTCAGAAGATGTATTCTTCACGTTTCTGGGAAAAGGACAGTGAAGAAAGATTGTTGTGACATTTTGCCCATTGATAAAAAAAACTGGTGTGTTGTGCAGGCTGCAGCCCAAAACAGGCGTGAAAAACCTCAAGTTTGCAAAGTCAGTGTATTATGATGTAGTTGTCAGTTTGCCACAACGTCCTACTGAGACAGATGGCTATCACATGGCCTGCTATCAGAAATTCACAGCTGTGAGTTCCACAACTATTTTTTCTGAGGATAGGAAATCTGACACTAGCGATAGGAGTGTGCCGCATCTCCGCTCTTCTACAAGAGCAGATGACAATGCCAAATCTACTTCATCTGCAATAATTCCCGCTACTTGCTTATTCTGTAATTTGCACAGGAAAAACTGGATTTGCTGAACATGGATGCACTCATTCTGGGCTCAGAGAGATCCTCAACAATGGTTGCTTCACTGTGAGGAGAACAGAACATGACTTCAGCAGAATTCCTATTGAATTGGCATTAGAGCAGACAATCAATGCTGATGCTGCATCTCGCCTGAGAGGAATCACCTCATTCACCAATGATTACTCTGCAAGACTGCGATGAATTATCACAAAAGCTACAAGAGCATCCTTTATCACTCAACTTCAAGAAATGACCGGGCTTATCACAAAATATGTCACACTAGAACTGCGTCCAAGACGAATTCAACAAGACAATTAAGACCTACAGAAGATCATCAACCACATTTGCAACACAAACGATCCATTTGATAAAAACCATGCTCCAGAGACACTATCCAACATCACCACTGGAAAGGGTGCCAGTGAAGAAATTCAACAAAGTCTCCTTGGAGTACCAACAAAAGGGAAAGCCAGGCACAAAGAATTCATAGAATCGTGTGAAAAAGACTCCCTGAACTTCGAAAGACCTATCAAGAAGGAAAAGCTGAAAACATTTGATGAATCTGCAACCAATCGTCGAGCCAGGAACAATGTAGTTGCAGTCTCAAAGGGGCACGTGATCTGATGGGTCGTCTCCTTGTTCTTGCTACCAATAGGAAACTTGACATGGACATGCGGCATGTCCTCCGTTACCCACTAACCCCAGTACCTCTGACCATGGCTAGCCCAGATGAAGTGATGGCAAAGACTAACAAGAGTGCTTTGTTTGAAATTTTGGAAAACAGTGTGAAAGACCATGACAGGCCAGTGGAAGTAAGTGCTCATATCATAGATGGGCAGTTTCTACTTCACAGCTTGCCAACAAGTTTGCCCCCAACTTACGGAAGACTAGCCAGGAGTATTCTTATCCAGATTCTTAGAAGTTCAGCCAAATCCATTCACATTGTCTTTGATGACTATTCACAACCATCAATAAAGGACACTGAACGGGACAGAAGGGGAGCTGACAACAGAACATTTGTCATCACTGGGTCAGAGCAGCGACGAGTGCCATGAGATATGAATGATGCCCTAAACTCCAGGTCATTCAAAAAACAACTTCCTCAGTTTCTTGCCAGTGAATGGCAGGACCTCTCCTATGCAGAAATTATAAAGCACAAGGAAGTCATCCTAGATGTTCCAGGGTATTGCTACCGATTCAAGGTAGAAGAGGGTGTGATCCAACGCAGCACAGTAGAAAGCTTAAGCAATGACCACGAAGAGGCTGACACAAAGATCTGCCTTCATGCAATATTTAAAGACTGTTCCAATAGCGACATTGTGGTCAGGGCATCCGATACAGATGTTGCAGTGATATTATTGTACCATTGCAATATGTTTCAGTCACGACTCTGGATGGATATTGGAACTGCTGCAAAGAACAACCGGCTGTTTGACTGCAATTGTTCAGGAGCTTGGACCAGATCTTTGTGAAGCATTACCAGCCTCTCATTCCTTCACTGGATCGGGCTACACCTTGTCTTTCATATGAAAGGGTAAAGTTAGGCCATTCAAAATACTTGAAAAACGACCAGACTACCAGAATGCTTTCACAGTTATGGCACGAGATACACAAGTTTCTGATACCACGAAAACAACCCTCTTGAACTTTACAGCCAATGTTTATGGAACTAAGCTAAACGCCAGCCTTAACAACTGTAGATATCAGAAGTTCATGCAGGCTTATGGACCTAAGAGATATGGAAAAAATCTGTTTTCCAGTTTGAGGGGTATTGATGCTAGTGGACTCCCACCATGTGAAGATGAGGTCAGTACCCACATAAAGCGAGCAGCATTTGTTGCCAACTTGTGGGCCAGTGCAGATCAGAGTCACATAGAGCAGCATCCGACAGAAGAAAATGGCTGGCAGTTAGTTGATGGCCAGTACAAACCTGTATGGGTTGATGGAGAGCAACTCCCAGAAACTCTCATCCCAGAGGAAGAGGAACTACATGAAATAGAGAAAGAGGCAGAATATGACATGGAGATTGCATCATCTGATGAAGAGGACAGTTCGGGCGATGATGATGAAGAGGACAGATCAGGTGATTATGAATAAAACCAGAGTTATCAAACAAACAAGAAGCACACAACGATAGAAATTTTTTCTCTGATTCACTCATAAGCAAATGAATGTAATTTAGGATTTTTTACATATCCAGTATACAGTGACTTCATATTTTCATAAATACTTTTTTTAGCAATCAGAAAGTTGATGGTTATTAAACTGACGGAAACAAAGTTGTTTATGTGGCCCTTTATCCCATTCTTAAAATAGTTTTGCACCAAATTTGTCTTTTAGGAATTAACCATTCTTGATCAGTGAGTTGTAAAGCACAATTCCACTAGGTTTCATTCATGTACTTGAAATGTGCTGGTAGTAGCACCAACTTTAGGCCATTCTTTAATGGGTTTTGCACCAAATTTGTCGCTTAAGAACTACGAATTCTCAATCAGTGAGGTGTGAAGAACGTTATCATTAAGTTTGATTGATGTACTCAACATGTGATTTAAATTGCACAATAGCGCCATCTTTAGGTCGTTCTTAAGTGGACTTGGCACCAAATTCACAACTTAAGAACGCCATATCCCTAATCAGACTGTAAAACCAAAACTTTTGGCACCAGTCTGGTTGATGTACTCCAAAATGTAATTTAAACTGATTTTGGGGGGCAGTTCAAGGAGCTCCCCCTACCAAACTCACCAACTGGACAACTTAAAAATCACCGATGAGTGGTCTGTAATGGACTCTGAATGGATTCCAACACTCAAACCTTTTGTACTCAAGATGTAATTTAAATTTCCGTCAGCTCCAGGTCTAATACCGTTGCGTGCATGCTGGCGCGCGATGTAGTGAATTTTTCGCGAGCAAAGCGATTGAATTAGATTCCGTCGTGGTGTATTATTTTTCTGGAAGTATCTGGCAACATTCAGCGTCGCGGGACGGATAATATATATGGCATTTTAACATAACATGAGACGTGATCTTCAAAATACATAAAGGAAATATGATTTTGAAGTGGCATGAGTACCCTAATCAGTAGCATTTGAGGAAAATGTCTATTATTTTGCACAGCCAGTCACAGCCAACTCAACAGGGTGGTGCTGGACTGAAGAAGAGATGTTCCTCTTCCTGTGACTACAGTTATTCCATGCTAATATCAGCCTGACATGTTATGAAAATTGTTGATTGAAATACTGGACACCAAATTGTGGGTAGAGTAACCTGGAAATATTATTGAAGAATGTGCCGCATTTTTATACCTCTTGATTTGAATTCCATTATTCCCTTTATTTATGATGAAATGAAAGGGCACCAATGCATTTTGACCATGCTTGACCCTCTAATAACTTAATTTAAAAGGCTCCACACACTGTTGTCTGTCAAAGTTAAGTCCCAGTAGTCTGCCTTGGTTAGAATTTAGTAATTTGCCCAGGTTAGGTCCCAGTAGTTTGGTCAAGTCCAGTTCAGCTAGCTTGGGTCAGCTCTGGCTGATTCTAGAACAGAAAAGTATTAAATGATTTATGGATTATTTACCAATATTAAATATTTTATGGATTGTTTACCAATATGAAATATTTTATGGATTGTTTACTAATATTACCCATCAAACTTCAAACTTCAAGTAGAACATGGAATTATTTGATGTGTACATTTTACTTTGGTCATCTTTTTCTATTTCCTTTAAGCCACAGTATTTTAATACAGTAGTGTTTCTATTGCCTCTATTATATATTGTTGAATGACCTTACGAATATATTCTGTCTACAGTTGTTACTTTCAATTACAGGTTTAAGTGTCCTTTCTGCCCTTTGCAGTCCAATAAAAGGGCATTTGTTATTGCTTATCAGCATTTTAGACACCCTGGTTTAGTACAACGGCATGAAGGTATAAATAGTGTCTAGTAGTTTTGTGTATATAGTTCTGGTATTATATAACTCTATATTGCAATCTGTTCAATGAAATGGTTGTGCATAATCATTTTTTACATCATTTACAGCTGTAGAAGTACTGTGCCGTAGCTGTAAAGCATTATGTAATGAGACTACAAAAGTTTGAAGTAACTGAGCTTCCTTCTCTCATGTCTAAAGTAATAGTGCAATTTTCTAATTACTTTAATGCCAGTATAACTCTAACATGGTGCTGATGATGGACCACTTGGAACTGGCATATCATTGTTGACCATCATTTTAAGAATAGATAGGTATTTACAGCATTATACAAGTAATTCTCAGCAATTAACATGTACTTTTTCTGTCCATTATAATAAGAAATTGCTTGTGCATTCATTTGGATGATATATTATCATGGACAAAAATGGTTATCCAATTACATATTTAAAGAGTGAGTGGTAGTGCGTGTACCTCCTCCAGACACAACTGATGATAACCCTGTCGATGACCCAGTCACTATCGAGGTGGAATATGCTATACCGGTACTAGAAGTCAGTAAAGATGATGTCCGAAGCTTGCAATGTATGTACCGGTATGGTGTTACTTTCCTTTAAAACGTTCTACTTAATTAAAATATGACTTTGGTGTATGGGCTTGTGTTTCTGAAGAGGAACTAAAAATTTTGTTTTGGTTTATAATGCATGTTCTTCTCCATTTTTGTGTGGACATAATACAGTGCACATAAATAATTTGGCTTGTTGTCATTTCTTTGTTTCACCATTATTAGAGAGCACACTGCTTCAGACCTACCTATACTTACAAATTGACAATTGAAGCCCCTCACCTCCACTACCAGCTGATATATATCCATAGTTGCCTTTTCCAATTATACAACAGTATCATCCATGGCCCATATAATCCCACTGATGGGTGTAATGGCATGAGCCTGGGTTACAGTAGCATGATCGTTGTAACAGACTCGTAAAATTTACTCCTGCTTAATTAACCTCAAACTTGTACCTATTCTACAAGGCTAAATCCTGGTTTAACTACAAATATATACAGGTAATCTTTTCCTTATATCACCATCCAGAGTATTATTGCTATAAAAAAACAACAAAGAAATTTAAACACTAATATCTTTTTACAATGTCTTCTGCAGCTTCACAGCACCAACAGAGTGAAGCTACTTTTAGTTTTTCAACTACCACTCTTTTCTTTCTACTTCCTTCCTTCTTGCTGTCTCGCCTCTCTATCACCGTTTTCTGGCGCTATATGACCTCGCTGTTGCGGCGCCTAATATCAATCAATCAATTAACCTCTACATATTGAGAACTAAAATGTGATCAACAACATAATCTCAGCCGCAGTTTTTCGAATCATATAATTGGACTATAAGTGATAAGGGAGAAAGGCCTATGTCATTAAAACTTTTTAAGAACGAATGAGAAGGTTAAAAATATGAGAAAGAAAAGATAAACGGTAAGAAAGAAGGGAAGGGCAAGCGAGAGAGGGATAAGACAGTAGGGATGATGTGTAAGGTTGCCAGTTACTTGAGAGATACTGTAACATAATAGCCTATGCATAAAATTAGACCAAGTTTATTGAAAACGCCATATAGCGGCGCCTATTTAAGTTTAACATCGATTATTTTTAAGGAAATGCATATTTAGAAGAAAAAAATCCTGGTAAATAGCTTAATGAATTTGTTGACAAATATGATTGTTAAAAAAGTTAGAAAATTAAACCGTCTTCTGCCGAAAAAGAAAAAAAAAACAGCTGGGCTTGGGAGAAGGTGATAAATAGGGTGGACTACAAGCACGAGGAATTGGATTGATATTAGGTGGCGCAACAGCGAGGTCATTTAGCACCAGGAAAAGGTGATAGAGAGGTGTGACAGCAAGCAAGAATGAAATAGGAAGAAAGGAGGGACAGTTGAAGAAATATAAGCTAGTGGCGGGGGCCGAAGGGGCGCCCAAACCCTTAAAGTATTGCCCACATCATTACAGGCAATACTCCCCTACGGGGCAAGCACGAGGGATAAAAGGAATACAGGGATAGCTGTCTAATATCCAAAGGATAATATATATTCAGTAGTCTATCCCACTACGATGGTGAACAAAAGACAGTGCCTTTATTTAAAGGACATAATGTAACAGATATTCTAATTATATTTGTTTGTTATTACTTTTCAACTAATCACCTTCATTTGTCTTACCCTCTTCCCCCTCACCCTCGCCTCAAATCATCACATTTCTTCTCTCCTATATCCACCTACGTTAATGCAGTATGCACTTCTTTAAACGAGGATTCTTCAAACTACGGGTCCCGAATTCCTCCAAACTGGGTCGCAGGCTCACAAAAATAAATATATGAATAAAATAGAATAATAATGTTCGTGACAATAAAATAAATATGAAGTTCATACATGAATCCACCTAACGTATTTTTATAATCGAATATTCATATATTTAATTATCAATAAAACAAAATCATTGCACAAATATTAGCCTTCTTGAGAGAGAATGAGAGAGAGAGAGAGAGAGAGAGAGGGAGGGGTAGGTGAGGCAGTGTTTATAATTCTGGTTAGAATTCCTTTTAATCATAAATATTACGTTTCAGTTTCTGGCCTTGTATTTTCTTTGGTTGATAATTCTGATCATTTGTAAAAGATCTTTCTGTATGGGTGGCGAGAATGATGTCATAGTAAAAACTGAGTCACGACTAAAAAAAGTTTAAAGAACCCTGCTTTATACTATTGGTGATTCGATACCGTTCACAGTGTATGCTTCATTCATTCCTCCTGACACACGTCTCTCTACCTGATCATTCGTTACCCTCCTATATAGCTCCGCCCACATTTCTCTCCTCCTCTCCCACTAACATCCCCCCTCCCTCCACCTGCAACTGTTACCAGATCCGACGAGGCCCAAACCAAGTCGCTGATGGATGGGGTGTGGACCATTGATCTGTCCGGAGCTGTACATTAGAATGACGACTCTTAATGCAAATTATTACAATTGTGATTTCTTTTTTCTGCTGCCCTCTGGTGAGGATTTTCATGGGACACTCTACACCAGGTGGTTCACCAGAAGCCTCAGACACTTCAGGCAAGGGGAGTCGATCAGGGAACATACTAGCTATGTTGTGAATTACGCAACATGCAACGATAATTGATGTCACATTGTTTATGTCAACCTCCAGATGTTTCAGGCATCGAAACCTACCCTTCAATAGACCAAAAGCATTTTCTATTACGACTCTAGACTTTGATAATTTGTTATTGGATATGGACTGTTTATTTGTTAGGTGCCCAAGATCTTTGAATGGAATCATTAAACTTGTTTCTAATTTAAATCCTGAGTCACCAGCTAAATGCAACTCATGCCTGGGAAAAGAATCATTAGGTGGATTTCTAAAAGCAGAACTTAACTTGTGGGAGAGGTCTAAACATCGCTGATCATGAATACTTCCAGGACATCCTGTTGATATATGAGTAAATTTCTTGTTTGCATCACACACTGCGAGCAACACGACACTGTGGGTCATTGTACGATCTAAGTAATCTTTCTGCTGCTTTTCTGGGGCCTGAAGTTTTTTATGAGTTGCATCTATAGCTCCAACAATAATAGGAAATCTTGCAATTTCATAAAATTCTGTTTCAGTTTCATCAACATTTGATGGCCATCTAATTATCTGATCTGTTAATTGGCATATTAAAAGAATAGTTGCATAGAACACACGATGCACAGCACTGATTGTCCTTTGAACTTGAACTGCAGTTTCCCGAAATATTGTCTTCTTTCCTAAAAACCATAATGTTAACGATAATCTTTTGATGGCAGGAATCTCTTCTTTGCCATGGACTCTGGATGGAGCATCATATTTCGTTATCTTCTCCAGCAAATAGTGAAATGCATACTTTGTAACACGAAGATCCTGGAAGAATATTCTTTCATCCATAGCCAATAAGTCTCCAGGAAATGAACGATCACTTTCTTCATGTGTTCTGCAACACAGGAGCAAAACACTATTAGCACAGTAGTCTATACATCACTCCAGGTTAGGTCCCGGTAGTTTGCCCAGGTAAGATCCCGGTAGTCTTCTATGGTCTAGGTTAGGTTAGGTCAGACTAATTTCCAAATTATGTTTGTAAAACGGGGCATCTCCGAGAGAAACATCATAGATGAAAAGTGTCTTAGAATGGTCCAAAATAGTAGGTAATGATACTAAAATATACAATATATTGAACTCAGTACTTCTGTAAATTTACCTTATTACATGGTATGTGAAACATCATGGTACAAATGATCTTGGAAGTTGATTCTGGTGCAAAAACCTGTCACCTAAAAAGATGGTTACGTTTGTGACTGAAAGTGCATTGAATGAAAGTTATGCAGAGTAGAGATATATCTATTGCATTACTGTATGTTAAAAATATTCTTATTCACACTTGTTTTGTAATTTAAGGTGAAAAATTTATCCACAATGCAACTTCTATTCTAATTAATTTCATGTGAAACACCCCGATTTCCATCATTCAATTTATGCAGAGGGAAATCATTTCTCTCGATGCAGTCCATCATTCAGAAAAAAGAACTAATAAAATAGCTGGATGCCCTGAGGTTGAAGCTGGATTACAGATGACAGTGGAAAAATGTTATGGTCCAGCGTGAAGGCCTTTTCTAGTATCAAACAACTTTTCCTTACCGTGACATATCTGCGAAGCCCATAACTACACTACCAACATGTGCAGGTAGGGAATCACTAGATTCATCATCGAATTCTGCGAGTGCCGCGCACAATACTGGGAAAAACTGCTCTGCTGGGTCTTGTGATGTCATCTTCAATGTTTACAAACAAAGGAACATCAACCCGGGTTGGTGGTCGGCGTGTTCTATTTATACCATACAACCCGGGTTTTTCGGAGCAACACAGGTTGCCAACCCGGGTTGATCGAGTGGCTTAAATAGAAGACGCATATTAATATGGCCGACAGATAATTAGAATTGGCTTAATTAGTGCATGCAACTTGCAATCAGTGCCAAATAAACAAAAATTATGATGTAATAAGATGTTGTAGTATTATTTAAGGAGGTATAGGCTGCTTGGATAATTTTTGTACATATTATTATGGAAGACAAAATTTAAAGGATTATTTATATGTAATCAAACTTGCAATTTTTTACCAGTAGCCTACTTACAATTTTCTACCAGTGTTTACACTGCTGCAGAGGTCATAATTATTAAATGTAAATAATATTTATTATTAAAGAAAAATGTGGTTACTCAGTTAATTGATTCTTTACCTAACATATACCTAACCATGCAATTTCCGTGAAATTTCAACATGTGAGGGTTGGTATAATATCCATCAAGTTTTCAGTAATAATAAAGAGTGTCCAATTTGTGTTGTTGTTTTTCCCTCCACCTAAACTCGAGATATGAGGTTGGGTACCTATATAATAATTGTAATGATTTTATTTGGAGATCAGTTGGCCTTCTCTGTGGTTATTTTAAATCTTGCCAAAGTGTATTCCTAATACTAACCCTTTTATTGCTTTCCTATGATATGACGATTCCGTCAAATGATAATTTTTCGGCTATTATTTTGGTTCAGCACCTTCGGCAAGCCAGTTCTTCGGCTCCACGTATCTGGTCTGTTTTTGTCGTCAGATAGTGCTTGCTCCAAGCCCGCTTGGCACCCCATGCTGACGCTTGGACAACAAAAACACCACATATATGCACCATTCCCAGAACTCTCAAAGGTTGTCCAGTGATTCCTGCTAGTTGTATTAAACATTTAGACTTATCCATAGTGAGACCCAATCTACTCGTAGTGCTTTTCCTTATTAACGTTACGTTACTTCCGGTGTCTAGCATTGCAGTACAAATTTCTTTCTTTTACAATTATATGTATGACTGGAGTGAGGCTCGTCGGGTCTAGTCATTGAGGAGGATTGGTGACAACTCCTTCGATCATCCCAACTGGTGAATTTGATTGTCTAGTATTACTCGGGCTTTTAAGGTTTTGATTTGATTGATGAGCAGGAGGACAGATGGGCTTTGATTTGATTGATGAGCAGGAGGACAAATGGGCTTTCCCGGACAAGTGGTATTACCTCGACGACAACCACAACGCAAGCAATCAAAGCAATGTTCCCTCGGTGGTTTTCTCCAACAATCTCTTAGACTCTTAGAGTATGGGTTCTGCATTGATAAAATGCACAGAACGTCCTAGACCATGGCATTGTTGATGTCGGTGTAGAGGATTGATTGATTGATTTATTGATGCCATTAGGCATCTGGCAGCGCAACAACAATGGTCATATACCGCCCAACATATAAAGGTCATCTACATCATTAATAAAATATGTACAAAAATTAAATAATTTTCACTACCTCAAAAGGGAGAAGCAGCATGAATAAAACCCACGTCTTCCAAAAGATCATATATTAATGAAATAACCTATTTAAGTTAGATATATACAAGAATTGAAATATTAACGAAAGAAACATTAAACTTTAACTACCTAAAAATTAATAGCCATAAATACAATAAAATTCACAATTTGTGGAGAAGGCCAGCCTCCTCCACATAGGAGAGGGTGTTCCCTGCCACACAACAAGCCTCCTCCCCGAGCACCTGGAAGAGACTGTAAGAACCGTCACCCTTCCGGTACTCGGAGAGGTACCTACGACGAAGGTCCCCAAGGCTGGGACACTCGACAATAAGATGCCGTACTGTCAAAGGGACCAGACAATCATCACAGTAGGGAGGGTGAGCCCTCTCCATTAAAAAGCCATGAGTCAATAATGTGTGGCCAATGCGGAGACGGACAAGAGCCGTCTCCCACCGGCGGGACATGCCACTGTAGCTCCACAATCCAAGGCGCTGGCGGATGTCACGGAGCTCGTTAGCCCCGATGGCATCCCATCTGTCCTGCCAGCAGGAACGAACGGTAGCATCTATGTAGGGTCGAAGGTCCACTGCAGGAACAGGATGACACCTGGCAGGAGGCCGGGAATTGGAGACCACAGCCTTAGCCAGGGCGTTAGCCCGCTCATTCCCATCAACACCCACATGGGCCGGGACCCAACAAAAAGTGACTTTGCGGCCACGACGACCCAGGAGGACAAGCCACTCAAGAATGGCCAACACCAGGGGATGGGTAGAGTTAAAATTGCACAAGGCCTGCAAGGCACTACAGGAATCGCTAAAAATAGTAAACGAAGGCTGAGGGAGAGTAAAAATCACTTGGAGGGCATATAAAATGGCCGAGAGCTCCGCAGTAAAAATGGACATGACAGAAAGGAGCCTGCCTCCACGGCAAAAGTCAGGAAAGACAACTCCAAAGCCAACTCCAGCATCAGACTTTGACCCATCAGTGTACACAGGGAGGGATTCCCTGTGAGTGAAGGCATGTTCTAAAAAGAGGGAACGAGCCACTGGAGGAGGAAGAAATTCCTTCTTGTCTGTAAAGCAGGTGCAGGGGAAAACTTCTGGAAGAAGCCATGGAGCCACCCTGGGGACCCTCACAGGACAAATCTGAAAGTCATCTATGCCCATCTCCTCCATAGCCTTTCTGACCCGGAAGCCAAAGGGCCATGGTGCACGAGAATGTAAAAGGTAGTACTGAGACATGATATCAGATGACACCGCCAAGCAAGGTAGGGTGTCAGGAAGTCGATGTAATCGATGCCAACAACGAACCATCAAGGACTGGCGACGGAGATCAAGAGGTGGCTCATTAGCGTCCACCAGGAGACTGGGGATTTGGGACGACCTGAAGGCTCCGGTCGCCAGACGTACTCCAGCATGATGAACAGGGTCTAAAACTCTGAGACGGGCATCGGTGGCAGAAGAGTACACCTCACACCCATAGTCGAGTTTTGACCTAATAACAACATGGTATAGGCAGAGGAGGGTGGCCCGATCAGCCCCCCAGGATGTATGGCTCAGGACCCTCAACAGGTTAAGAGCTTTGAGGCAAGAGACCTTAAGTGTACGTAAGTGGGGAACCCAAGTCAAACGTTTGTCTAAAAGGAGACCCAAAAAGCGAGTCTCCTCGACACATCGTATCCGATGACCATACATGAATAAGTCCGGATCCGGGTGGATGTCTCGGATGCGGCAGAAGTGCATAGCAACTGTCTTGGAAGGAGAAAATCGAAACCCATGAGAATCAGTCCAACGTGACACCCTGTCAAGGGCAAGCTGCATGCGCCGCTCCGCCACTGACATACGGGAAGCAGCAAACCAGACTGCTAGGTCGTCAACGTACATCGAGTTAGCTATACCGTCTGGAAGGGATGAGGCAATGGCATTAATTGCTACTGCAAACAATGTGACACTGAGGACGCTTCCCTGGGGGACGCCCTCCTCCTGTGCAACAGATGCTGAGTGGGTTGTACCAACCCTCACAGAAAAACTGCGACCACTGAGAAACTCCTTAAGAAAGCGTGGAAGGCGACCCCGCAGGCCATATAAATGGAGTTGCTGCAGGATGCCTTATTGCCATGTAGTGTCATAGGCTTTCTCTAAATCAAAGAATACACAGACAAGGTGTTGATGTCGTGCAGAAGCCTCACATGCAGCAGCTTCCAACCTGACCAGAGCATCTGTAGTGGAACGGTATTTACGAAAGCCAGACTGGGACGGAGACAGAAAATCACCCCGTTCCAAGAAGTATACCAGTCTGACATTCACCATCTTTTCAAATAGTTTACAGAGACAGGAGGTCAAGGCAATTGGTCGATAATTGAGGGCAACACCAGAGTCCTTGCCCGGCTTGAGAAAAGGAAGGATGGTAGCAACCCTGCACCCAGAAGGAAGACACCCTCCAGCCAGATTCTGTTATATACAGCTAAAAGAAATGAGATCGCTTCCTCACCCAAGTGTCGTAACATTGCATATGGGATGTTGTCTGGCCCAGGAGAAGTGTCGCCGCAGAGAGAGAGAGAGCAGAATGCAGGTCTCTCAGGGTGAATATATGGTTATAACTTTCATTCTCGTTCCCTGAGAAATCCAGGACAGTACGCTCCTTGACTCTTAACTCATGCCTGACAGCCAGAGGTCGAGAGTCACGGCTGGAGACTTTTGCAAAAGCCTCCGCCATGGTATTGGCCACTGTCAAACCATCCATGATCTTAATTCCATTGACCTTAAGTACAGGTGGAGAACTAGGAGAAAACTTCCCCGCCATCTTACAGACTCTTCTGAACACTTGGGTGAGTGGAGTTTTAGTATTAATTGAAGACACATAGGCCTTCCAAGATGCACGTCGGGCCTCTTTTAAAACTCGTCTAGCCCGAGCCCTTGCCCGTCGGAAGTCCTCTAAAAGAGTTGGGTCCCCACGATTGCGACGAAGGCGAGAGAAAGCAGCGCGCTTCTCCCGCACAGCAGTGGTGCAGACTGGTGACCACCAAGGGACAGGACGTTTGGGAAAGTAGCCAGAAGTTCTAGGGATAGAGTTGAGAGCAGCAGAGTGGAGCATATCAGTGAAATATGTTACAGCCTCGTCAGAGCTACCGAAATCGGCTACAGAAGAGACCGAAGAAGTTAGCTCTCTAAAAAACTGCCAGTCAGCCTTCTCTAATTTCCACCTAGGAAGACGAGACTGTGGTTCGTACCTGTTACCTTCTAAAAGTATAGGGAAATGGTCACTGCCATATAAGTCAGGCAACACTCTCCAAGTAAAATCCAACAGAGCACTGGGTGAGCAAAGGGAAATGTCAATGGCGGTAAAAGTCCCAGTAGGGCTATTATAATGTGTCACATCTCCCTTATTTAAAACCCCTAATCCCTCATCCTCAATAAAAGAAGCCAATAAAACACCCCTGGGGTTGACCGAACTGTCACCCCACAGAGGATGACAACCATTAAAATCACCCAATAAAATAAAGGGAAATGGAAGGTCCCGTACAAGATGGTTGAGATCACCCCTCTCAACTGTAACACTGGGAGGAAGGTATAGACTGCATACAGTGTCTATAAAAACCTTAACTGCAACAGCCTGGAGCGGAGTGTCAAGCTCCAGGCTCGTGCATGGAATATCTCGGCGAACTAGGATGGCAGAGCCACCATGATGACCCTGCCCTTCAAATGAATTGGAATAAAATGCAGAGTATGCTGGAGGACTGGCAGGAATGTAGTCCCCAAGCATTGTCTCTTGGAGAGAAACACATGCAGGAGAGAAGCTAGAGAGAAGAACGCGCAGTTCCTCCCAAGAAGCACGCAAGCCACGGCAATTCCACTGAAGGACCTTGAACGGTGTTACTTTAGTACTGATTTTTGGGAAGCCTCACGGAGGTACTTCCCACTACCACCTCGACCTGAGAGTTTATTCAAACAATAAGATTTGTCTAATCCTGGGCCACTAGAAGAAGAGCGAACCCGAGGAGTAGTACTTGGGGCAGTAATTGGGACCCGTAGACGAGTCCCTGAAGCATCTGATATGTTAGAAGAAGATGAAGGTATATGAGATGGGATATTCTTTGAAACAATTACATTGGTTCTGTCCTGTACAGCAGTGGTATCACTGACACAGGCAGATACATCAACATCCATAATACAGGTGGTAGAATCACTCCGCTGCTCAAGCGGAAGAGAAAGTGAATCTTTTGAAGTCACAACATCCGTGGCATCCACATTAACTTCACGCCCCTCTGATGATCCCGAAGGAAGCTTGCGAGGAGGAACTTCTGTTGAATCAAGAGATTCATCAAAGCCACGAGAACGCTTCTGGTGAAATTGAGAGGAAACTATGGATGAGTCCACAGTGATGGTTGCCTCACAAGGTGGAACATCTATAGAGTCAAGTGCCTCAGAGGAACCACGAAGGCGTCTCTGTGGCAGTTTAGGTGACTTAAGTTTCCTTTTGGGAGAGCGTGTGGCAGCGTGAACCTCTACCACATGGACACCTTTAGCTAAAGTCTAAGAATTGTCATCAGTTGAAGGGTCACCAAAATGAGTGTCTGATAAAGTTTCCAAGACAGAGAAACTATTATGTAGAGTAACCTTAGAAACGTTCTCACTAGAGCAAGAAGCAGCTGCCTCTTGAGAGGGTTGAGAGGGTGCTGCAACCAATTTAGGGCGAAGGGAGGAGGCGTATGTCTTCACACCACCATCCTTCTGTCGCCTGAATAGGTTCTCGTGGTCTTTGCCAAACCAGCAGGGAAGTCGAATAGTATACAGAGTGGAGGTGGAACAAAGAAAGTCTCTATTATTTTTACAATCTTTATTTACTTACAATTGACCCAATAACTATTAATTTACCATGACTGATATAAAAATATTCCTCCCTTTGAATTTAAACCCTTAACTCATTAATTATCAAAACAGAGCAAAAAAACATTAATTGATTACAATAACTTAATCAATGGATGTTTAAAGTCAAAAGTCCTGTCACCTCGCTTGCTTCACTGAGGCACGCGATGCTCATAGACTCGAGTTTATTAGGTGTAGAAAACGTGCGTATTTCTCGAGTCCATGAACACTGCTTGTCTCGGTGAAGCAAGTGTGGCGACACGACTTATGTCGCCGACTGTACAGAGCCAGTTCTCGAACGGCTCACGGATGTAGGCATGCACATATCGACTTTGGACACTTAAAATATCGATTTTTAGCATGTTTTGAGCCTATATTTTGAAAACATTCTAGCACTGAGTAGGCATGTACAGATCGCTTCTGGGACCCAAAAATATCGAATTTTCGGGTGTTTTGAGGTTGAATTTGGGATATAAACGGGTGCAGAAGATGCATACACATATTGACTTGGGGCACCTAAAATATCGATTTTCAGCATGTTTTGGGCCTGTATCTGAGTAGGCATGTACAGATCGCTTCTGGGACCCCAAAATATCGAATTTTCGGGTGTTTGGAGAATGAATTTGAGATATAAACGGGTACAGAAGATGCATGCACATATCGACTTTTGGGCACCTAAAATATCGATTTTGAGCATGTTTTGGGTCTGTATTTTGA
Organism: Petrolisthes cinctipes; assembly: GCA_033782935.1. Taxonomy (NCBI): domain Eukaryota; kingdom Metazoa; phylum Arthropoda; class Malacostraca; order Decapoda; family Porcellanidae; genus Petrolisthes; species Petrolisthes cinctipes. The sequence goes on from JAWQEG010000167.1 coordinate 1,540,119, forward strand.
AAACATTCTAACTAGAAGTAGGCATGTACAGATCGCTTCTAGGACCCAAAAATACCGAATTTTCGGGTGTTTTGAGCCTGAATTTGAGATATAAACGGGTACAGAGATGCATGCACATATCGACTTTGGACACTTAAAATATCGATTTTTAGCATGTTTTGGGCCTGTATTTTGAAAATACTCTAACACGGAGTAGGCAAGTACAGATCGCTTCTGGGACCCCAAAATATCGAATTTTCGGTGTTTGGAGCCTGAATTTGAGATATAAACGGGTACAGAAGATGCATCCACATATCGACTTTTGGGCACCTAAAAGATCGATTTTCAGTATGTTTTGGGCCTGTATATTGAAAATACTCTAATACGGAGTAGGCATGTACAGATCGCTTCTGGGACCCCAAAATATCGGGTTTTCGGGTGTTTTGGGCCTGAATTTGAGATATCGACTTTGGGCACCTAAAATGTCGATTTTTAGCATGTTTTGGGCCTATATTTTTAAAAACACTCTAGCACTGAGTAGGCATGTACAGATCGCTTATGGGACCCCATAATACCGAATTTTCGGGTGTTTTAAGCCTGAATTTGAGATATAAACGGGTACAGAAGATGCATGCACATAACGACTTTTGGGCACCTAACAGATCGATTTTCAGTATGTTTTAGGCCTGTATTTTGAAAATACTCTAACACGGAGTAGGTATGTACAGATCGCTTCTTGGACCCCAAAATATCGAATTTTCGGGCGTTTGGAGCCTGAATTTGAGATATAAACGGGTACAGAAAATGCATGCACATATTGACTTTGTGCACCTAAAATATCGATTTTCAGTATGTTTTGGGCCTATATTTTGAAAATACTCTAACACAGATTAAGTATGTACAGATCGCTTCTGGGACCCCAAAATACCGAATTTTCGGGTGTTTTGAGCCTGAATTTGAGATATCAACGGGTACAGAAGATGCATGCACATATCGACTTTTGGGCACCTAAAAGATCGATTTTCGGTATGTTTTGGGCCTGTAATTTGAAAATACTCTAACACGGAGTAGGCATGTACAGATCGCTTCTGGGACCCCAAAATATCGAATTTTCGTTATTTTTGGGCGTGAATTTGAGATATCGACTTTGGGCACCGAAAATATCGATTTTTAGCATGTTTTGGGCCTATATTTTGAAAATATTCTAGCACTAAGTAGGCATGTACAGATCACTTCTGGGACCCCAAAATATCGAATTTTCGGGTGTTTTGAGTTTGAATTTGAGATATAAACGGGTACAGAAGATGCATGCACATCTCTACTTTGGTCACCTAAAATATCGATTTTCAGCATGTTTTGGGCCTGTATTTTGAAAATACTCTAACACGGAGTAGGCAAGTAGAGATCGCTTCTGGGACCCCAAAATATCGAATTTTTGGGTGTTTGGAGCCTGAATTTGAGATATAAACGGGTACAGAAGATGCATCCACATTTCGACATTTGGGCACCTAAAAGATCGATTTTCAGTATGTTTTGGGCCTGTATATTAAAAATACTCTAATACGGAGTAGGCATGTACAGATCGCTTCTGGGACCCCAAAATATCGGGTTTTCGGGTGTTTTGGGCCTGAATTTGAGATATCGACTTTGGGCACCTAAAAATATCGATTTTTAGCATGTTTTGGGACTATATTTTGAAAATATTCTAGTACTGAGTAGGCATGTACAGATCGCTTCTGGGACCCCAAAATACCGAATTTTCGGGTGTTTTGACCTGAATTTGAGATATAAACGGGTACAGAAGATGCATGCACATATCGACTTTGGACACTTAAAATATCGATTTTTAGCATGTTTTGAGCCTATATTTTGAAAACATTCTAGCACTGAGTAGGCATGTACAGTTCGCTTCTGAGACCCAAAAAATATCGAATTTTCGGGTGTTTTGAGGTTGAATTTGGGATATAAACGGGTGCAGAAGATGCATACACATATTGACTTTGGTCACCTAAAATATCGATTTTCAGCATGTTTTGGGCCTGTATTTTGAAAATACTCTAACACGGAGTAGGCAACTACAATTCGCTTCTGGGACCCCAAAATATCGAATGTTCGGGTGTTTGGAACCTGAATTTGAGATATAAACGGGTACAGAAGATACATCCACATTTCGACTTTTGGGCACCTAAAAGATCTATTTTCAGTATGTTTTGGGCCTGTATATTGAAAATACTCTAACACGGAGTAGGCATGAACAGATCGCTTCTGGGACCCCAAAATATCGAAATTTCGGGTGTTTTGGGCCTGAATTTGAGATATCGACTTTGGGCACCTAAAATATCGATTTTTAGCATTTTTTGGGCCTATATTTTGAAAATATTCTAGCACTGAGTAGGCATGTACAGATTGCTTCTGGGACCCCAAAATATCAAATTTTCGGGTGTTTTGATCCTGAATTTGAGATATAAACGGGTACAGAAGATGCATGCACATATCGACTTTTGGGCACCTAAAAGATAGATTTTCAGTATGTTTTGGGCCTGTATCTTGAAAACATTCTAACTAGGAGTAGGCATGTACAGATCGCTTCTGGGACCCCAAAATATCGAATTTTCGGGTGTTTTGGGCCTGAATTTGAGATATCGACTTTGGGCACCTAAAATATCGATTTTTAGCATGTTTTGGGCCTATATTTCGAAAATATTCTAGCCCTAAGTAGGCATGTACAGATCGCTTCTGGGACCCCAAAATATCAAGTTTTCGGGTGTTTTGATCCTGAATTTGAGATATAAACGAGTACAGAAGATGCATGCACATATCGACTTTTGGGTACCTACAATATCGATTTTAAGCATATTTTGGGTCTGTATCTTGAAAACATTCTAACTAGGAGTAGGCATGTACAGATCGCTTCTAGGACCCAAAAATACCGAACTTTCGGGTGTTTTGAGCCTGAATTTGAGATATAAACGGGTACAGAAGATGCATGCACATATCTATCGACTTTGGACACTTAAAATATCGATTTTTAGCATGTTTTGAGCCTATATTTTGAAAACATTCTAGCACTGAGTATTCATGTACAGATCGCTTCTGGGACCCAAAAATATAGAATTTTCGGGTGTTTTGAGCCTGAATTTGAGATATAAACAGGTACTGATGATGCATGCACATATCAACTTTTGGGCACTTAAAATATCGATTTTGAGCATGTTTTGGGTCTGTATCTTGAAAACATTCTAATTAGGAGTAGGAATGTACAGATCGCTTCTAAGACCCAAAAATACCGAATTTTCGGGTATTTTGAGCCTGAATTTGAGATATAAACGTGTACAGAAGATGCATGCACATATCGACTTTGGACACTTAAAATATCGATTTTTAGCATGTTTTGAGCCTATATTTGGAAAACATTCTAGCACTGAGTAGGCATGTGCAGATCGCTTCTGGGACCCAAAAATATCGAATTTTCGGGTGTTTTGAGGTTGAATTTGAGATATAAACGAGTGCAGAAGATGCATACACATATTACCTTTGGGCACTTAAAATATCGATTATCAGCATGTTTTGGGCCTGTATCTGAGTAGGCATGTACAGATCGCTTCTGGGACCCCAAAATATCGAATTTTCGGGTGTTTTGATCCTGAATTTGAGATATAAACGGGTACAGAAGATGCATGCACATATCGACTTTAGACACTTAAAATATCGATTTTTAGCATGTTTTGAGCCTATATTTTGAAAACATTCTAGCACTGAGTAAGCATGTACAGTTAGCTTCTGGGACCCAAAAAATATCGAATTTTCGGGTGTTTTCAGGTTGAATTTGGGATATAAACGGGTGCAGAAGATGCATACACATATTGACTTTGGTCATCTAAAATATCGATTTTCAGCATGTTTTGGGCCTGTATTTTGAAAATACTCTAACACGGAGTAGGCAAGTACAGATCGCTTCTGGGACCCCAAAATATCGAATGTTCGGGTGTTTGGAGCCTGAATTTGAGATATAAACGGGTACAGAAGATATTATCCACATTTCGACTTTTGGGCACCTAAAAGATCGATTTTCAGTATGTTTTGGGCCTGTATATTGAAAATACTCTAATACGGAGTAGGCATGTACAGTTCGCTTCTGGGACCCAAAAATATCGAAATTTCGGGTGTTTTGGGCCTGAATTTGAGATATCGACTTTGGGCACCAAAAATATCGATTTTTAGCATTTTTTGGGCCTATATTTTGAAAATATTCTAGCACTGAGTAGGCATGTACAGATTGCTTCTGGGACCCCAAAATATCAAATTTTTGGGTGTTTTGAGCCTGAATTTGAGATATAAACGGGTACAGAAAATGCATGCACATATCGACTTTTGAGCACCTAAAATATCGATTTTGAGCATGTTTTGGGTCTGTATCTTGAAAACATTCTAACTAGGAGTAGGCATGTACAGATCGATTCTGGGACCCCAAAATATCGAATTTTCGTGTGTTTTGGGCCTCAATTTTAAAATCGACTTTGGGCACCTAAAATATCGATTTTTAGCATGTTTTGGGCCTATAATTTTGAAAATATTCTAGCACTAAGTAGGCATGTACAGATCACTTCTTGGACCCCAAAATATCGAATTTTTGGGTGTTTTGAGCCTGAATTTGAGATATAAACGGGTATAGAAGATGCATGCACATATCGACTTTGGAAACTTAAAATATCGATTTTTTGCATGTTTTGAGCCTATATTTTGAAAACATTCTAGCACTGAGTAGGCATGTACAGATCGCTTCTGGTACCAAAAAATATAGAATTTTCGGGTGTTTTGAGGTTGAATTTGGGATATAAACGGGTGCAGAAGATGCATACACATATTGACTTTGGGCACCTAAAATATCGATTTTCAGAATGTTTTGGGCCTGTATTTTGAAAATACTCTAACACGGAGTAGGTATGTACAGATCGCTTCTGGGACCCTAAAATACCGAATTTTCGGGTGTTTTGAGCCTGAATTTGAGATATAAACTGGTACAGAAGATGCATGCACATATCGACTTTTGGGCACCTAAAAGATCGATTTTCAGTATGTTTCGGGCCTGTAATTTGAAAATACTCTAACACGGAGTAGGCATGTACAGTTCGCTTCTGGGACCCCAAAAAATCGAATTTTTGGGTGTTTTGGGCCTGAATTTGAGATATCGACTTTGGGCCCCTAAAATATCGATTTTTAGCATGTTTTGGGCCTATATTTTAAAAACAATCTAGCACTGAGTAGGCATGTACAGATCGCTTCTGGGACCCCAAAATACCGAATTTTCGGGTGTTTTGAGCCTGAATTTGAGATATAAACGGGTACAGAAAATGCATGCACATATCGACTTTTGGGCACCTAAAAGATCGATTTTCAGTATGTTTTGGGCCTGTATTTTAAAAATACTCTAACACTGAGTAGGCATGTACAATTCGCTTCTGGGACCCCAAAATATCGAATTTTCGGGTGTTTTTGGCCTGAATTTGAGATATCGACTTTGTGCACCTAAAATATCGATTTTTAGCATGTTTTGAGCCTATATTTTGAAAAAATTCTAGCACTGAGTAGGCATGTACAGATCGCTTCTGGAACCAAAAAATTATCGAATTTTCGGGTGTTTTGAGGTTGAATTTGGGATTTAAACGGGTGCAGAAGATGCATACACATATTGACTTTGGTCACGTAAAATATCGATTTTCAGCATGTTTTGGGCCTGTATTTGAAAATACTCTAACACAGAGTAGGCAAGTACAGATCACTTCTGGGACCCAAAAATATAGAATTTTCGGGTGTTTGGAGCCTGAATTTGAGATATAAACGGGTAAAGAAGATACATGTACGTATCGACTTTTGGGCACCTAAAATATCGATTATCTGTATGTTTTGGGCCTGTATTATATAAATACTCTAACACGGAGTAGGTATGTACAGTTCGCTTCTAGGACCCCAAAACATCGAATTTTCGGGTGTTTAAGGACTGAATTTGAGATATCGACTTTGGGCACCTAAAATATCGATTTTTAGCATGTTTTGGGCCTATATTTTGAGAACATTCTAGCACTGAGTAGGCATGTACAGATCGCTTCTGGGACCCCGAAATATCGAATTTTCGGGTGTTTTAAGCCTGAATTTGAGATATAAACGGGTGCAGAAGATGCATACACATATTAACTTTGGGCACCTAAAATATCGATTTTCAGCATGTTTTGGGCCTATATCTGAGTAGGCATGTACAGATCGCTTCTGGGACCCCAAAATATCGAATTTTCGGGTGTTTGGAGCCTGAATTTAAGATATAAACGGGTACAGAAGATGCATGCACATATCGACTTTTGGGCACCTAAATAATCGATTTTCAGTATGTTATGGGTCTGTATTTTAAAAATACTCTAACACGGAGTAGGCATGTACAGTTCGCATCTAGGACCCCAAAATATCGAATTTTCAGGTGTTTTGGGCCTGAATTTTAGATATCGACTTTGGGCACCTAAAATATCGATTTTTAGCATGTTTTGAGCCTATATTTTGAAAACATTCTAGCACTGAGAAGGCATGTACAGATCACTTCAAGGACCCCAAAATATCGAATTTTCGGGTGTTTTGATCCCGAATTTGAGATATAAACGGGTCCAGAAGATGCATGCACATATCGACTTTGGACACTTAAAATATCGATTTTTAGCATGTTTTAAACCTATATTTTGAAAAAATTCTAGCACTGAGTAGGCATGTACAGATCGCTTCTGGAACCAAAAAATTATCGAATTTTCGGGTGTTTTGAGGTTGAATTTGGGATTTAAACGGGTGTAGAAGATGCATACACATATTGACTTTGGTCACCTAAAATATCGATTTTCAGCATGTTTTGGGCCTGTATTTTGAAAATACTCTAACACGGAGTAGGCAAGTACAGATCACTTCTGGGACCCCAAAATATCGAATTTTCTGGTGTTTGGAGCCTGAATTTGAGATATAAACGGGTACAGAAGATGCATGCACATATCGACTTTTGGGCACCTAAAATATCGATTATCTGTATGTTTTGGGCCTATATTTTATAAATACTCTAACACGGAGTAGGTATGTACAGATCGCTTCTAGGACCCCAAAATATCGAATTTTCGGGTGTTTAAGGATTGAATTTGAGATATCGACTTTGGGCACCTAAAATATCGATTTTTAGCATGTTTTGAACCAGTATTTTGAAAACATTCTAGCACTGAGTAGGCATGTACAGATCGCTTCTGGGACCCCGAAATATCGAATTTTCGGGTGTTTTAAGCCTGAATTTGAGATATAAACGGGTACAAAAAATGCATGCACATATTAACTTTGGGCACCTAAAATATCGATTTTAAGCATGTTTTGGGCCTGTATTTTGAAAATACTCTAACACGGAGTAGGCAAGTACAGATCGCTTCTGGGACCCCAAAATATCGAATGTTCGGGTGTTTGGAGCCTGAATTTGAGATATAAACGGGTACAGAAGATATTATCCACATTTCGACTTTTGGGCACCTAAAAGATCGATTTTCAGTATGTTTTGGGCCTGTATATTGAAAATACTCTAATACGGAGTAGGCATGTACAGATCGCTTCTGGGACCCCAAAATATCGAATTTTAGGGTGTTTTGGGCCTGAATTTGATATATCGACTTTGGGCACCTAAAATATCGATTTTAGCATTTTTTGGGCCTATATTTTGAAAATATTCTAGCACTGAGTAGGCATGTACAGATTGCTTCTGGGACCCCAAAATATCAAATTTTCGGGTGTTTTGATCCTGAATTTGAGATATAAACGGGTACAGAAAATGCATGAACATATCGACTTTTGAGCACCTAAAATATCGATTTTGAGCATGTTTTGGGTCTGTATCTTGAAAACATTCTAACTAGGAGTAGGCATGTACAGATCGCGTCTAGGACCCAAAAATACCGAATTTTCGGTTGTTTTGAGCCTGAATTTGAGATATAAACGGGTACAGAAGATGCATGCACATATCGACTTTGGACACTTAAAATATCGATTTTTAGCATGTTTTGAGCCTATATTATGAAAACATTCTAGCACTGAGTATTCATGTACAGCTCGCTTCTGGGACCCAAAAATATCGAATTTTCGGGTGTTTTGAGCCTGAATTTGAGATATAAACAAGTGCAGAAGATGCATACACATATTAACTTTGGGCACCAAAAATATCGATTTTCAGCATGTTTTGGGCCTGTATCTGAGTACGAATGTACAGATCGCTTCTGGGACCCCAAAATATCGAATTTTCGGGTGTTTTGTTACTGAATTTGAGATATAAACGGGTACAGAAGATGCATGCACATATCGACTTTTGGGCACCTAAAAGATCGATTTTCAGTATGTTTTGGGCTTGTATTTTGAAAATACTCTAACACGGAGTGGGCATGTACAGTTCGCTTCTGGGACCCCAAAATATCGAATTTTCGGGTGTTTTGGGCCTGAATTTGATATATCAACTTTGGGCACCTAAAATATCGATTTTCAGAATGTTTTGGGCCTGTATTTTGAAAATACTCTAACACGGAGTATGCAGGTACAGATCGCTTCTGGGGCCCCAAAATATCGAGTTTTCGGGTGTTTCGAGCCTGAATTTGAGATATAAAAGGGTACAGAAGATGCATCCACATATCGACTTTTGGGCACCAAAAAGATCGATTTTCAGTATGTTTTGGGCCTGTATATTGAAAATACTCTAACACGGAGTAGGCATGTACAGATCGATTCTGGGACCCCAAAATATAGAATTTTCGTGTGTTTTGGGCCTCAATTTTAATATCGACTTTGGGCACCTAAAGTATCAATTTTTAGCATGTTTTGGGCCTATATTTTGAAAATATTCTAGCACTAAGTAGGCATGTACAGATCACTTCTTGGACCCCAAAATATCGAATTTTTGGGTGTTTTGAGCCTGAATTTGAGATATAAACGGGTACAGAAGATGCATGCACATATCGACTTTGGAAACTTAAAATATCGATTTTTTGCATGTTTTGAGCCTACATTTTGAAAACATTCTAACTAGGAGTAGGCATGTACAGATCGCTTCTAGGACCCAAAAATACCGAATTTTCGGTTGTTTTGAGCCTGAATTTGAGATATAAACGGGTACAGAAGATGCATGCACATATCGACTTTGGACACTTAAAATATCGATTTTTAGCATGTTTTGAGCCTATATTATGAAAACATTCTAGCACTGAGTATTCATGTACAGCTCGCTTCTGGGACCCAAAAATATCGAATTTTCGGGTGTTTTGAGCCTGAATTTGAGATATAAACGAGTGCAGAAGATGCATACACATATTAACTTTGGGCACCAAAAATATCGATTTTCAGCATGTTTTGGGCCTGTATCTGAGTACGAATGTACAGATCGCTTCTGGGACCCCAAAATATCGAATTTTCGGGTGTTTTGAGCCTGAATTTGAGATATAAACGGGTACAGAAGATGCATGCACATATCGACTTTTGGGCACCTAAAAGATCGATTTTCAGTATGTTTTGGGCTTGTATTTTGAAAATACTCTAACACGGAGTGGGCATGTACAGTTCGTTTCTGGGACCCCAAAATATCGAATTTTCGGGTGTTTTGGGCCTGAATTTGATATATCAACTTTGGGCACCTAAAATATCGATTTTCAGAATGTTTTGGGCCTGTATTTTGAAAATACTCTAACACGGAGTATGCAGGTACAGATCGCTTCTGGGACCCCAAAATATCGAATTTTCGGGTGTTTGGAGCCTGAATTTGAGATATAAAAGGGTACAGAAGATGCATCCACATATCGACTTTTGGGCACCAAAAAGATCGATTTTCAGTATGTTTTGGGCCTGTATATTGAAAATACTCTAACACGGAGTAGGCATGTACAGATCGATTCTGGGACCCCAAAATATCGAATTTTCGTGTGTTTTGGGCCACAATTTTAATATCGACTTTGGGCACCTAAAGTATCAATTTTTAGCATGTTTTGGGCCTATATTTTGAAAATATTCTAGCACTAAGTAGGCATGTACAGATCACTTCTTGGACCCCAAAATATCGAATTTTTGGGTGTTTTGAGCCTGAATTTGAGATATAAACGGGTACTGAAGATGCATGCACATATCGACTTTGGAAACTTAAAATATCGATTTTTTGCATGTTTTGAGCCTACATTTTGAAAACATTCTAGCACTGAGTAGGCATGTACAAATAGCTTCTGGGACCCTAAAATACCGAATTTTCGGTTGTTTTGAGCCTGAATTTGAGATATAAACGGGTACAGAAGATGCATGAACATATCGACTTTTGGGCACCTAAAAGATCGATTTTCAGTATGTTTTAGGCTTGTAATTTGAAAATACTCTAACACGGAGTAGGCATGTACAGTTCGCTTCTGGGACCCCAAAATATCGAATTTTCGGGTGTTTTGGGCCTGAATTTGAGATATCGAATTTGGGCACCTAAAATATCGATTTTTCGCATGTTTTGGGCCTATATTTTAAAAACAATCTAGCACTGAGTAGGCATGTACAGATCGCTTCTGGGACCCCAAAATACCGAATTTTCGGGTGTTTTGAGCCTGAATTTGAGATATAAACGGGTACAGAAGATGCATGCACATATCGATTTTTGGGCACATAAAAGATCGATTTTCAGTATGTTTTGGGCTTGTATTTTGAAAATAATCTAACACGGAGTAGGCATGTACAATTCGCTTCTGGGACCCCAAAATACCGAATTTTCGGGTGTTTTGAGCCTGAATTTGAGATATAAACGGGTCCAGAAGATGCATGCACATATCGACTTTGGACACTTATAATTTCGATTTTGAGCATGTTTTAAACCTATATTTTGAAAACATTCTAGCACTGAGTAGGCAAGTACAAATCGCTTCTGGAACCAAAATTTTTTCGAATTTTCGGGTGTTTTGAGGTTGAATTTGGGATATAAACGGGTGCAGAAGATGCATACACATATTGACTTTGGTCACCTAAAATATCGATTTTCAGCATGTTTTGGGCCTGTATTTTGAAAATACTCTAACACGGAGTAGGCAAGTACAGATCACTTCTGGGACCCCAAAATATCGAATTTTCGTGTGTTTGGAGCCTGAATTTGAGATATAAACGGGTACAGAAGATGCATGCACATATCGACTTTTGGGCACCTAAAATATCGATTATCTGTATGTTTTGGGCCTGTATTTTATAAATACTCTAACACGGAGTAGGTATGTACAGATCGCTTCTAGGACCCCAAAATATCGAATTTTCGGGTGTTTAAGGACTGAATTTGAGATATCGATATTGGGCACCTAAAATATCGATTTTTAGCATGTTTTGGGCCTATATTTTGAAAACATTCTAGAACTGAGTAGGCATGTACAGATCGCTTCTGGGACCCCAAAATATCGAATTTTCGGGTGTTTTAAGCCTGAATTTGAGATATAAACGGTTACAGAAAATGCATGCACATATTGACTTTGGGCACCTTAAATATCGATTTTCAGCATGTTTTGGGCCTGTATTTTGAAAATACTCTAACACGGAGTAGGCATGTACAGATCGCTTCTTGGACACAAAAATATAGAATTTTTGGGCGTTTTGAGCCTGAATTTGAGATATCGACTATGGGCACCTAAAATATTGATTTTTAGCATGTATGGGCCTATATTTTGAAAATATTCTAGCACTAAGTAGGCATGTACAGCTCACTTCTGGGACCCCAAAATATCGAATTTTCGGGTGTTTTGAGCCTGAATTTGAGATATAAATGGGTACAGAAGATGCATGCACATCTCTACTTTGGTCACCTAAAATATCGATTTTCAGCATGTTTTGGGCCTGTATTTTGAAAATACTCTAACACGGAGTAGGCAAGTACAGATCGCTTCTGGGACCCCAAATTATCGAATTTTTGGGTGTTTGGAGCCTGAATTTGAAATATAAACGGGTACAGAATATGCATGCACATATCGACTTTGGACACTTAAAATATCGATTTTTAGCATGTTTTGTGCCTATATTTTGAAAACATTCTAGCACTGAGGAGGCTTGTACAGATCGCTTCTGGGACCAAAAAATATCGAATTTTCGGGTGTTTTGAGGTTGAATTTGGGATATAAACGGGTGCAGAAGATGCATACACATATTGACTTTGGTCACCTAAAATATCGATTTTCAGCCTGTTTTGGGCATGTAATTTGAAAATACTCAAACACGGAGTGGGTATGTACAGATCGCTTCTAGGACCCCAAAATATCGAATTTTCGGGTGTTTAAGGACTGAATTTGAGATATCGACTTTGGGCACCTAAAATATCGATTTTTAGCATGTTTTGGGCCTATATTTCGAAAACATTCTAGCACTGAGGAGGCATGTACAGATCGCTTCTGGGACCCCGAAATATCGAATTTTCGGGTGTTTTGAGCCTGAATTTGAGATATAAACGGGTACAGAAAATGCATGCACATATCGACTTTTGGGCACTTAAAATATCGATTTTGAGCATGTTTTGGGTCTGTATCTTGAAAACATTCTGACACGGAGTAGGAATGTACAGATCGCTTCTAAGACCCGAAAATACCGAATTTTCGGGTGTTTCGGGCCTGAATTTGATATATCGACTTTGGGCACCTAAAATATCGATTTTCAGAATGTTTTGGGCCTGTATTTTCAAAATACTATAACACGGAGTATGCAAGTACAGATCGCTTCTGGGACCCAAAAATATCGAATTTTCGGGTGTTTGGAGCCTGAATTTGAGAGATAAACGGGTACAGAAGATGCATCCACATATCGACTTTTGGGCACCAAAAAGATCGATTTTCAGTATGTTTTGGGTCTGTATACTGAAAATACTCTAACACGGAGTAGGCATGTACAGATCGATTCTGGGACCCCTAAATATCGAATTTTCGTGTGTTTTGGGCCTCAATTTGAGATATCGACTTTGGGCATCTAAAATATCGATTTTTAGCATGTTTTGGGCCTATATTTTGAAAATATTCTAGCACTAAGTAGGCATGTACAGATCACTTCTTGGACCCCCAAATATCGAATTTTTGGGTGTTTTGAGCCTGAATTTGAGATATAAACGGGTACAGAAGATGCATGCACATATCGACTTTGGAAACTTAAAATATCGATTTTTTGCATGTTTTGAGCCTATATTTTGAAAACATTCTAGCACTGAGTAGGCATGTACAGATCGCTTCTGGGACCATAAAATATCGAATTTTCGGGTGTTTTGAGGTTGAATTTGGGATATAAACGGGTGCAGAAGATGCATACACATATTGACTTTGGGCACCTAAAATATCGATTTTCAGCATGTTTTGGGCCTGTATTTTGAATATACTCACACACGGAGTAGGCAAGTACAGATCGCTTCTGGGACCCCAAAATATAGAATTTTCGGGTGTTTGGAGCCTGAATTTGAGATATAAACGAGTACAGAAGATGCATCCACATATCGACTTTTGGGGACCTTAAAGATCGATTTTCAGTATGTTTTGGGCCTGTATATTGAAAAAAACTCTAATACGGAGTAGGCATGTACAGATCGCTTCTGGTACCCCAAAATATCGGGTTTTCGTGCGTTTTGGGCCTGAATTTGAGATATCGACTTTGGGCACCTAAATTATCGATTTTTAGCATGTTTTGGGCCTATATTTTGAAAATGTTCTAACTAGGAGTAGGAATGTACAGATCGCTTCTAAGACCCAAAAATACCGAATTTTCGTGTGTTTTGAGCATGAATTTGAGATATAAACGGGTACAGAAGATGCATGCACATATCGACTTTGGACACTTAAAATATCGATTTTTAGCATGTTTTGTGCCTATATTTTGAAAACATTCTAGCACTGAGTAGGCATGTGCAGATCGCTTCTGGGACTCAAAAATATCGAATTTTCGGGTGTTTTGAGGTTCAATTTGAGATATAAACAAGTGCAGAAGATGCATACACATATTAACTTTGGGCACCTAAAATATCGATTTTCAGCATGTTTTGGGCCTGTATCTTAGTAGGCATGTACAGATCGCTTCTGGGACCCCAAAATATCGAATTTTCGGGTGTTTGGAGCCTGAATTTGAGATATAAACGGGTACAGAAGATGCATGCACATATCGACTTTTGGGCACCTAAAAGATCGATTTTCAGTATGTTGTGGGCCTGTATTTTGAAAATACTCTAACACGGAGTAGGCATGTACAGTTCGCTTGTGGGACCCCAAAATATCGAATTTTCAGGTGTTATGGGCCTGAATTTGAGATATCGACTTTAGGCACCTAATATATCGATTTTTAGCATGTTTTGAGCCTATATTTTGAAAACATTCTAGCACTGAGTAGGCATGTACAGATCACTTCTGGGACCCCAAAATATCGAATTTTCGGGTGTTTTGATCCTGAATTTGAGATATTAACGGGTACAGAAGATGCATGCACATATCGACTTTGGTCACTTAAAATATCGATTTTTAGCATGTTTTGAGCCTATATTTTGAAAACATTCTAGCCCTGAGTTGGCATGTACAGTTCGCTTCTGGGACCCAAAAAATATCGAATTTTCGGGTGTTTTGAGGTTGAATTTGGGATAAAAACGGGTACAGAAGATGCATACACATATTGACTTTGGTCACCTAAAATATCGATTTTCAGCATGTTTTGGGCCTGTATTTTGAAAATACTCTAACATGGAGTAGACAAGTACAGATCGCTTCTGGGACCCCAAAATATCGAATGTTCGGGTGTTAGGAGTCTGAATTTGAGATATAAACGGGAACAGAAGATACATCCACATATCGACTTTTGGGCACCTAAAAGATCGATTTTCAGTATGTTTTGGGCCTGTATATTGAAAATACTCTAACACGGAGTAGGCATGTACAGATCTCTTCTGGGACCCTAAAATATCGAATTTTCGGGTCTTTTGGGCCTAAATTTGAGATATCGACTTTGGGCACCTAAAATATCGATTTTTAGCATGTTTTGGGCCTATATTTTGAAAATATTCTAGCACTGAGTAGGCATGTACAGATTGCTTCTGGGACCCCAAAATATCAAATTTTCGGGTGTTTTGAACCTGAATTTGAGATATAAACTTGTACAGAAGATGTATGCACATATCGACTTTTGGGCACCTAAAATATCGATTTTGAGCATGTTTTGGGTCTGTATCTTGAAAACATTATAACTAGGAGTAGGAATGTACAGATCGCTTCTAGGACCCAAAAATACCGAATTTTCGGGTGTTTTGAGCCTGAATTTGAGATATAAACGGGTACAGAAGATGCATGCACATATCGACTTTGGACACTTAAAATAACGATTTTTAACATGTTTTTGAGCCTATATTTTGAAAACATTCTAGCACTGAGTATTCATGTACAGATCGCTTCTGGGACCCAAAAATATCGAATTTTCGGGTGTTTTGAGGTTGAATTTGGGATATAAACGGGTGCAAAAGTTGCATACACATATTGACTTTGTGCACCTAAAATATCGATTTTCAGCATGTTTTGAGCCTGTATCTGAGTAGGCATGTACAGATCGCTTCTAGGACCCAAAAATACCGAATTTTCGGGTGTTTGGAGCCTGAATTTGAGATATAAACGGGTACAGAAGATGCATGCACATATCGACTTTTGGGCACCTAAAAGATCGATTTTCAGTATGTTATGGGCCTGTATTTTGAAAATTCTCTAACACGGAGTAGGCATGTACAGATCGCTTCTGGGACCCCAAAACATCGATTTTTCAGGTGTTTTTGGCCTGAATTTGAGATATCGACTTTGGGCACCTAAAATATCGATTTTTAGCATGTTTTGGGCCTATATTTTGAAAACCTTCTAGCACTGAGTAGGCATGTACAGTTCGCTTCTGGGGTCCAAAAAATATCGAATTTTCGGGTGTTTTGAGGTTGAATTTGGGATATAAATGGGTGCAGAAGATGCATACACATATTGACTTTGGTCATCTAAAATATCGATTTTTAGCATGTTTTGGGCCTGTATTTTGAAAATACTCTAACACGGAGTAGGCAAGTACAGATCGCTTCTGGGACCCCAAAATATCGAATTTTCTGGTGTTTTTGGCCTGAAATTCAGATATCGACTTTGGGCACCTAAAATATCGATTTTTAGCATGTTTTGGGCCTATATTTATAAAATATTCTAGCACTAAGTAGGCATGTACAGATCACTTCTGGGACCCCAAAATATCGATTTTTCGGGTGTTTTGATCCTGAATTTGAGATATAAACGGGTACAGAAGAATCATGCACATATCGACTTTGGACACTTAAAATATCGATTTTTAGCATGTTTTGAGCCTATATTTTGAAAACCTTCTAGCACTGAGTAGGCATGTACAGTTCGCTTCTGGGGCCAAAAAAATATCGAATTTTCGGGTATTTTGAGATTGAATTTGGGATATAAACGGGTGCAGAAGATGCATACACATATTGACTTTGGTCACCTAAAATATCGATTTTCAGCATGTTTTGGGCCTGTATTTTGAAAATACTCACACACGGAGTAGGCAAGTACAGATCGCTTCTGGGACCCCAAAATATCGAATTTTCGGGTGTTTGGAGCCTGAATTTGAGATATAAACGGGTACAGAAGATACATCAACATATCGACTTTTGAGCACCTAAAAGATCGATTTTCAGTATGTTTTGGGCCTGTATATTGAAAATACTCTTACACGGAGTAGGCATGTACAGATCGATTCTGGTACTCCAAAATATCGAATTTTTGGGTGTTTTGGGCCTGAATTTGAGATATCGACTTTGGGCTCCTAAAATATCGATTTTTAGCATGTTTTGGGCCTATATTTCGAAAATATTTTAGCACTGAGTAGGCATGTACAGATCGCTTCAGGGACCACAAAATATCAAATTTTCGAGTGTTTTGATACTGAATTTGAGATATAAACGGGTACAGAAGATGCATTCACATATCGACTTTTGGGCACCTAAAATATCGATTTTGAGCATGTTTTGGGTCTGTATCTTGAAAACATTCTAACTAAGAGTAGGCATGTACAGATCGCTTCTAGGACCCAAAAATACCGAATGTTCGGGTTTTTTGAGGTTGAATTTGGGATATAAACGGGTGCAGAAGATGCATACACATATTAACTTTGGGCACCTAAAATATCGATTTTCAGCATGTTTTGGGCCTGTATCTGAGTAGGCATGTACAGATCGTTTCTGGGACCCCAAAATATCAAATTTTCGGGTGTTTTGAGCCTGAATTTGAGATATAAACGGGTACAGAAGATGCATACACATATCGATTTTTGGGCACATAAAAGATCGATTTTCAGTATGTTTTGGGCTTGTATTTTGAAAATAATCTAACACGGAGTAGGCATGTACAATTCGCTTCTGGGACCCCAAAATACCGAATTTTCGGGTGTTTTGAGCCTGAATTTGAGATATAAACGGGTCCAGAAGATGCATGCACATATCGACTTTGGACACTTATAATTTCGATTTTTAGCATGTTTTAAACCTATATTTTGAAAAAATTCTAGCACTGAGTAGGCAAGTACAAATCGCTTCTGGAACCAAAATTTTTTCGAATTTTCGGGTGTTTTGAGGTTGAATTTGGGATATAAACGGGTGCAGAAGATGCATACACATATTGACTTTGGTCACCTAAAATATCGATTTTCAGCATGTTTTGGGCCTGTATTTTGAAAATACTCTAACACGGAGTAGGCAAGTACAGATCACTTCTGGGACCCCAAAATATCGAATTTTCGTGTGTTTGGAGCCTGAATTTGAGATATAAACGGGTACAGAAGATGCATGCACATATCGACTTTTGGGCACCTAAAATATCGATTATCTGTATGTTTTGGGCCTGTATTTTATAAATACTCTAACACGGAGTAGGTATGTACAGATCGCTTCTAGGACCCCAAAATATCGAATTTTCGGGTGTTTAAGGACTGAATTTGAGATATCGATATTGGGCACCTAAAATATCGATTTTTAGCATGTTTTGGGCCTATATTTTGAAAACATTCTAGAACTGAGTAGGCATGTACAGATCGCTTCTGGGACCCCAAAATATCGAATTTTCGGGTGTTTTAAGCCTGAATTTGAGATATAAACGGTTACAGAAAATGCATGCACATATTGACTTTGGGCACCTTAAATATCGATTTTCAGCATGTTTTGGGCCTGTATTTTGAAAATACTCTAACACGGAGTAGGCATGTACAGATCGCTTCTTGGACACAAAAATATAGAATTTTTGGGCGTTTTGAGCCTGAATTTGAGATATCGACTATGGGCACCTAAAATATTGATTTTTAGCATGTATGGGCCTATATTTTGAAAATATTCTAGCACTAAGTAGGCATGTACAGCTCACTTCTGGGACCCCAAAATATCGAATTTTCGGGTGTTTTGAGCCTGAATTTGAGATATAAATGGGTACAGAAGATGCATGCACATCTCTACTTTGGTCACCTAAAATATCGATTTTCAGCATGTTTTGGGCCTGTATTTTGAAAATACTCTAACACGGAGTAGGCAAGTACAGATCGCTTCTGGGACCCCAAATTATCGAATTTTTGGGTGTTTGGAGCCTGAATTTGAAATATAAACGGGTACAGAATATGCATGCACATATCGACTTTGGACACTTAAAATATCGATTTTTAGCATGTTTTGTGCCTATATTTTGAAAACATTCTAGCACTGAGGAGGCTTGTACAGATCGCTTCTGGGACCAAAAAATATCGAATTTTCGGGTGTTTTGAGGTTGAATTTGGGATATAAACGGGTGCAGAAGATGCATACACTTATTGACTTTGGTCACCTAAAATATCGATTTTCAGCCTGTTTTGGGCCTGTAATTTGAAAATACTCAAACACGGAGTGGGTATGTACAGATCGCTTCTAGGACCCCAAAATATCGAATTTTCGGGTGTTTAAGGACTGAATTTGAGATATCGACTTTGGGCACCTAAAATATCGATTTTTAGCATGTTTTGGGCCTATATTTCGAAAACATTCTAGCACTGAGGAGGCATGTACAGATCGCTTCTGGGACCCCGAAATATCGAATTTTCGGGTGTTTTGAGCCTGAATTTGAGATATAAACGGGTACAGAAAATGCATGCACATATCGACTTTTGGGCACTTAAAATATCGATTTTGAGCATGTTTTGGGTCTGTATCTTGAAAACATTCTGACACGGAGTAGGAATGTACAGATCGCTTCTAAGACCCGAAAATACCGAATTTTCGGGTGTTTCGGGCCTGAATTTGATATATCGACTTTGGGCACCTAAAATATCGATTTTCAGAATGTTTTGGGCCTGTATTTTCAAAATACTATAACACGGAGTATGCATGTACAGATCGCTTCTGGGACCCCAAAATATCGAATTTTCGGGTGTTTGGAGCCTGAATTTGAGATATAAACGGGTACAGAAGATGCATCCACATATCGACTTTTGGGCACCAAAAAGATCGATTTTCAGTATGTTTTGGGTCTGTATACTGAAAATACTCTAACACGGAGTAGGCATGTACAGATCGATTCTGGGACCCCTAAATATCGAATTTTCGTGTGTTTTGGGCCTCAATTTGAGATATCGACTTTGGGAATCTAAAATATCGATTTTTAGCATGTTTTGGGCCTATATTTTGAAAATATTCTAGCACTAAGTAGGCATGTACAGATCACTTCTTGGACCCCAAAATATCGAATTTTCGGGTGTTTTGAGCCTGAATTGGAGATATAAACGGGTACAGAAGATGCATGCACATATCGACTTTGGAAACTTAAAATATCGATTTTTTGCATGTTTTGAGCCTATATTTTGAAAACATTCTAGCACTGAGGAGGCATGTACAGATCGCTTCTGGGACCAAAAAATATAGAATTTTCGGGTGTTTTGAGGTTGAATTTGGGATATAAACGGGTGCAGCAGATGCATACACATATTGACTTTGGGCACCTAAAATATCGATTTTCAGCATGTTTTGGACCTGTATTTTGAAAATACTCTAACAGGGAGTAGGTATGTACAGATCGCTTTTGGGACCCCAAAATACCGAGTTTTCGGGTGTTTTGTGCCTGAATTTGAGATATAAACGGGTACAGAAGATGCATGTACATATCGACTTTTGCGCACCTAAAATATCGATTTTCAGTAAGTTTTGGGCCTGTAATTTGAAAATACTCTAACACGAAGTAGGCATGTACAGTTTGCTTCTGGGACCCCAAAATATCGAATTTTCGGGTGTTTTGGGCCTGAATTTGAGATATCGACTTTGGGCACCTAAAATATCGATTTTTATCATGTTTTGTGCCTATATTTTAAAAACATTCTAGCACTTAGTAGGCATGTACAGATCGCTTCTGGGACCCCAAAATACCGAATTTTCGGGTGTTTTGAGCCTGAATTTGAGATATAAACGGGTACAGAAGATGCATGCACATATCGACTTTTGGGCACCTAAAAGATCGATTTTCAGTATGTTTTGGGTCTGTAATTTGAAAATACTCTAACACGGAGTAGGCATGTACAGTTCGTTCCTGGGACCCCAAAATATCGAATTTTCGGGTGTTTTTGGCCTGAATTTGAGATATCGACTTTGGGCACCTAAATTATCGATTTTTAGCATGTTTTATGCCTATATTTTGAAAATATTCTAGAACTAAGTAGGCATGTACAGATCACTTCTGGGACCCCAAAATATCGAATTTTCGGGTGTTTTGATCCTGAATTTGAGATATAAACGGGTCTAGAAGATGAATGCACGTATCGACTTTGGACACTTAAAATATCGATTTTTAGCATGTTTTGTGCATATATTTTGAAAACATTCTAGCACTGAGGAGGCATGTACAGATCGCTTCTGGGACCAAAAAATATCGAATTTTCGGGTGTTTTGAGATTGAATTTGGGATATAAACGGGTGCAGAAGATGCATACACATATTGACTTTGGTCACCTAAAATATCGATTTTCAGCATGTTTTGGGCCTGTATTTTGAAAATACTCAAACACGGAGTGGGTATGTACAGATCGCTTCTAGGACCCCAAAATATCGAATTTTCGGGTGTTTAAGGACTGAATTTGAGATATCGACTTTGGGCACCTAAAATATCGATTTTTAGCATGTTTTGGGCCTATATTTTGAAAACATTCTAGCACTGAGTAGGCATGTACAGATCGCTTGTGGGACCCCGAAATACCGAATTTTCGGGTGTTTTGAGCCTGAATTTAAGATATAAACGGGTACAGAAAATGCATGCACATATCGACTTTTGGGCACTTAAAATATCGATTTTCAGCATGTTTTGGGTCTGTATCTTGAAAACATTCTAACAAGGAGTAGGAATGTACAGATCGCTTCTAAGACCCAAAAATACCGAATTTTCGGGTGTTTCGGGCCTGAATTTGATATATCGACTTTGGGCACCTAAAATATCGATTTTCAGAATGTTTTGGGCCTGTATTTTGAAAATACTCTAACACGGAGTATGCAAGTACAGATCGCTTCTGGGACCCCAAAATATCGAATTTTCGGGTGTTTGGAGCCTGAATTTGAGATATAAACGGGTACAGAAGATGCATGCACATATCGACTTTGGAAACTTAAAATATCGATTTTTTGCATGTTTTGAGCCTATATTTTGAAAACATTCTAGCACTGAGTAGGCATGTACAGATCGCTTCTGGGACCATAAAATATCGAATTTTCGGGTGTTTTGAGGTTGAATTTGGGATATAAACGGGTGCAGAAGATGCATACACATATTGACTTTGGGCACCTAAAATATCGATTTTCAGCATGTTTTGGGCCTGTATTTTGAATATACTCACACACGGAGTAGGCAAGTACAGATCGCTTCTGGGACCCCAAAATATCGAATTTTCGGGTGTTTGGAGCCTGAATTTGAGATATAAACGGGTACAGAAGATGCATCCACATATCGACTTTTGGGGACCTAAAAGATCGATTTTCAGTATGTTTTGGGCCTGTATATTGAAAATACTCTAACACGGAGTAGGCATGTACAGATCTCTTCTGGGACCCTAAAATATCGAATTTTCGGGTCTTTTGGGCCTGAATTTGAGATATCGACTTTGGGCACCTAAAATATCGATTTTTAGCATGTTTTGGGCCTATATTTTGAAAATATTCTAGCACTGAGTAGGCATGTACAGATTGCTTCTGGGACCCCAAAATATCAAATTTTCGGGTGTTTTGAACCTGAATTTGAGATATAAACTTGTACAGAAGATGTATGCACATATCGACTTTTGGGCACCTAAAATATCGATTTTGAGCATGTTTTGGGTCTGTATCTTGAAAACATTATAACTAGGAGTAGGCATGTACAGATCGCTTCTAGGACCCAAAAATACCGAATTTTCGGGTGTTTTGAGCCTGAATTTGAGATATAAACGGGTACAGAAGATGCATGCACATATCGACTTTGGACACTTAAAATAACGATTTTTAACATGTTTTTGAGCCTATATTTTGAAAACATTCTAGCACTGAGTATTCATGTACAGATCGCTTCTGGGACCCAAAAATATCGAATTTTCGGGTGTTTTGAGGTTGAATTTGGGATATAAACGGGTGCAGAAGATGCATACACATATTGACTTTGTGCACCTAAAATATCGATTTTCAGCATGTTTTGAGCCTGTATCTGAGTAGGCATGTACAGATCGCTTCTAGGACCCAAAAATACCGAATTTTCGGGTGTTTGGAGCCTGAATTTGAGATATAAACGGGTACAGAAGATGCATGCACATATCGACTTTTGGGCACCTAAAAGATCGATTTTCAGTATGTTATGGGCCTGTATTTTGAAAATACTCTAACACGGAGTAGGCATGTACAGATCGCTTCTGGGACCCCAAAACATCGATTTTTCAGGTGTTTTTGGCCTGAATTTGAGATATCGACTTTGGGCACCTAAAATATCGATTTTCAGCATGTTTTGGGCCTGTATTTTGAAAATACTATAACACGGAGTAGGCATGTACAGAACGCTTCTTTGAACCAAAAATATCGAATTTTCGGGTGTTTTGAGCCTGAATTAGAGATATAAAAGGGTACAGAAGATGCATCCACATATCGACTTTTGGGCACCAAAAAGATCGATTTTCAGTATGTTTTGGGCCTGTATATTGAAAATACTCTAACACGGAGTAGGCATGTACAGATCGATTCTGGGACCCCAAAATATAGAATTTTCGTGTGTTTTGGGCCTCAATTTTAATATCGACTTTGGGCACCTAAAATTTCGATTTTTATCATGTTTTGTGCCTATATTTTAAAAACATTCTAGCACTTAGTAGGCATGTACAGATCGCTTCTGGGACCCCAAAATACCGAATTTTCGGGTGTTTTGAGCCTGAATTTGAGATATAAACGGGTACAGAAGATGCATGCACATATCGACTTTTGGGCACCTAAAAGATCGATTTTCAGTATGTTTTGGGTCTGTAATTTGAAAATACTCTAACACGGAGTAGGCATGTACAGTTCGTTCCTGGGACCCCAAAATATCGAATTTTCGGGTGTTTTTGGCCTGAATTTGAGATATCGACTTTGGGCACCTAAATTATCGATTTTTAGCATGTTTTATGCCTATATTTTGAAAATATTCTAGAACTAAGTAGGCATGTACAGATCACTTCTGGGACCCCAAAATATCGAATTTTCGGGTGTTTTGATCCTGAATTTGAGATATAAACGGGTCTAGAAGATGAATGCACGTATCGACTTTGGACACTTAAAATATCGATTTTTAGCATGTTTTGTGCATATATTTTGAAAACATTCTAGCACTGAGGAGGCATGTACAGATCGCTTCTGGGACCAAAAAATATCGAATTTTCGGGTGTTTTGAGATTGAATTTGGGATATAAACGGGTGCAGAAGATGCATACACATATTGACTTTGGTCACCTAAAATATCGATTTTCAGCATGTTTTGGGCCTGTATTTTGAAAATACTCAAACACGGAGTGGGTATGTACAGATCGCTTCTAGGACCCCAAAATATCGAATTTTCGGGTGTTTAAGGACTGAATTTGAGATATCGACTTTGGGCACCTAAAATATCGATTTTTAGCATGTTTTGGGCCTATATTTTGAAAACATTCTAGCACTGAGTAGGCATGTACAGATCGCTTGTGGGACCCCGAAATACCGAATTTTCGGGTGTTTTGAGCCTGAATTTAAGATATAAACGGGTACAGAAAATGCATGCACATATCGACTTTTGGGCACTTAAAATATCGATTTTCAGCATGTTTTGGGTCTGTATCTTGAAAACATTCTAACAAGGAGTAGGAATGTACAGATCGCTTCTAAGACCCAAAAATACCGAATTTTCGGGTGTTTCGGGCCTGAATTTGATATATCGACTTTGGGCACCTAAAATATCGATTTTCAGAATGTTTTGGGCCTGTATTTTGAAAATACTCTAACACGGAGTATGCAAGTACAGATCGCTTCTGGGACCCCAAAATATCGAATTTTCGGGTGTTTGGAGCCTGAATTTGAGATATAAACGGGTACAGAAGATGCATGCACATATCGACTTTGGAAACTTAAAATATCGATTT
The DNA here is from genome assembly GCA_033782935.1 of Petrolisthes cinctipes. Taxonomy (NCBI): domain Eukaryota; kingdom Metazoa; phylum Arthropoda; class Malacostraca; order Decapoda; family Porcellanidae; genus Petrolisthes; species Petrolisthes cinctipes. The sequence goes on from JAWQEG010000167.1 coordinate 1,564,776, forward strand.
TTTGCATGTTTTGAGCCTATATTTTGAAAACATTCTAGCACTGAGTAGGCATGTACAGATCGCTTCTGGGACCATAAAATATCGAATTTTCGGGTGTTTTGAGGTTGAATTTGGGATATAAACGGGTGCAGAAGATGCATACACATATTGACTTTGGGCACCTAAAATATCGATTTTCAGCATGTTTTGGGCCTGTATTTTGAATATACTCACACACGGAGTAGGCAAGTACAGATCGCTTCTGGGACCCCAAAATATCGAATTTTCGGGTGTTTGGAGCCTGAATTTGAGATATAAACGGGTACAGAAGATGCATCCACATATCGACTTTTGGGGACCTAAAAGATCGATTTTCAGTATGTTTTGGGCCTGTATATTGAAAATACTCTAACACGGAGTAGGCATGTACAGATCTCTTCTGGGACCCTAAAATATCGAATTTTCGGGTCTTTTGGGCCTGAATTTGAGATATCGACTTTGGGCACCTAAAATATCGATTTTTAGCATGTTTTGGGCCTATATTTTGAAAATATTCTAGCACTGAGTAGGCATGTACAGATTGCTTCTGGGACCCCAAAATATCAAATTTTCGGGTGTTTTGAACCTGAATTTGAGATATAAACTTGTACAGAAGATGTATGCACATATCGACTTTTGGGCACCTAAAATATCGATTTTGAGCATGTTTTGGGTCTGTATCTTGAAAACATTATAACTAGGAGTAGGCATGTACAGATCGCTTCTAGGACCCAAAAATACCGAATTTTCGGGTGTTTTGAGCCTGAATTTGAGATATAAACGGGTACAGAAGATGCATGCACATATCGACTTTGGACACTTAAAATAACGATTTTTAACATGTTTTTGAGCCTATATTTTGAAAACATTCTAGCACTGAGTATTCATGTACAGATCGCTTCTGGGACCCAAAAATATCGAATTTTCGGGTGTTTTGAGGTTGAATTTGGGATATAAACGGGTGCAGAAGATGCATACACATATTGACTTTGTGCACCTAAAATATCGATTTTCAGCATGTTTTGAGCCTGTATCTGAGTAGGCATGTACAGATCGCTTCTAGGACCCAAAAATACCGAATTTTCGGGTGTTTGGAGCCTGAATTTGAGATATAAACGGGTACAGAAGATGCATGCACATATCGACTTTTGGGCACCTAAAAGATCGATTTTCAGTATGTTATGGGCCTGTATTTTGAAAATACTCTAACACGGAGTAGGCATGTACAGATCGCTTCTGGGACCCCAAAACATCGATTTTTCAGGTGTTTTTGGCCTGAATTTGAGATATCGACTTTGGGCACCTAAAATATCGATTTTCAGCATGTTTTGGGCCTGTATTTTGAAAATACTATAACACGGAGTAGGCATGTACAGAACGCTTCTTTGAACCAAAAATATCGAATTTTCGGGTGTTTTGAGCCTGAATTAGAGATATAAAAGGGTACAGAAGATGCATCCACATATCGACTTTTGGGCACCAAAAAGATCGATTTTCAGTATGTTTTGGGCCTGTATATTGAAAATACTCTAACACGGAGTAGGCATGTACAGATCGATTCTGGGACCCCAAAATATAGAATTTTCGTGTGTTTTGGGCCTCAATTTTAATATCGACTTTGGGCACCTAAAGTATCAATTTTTAGCATGTTTTGGGCCTATATTTTGAAAATATTCTAGCACTAAGTAGGCATGTACAGATCACTTCTTGGACCCCAAAATATCGAATTTTGGGTGTTTTGAGCCTGAATTTGAGATATAAACGGGTACAGAAGATGCATGCACATATCGACTTTGGAAACTTAAAATATCGATTTTTTGCATGTTTTGAGCCTACATTTTGAAAACATTCTAACTAGGAGTAGGCATGTACAGATCGCTTCTAGGACCCAAAAATACCGAATTTTCGGTTGTTTTGAGCCTGAATTTGAGATATAAACGGGTACAGAAGATGCATGCACATATCGACTTTGGACACTTAAAATATCGATTTTTAGCATGTTTTGAGCCTATATTATGAAAACATTCTAGCACTGAGTATTCATGTACAGCTCGCTTCTGGGACCCAAAAATATCGAATTTTCGGGTGTTTTGAGCCTGAATTTGAGATATAAACGAGTGCAGAAGATGCATACACATATTAACTTTGGGCACCAAAAATATCGATTTTCAGCATGTTTTGGGCCTGTATCTGAGTACGAATGTACAGATCGCTTCTGGGACCCCAAAATATCGAATTTTCGGGTGATTTGAGCATGAATTTGAGATATAAACGGGTACAGAAGATGCATGCACATATCGATTTTTGGGCACCTAAAAGATCGATTTTCAGTATGTTTTGGGCTTGTATTTTGAAAATACTCTAATACGGAGTGGGCATGTACAGTTCGTTTCTGGGACCCCAAAATATCGAATTTTCGGGTGTTTTGGGCCTGAATTTGATATATCAACTTTGGGCACCTAAAATATCGATTTTCAGAATGTTTTGGGCCTGTATTTTGAAAATACTCTAACACGGAGTATGCAGGTACAGATCGCTTCTGGGACCCCAAAATATCGAATTTTCGGGTGTTTGGAGCCTGAATTTGAGATATAAAAGGGTACAGAAGATGCATCCACATATCGACTTTTGGGCACCAAAAAGATCGATTTTCAGTATGTTTTGGGCCTGTATATTGAAAATACTCTAACACGGAGTAGGCATGTACAGATCGATTCTGGGACCCCTAAATATCGAATTTTCGTGTGTTTTGGGCCACAATTTTAATATCGACTTTGGGCACCTAAAGTATCAATTTTTAGCATGTTTTGGGCCTATATTTTGAAAATATTCTAGCACTAAGTAGGCATGTACAGATCACTTCTTGGACCCCAAAATATCGAATTTTTGGGTGTTTTGAGCCTGAATTTGAGATATAAACGGGTACTGAAGATGCATGCACATATCGACTTTGGAAACTTAAAATATCGATTTTTTGCATGTTTTGAGCCTACATTTTGAAAACATTCTAGCACTGAGTAGGCATGTACAAATCGCTTCTGGGACCCTAAAATACCGAATTTTCGGTTGTTTTGAGCCTGAATTTGAGATATAAACGGGTACAGAAGATGCATGAACATATCGACTTTTGGGCACCTAAAAGATCGATTTTCACTATGTTTTAGGCTTGTAATTTGAAAATACTCTAACACGGAGTAGGCATGTACAGTTCGCTTCTGGGACCCCAAAATATCGAATTTTCGGGTGTTTTGGGCCTGAATTTGAGATATCGACTTTGGGCACCTAAAATATCGATTTTTCGCATGTTTTGGGCCTATATTTTAAAAACAATCTAGCACTGAGTAGGCATGTACAGATCGCTTCTGGGACCCCAAAATACCGAATTTTCGGGTGTTTTGAGCCTGAATTTGAGATATAAACGGGTACAGAAGATGCATGCACATATCGATTTTTGGGCACATAAAAGATCGATTTTCAGTATGTTTTGGGCTTGTATTTTGAAAATACTCTAACACGGAGTAGGCATGTACAATTCGCTTCTGGGACCCCAAAATACCGAATTTTCGGGTGTTTTGAGCCTGAATTTGAGATATAAACGGGTCCAGAAGATGCATGCACATATCGACTTTGGACACTTATAATTTCGATTTTTAGCATGTTTTAAACCTATATTTTGAAAAAATTCTAGCACTGAGTAGGCAAGTACAAATCGCTTCTGGAACCAAAATTTTTTCGAATTTTCGGGTGTTTTGAGGTTGAATTTGGGATATAAACGGGTGCAGAAGATGCATACACATATTGACTTTGGTCACCTAAAATATCGATTTTCAGCATGTTTTGGGCCTGTATTTTGAAAATACTCTAACACGGAGTAGGCAAGTACAGATCACTTCTGGGACCCCAAAATATCGAATTTTCGTGTGTTTGGAGCCTGAATTTGAGATATAAACGGGTACAGAAGATGCATGCACATATCGACTTTTGGGCACCTAAAATATCGATTATCTGTATGTTTTGGGCCTGTATTTTATAAATACTCTAACACGGAGTAGGTATGTACAGATCGCTTCTAGGACCCCAAAATATCGAATTTTCGGGTGTTTAAGGACTGAATTTGAGATATCGATATTGGGCACCTAAAATATCGATTTTTAGCATGTTTTGGGCCTATATTTTGAAAACATTCTAGAACTGAGTAGGCATGTACAGATCGCTTCTGGGACCCCAAAATATCGAATTTTCGGGTGTTTTAAGCCTGAATTTGAGATATAAACGGTTACAGAAAATGCATGCACATATTGACTTTGGGCACCTTAAATATCGATTTTCAGCATGTTTTGGGCCTGTATTTTGAAAATACTCTAACACGGACTAGGCATGTACAGATCGCTTCTTGGACACAAAAATATAGAATTTTTGGGCGTTTTGAGCCTGAATTTGAGATATCGACTATGGGCACCTAAAATATTGATTTTTAGCATGTATGGGCCTATATTTTGAAAATATTCTAGCACTAAGTAGGCATGTACAGCTCACTTCTGGGACCCCAAAATATCGAATTTTCGGGTGTTTTGAGCCTGAATTTGAGATGTAAATGGGTACAGAAGATGCATGCACATCTCTACTTTGGTCACCTAAAATATCGATTTTCAGCATGTTTTGGGCCTGTATTTTGAAAATACTCTAACACGGAGTAGGCAAGTACAGATCGCTTCTGGGACCCCAAATTATCGAATTTTTGGGTGTTTGGAGCCTGAATTTGAAATATAAACGGGTACAGAATATGCATACACATATCGACTTTGGACACTTAAAATATCGATTTTTAGCATGTTTTGTGCCTATATTTTGAAAACATTCTAGCACTGAGGAGGCTTGTACAGATCGCTTCTGGGACCAAAAAATATCGAATTTTCGGGTGTTTTGAGGTTGAATTTGGGATATAAACGGGTGCAGAAGATGCATACACATATTGACTTTGGTCACCTAAAATATCGATTTTCAGCCTGTTTTGGGCCTGTAATTTGAAAATACTCAAACACGGAGTGGGTATGTACAGATCGCTTCTAGGACCCCAAAATATCGAATTTTCGGGTGTTTAAGGACTGAATTTGAGATATCGACTTTGGGCACCTAAAATATCGATTTTTAGCATGTTTTGGGCCTATATTTCGAAAACATTCTAGCACTGAGGAGGCATGTACAGATCGCTTCTGGGACCCCGAAATATCGAATTTTCGGGTGTTTTGAGCCTGAATCGGAGATATAAACGGGTACAGAAGATGCATGCACATATCGACTTTGGAAACTTAAAATATCGATTTTTTGCATGTTTTGAGCCTATATTTTGAAAACATTCTAGCACTGAGTAGGCATGTACAGATCGCTTCTGGGACCAAAAAATATCGAATTTTCGGGTGTTTTGAGGTTGAATTTGGGATATAAACGGGTGCAGCAGATGCATACACATATTGACTTTGGGCACCTAAAATATCGATTTTCAGCATGTTTTGGACCTGTATTTTGAAAATACTATAACACGGAGTATGCAAGTACAGATCGCTTCTGGGACCCCAAAATATCGAATTTTCGGGTGTTTGGAGCCTGAATTTGAGATATAAACGGGTACAGAAGATGCATCCACATATCGACTTTTGGGCACCAAAAAGATCGATTTTCAGTATGTTTTGGGTCTGTATACTGAAAATACTCTAACACGGAGTAGGCATGTACAGATCGATTCTGGGACCCCTAAATATCGAATTTTCGTGTGTTTTGGGCCTCAATTTGAGATATCGACTTTGGGCATCTAAAATATCGATTTTTAGCATGTTTTGGGCCTATATTTTGAAAATATTCTAGCACTAAGTAGGCATGTACAGATCACTTCTTGGACCCCAAAATATCGAATTTTCGGGTGTTTTGAGCCTGAATCGGAGATATAAACGGGTACAGAAGATGCATGCACATATCGACTTTGGAAACTTAAAATATCGATTTTTTGCATGTTTTGAGCCTATATTTTGAAAACATTCTAGCACTGAGTAGGCATGTACAGATCGCTTCTGGGACCAAAAAATATCGAATTTTCGGGTGTTTTGAGGTTGAATTTGGGATATAAACGGGTGCAGCAGATGCATACACATATTGACTTTGGGCACCTAAAATATCGATTTTCAGCATGTTTTGGACCTGTATTTTGAAAATACTCTAACAGGGAGTAGGTATGTACAGATCGCTTTTGGGACCCCAAAATACCGAGTTTTCGGGTGTTTTGTGCCTGAATTTGAGATATAAACGGGTACAGAAGATGCATGTACATATCGACTTTTGCGCACCTAAAATATCGATTTTCAGTAAGTTTTGGGCCTGTAATTTGAAAATACTCTAACACGAAGTAGGCATGTACAGTTTGCTTCTGGGACCCCAAAATATCGAATTTTCGGGTGTTTTGGGCCTGAATTTGAGATATCGACTTTGGGCACCTAAAATATCGATTTTTATCATGTTTTGTGCCTATATTTTAAAAACATTCTAGCACTGAGTAGGCATGTACAGATCGCTTCTGGGACCCCAAAATACCGAATTTTCGGGTGTTTTGAGCATGAATTTGAGATATAAACGGGTACAGAAGATGCATGCACATATCGACTTTTGGGCACCTAAAAGATCGATTTTCAGTATGTTTTGGGTCTGTAATTTGAAAATACTCTAACACGGAGTAGGCATGTACAGTTCGTTCCTGGGACCCCAAAATATCGAATTTTCGGGTGTTTTTGGCCTGAATTTGAGATATCGACTTTGGGCACCTAAATTATCGATTTTTAGCATGTTTTAAGCCTATATTTTGAAAATATTCTAGAACTAAGTAGGCATGTACAGATCACTTCTGGGACCCCAAAATATCGAATTTTCGGGTGTTTTGATCCTGAATTTGAGATATAAACGGGTCTAGAAGATGAATGCACGTATCGACTTTGTACACTTAAAATATCGATTTTTAGCATGTTTTGTGCCTATATTTTGAAAACATTCTAGCACTGAGGAGGCATGTACAGATCGCTTCTGGGACCAAAAAATATCGAATTTTCGGGTGTTTTGAGGTTGAATGTGGGATATAAACGGGTGCAGAAGATGCATACACATATTGACTTTGGTCACCTAAAATATCGATTTTCAGCATGTTTTGAGCCTGTATTTTGAAAATACTGAAACACGGAGTGGGTATGTACAGATCGCTTCTAGGACCCCAAAATATCGAATTTTCGGGTGTTTAAGGACTGAATTTGAGATATCGACTTTGGGCACCTAAAATATCGATTTTTAGCATGTTTTGGGCCTATATTTTGAAAACATTCTAGCACTGAGTAGGCATGTACAGATCGCTTCTGGGACCCCGAAATACCGAATTTTCGGGTGTTTTGAGCCTGAATTTGAGATATAAACGGGTACAGAAAATGCATGCACAAATCGACTTTTGGGCACTTAAAATATCGATTTTCAGCATGTTTTGGGTCTGTATCTTGAAAACATTCTAACAAGGAGTAGGAATGTACAGATCGCTTCTAAGACCCAAAAATACCGAATTTTCGGGTGTTTCGGGCCTGAATTTGATATATCGACTTTGGGCACCTAAAATATCGATTTTCAGAATGTTTTGGGCCTGTATTTTGAAAATACTCTAACACGGAGTATGCAAGTACAGATCGCTTCTGGGACCCCAAAATATCGAATTTTCGGGTGTTTGGAGCCTTAATTTGAGATATAAACGGGTACACAAGATGCATGTACATATTAACTTTGGGCACCTAAAATATCGATTTTCAGCATGTTATGGGCCTGTATTTTGAAAATTCTCTAACACGAAGTAGGCATGTACAGATCGCTTCTGGGACCCCAAAATATCGAATTTTCGGGTGTTTTGAGCCTAAATTTGAGATATAAACGGGTACAGAAGATGCATGCAGATATCGACTTTAGGCACCTAAAAGATCGATTTTCAGTATGTTTTGGGCCTGTATTTTTAAAATACTCTAACACGGAGTGGGCATGTACAGATCGCTTCTGGGACCCCAAAATATCGAATTTTCGGGTGTTTTGAGACTGAATTAGAGATATAAATGGGTACAGAAGATGCATGCACATATTGACTTTGGGCACCTAAAATATCGATTTTCAACATGTTTTGGGCCTGTATTTTGAAAATACTCTAACACGGTGTAGGCATGTACAGATCGCTTCAAGGACCCCAAAATATCGAATTTTCGGGCGTTTTGAGCCTAAATTTGAGATATAAACGAGTACTGAAGATGCATGCACATATCGACTTTTGGGCACCGAAAATATCGATTTTTAGCATGTTTTGGGTCTGTATCTAGAAAACATTCTAACTAGGAGTAGGCATGTACAGATCGCTTCCAGGACCCAAAAATACCGAATTTTCGGGTGTTTTGAGCCTGAATTTGAGATATAAACAGGTACAGAAGATTCATGCACATATCGACTTTGGACACTTAAAATATCGATTTTTAGCATGTTTTGAGCCCATATTTTAAAAACATTCTAGCACTGAGTAGGCACGTACAGATCGCTTCTAGAACCAAAGATATCGAATTTTCGGGTGTTTTGGGCCTGTACAGATCGCTTCTGGGACCCCAAAATATCGACTTTTCGGGTGTTTCGAGCCTGAATTTGAGATATCGACTTAGGGCACCTAAAATATCAATTTTTAGCATGTTTTGGACCTAAATTTTGAAAATATTCTAGCACTGAGTAGGCATGTACAGATCGCTTCTGGGACCCAAAAATATCAAATTTTCGGGTGTTTTGGCCCTTAATTTGAGATATCGACCTTGGGCACCTAAAATATCGATTTTTAGCACGTTTTGGGCCTGTATTTTGAAAATACTCTAACACGAAGTAGGCATGTACAGATCGCTTTTGGGACCCCAAAATATCGAATTTTCGGGTGTTTTGAGCCTGAATTTGAGATATCGACTTAGGGCACCTAAAATATCAATTTTTAGCACGTTTTGGGCCAATATTTTGAAAATATTCTAGCACTGAGTAGGCATGTACAGATCGCTTCTGGGACCCCAAAATATCGAATTTTCGGGTGTTTTGAGCCTAAATTTTAAATAAAAACGGGTACAGAAGATGCATGCACATATTGACTTTGGGCACCTAAAAGATCGATTTTCAGCATGTTTTAGGCCTATATTTTGAAAATACTCTAACACGGAGTAGGCATGTACAAATCGCTTCTGGGACCCCAAAATATCGAATTTTCGGGTGTTTTGAGGTTAAATTTGGGATATAAACGGGTGCAAAAGATGCATACACATATTGAGTTTGGGCACCTAAAATATCTTTTTTCAGCATGTTTTGGGCCTGTATCTTAGTAGGCATGTACAGATCCCTTCTGGGACCCCAAAATCTCGAATTTTCGGGTGTTTTGAGCCTGAATTTGAGATATAAACGGGTACAGAAGATGCATGCAGGTATTGACTTTGGGCACCTAAAATATCGATTTTCAGCATGTTTTGGGCCTTTATTTTGAAAATACTCTAACACGGAGTAGGCATGTACAGATCGCTTCTGGGACCCCAAAATATCGAATTTTCGGGTGTTTGGAGCCTTAATTTGAGATATAAACGGGTACACAAGATGCATGTACATATTAACTTTAGGCACTTAAAATATCGATTTTCAGCATGTTATGGGCCTGTATTTTGAAAATTCTCTAACACGAAGTAGGCATGTACAGATCGCTTCTGGGACCCCAAAATATCGAATTATCGGGTGTTTTGAGACTGAATTTGAGATATAAATGGGTACAGAAGATGCATGCACATATTGACTTTGGGCACCTAAAATATCGATTTTCAACATGTTTTGGGCCTGTATTTTGAAAATACTCTAACACGGAGTAGGCATGTACAGATCGCTTCTAGGACCCCAAAATATCGAATTTTCGGGTGTTTTGGGCCTTAATTTGAGATATCGACTTTGGGCACCTAAAATATTTTTTTTTAGCATGTTTTGGGCCTGTATTTAGAAAATACTCTAACACGAAGTAGGCATGTACAGATCGCTTCTTGGACCCCAAAAATATCGAATTTTCGAGTGTTTTGGGCCTGAATTTGAGATATTAACTTTAGGCACCTAAAATATCGATATTTAGCATGTTTTGGACCTATAATTTGAAAATATTCTAGCAATGAGTAGGTATGTAGAGATCGCTTGTGGGACCCCAAAACATTGAATGCTCGGGTGTTTTGAGCCTGAATTTGAGATATAAACGGGTACAGAAGATGCATGCACATATTAACTTTGGGCACCTAAAATATCGATTTTCAGTATGTTTTGGGCCTGTATTTTGAAATTACTCTAACACGGAGTAGGCATGTACATATCGCTTCAAGGACCCCAAAATATCGAATTTTCGGGCGTTTTGAGCCTGAATTTGAGATATAAACGGGTACTGAAGATGCATGCACATATTGACTTTGGGTACCTAAAATATCGATTTTCAGCATGATTTGGGCCTGTATTTTGAAAATACTCTAACACCGAGTAGGCATGTACAGATCGCTTCTGGGACCCCAAAATATCGAATTTTCGGGTGTTTTGATGCTTAATTTGAGATATCGACTTTGGGCACCTAAAATATTTTTTTTTAGCATGTTTTGGGCCTGTATTTTGAAAATACTCTAACACCGAGTAGGCATGTACAGATCGCTTCTGGGACCCCAAAATATCGAATTTTCGGGTGTTTGGAGCCTGAATTTGAGATATAAACGGGTACAGAAGATGCATGCACATATCGACTTTTGTGCACCTAAAAGATCGATTTTCAGTATGTTTTGGTCCAGTATTTTGAAAATACTCTAACACGGAGTAGGCATGTACAGATCGCTTCTAGACCCAAAAATATCGAATTTTCGGGTGTTTTGGGCCTGAAATTGAGATATCGACTTTGGGCACCTAAAATATAGATTTTTAGCATGTTTTGGCACTATATTTTGAAAATATTCTAGCACTCAGTAGGCATGTACAGATCGCTTCTGGGACCCAAAAATATAGAATTTTCGGGTGTTTTGAGCCTGAATTTGAGATATCGACTTTGGGCACCTAAAATATCAATTTTAGCATGTTTTGGGCCTGTACTTTGAAAATATTCTAGCAATGAGTAGGTATGTACAGATCGCTTCTGGGACCCCAAAATATCGAATTTTCGGGTGTTTTGAGCCTGAATTTAAGATATAAACGGGTACAGAAGATGCATGCTCATATTGACTTTGGGCACCTAACAGATCGATTTTCAGTATGTTTTGGGCCTGTATTTTGAAAATACTCTAACACGGAGTAGGCATGTATGGATCGCTTCAAGGACCCAAAAATACCGAATTTCCGGGTGTTTTGAGCCTGAATTTGAGATATAAACGGGTACAGAAGATGCATGCACATATCGACTTTGGGCACCTAAAAGATCGATTTTCAGTATGTTTTGGGCCTGTATTTTTAAAAATACTCTAACACGGAGTAGGCATGTACAGATCGCTTCTGGGACCCCAAATTATCGAATTCTCGGGTGTTTTGGGCCTTAATTTGAGATATCGACTTTTGGCACCTAAAATATCGATTTTCAGCATGTTTTGGGCCAGTATTTTGAAAATATTCTAACACAAAGTAGGCATGTACAGATCGCTTCTAGGACCCCAAAATATCGAATTTTCGGGTGTTTTGAGCCTAAATTTGAGATATAAACGGGTACAGAAGATGCATGCACATATCGACTTTTGGGCACCTAAAAGATCGATTTTCAGTATGTTTTGGGCCTGTATTTTGAAAATACTCTAACACGGAGTAGGCATGTACAGATCGCTTCTGGGACCCCAAAATATCGAATTTTCGGGTGTTTTGTGCCTGAATTTGATATATCGACTTTAGGCACCTAAAATATCGATATTTAGCATGTTTTGGACCTATATTTTGAAAATATTCTAGCACTTAGTAGGCAAGTACAGATCTCTTATGGGACCCCCAAATATCGAATTTTCGGGTGTTTTGAGCCTGAATTTGAGATATAAACGGGTACAGAAGATGCATGCACAAATTGACTTTGGACACTTAAAATATCGATTTTTAGCTTGTTTTGGGCCTATATTTTGAAAACATTCTAGCACTGAGTAGGCATGTACAGATCACTTCTTAGGCACAAAAATATCGAATTTTCGGATGTTTTGAGCCCGAATTTGAGATATAAACAGGTACTGATGATGCATGCACATATCGACTTTTGTGCACCTAAAATATCGATTTTGAGCATGTTTTTGGTCTGTATCTTGAAAACATTCTAATTAGGCATGTACAGATTGCTTCTGGGACCCCAAAATATCGAATTTTCGGGTGTTTGGAGCCTGAATTTGAGATATAAACGGGTACAGAAGATGCATGCACATATCGACTTTTTGGCACCTAAAATATCGATTTTCAGTATGTTTTAGGCCTGTATTTTGAAAATACTCTAACACTGAGTAGGCATGTACAGTTCGCTTCTGGGACCCCAAAATATCGAATTTTCGGGTGTTTTGGGCCTGAATTTAAAATATCGACTTTGGACACTTAAAATATCGATTTTTAGCATGTTTTGGGCCTATATTTTGAAAATATTCTAGCACTATGTAGGCATGTACAGATCTCTTATGGGACCCCAAAATATCGAATTTTCGGGTGTTTTGAGCCTGAATTTGAGATATAAACAGGTACAGAAGATGCATGCACATATCGACTTTGGACACTTAAAATATCGATTTTTAGCATGTTTTGAGCCCATATTTTGAAAACATTCTAGCACTGAGTAGGCACGTACAGATCGCCTCTAGAACCAAAAATATCGAATTTTCGGGTGTTTTGGGCCTGAATTTGAGATATCGACTTTGGACACTTTAAATATCGATTTTTAGCATGTTTTGAGCCCATATTTTGAAAACATTCTAGCACTGAGTAGGCACGTACAGATCGCTTCTAGAACCAAAAATATCGAATTTTCGGGTGTTTTGGCCCTTAATTTGAGATATCGACTTTGGGCACCTAAAATATCGATTTTTAGCACGTTTTGGGCCTGTATTTTGAAAATACTCTAACACGAAGTAGGCATGTACAGATCGCTTTTGGGACCCCAAAATATCGAATATTCGGGTGTTTTGAGCCTGAATTTGAGATATCGACTTAGGGCACCTAAAATATCAATTTTTAGCACGTTTTGGGCCTATATTTTGAAAATATTCTAGTACTGAGTAGGCATGTACAGATCGCTTCTAGGACCCCAAAATATCGATTTTCGGGTGTTTTGGGCCTGAATTTGAGATATCGACTTTGGGCACCTAAAATATCGATTTTTAGCATGTTTTTGGTCTGTATCTTGAAAACATTCTAATTAGGCATGTACAGATTGCTTCTGGGACCCCAAAATATCGAATTTTCGGGTGTTTGGAGCCTGAATTTGAGATATAAACGGGTACAGAAGATGCATGCACATATCGACTTTTTGGCACCTATAATATCGATTTTCAGTATGTTTTGGGCCTGTATTTTGAAAATACTCTAACACGGAGTAGGCATGTACAGTTCGCTTCTGGGACCCCAAAATATCGAATTTTCGGGTGTTTTGGGCCTGAATTTGAAATATCGACTTTGGACACTTAAAATATCGATTTTTAGCATGTTTTGGGCCTATATTTTGAAAATATTCTAGCACTAAGTAGGCATGTACAGATCTCTTATGGGACCCCAAAATATCGAATTTTCGGGTGTTTTGAGCCTGAATTTGAGATATAAACGGGTACAGAAGATGCATGCACATATTGACTTTGGACACTTAAAATATCGATTTTTAGCATGTTTTGGGGCTATATTTTGAAAATATTCTAGCACTATGTAGGCATGTACAGATCGCTTCTGGGACCCCAAAATATCGAATTGTCGGGTGTTTTGAGCCTGAATTTGAGATATAAACGGGTACAGAAAATGCGTGCACATATTGACTTTGGGCACCTAAAATATCGATTCTCAGCATGTTTTGGGCCTGTATTTTGAAAATACTCTAAAACGGAGTAGGCAAGTACAGATCGCTTCTGGGACCCCAAAATATCGAATTTTCGGGTGTTTGGAGCCTGAATTTTAGATATCGACTTTGGGCACCTAAAATATCGATTTTTAGCATGTTTTGGGCCTGAATTTTGAAAATATTCTAGGACTGAGTAGGCATGTACAGATCACTTCTGGGATACAAAAATTTTGAATTTTCGGGTGTTTTGAGGTTGAATTTGGGATATAAACAGGTGCAGAAGATGCATACACATATCGACTTTTGGGCACCTAAAAGATCGATTTTCATTATGTTTTGGGCCTGTATATTGAAAATACTCTAACACGGAGTAAGCATGTACAGATCACTTCTGGGACCCCAAAATATCGAATTTTCGGGTGTTTTGGGCCTGAATTTGAGATATCGACTTTGGGCACCTAATATATCGATTTTTAGCATGTTTTGGGCCTGAATTTTGAAAATATTCTTGCACTGATTAGGCATGTACAGATCGCTTTTGGGACCCCAAAATATCGAATTTTCGGGTGTTTTAAGCCTGAATTTGAGATACAAACGGGTACAGAAGATGCATGCACATATCGAATTCTGGGCACCTATAATATCGATTTTAAGCATGTTTTGGGTCTGTATCTTGAAAACATTCTAACTAGGAGTAGGCATGTACAGATCGCTTCTAGGACCAAAAAATACCGAATTTTCGGGTGTTTTGAGCATGAATTTGAGATATAAACGGGTACAGAAGATGCATGCACATATCGACTTTGGACACTTAAAATATCAATTTTTAGTATGTTTTGAGCCTATATTTTGAAAACATTCTAGCACTTAGTAGGCATGTACAGATCGCTTCTGGGACCCAAAAATATCGAATTTTCGGGTGTTTTGAGGTTGAATTTGGGATATAAACGGGTGCAGAAGATGCATACACATATTGACTTTGGGCACCTAAAATATCGATTTTCAGCATGTTTTGGGCCTGTATCTGAGTAGGCATGTACAGATCGCTTCTGGGACCCCAAAATATCGAATTTTCGGGTGTTTGGAGCCTGAATTTAAGATATAAATGGGTATAGAAGATGCATGCACATATCGACTTTTGGGCACCTAAAATATCGATTTTCTGTATGTTTTGGGCCTGTATTTTGAAAATACTCTAACACGGAGTAGGCATGTACAGATCGCTTCTGTGACCCCAAAATATCGAATTTTTGGGTGTTTTGGGGATAAATTTGAGATATCGACTTTGGGCACCTAAAATATCGATTTTTTGCATGTTTTGGGCCTATATTTTGAAAATATTCTAGCACTGAGTAAGCATGTACAGATCGCTTCTGGGACCCCAAAATATCGAATTTTCGGGTGTTTTGAGCCTGAATTTGAGATATAAACGGGTACAGAAAATGCATGCACATATTGACTTTGGGCACCTAAAATATCGATTTTCAGCATGTTTTGGGCCTGTATTTTGAAAATACTCTAACACGGAGTAGGCATGTACAGATCGCTTCTGGGACCCAAAAATATCGAATTTTCGGGTGTTTTGAGGTTGAATTTGGGTTATAAACGGGTGCAGAAGATGCATGCACATATCGACTTTGGACACTTAAAATATCGATTTTTAGCATGTTTTGAGCCTGTATCTAAGTAGGCATGTACAGATCGCTTTTGGGACCAAAAAATATCGAATTTTCGGGTGTTTTGAGCCTGAATTTGAGATATAAACGGGTACAGAAAATGCATGCACATATTGACTTTGGGCACCTAAAATATCGATTTTTAGCATGTTTTGGGCCTATATTTTGAAAATATTCTAGCACTGAGTAGGCATGTACAGATCGCTTCTGGGACCCCAAAATATCGAATTTTCTGGTGTTTTGAGCTTGAATTTGAGATATAAACGGGTATGGAAAATGCGTGCACATATTGACTTTAGTCACCTAAAAGATCGATTTTCAGTATGTTTTGGGCCTGTATATTAAAAATACTCTAACACGGAGTAGACATGTACAGATCGCTTCTGGGACTCCAAAATAGCGAATTTTCGGGTGTTTTGGGCCTGAATTTCAGATATCGACTTTGGGCACCTAAAATATCGATTTTTATCATGTTTTGGGCCTGTAATTTGAAAATATTCTAGCACTGCGTAGGCATGTACAGATCGCTTCTGGGACCCCAAAATATCGAATTTTCGGGTGTTTTGAGCCTGAATTTGAGATATAAACGGGTACAGAAGATGCATGCACATATCGACTTTTGGGCACCTAAAATATCGATTTTGAGCATGTTTTGGGTCTGTATCTTGAAAACATTCTAACTAGGAGTAGGCATGTACAGATCGCTTCTAGGACCCAAAAATACCGAATTTTCGGGTGTTTTGAGCATGAATTTGAGATATAAACCGGTACTGAAGATACATTCACATATCGACTTTGGTCACCTGAAGTATCGATTTTTAGGATGTTTTGGCCCTATATTTTGAATGTATTCTAGCATTGTGTAAGCATGTTCAGATTGCTTCTGAGACCAAAAAATATCGAATTTTCGGGTGTTTTGAGCCTGAATTTGGGATATAAACGGGTACAGAAGATGAATGCACATATGGATTTTGGGCACATAAAATATCGGTTTTCAGCTTGTTTTGGGTCTGTATTTTGAAAATATTTTAATATTGAGTAGGCATTTACAGATCCCTTCTGGGAACAAAAAGTATCGAATTTTAAATTGTTTTAAGCCTGAATTTGTGATACAAGCGAGTGCTGATGATTCATGCACATATCGATTTTGGGCACCAAAAATTGCGATTTTCAGCTTATTTTGGGCGTGTATTTTGGAAATATTCTAACACTGAGTAGGCATGTACAGATCGCTTCTGGGACCCAAAAAAAACAAATTTTCAGGTGTTTTTAGCCTGAATTTGGGATATTAACGGGAACAGAAGATGCATGCAGATATCGACTTTGATCACCTATAATATCGATTTTAAGCATGTTTTGGGCCTGTAATTTGAAAATATTCTAGCACTGACTATGCATGCGGAGATTGCTTCTGGGACCCAAAAATACCGAATTTTCTGATGTTCTGAGAATGAATTTGGGATATAAACGGGTACAGAAGATGCATGCACATATCGACTTTCTTCACAAAAAAAAAACGATTTTCAGCATGTTTTAGGCCTATATTTTGTAAAATATTCTAGCACAGAGTGAGCATGTACAGATCGCTTCTAGGACCCAAAAATACCGATTTTTTGGGTGTTTTGGGCCTGAATTTGAGATATCGACTTTGGGCACCTAAAATATCGATTTTTAGCATGTTTTGGGCCTGAATTTTGAAAATATTCTAGCACTGAGTAAGCATGTACAGATCGCTTCTGGGACCTCAAAATATCGAATTTTCGGGTTTTTTGAGCCAGAATTTGAGATACAAACGGGTACAGAAGATACATGCACATATCGACTTTTGGGCAACTAAAATATCGATTTTGAGCATGTTTTGGTCTGTATCTTGAAAATATTCTAACTAGGAGTAGGCATGTACAGATCGCTTCTAGGACCCAAAAATACCGAATTATCGGGTGTTTTGAGCCTGAATTTGAGATATAAACGGGTATAGAAGATGCATGCACATATCGACTTTGGACACTTAAAATATCGATTTTTAGTATGTTTTGAGCCTATATTTTGAAAACATTCTAGCACTGAGTAGGCATGTACAGATCGCTTCTGGGACCCAAAAATATCGAATTTTCGGGTGGTTTGAGGTTGAATTTGGGAAATAAACGGGTGCGGAAGATGCATACACATATTGACTTTTGGCACCTAAAATATCGATTTTCAGCATGTTTCGGGCCTGTATCTGAGTAGGCATGTACAGATCGCTTCTGGGACCCCAAAATATCGAATTTTCGGGTGTTTGGAGCCTGAATTTGAGATATAAACGGGTATAGAAGATTCATGAACATATCGACTTTTGGGCACCTAAAATATCGATTTTCTGTATGTTATGGGCCTGTATTTTGAAAATACTCTAACACGGAGTAGACATGTACAGATCGCTTCTGGGACCCCAAAATAACGAATTTTCGGTGTTTTGGGGATAAATTTGAGATATCGACTTTAGGCACCTAAAATATCGATTTTTAGCATGTTTTGGGCATATATTTTGAAAATATTCTTGCACTGAGTAAGCATGTACAGATCGCTTCTGGGACTCCAAAATATCGAATTTTCTGGTGTTTTGAGCCTGAATTTGAGATATAAACGGGTACAGAAGATGCATGCACATATCGACTTTTAGGCACCTAAAATATCGATTTTAAGCATGTTTTGGGCCTGTATTTTGAAAATACTCTAACACGGAGTAGGCATGTACAGATCGCTTCTGGGAACCCAAAATATCGAATTTTCGGGTGTTTTGGGGATAAATTTGAGATATCGACTTTGGGCACCTAAAATATCGATTTTTAGCATGTTTTGGGCCTGAATTTTGAAAATATTCTAGCACTGAGTAAGCATGTACAGATCGCTTCTGGGACCTCAAAAGATCGAATTTTCGGGTGTTTTGAGCCTGAATTTGAGATACAAACGGGTACAGAAGATGCATGCACATATCGACTTTTGGGCAACTAAAATATCGATTTTGAGCATGTTTTGGGTCTGTATCTTGAAAACATTCTAACTAGGAGTAGGCATGTACAGATCGCTTCTAGGACCCAAAAATACCGAATTTTAGGGTGTTTTGAGCATGAATTTGAGATATAAACGGGTACAGAAGATGCATGCACATATCGACTTTGGACACTTAAAATATCGATTTTTAGTATGTTTTGAGCCTATATTTTGAAAACATTCTAGCACTGAGTAGGCATGTACAGATCGCTTCTGGGACCCAAAAATATCGAATTTTCGGGTGTTTTGAGGTTGAATTTGGGAAATAAACGGGTGCAGAAGATGCATACACATATTGACTTTTGGCACCTAAAATATCGATTTTCAGCATGTTTCGGGCCTATATCTGAGTAGGCATGTACAGATCGCTTCTGGGACCCCAAAATATCGAATTTTCGGGTGTTTGGAGCCTGAATTTGAGATATAAACGGGTATAGAAGATTCATGAACATATCGACTTTTGGGCACCTAAAATATCGATTTTCTGTATGTTATGGGCCTGTATTTTGAAAATACTCTAACACGGAGTAGACATGTACAGATCGCTTCTGGTACCCCAAAATATCGAATTTTCGGTGTTTTGGGGATAAATTTGAGATATCGACTTTAGGCACCTAAAATATCGATTTTTAGCATGTTTTGGGCATATATTTTGAAAATATTCTTGCACTGAGTAAGCATGTACAGATCGCATCTGGGACTCCAAAATATCGAATTTTCTGGTGTTTTGAGCCTGAATTTGAGATATAAACGGGTACAGTAAATGCATGCACATATTGACTTTAGGCACCTAAAATATCGATTTTGAGCATGTTTTGGGTCTGTATCTTGAAAACATTCTAACTAGGAGTAGGCATGTACAGATCGCTTCTAGGACCCAAAAATACCGAATTTTCGGGTGTTTTGAGGTTGAATTTGGGAAATAAACGGGTGCAGAAGATGCATACACATATTGACTTTTGGCACCTAAAATATCGATTTTCAGCATGTTTCGGGCCTGTATCTGAGTAAGCATGTACAGATCGCTTCTGGGACCCCAAAATATCGAATTTTCGGGTGTTTGGAGCCTGAATTTGAGATATAAACGGGTATAGAAGATTCATGAACATATCGACATTTGGGCAACTAAAATATCGATTTTCTGTATGTTATGGGCCTGTTTTTTGAAAATACTCTAACACGGAGTAGACATGTACAGATCGCTTCTGGGACCCCAAAATATCGAATTTTCGGTGTTTTGGGGATAAATTTGAGATATCGACTTTAGGCACCTAAAATATCGATTTTTAGCATGTTTTGGGCATATATTTTGAAAATATTCTTGCACTGAGTAAGCATGTACAGATCGCTTCTGGGACTCCAAAATATCGAATTTTCTGGTGTTTTGAGCCTGAATTTGAGATATAAACGGGTACAGTAAATGCATGCACATATTGACTTTAGGCACCTAAAATATCGATTTTCAGCATGTTTTGGGCCTGTATTTTGAAAATACTCTAACACAGAGTAGGCATGTACAGATCGCTTCTGGGACCCAAAAATATCGAATTTTCGGGTGTTTTGAGCCTGAATTTTAGATATAAACAGGTACAGAAGATGCATGCACATATCGACTTTTGGGCACCTAAAATATCGATTTTAAGCATGTTTTGGGTCTGTATTTTGAAAACATTCTAACTAAGAGTAGGCATGTACAGATCGCTTCTAGGACCCAAAAATCTCGAATTTTCGGGTGTTTTGAGCCTGAATTTGAGACAGAAACCGGTACTGAAGATACATGCACATATCGACTTTGGTCACTTGAAGTATCGATTTTTAGGATGTTTTGGCCCTATATTTTGAATGTATTCTAGCATTGTGTAAGCATGTTCAGATTGCTTCTGAGACCCAAAAATATCGAATTTTCGGGTGTTTTGAGGTTGAATTTGGGATATAAACGGGTGCAGAAGATGCATACACATATTGACTTTGGGCACCTAAAATATCGATTTTCAGCATGTTTTGGGCCTGTATCTGAGTAGTCATGTACAGATCGCTTCTGAGACCCAAAAATATCGATTTTTCGGGTGTTTTAAGCCTAGATTTGAGATATAAACGGGTACAGAAGATGCATGCACATATCGACTTTTGGGCACCTAAAATATCGATTTTAAGCATGTTTTGGGCCTGTATTTTGAAAATACTCTAACACGGAGTAGGCATGTACAGATCGCTTCTGGGAACCCAAAATATCGAATTTTCGGGTGTTTTGGGGATAAATTTGAGATATCGACTTTGGGCACCTAAAATATCGATTTTTTAGCATGTTTTGGGCCTATATTTTGAAAATATTCTAGCACTGAGTAAGCATGTACAGATCGCTTCTGGGACCCCAAAATATCGAATTTTCGGGTGTTTTGAGCCTGAATTTGAGATATAAACGGGTACTGAAAATGCATGCACATATTGACTTTGGGCACCTAAAATATCGATTTTCAGCATGTTTTGGGCCTGTATTTTGAAAATACTCTAACACGGAGTAGGCATGTACAGATCGCTTCTGGGACCCCAAAATATCGAATTTTCGGGTGTTTTGAGCCTGAATTTGGGATATAAACGGGTGCAGAAGATGCATGCACATATCGACTTTGGACACTTAAAATATCGATTTTAGCATGTTTTGAGCCTGTTACTGAGTAGGCATGTACAGATCGCATCAGGGACCCAAAAATATCGAATTTTCGGGTGTTTTGAGCCTGAATTTGAGATATAAACAGGTACTGAAGATGAATGCACATATCGACTTTTGGTCAACTAAAATATCGATTTTGAGCATGTTTTGGGTCTGTATCTTGAAAACATTCTAACTAGGAGTTGGCATGTAAAGATCGCTTCTAGGACCCAAAAATATAGAATTTTCGGGGGTTTTGAGCCTGAATTTGAGATATAAACGGGTACAGAAGATGCATGCACATATCGACTTTGGACACTTAAATTATCGATTTTTAGCATGTTTTGAGCCTGTATTTTGAAAACATTCTAGCACTGAGTAGGCATGTTCAGATCGCTTCTGGGACTGAAAAATATCGAATTTTCGGGTGTTTTGTGTTTGAATTTGAGATATAAACGCGTGGAGAAGATGCATACACATATTGACTTTGGGCACCTAAAATATCGATTTTCAGCATGTTTTGAGCCTGTATCTGAGTAGGCATGCACAGATCGCTTCTGGGACCCCAAAATATCGAATTTTCTGGTGTTTGGAGCCTGAATTTGAGATATAAACGGGTACAGAAGATGCATGCAAATATCGACTTTGGACACTTAAAATATCGATTTTTAGCATGTTTTGAGCCTATATTTTGAAAACATTCTAGCACTGAGTAGGCATGTACAGATCACTTATGGGACCCCAAAATATCGAATTTGCTGGTGTTTTAAGCCTAAATTTGGGATATAAACGGGTGCAGAAGATGAATACACGTATCGACTTTTGGGCACCTAAAAGATCGATTTTAAGCATGTTTTGGGCCTGTATTTTGAAAATACTCTAATACGGAGTAGGCATGTACAGATCGCTTCTGGGAACCCAAAATATCGAATTTTCGGGTGTTTTGGGGATAAATTTGAGATATCGACTTTGGGCACCTAAAATATCGATTTTTTAGCATGTTTTGGGCCTATATTTTGAAAATATTCTAGCACTGAGTAAGCATGTACAGATCATTCCCGGGACCACAAAATATCGAATTTTCGGGTGTTTTAAGCCTGAAATTGAGATATAAACGGGTACAGAAGATGCATGCACATATCGACTTTGGACACTTAAAATATCGATTTATAGCATGTTTTGAGCCTATGTTTTGAAAACATTCTAGCACTGAGTAGGCATGTACAGATCGCTTCTGGGACCGAAAAATATCGAATTTTCGGGTGTTTTGTGGTTGAATTTGAGATATAAACGGGTGCAGAAGATGCATACACATATTGACTTTTGGCAACAAAAATATCGATTTTCAGCATGTTTTGGGCCTGTATCTGAGTAGGCATGTACAGATCGCTTCTGGGACCCCAAAATATCGAATTTTCTGGTGTTTGGAGCCTGAATTTGGGAAATAGACGGGTACAGAAGATGCATGCACATATTGACTTTGGGCAGCTAAAATATCGATTTACATCATGTTTTAGGCCTGTATATTGAAAATACTCTAACACGGAGTATGCATGTACAGATGGCTTTTTGAGACCCAAAAATATCGAATATTCGGGTGTTTTGAGTCTGAATTTGAGATATAAACGGGTACAGAAGATGCATGCACATATCGACTTTGGCACCCAAAATATCGATTTTTTTTGTATGTTTTGGGCGTATAATTTGAAAATATTCTAGCACTGAGTAGGCATGTACAAATCGCTTCTGGGACCCAAAAATATCGAATTTTCGGGGGTTTTGAGCCAGAATTTGGGATATAACCGGGTACAGAGGATGCATGCACATATCGACTTTTTGCACCTAAAATATCGACTTAAAGCATGTTTTGGGTCTGTATTTTGAAAATACATTAACACGGAGTAGGCATGTACAGATCGCTTCTGGGACACAAAAATATCGATTTTTTGGGTGTTTTGAGCCTGAATTTGAGATATAAACGGGTACAGAAGATGCATGCACATATCGACTTTTCACACCTAAAATATCATTTTTGAGCATGTTTTAAGCCTGTATTTTAAAAACATTCTAGCACTGAGTAGGCATGGGCAGATCGCTTAAGGGACCCAAAAATATCGAATTTTCGGAGTTTTGAGCCTGAATTTGAGATATAAACGGGTACAGAAGATGCATGCACATATCGACTTTTTGCACATAAAATATCGATTTTGAGCATGTTTTGGGTCTGTATCTCGAAAACATTCTAGGAAGGAGTAGGCATGTACAGATCGCTTCTGGGACCCAAAAATATCGAATTTTCTGGTGTTTTGAACCAGAATTAGGGATATACACGGGTACAGAAGATGCATACACATATTGACTTTGGGCACATAAAATATCGATTTTCAGCATGATTTGGGCCTGTATTTTAAAAACACTCTAACACGGAGTATGCACGTACAGATCGCTTCTGGGACCCCAAAACATTGAATTTTCGGGTGTTCTGAGCCTGAATTTGAGATATGAACGGGTACAGAAGATGCATGCACATATCGACTTTCGGCACCAAAAATATCGATTTTTAGGATGTTTTGGGCCTATATTATGAAAATACTATAGCACGGTGTAGACATGTACAGATCGCTTCTGGGACACAAAAATATCGATTTTTTGGGTGTTTTGAGCCTGAATTTGAGATATAAACGGGTACAGATGATGCATGCACATATCGACTTTGGCACCCAAAATATCGATTTTTAGTATGTTTTAAGCGTATAATTTGAAAATATTCTAGCACTGAGTAGGCATGTACAGATCGCTTCTGGGACCCAAAAATATCGAATTTTCGGGGGTTTTGAGCCAGAATTTGGGATATAACCGGGTACAGAGGATGCATGCACATATCGACTTTTTGCACCTAAAATATCGATTTTAAGCATGTTTTGGGTCTGTATCTTGAAAACATTCTAGCAAGGAGTAGGCATGTACAGGTCACTTCTGGGACCCAAAAATATCAAATTTTCTGGTGTTTTGAACCTGAATTTGGGATATAGACGGGTACAGAAGATGCATACACATATTGACTTTGTGCACCTAAAATATCGATTTTCAGCATGTTTTGGGCCTGTATTTTGAAAATACATTAACACTGAGTAGGCATGTACAGATCGCTTCTGGGACACAAAAATATCGATTTTTTGGGTGTTTTGAGCCTGAATTTGAGATATAAACGGGTACAGAAGATGCATGCACATATCGACTTTTTGCACTTAAAATATCGATTTTGAGCATGTTTTGGGTTCTGTATCTTGAAAACATTCTAGCAAGGAGTAGGCATGTACAGATCGCTTCTGGGGCCCCAAAATATCGAATTTTCTGGTGTTTTGAACCTGAATTAGGGATATACACGGGTACAGAAGATGCATACACATATTGACTTTGGGCACATAAAATATCGATTTTCAGCATGTTTTGGGCTTGTAATTTAAAAACACTCTAACACGGAGTATGCACGTACAGATCGATTCTGGGACCCAAAAATATTGAATTTTCGGGTGTTTTCAGCCTTAATTTGAGATATATACGGGTACAGAAGATGCATGCACATATCGACTTTGGGCACCTAAAATATCGATTTTTAGTATGTTTTGGGCCTGTATTATAAAAATACTCTAACACGGAGTAGACATGTACAGATCGCTTTTGGGACCCAAAAATATCGAATTTTCGGGTGTTTTGACGATGAATTTAAGATATAAACAGGTACAGAAGATGCATACACATATCGACTTTGGGCACCCAAAATATCGATTTTGAGCATATTTTGGGCCTGTATTTTTAAAATACTCTAACACGGAGTAGACACGTAGAGATCGCTTCTGGGACACAAAAATATCGAATTTTCGGAGTTTTGAGCCTGAATTTGAGATATAAACGATTACAGAAGATGCATGTACATATCGACTTTTTGCACCTAAAATATCGATTTTGAGCATGTTTTGGGTCTGTATCTTGAAAACTTTCTAGCAAGAAGTAGGCACGTACAGATTGCTTCTGGGACCCAAAAATATCGAATTTTCGAGTGTTTTGAACCTGAATTTGGGATATAGACGGGTACAGAAGATGCATAAACATATTGACTTTGGGCAGCTAAAATATCGATTTTGAGCATATTTTAGGCCTGTATTTTGAAAATACTCTAACACGGAGTATGCATGTACAGATGGCTTTTGGGACCCAAAAATATCGAATATTCGGGTGTTTTGAGTCTGAATTTGAGATATAAACGGGTGCAGAAGATGTATGCACATATCGACTTTGGGCACCAAAAATATCGATTTTGAGCATGTTTTGGGCCTGCATTTTGAAAATACTCTAACATGTTGTAGACATGTACAGATCGCTTCTGGAACACAAAGATATCGATTTTTTGAGTGTTTTGAGCCTGAATTTGAGATATAAACAGGTACAGAAGATGCATGCACATATCGACTTTGGCACCCAAAATATCGATTTTTAGTATGTTCTGGGCGTATAATTTGAAAATATTCTAGCACTGAGTAGGCATGTACTGATCGATTCTGGGACCCAAAAATATCGAATTTTCGGGGGTTTTGAGCCAGAATTTGGGATATAACCAGGTACAAAGGATGCATGCACATATCGACTTTTTGCACCTAAAATATCGATTTTGAGCATGTTTTGGGTCTGTATCTTGAAAAAATTCTAGCAAGGAGTATGCATGTACAGATCGCTTCTGGGACCCAAAAATACCGAATTTTCTGGTGTTTTGAACCTGAATTTGGGATATAGACGGGTACAGAAGATGCATACACATATTGACTTTGGGCACCTAAAATATAGATTTTCAGTATGTTTTGGGCCTGTATTTTGAAAATACATTAACACGGAGTAGGCATGTACAGATCGCTTATGGGACACAAAAATATCGATTTTTTGGGTGTTTTGAGCCTGAATTTGAGATATAAACGGGTTCAGAAGATGCATGCACATATCGACTTTTTGCACCTAAAATATCGATTTTGAGCATGTTTTGGTTTTGTATCTTGAACAAATTCTAACACGGAGTAGACATGTACAGATCACTTCTGGGACCCAAAAATATCGACTCTTCGGGTGTTTTGAGCCTGAATTTGAGATATAAACGGGTACAGAAGATGCATGCACATATCGACTTTTTGCACCTAAAATATCGATTTTGAGCATGTTTTGGGTCTGTATCATGAAAATTTTCTAGCAAGAAGTAGGCATGTACAGATTGCTTCTGGGACTCAAAAATATCGAATTTTCGAGTGTTTTGAACCTGAATTTGGGATATAGACGGGTACAGAAGATGCATACACATATTGACTTTGGGCAGCTAAAATATCGATTTACAGAATGTTTTAGGCCTGTATTTTAAAAATACTCTAACACGGAGTATGCATGTACAAATGGCTTTTTGGATCCAAATAAATCGAATTTTCGGTTTTTCTGAGCCTGAATTTGAGATATGAATAGGTACAGAAGATGCATGCACACATCGACTTCGGGCACCTAAAATATCGATTTTGAGCATGTTTTGGTCCTGTATTTTGAAAATACTCAAACACGGAGTAGACATGTACGGATCGCTTCTGGGACACAAAAATATCGATTTTTTGGGTGTTTTGAGCATGAATTTGAGATATAAACGGGTTCAGAAGATGCATGCACATATCGACTTTGGACACCTAAAATATCGATTTATAGCATGTTTTGAGCCTGTATTTTAAAAACATTCTTGTACTGAGTAGGCATGTGCAGATTGCTTAAGGGACCCAAATATATCGAATTTTCGGAGTTTTGAGCCTGAATTTGAGATATAAACGGGTACAGAAGATGCATGCACATATCGACTTTTTCCACTTAAAATATCGATTTTGATCATGTTTTGGGTCTGTATCTTGAAAATATTCTAGCAAGGAGTAGGCATGTACAGATCGCTTCTGGGACCCAAAAAAATCGAATTTTCTGGTGTTTTGAACCTGAATTAGGGATATACACGTGTACAGAAGATGCATACACATTTTGACTTTGGGCACATAAAATATCGATTTTGAGCATGTTTCAAGCCTTTTTTTTTTAAACACTCTAACACGGAGTGTGCACGTACAGATCGCATCTGGGACCCAAAAATATTGAATTTTCGGGTGTTTTAAGCCTGAATTTGAGATATAAACGGGTACAGAAGATGCAGACACATATCGACTTTGGGCACCTAAAATATCGATTTTGAGCATGTTTTGGGCCTGTATTTTGAAAATACTCTAACACGGAGTAGGCATGTACAGATCGCTTCTGGGACACAAAAATATCGAATTTTTGGGTGTTTTGAGCCTGAATTTGAGATATAAACGGGTTCAGAAGATGCATGCACATATCGACTTTGGACACCTAAAATATCGATTTATAGCATGTTTTGAGCCTGTATTTTAAAAACATTCTAGTACTGAGTAGGCATGTGCAGATTGCTTCTGGGACACAAAAATATTGATTTTTTGGGTGTTTTGAGCCTGAATTTGAGATATAAACGGGTACAGAAGATGCATGCACATATCGACTTTGGGCACCTAAAATATCGATTTTGAGCATGTTTTGGGCCTGTATTTTTAAAATACTCTAACACTGAGTAGACACGTACAGATCGTTTCTGGGACCCAAATAAATCGAATTTTCGGGTGTTCTGAGCCTGAATTTGAGATATGAACGGGTACAGAAGATGCAAGCACATATCGTCTTTGGGCACATAAAATATCGATTTTGAGCATGTTTTGGGCCTGTATTTTGAAAATACTATAACACGGTGTAGACATGTACAGATTGCTTCTGGGACACAAAAATATTGATTTTTTGGGTGTTTTGAGCCTGAATTTGAGATATAAACGGGTACAGAAGATGCATGCACATATCGACTTTGGGCACCCAAAATATCGATTTTTAGTATGTTTTGGGCGTATAATTTGAAAATATTCTAGCACTGAGTAGGCACGTACAGATCGCTTCTGGGACCCAAAAATATCGAATTTTAGGGTGTTTTTAGCCAGAAATTGGGATATAACCGGGTACAGAGGATGCATGCACATATCGACTTTTTGCACCTAAAATATCGATTTTGAGCATGTTTTGGGTCTGTATCATGAAATCTTTCTAGCAAGAAGTAGGCATGTACAGATTGCTTCTGGGACTCAAAAATATCGAATATTCGAGTGTTTTGAACCTGAATTTGGGATATAGACGGGTACAGAAGATGCTTACACATATTGACTTTGGGCAGCTAAAATATCGATTTACAGCATGTTTTAGGCCTGTATTTTGAAAATACTCTAAAACGGAGTATGCATGTACAGATGGCTTTTGGGACCCAAAAATATCGAATATTCGGGTGTTTTGAGTCTGAATTTGAGATATAAACGGGTACAGAAGATGCATGCACATATCGACTTTGGGCACCCAAAATATCGATTTTTAGTATGTTTTGGGCGTATAATTTGAAAATATTCTAGCACTGAGTAGGCACGTACAGATCGCTTCTGGGACCCAAAAATATCGAATTTTCGGGTGTTTTTAGCCAGAAATTGGGATATAACCGGGTACAGAGGATGCATGCACATATCGACTTTTTGCACCTAAAATATCGATTTTGAGCATGTTTTGGGTCTGTATCATGAAATCTTTCTAGCAAGAAGTAGGCATGTACAGATTGCTTCTGGGACTCAAAAATATCGAATATTCGAGTGTTTTGAACCTGAATTTTGGATATAGACGGGTACAGAAGATGCATACACATATTGACTTTGGGCAGCTAAAATATCGATTTACAGCATGTTTTAGGCCTGTATTTTGAAAATACTCTAAAACAGAGTATGCATGTACAGATGGCTTTTGGGACCCAAAAATATCGAATATTCGGGTGTTTTGAGTCTGAATTTGAGATATAAACGGGTACAGAAGATGCATGCACATATCGACTTTGGGGACCCAAATATCGATTTTGAGCATGTTTTCAGCCTGTATTTTTAAAATACACTAACACGGAGTAGACACGTACAGATCGCTTCTGGGACCCAAATAAATCGAATTTTCGGTTGTTCTGAGCCTAAATTTGAGATATGAACAGGTACAGAAGATACATGCACATATCGACTTCGGGCACCTAAAATATCGATTTTGAGGCTGTTTTGGGCCTGTATTTTGAAAATACTCCAACACGGTGTAGACATGTACAGATCGCTTCTGGGACACAAAAATATCGATTTTTTGGGAGTTTTGAGCCTGAATTTGAGATATAAACGGGTACAGAAGATGCATGCACATATCGACTTTGGGCACCCAAAATATCGATTTTTAGTATGTTTTGGGCGTATAATTTGAAAATATTCTAGCACTTAGTAGGCACGTACAGATCGCTTCTGGGACCCAAAAATATCGAATTTTCGGGTGTTTTTAGCCAGAAATTGGGATATAACCGGGTACAGAGGATGCATGCACATATCGACTTTTTGCACCTAAAATATCGATTTTGAGCATGTTTTGGGTCTGTATCTTAAACAAATTCTAGCAAGAAGTAGGCATGTACAGATCGCTTCTGGGACCCAAAATTATCGAATTTTCTTGTGTTTTGAACCTGAATTTTGGATATAGACGGATACAGAAGATGCATGCACATATCGACTTTTGGCACCTAAAATATCGATTTTGAGCATGTTTTGGGCCTGTATTTTGAAAAAAACTATAGCACGGTGTAGACATGTACAGATCGCTTCTGGGACACAAAAATATCGATTTTTTGGGTGTTTTGAGCCTGAATTTGAGATATAAACGGGTACAGAAGATGCATGCACATATCGACTTTGGCACCCAAAATATCGATTTTTAGTATGTTTTGGGCGTAAAATTTGAAAATATTCTAGCACTGAGTAGGCATGTACAGATCGCTTCTGGGACCCAAAAATATCGAATTTTCGGGGTTTTGAGCCAGAATTTAGGATATAACCGGGTACAGAGGATGCATGCACATATCGACTTTTTGCACCTAAAATATAGATTTTCAGCATGTTTTGGGCCTGTATTTTGAAAATACTCTAACACGGAGTATGCATGTACAGATCGCTTCTGGGACCAAAAAATATCAATTTTTGGGTGTTTTGAGCCTGAATTTGAGATATAAACGGGTACAGAAGATACATGCACATATCGACTTTTTGCACCTAAAATATCGATTTTGAGCATGTTTTGGGTCTGTATCATGAAAACTTTCTAGCAAGAAGTAGGCATGTACAGATTGCTTCTGGGACTCAAAAATATCGAATTTTCGAGTGTTTTGAACCTGAATTTAGGATATAGACGGGTACAGAAGATGCATACACATATTGACTTTGGGCAGCTAAAATATCGATTTACAGCATGTTTTAGGCCTGTATTTTAAAAATAGTCTAACTAGGAGTATGCATGTACAGATGGCTTTTGGGACCCAAAAATATCGAATATTCGGGTGTTTTGAGTCTGAATTTGAGATATAAACGGGTACAGAAGATGCATGCACATATCGACTTTGGGTATCCAAAATATCGATTTGAGCATGTTTTAATCCTGTATTTTTAAAATACTCTAACACGGAGTAGACACGTAAGGATCGCTTCTGGGACCCAAATAAATCGAATTTTCGGTTGTTCTGAGCCTGAATTTGAGATATGAACATGTACAGAAGATGCATGCACATATCGACTTCGGGCACCTAAAATATCGATTTTGAGCATGTTTTGGGCCTGTATTTTGAAAATACTCAAACACGGTGTAGACATGTACAGATCGTTTCTGGGACACAAAAATATAGATTTTTTGAGTGTATTGAGCCTGAATTTGAGATATAAACGGGTACAGAAGATGCATGCACATATCGACTTTGGGCAACCAAAATATCGATTTTTAGTATGTTTTCGGCGTAGAATTTGAAAATATTCTAGCACTGAGTATGCATGTAAAGATCGCTTCTGGGACCCAAAAATATCGAATTTTCGGGTGTTCTGAGCCAGATATTGGGATATAACCGGGTACAGAGGATGCATGCACATATCGACTTTTTGCACCTAAAATATGGATTTTGAGCATGTTTTTGGTCTGTATTTTGAATTTTTTTTTAGCAAGGAGTAGGCATGTACAGATCGCTTCTGTGACCCAAAAATACCGAATTTTCTGGTGTTTTGAACCTGAATTTGGGATATAGACGGGTACAGAAGATGCATACACATATTGACTTTGGGCACCTAAAATATAGATTATCAGCATGTTTTGGGCCTGTATTTTGAAAATACATTAACACGGAGTAGGCATGTACAGATCGCTTCTGGGACCCAAAAATATCGAATTTTCGGGTGTTTTGAGCCTGAATTTGAGATATAAACGGATACAGAAGATGCATGCACATATCGACTTTGGGCACCTAAAATATCGATTTTGAGCATGTTTTAGGCCTGTATTTTGAAAATACTCTAACACGGGTGTAGGCATGTACAGATCGCTTCTGGGACACAAAAATATCGATTTTTTGGGTGTTTTGAGCCTGAATTTGAGATATAAACGGGTTCAGAAGATGCATGCACATATCGACTTTTGATACCTAAAATATCGATTTTTAGCATGTTTTGAGCCTGTATTTTAAAAACATTCTAGTACTGAGTAGCCATGTGCAGATTGCTTAAGGGACCCAAAAAAATCGAATTTTCGGGGTTTTGAGCCTGAATATGAGATATAAACGGGTACAGAAGATGCATGCACATATCGACTTTTTGCACTTAAAATATCGATTTTGATCATGTTTTGGGTATCTTGAAAATATTCTAGCAAGGAGTAGGCATGTACAGATCGCTTCTGGAACCCCAAAAAATCGAATTTTCTGGTGTTTTGAACCTGAATTAGGGATATACACGTGTACAGAAGATGCATACACATTTTGACTTTGGTCACATAAAATATCGATTTTGAGCATGTTTTGGGCCTGTATTTTAAAAACACTCTAACACGGAGTGTGCACGTACAGATCGCTTCTGGGACCCAAAAATATTTAATTTTCGGGTGTTTTAAGCCTGAATTTGAGATATGAACGGGAACAGAAGATGCATGCACATATCGACTCTGGGCACCTAAAATATCGATTTTGAGCATGTTTTGGGCCTGAATTTTGAAAATACTATAGCACGGTGTAGACATGTACAGATCGCTTCTGGGACCCAAAAATATCGAATTTTCGGGGGTTTTGAGCCTGAATTTGGGATATAAACGGATACAGAAGATGCATGCACATATCAACTTTGGGCACCTAAAATATTGATTTTTAGCATGTTTTAAGACTGTATTTTAAAAACATTCTAGCACTGAGTATGCATGTGCAGATTCCTTAAGGGACCCAAAAATATCGAATTTTCGGAGTTTTGAGCCTGAATTTGAGATATCAACGGGTACAGAAGATGCATGCACATATCGACTTTTTGCACTTAAAATATCGATTTTCAGCATGTTTTGGGTCTGTATCTTGAAAACATTCTAGCAAGGAGTAGGCATGTACAGATCGCTTCTGTGACCCAAAAATATCGAATTTTCTGGTGTTTTGAACCTGAATTTGAGATATAAACCGGTACAGAAAATGTATGCACATATCGACTTTTTGCACTTAAAATATCGATTTTGAGCATGTTTTGGGCCTGTATTTTATAAACACTCTAACACGGAGTATGCACGTACAGATCACTTCTGGGACCCAAAAATATTGAATTTTAGGGTGTTTTGAGCCTGAATTTGAGATATAAACGGGTACAGAAGATGCATGCACATATCGACTTTGGGCACCTAAAATATCGATTTTTATTATGTTTTGGGCCTGTATTTTAAAAATACTCTAACACGGAGTAGACATGTACAGGTCGCTTTTGGGACCCAAAAATATCGAATTTTCGGGTGTTTTGAGCCTGAATTTGAGATATAAACGTGTACAGAAAATGCATGCACATATCGACTTTTTGCACTTAAAATATCGATTTTGAGCATGTTTTGGGTCTGTATCTTGAAAATACTCAAACACGGTGTAGACATGTTCAGATCGCTTCTGGGACCCAAAAATATCGAATTTTCGGGGGTTTTGAGCCAGGATTTGGGATATAACCGGGTACAGAGGATGCATGCACATATTGACTATGGGCACCTAAAATATAGATTTTTAGCATGTTTTGGGCCTGTATTTTGAAAATACTTTAACACGGAGTAGGCATGTACAGATCGCTTCTGGGACCCAAAAATATCGAATTTTCTTGTGTTTTGAGCCTGAATTTGAGATATAAACGGATACAGAAGATGCATAAACATATCGACTTTGGGCACCTAAAATATCGATTTTGAGCATGTTTTGGGCCTGTATTTTGAAAATACTCTAACATGGAGTAGGCATGTACAGATCGCTTCTGGGACACAAAAATATCGATTTTTTGAGTGTTTTGAGCCTGAATTTGAGATATAAACGGGTACAGAAGATGCATGCACATATCGACTTTGGACACCTAAAATATCGGTTTTTAGCATGTTTTGAGCCTACATTTTGAAAACATTCTAGCACTGAGTATGCATGTACAGATCGCTTAACGAACCCAAAAATATGGAATTTTCGGGTGTTTTGAGCTTGAATTTGAGATATAAACGGGTACAGAAGATGCATGCACATATCGACTTTTTGCACTTAAAATATCGATTTTGAGCATGTTTTTGGTCTGTATCTTGAAAACATTCTAGCAAGGAGTAGCCATGTACAGATCGCTTCTGGGACCCAAAAATATCGAATTTTCTGGTGTTTTGAACCAGAATTAGGGATATACACGGGTGCAGAAGATGCATACACATATTGACTTTGGGCACATAAAATATCGATTTTCAGCATGTTTTGGGCCTGTAATTTAAAAACACTCTAACACGGACTATGCACGTACAGATCGCTTCTGGGACCCAAAAACATTGAATTTTCGGGTGTTTTGAGCCTGAATTTGAGATATAAACGGGTTCAAAAGATAAATGCACATATCGACTTTGGGCACCTAAAATATCGATTTTGAGCATCTTTTGGGTCTGTATTTTGAAAATACTCAAACACGGTGTAGACATGTACAGATCACTTCTGGGACACAAAAATATCGATTTTTTGGGTGTTTTGAGCCTGAATTTGAGATATAAACGGGTACAGAAGATGCATGCACATATCGACTTTGGCACCCAAAATATCGATTTTTAGTTTCTTTTGGGCGTATAATTTGAAAATATTCTAGCACTGAGTAAGCATGTAAAGATCGCTTCTGGGACCCAAAAATATCGAATTTTCGGGGGTTTTGAGCCAGAATTTGGGATATAACCGGGTACAGAGGATGAATGCACATATCGACTTTTTGCACCTAAAATATCGATTTTGAGCATGTTTTGGGTCTGTATCTTGAAAACATTCTAGCAAGGAGTAGGCATGTACAGATCGCTTCTGGGACCCAAAAATACCGAATTTTTTGGTGTTTTGAACCTGAATTTGGGATATACACGGGTACAGAAGATGCATACACATATTGACTTTGGGCACCTAAAATATAGATTTTCAGCATGTTTTGAGCCTGTATTTTGAAAATACTTTAACACGGAGAAGGCATGTACAGATCGCTTCTGGGACCCAAAAATATCCAATTTTCGTGTGTTTTGAGCCTGAATTTGAGATATAAACGGGTACAGAAGATGCATGCACATATCGACTTTTTCCACCGAAAATATCGATTTTGAGCATGTTTTGGGACTGTATCTTGAAAACATTCTAGCAAGAAGTAGCCATGTACAGATTGCTTCTGGGACCCAAAAATATCGAATTTTCGAATGTTTTGAACCTGAATTTGGGATATAGACGGGTACAGAAGATGCATACACATATTGAATTTGGGCAGCTAAAATATCGATTTTCAGCATGTTTTAGGCTTGTATTTTGAAAATACTCTGACACGGAGTATGCATGTACAGATGGCTTTTGGGACCCAAAAATATCGAATATTCGGGTGTTTTGAGTCTGAATTTGAGATATAAACGGGTACAGAAGATGCATGCACATATCGACTTTAGGCACCCAATATATCGATTTTGAGCATATTTTGGGCCTGTATTTTTAAAATACTCTAACACGGAGTAGACACGTACAGATCGCTTCTGGGACACAAAAATATCGAATTTTTGAGTGTTTTGAGCCTGAATTTGAGATATAAACGGGTACAGAAGATGCATGCACATATCGACTTTGGACACCTAAAATATCGGTTTTTAGCATGTTTTGAGCCTACATTTTGAAAACATTCTAGCACTGAGTATGCATGTACAGATCGCTTAACGAACCCAAAAATATGGAATTTTCGGGTGTTTTGAGCTTGAATTTGAGATATAAACGGGTACAGAAGATGCATACACATATCGACTTTGGGCACCTAAAATATCGATTTTCAGCATGTTTTGAGCCTGTATTTTGAAAATACTTTAACACGGAGAAGGCATGTACAGATCGCTTCTGGGACCCAAAAATATCGACTTTTCGGGTGTTTTGAGCCTGAATTTGAGATATAAACGGGTACAGAAGATGCATGCACATATCGACTTTTTCCACCGAAAATATCGATTTTGAGCATGTTTTGGGACTGTATCTTGAAAACATTCTAGCAAGAAGTAGCCATGTACAGATTGCTTCTGGGACCCAAAAATATCGAATTTTCGAATGTTTTGAACCTGAATTTGGGATATAGACGGGTACAGAAGATGCATACACATATTGACTTTGGGCAGCTAAAATATCGATTTTCAGCATGTTTTAGGCTTGTATTTTGAAAATACTCTGACACGGAGTATGCATGTACAGATGGCTTTTGGGACCCAAAAATATCGAATATTCGGGTGTTTTGACTCTGAATTTGAGATATAAACGGGTACAGAAGATGCATGCACATATCGACTTTAGGCACCCAATATATCGATTTTGAGCATATTTTGGGCCTGTATTTTTAAAATACTCTAACACGGAGTTGACACGTACAGATCGCTTCTGGGACACAAAAATATCGAATTTTTGGGTGTTTTGAGCCTGAATTTGAGATATAAACGGGTACAGAAGTTGCATGCACATATCGACTTTGGGCACCCAAAATATCGATTTTTAGCATGTTTTGGACATATATTTTGAAAACATTCTAGCACTGAGTAGGCATGTACAGATTGCTTCTGGGACTCAAAAATATCGAATATTCGAGTGTTTTGAACCTGAATTTTGGATATAGACGGGTACAGAAGATGCATACACATATTGACTTTGGGCAGCTAAAATATCGATTTACAGCATGTTTTAGGCCTGTATTTTGAAAATACTCTAAAACAGAGTATGCATGTACAGATGGCTTTTGGGACCCAAAAATATCGAATATTCGGGTGTTTTGAGTCTGAATTTGAGATATAAACGGGTACAGAAGATGCATGCACATATCGACTTTGGGGACCCAAATATCGATTTTGAGCATGTTTTCAGCCTGTATTTTTAAAATACACTAACACGGAGTAGACACGTACAGATCGCTTCTGGGACCCAAATAAATCGAATTTTCGGTTGTTCTGAGCCTAAATTTGAGATATGAACAGGTACAGAAGATACATGCACATATCGACTTCGGGCACCTAAAATATCGATTTTGAGGCTGTTTTGGGCCTGTATTTTGAAAATACTCCAACACGGTGTAGACATGTACAGATCGCTTCTGGGACACAAAAATATCGATTTTTTGGGAGTTTTGAGCCTGAATTTGAGATATAAACGGGTACAGAAGATGCATGCACATATCGACTTTGGGCACCCAAAATATCGATTTTTAGTATGTTTTGGGCGTATAATTTGAAAATATTCTAGCACTTAGTAGGCACGTACAGATCGCTTCTGGGACCCAAAAATATCGAATTTTCGGGTGTTTTTAGCCAGAAATTGGGATATAACCGGGTACAGAGGATGCATGCACATATCGACTTTTTGCACCTAAAATATCGATTTTGAGCATGTTTTGGGTCTGTATCTTAAACAAATTCTAGCAAGAAGTAGGCATGTACAGATCGCTTCTGGGACCCAAAATTATCGAATTTTCTTGTGTTTTGAACCTGAATTTTGGATATAGACGGATACAGAAGATGCATGCACATATCGACTTTTGGCACCTAAAATATCGATTTTGAGCATGTTTTGGGCCTGTATTTTGAAAAAAACTATAGCACGGTGTAGACATGTACAGATCGCTTCTGGGACACAAAAATATCGATTTTTTGGGTGTTTTGAGCCTGAATTTGAGATATAAACGGGTACAGAAGATGCATGCACATATCGACTTTGGCACCCAAAATATCGATTTTTAGTATGTTTTGGGCGTAAAATTTGAAAATATTCTAGCACTGAGTAGGCATGTACAGATCGCTTCTGGGACCCAAAAATATCGAATTTTCGGGGTTTTGAGCCAGAATTTAGGATATAACCGGGTACAGAGGATGCATGCACATATCGACTTTTTGCACCTAAAATATAGATTTTCAGCATGTTTTGGGCCTGTATTTTGAAAATACTCTAACACGGAGTATGCATGTACAGATCGCTTCTGGGACCAAAAAATATCAATTTTTGGGTGTTTTGAGCCTGAATTTGAGATATAAACGGGTACAGAAGATACATGCACATATCGACTTTTTGCACCTAAAATATCGATTTTGAGCATGTTTTGGGTCTGTATCATGAAAACTTTCTAGCAAGAAGTAGGCATGTACAGATTGCTTCTGGGACTCAAAAATATCGAATTTTCGAGTGTTTTGAACCTGAATTTAGGATATAGACGGGTACAGAAGATGCATACACATATTGACTTTGGGCAGCTAAAATATCGATTTACAGCATGTTTTAGGCCTGTATTTTAAAAATAGTCTAACTAGGAGTATGCATGTACAGATGGCTTTTGGGACCCAAAAATATCGAATATTCGGGTGTTTTGAGTCTGAATTTGAGATATAAACGGGTACAGAAGATGCATGCACATATCGACTTTGGGTATCCAAAATATCGATTTGAGCATGTTTTAATCCTGTATTTTTAAAATACTCTAACACGGAGTAGACACGTAAGGATCGCTTCTGGGACCCAAATAAATCGAATTTTCGGTTGTTCTGAGCCTGAATTTGAGATATGAACATGTACAGAAGATGCATGCACATATCGACTTCGGGCACCTAAAATATCGATTTTGAGCATGTTTTGGGCCTGTATTTTGAAAATACTCAAACACGGTGTAGACATGTACAGATCGTTTCTGGGACACAAAAATATCGATTTTTTGAGTGTATTGAGCCTGAATTTGAGATATAAACGGGTACAGAAGATGCATGCACATATCGACTTTGGGCAACCAAAATATCGATTTTTAGTATGTTTTCGGCGTAGAATTTGAAAATATTCTAGCACTGAGTATGCATGTAAAGATCGCTTCTGGGACCCAAAAATATCGAATTTTCGGGTGTTCTGAGCCAGATATTGGGATATAACCGGGTACAGAGGATGCATGCACATATCGACTTTTTGCACCTAAAATATGGATTTTGAGCATGTTTTTGGTCTGTATTTTGAATTTTTTTTTAGCAAGGAGTAGGCATGTACAGATCGCTTCTGTGACCCAAAAATACCGAATTTTCTGGTGTTTTGAACCTGAATTTGGGATATAGACGGGTACAGAAGATGCATACACATATTGACTTTGGGCACCTAAAATATAGATTATCAGCATGTTTTGGGCCTGTATTTTGAAAATACATTAACACGGAGTAGGCATGTACAGATCGCTTCTGGGACCCAAAAATATCGAATTTTCGGGTGTTTTGAGCCTGAATTTGAGATATAAACGGATACAGAAGATGCATGCACATATCGACTTTGGGCACCTAAAATATCGATTTTGAGCATGTTTTGGGCCTGTATTTTGAAAATACTCTAACACGGGTGTAGGCATGTACAGATCGCTTCTGGGACACAAAAATATCGATTTTTTGGGTGTTTTGAGCCTGAATTTGAGATATAAACGGGTTCAGAAGATGCATGCACATATCGACTTTTGATACCTAAAATATCGATTTTTAGCATGTTTTGAGCCTGTATTTTAAAAACATTCTAGTACTGAGTAGCCATGTGCAGATTGCTTAAGGGACCCAAAAAAATCGAATTTTCGGGGTTTTGAGCCTGAATATGAGATATAAACGGGTACAGAAGATGCATGCACATATCGACTTTTTGCACTTAAAATATCGATTTTGATCATGTTTTGGGTATCTTGAAAATATTCTAGCAAGGAGTAGGCATGTACAGATCGCTTCTGGAACCCCAAAAAATCGAATTTTCTGGTGTTTTGAACCTGAATTAGGGATATACACGTGTACAGAAGATGCATACACATTTTGACTTTGGTCACATAAAATATCGATTTTGAGCATGTTTTGGGCCTGTATTTTAAAAACACTCTAACACGGAGTGTGCACGTACAGATCGCTTCTGGGACCCAAAAATATTTAATTTTCGGGTGTTTTAAGCCTGAATTTGAGATATGAACGGGAACAGAAGATGCATGCACATATCGACTCTGGGCACCTAAAATATCGATTTTGAGCATGTTTTGGGCCTGAATTTTGAAAATACTATAGCACGGTGTAGACATGTACAGATCGCTTCTGGGACCCAAAAATATCGAATTTTCGGGGGTTTTGAGCCTGAATTTGGGATATAAACGGATACAGAAGATGCATGCACATATCAACTTTGGGCACCTAAAATATTGATTTTTAGCATGTTTTAAGACTGTATTTTAAAAACATTCTAGCACTGAGTATGCATGTGCAGATTCCTTAAGGGACCCAAAAATATCGAATTTTCGGAGTTTTGAGCCTGAATTTGAGATATCAACGGGTACAGAAGATGCATGCACATATCGACTTTTTGCACTTAAAATATCGATTTTCAGCATGTTTTGGGTCTGTATCTTGAAAACATTCTAGCAAGGAGTAGGCATGTACAGATCGCTTCTGTGACCCAAAAATATCGAATTTTCTGGTGTTTTGAACCTGAATTTGAGATATAAACCGGTACAGAAAATGTATGCACATATCGACTTTTTGCACTTAAAATATCGATTTTGAGCATGTTTTGGGCCTGTATTTTATAAACACTCTAACACGGAGTATGCACGTACAGATCACTTCTGGGACCCAAAAATATTGAATTTTAGGGTGTTTTGAGCCTGAATTTGAGATATAAACGGGTACAGAAGATGCATGCACATATCGACTTTGGGCACCTAAAATATCGATTTTTATTATGTTTTGGGCCTGTATTTTAAAAATTCTCTAACACGGAGTAGACATGTACAGGTCGCTTTTGGGACCCAAAAATATCGAATTTTCGGGTGTTTTGAGCCTGAATTTGAGATATAAACGTGTACAGAAAATGCATGCACATATCGACTTTTTGCACTTAAAATATCGATTTTGAGCATGTTTTGGGTCTGTATCTTGAAAATACTCAAACACGGTGTAGACATGTTCAGATCGCTTCTGGGACCCAAAAATATCGAATTTTCGGGGGTTTTGAGCCAGGATTTGGGATATAACCGGGTACAGAGGATGCATGCACATATTGACTATGGGCACCTAAAATATAGATTTTTAGCATGTTTTGGGCCTGTATTTTGAAAATACTTTAACACGGAGTAGGCATGTACAGATCGCTTCTGGGACCCAAAAATATCGAATTTTCTTGTGTTTTGAGCCTGAATTTGAGATATAAACGGATACAGAAGATGCATAAACATATCGACTTTGGGCACCTAAAATATCGATTTTGAGCATGTTTTGGGCCTGTATTTTGAAAATACTCTAACATGGAGTAGGCATGTACAGATCGCTTCTGGGACACAAAAATATCGATTTTTTGAGTGTTTTGAGCCTGAATTTGAGATATAAACGGGTACAGAAGATGCATGCACATATCGACTTTGGACACCTAAAATATCGGTTTTTAGCATGTTTTGAGCCTACATTTTGAAAACATTCTAGCACTGAGTATGCATGTACAGATCGCTTAACGAACCCAAAAATATGGAATTTTCGGGTGTTTTGAGCTTGAATTTGAGATATAAACGGGTACAGAAGATGCATGCACATATCGACTTTTTGCACTTAAAATATCGATTTTGAGCATGTTTTTGGTCTGTATCTTGAAAACATTCTAGCAAGGAGTAGCCATGTACAGATCGCTTCTGGGACCCAAAAATATCGAATTTTCTGGTGTTTTGAACCAGAATTAGGGATATACACGGGTGCAGAAGATGCATACACATATTGACTTTGGGCACATAAAATATCGATTTTCAGCATGTTTTGGGCCTGTAATTTAAAAACACTCTAACACGGACTATGCACGTACAGATCGCTTCTGGGACCCAAAAACATTGAATTTTCGGGTGTTTTGAGCCTGAATTTGAGATATAAACGGGTTCAAAAGATAAATGCACATATCGACTTTGGGCACCTAAAATATCGATTTTGAGCATCTTTTGGGTCTGTATTTTGAAAATACTCAAACACGGTGTAGACATGTACAGATCACTTCTGGGACACAAAAATATCGATTTTTTGGGTGTTTTGAGCCTGAATTTGAGATATAAACGGGTACAGAAGATGCATGCACATATCGACTTTGGCACCCAAAATATCGATTTTTAGTTTCTTTTGGGCGTATAATTTGAAAATATTCTAGCACTGAGTAAGCATGTAAAGATCGCTTCTGGGACCCAAAAATATCGAATTTTCGGGGGTTTTGAGCCAGAATTTGGGATATAACCGGGTACAGAGGATGAATGCACATATCGACTTTTTGCACCTAAAATATCGATTTTGAGCATGTTTTGGGTCTGTATCTTGAAAACATTCTAGCAAGGAGTAGGCATGTACAGATCGCTTCTGGGACCCAAAAATACCGAATTTTTTGGTGTTTTGAACCTGAATTTGGGATATACACGGGTACAGAAGATGCATACACATATTGACTTTGGGCACCTAAAATATAGATTTTCAGCATGTTTTGAGCCTGTATTTTGAAAATACTTTAACACGGAGAAGGCATGTACAGATCGCTTCTGGGACCCAAAAATATCCAATTTTCGTGTGTTTTGAGCCTGAATTTGAGATATAAACGGGTACAGAAGATGCATGCACATATCGACTTTTTGCACCTAAAATATCGATTTTGAGCATGTTTTGGGACTGTATCTTGAAAACATTCTAGCAAGAAGTAGCCATGTACAGATTGCTTCTGGGACCCAAAAATATCGAATTTTCGAATGTTTTGAACCTGAATTTGGGATATAGACGGGTACAGAAGATGCATACACATATTGAATTTGGGCAGCTAAAATATCGATTTTCAGCATGTTTTAGGCTTGTATTTTGAAAATACTCTGACACGGAGTATGCATGTACAGATGGCTTTTGGGACCCAAAAATATCGAATATTCGGGTGTTTTGAGTCTGAATTTGAGATATAAACGGGTACAGAAGATGCATGCACATATCGACTTTAGGCACCCAATATATCGATTTTGAGCATATTTTGGGCCTGTATTTTTAAAATACTCTAACACGGAGTAGACACGTACAGATCGCTTCTGGGACACAAAAATATCGAATTTTTGAGTGTTTTGAGCCTGAATTTGAGATATAAACGGGTACAGAAGATGCATGCACATATCGACTTTGGACACCTAAAATATCGGTTTTTAGCATGTTTTGGACATATATTTTGAAAACATTCTAGCACTGAGTAGGCATGTACAGATCGCTTCTGGGACCCAAAAATATTGAATTTTAGGGAGTTTTGAGCCTGAATTTGAGATATAACCGGGTACAGAGAATGCATACACATTTTGACTTTGTGCACCTAAAATATCAATTTTTTAGCATGTTTTGGGCCTGTATTTTAAAACACTCTAACACGGAGTAAGCATGTACAGATCGCTTCTGGGACCAAAAAATATCGAATTTTCGGAGTTTTGAGCCTGAATTTGAGATATAAAACGGGTACAGAAGATGCATGCACATATCGACTTTTTGCACTTAATTAAAATATCGATTTTGAGCATGTTTTGGGTCTGCATCTTAAAAACATTCTAGCAAGGAGTAGGCATGTACAGATCGCTTCTGGGACCCAAAAATATTGAATTTTCTGATGTTTTGAACCAGAATTCGGGATATACACGGGTACAGAAGATGCATACACATATTGACTTTGGGCACATAAAATATCGATTTTCAGCATGTTTTGGGCCTGTATTTTAAAAACACTCTAACACGGAGTATGCACGTACAGATCGCTTCTGGGACCCAAAAACATTGAATTTTAGGGTGTTTTGAGCATGAATTTGAGATATACACGGGTACAGAAGATGCATGCACATATCGACTTTTTGCACCTAAAATATCGATTTTGAGCATGTTTTGGGACTGTATCTTGAAAACATTCTAGCAAGAAGTAGCCATGTACAGATTGCTTCTGGGACCCAAAAATATCGAATTTTCGAATGTTTTGAACCTGAATTTGGGATATAGACGGGTACAGAAGATGCATACACATATTGACTTTGGGCAGCTAAAATATCGATTTTCAGCATGTTTTAGGCTTGTATTTTGAAAATACTCTGACACGGAGTATGCATGTACAGATGGCTTTTGGGACCCAAAAATATCGAATATTCGGGTGTTTTGAGTCTGAATTTGAGATATAAACGGGTACAGAAGATGCATGCACATATCGACTTTAGGCACCCAATATATCGATTTTGAGCATATTTTGGGCCTGTATTTTTAAAATACTCTAACACGGAGTAGACACGTACAGATCGCTTCTGGGACACAAAAATATCGAATTTTTGGGTGTTTTGAGCCTGAATTTGAGATATAAACGGGTACAGAAGTTGCATGCACATATCGACTTTGGGCACCCAAAATATCGATTTTTAGCATGTTTTGGACCTATATTTTGAAAACATT
This sequence comes from Petrolisthes cinctipes, assembly GCA_033782935.1. Taxonomy (NCBI): domain Eukaryota; kingdom Metazoa; phylum Arthropoda; class Malacostraca; order Decapoda; family Porcellanidae; genus Petrolisthes; species Petrolisthes cinctipes. The sequence continues at coordinate 1,609,393 of JAWQEG010000167.1, forward strand.
CTAGCACTGAGTAGGCATGTACAGATCGCTTCTGGGACCCAAAAATATTGAATTTTAGGGAGTTTTGAGCCTGAATTTGAGATATAACCGGGTACAGAGAATGCATACACATTTTGACTTTGTGCACCTAAAATATCAATTTTTTAGCATGTTTTGGGCCTGTACTTTAAAAACACTCTAACACGGAGTATGCATGTACAGATCGCTTCTGGGACCCAAAAATATCGAATTTTCGGAGTTTTGAGCCTGAATTTGAGATATAAAACGGGTACAGAAGATGCATGCACATATCGACTTTTTGCACTTAATTAAAATATCGATTTTGAGCATGTTTTGGGTCTGCATCTTAAAAACATTCTAGCAAGGAGTAGGCATGTACAGATCGCTTCTGGGACCCAAAAATATTGAATTTTCTGATGTTTTGAACCAGAATTCGGGATATACACGGGTACAGAAGATGCATACACATATTGACTTTGGGCACATAAAATATCGATTTTCAGCATGTTTTGGGCCTGTATTTTAAAAACACTCTAACACGGAGTATGCACGTACAGATCGCTTCTGGGACCCAAAAACATTGAATTTTAGGGTGTTTTGAGCATGAATTTGAGATATAAACGGGTACAGAAGATGCATGCACATATTGACTTTGGACACCTAAAATATCGATTTTTAGTGTGTTTTGGGCCTGTATTTTAAAAATACTCTAACACGGAGTAGACATGTACAGATCGCTTCTGGGACACAAAAATATCGATTTTTTGGGTGTTTTGAGCCTGAATTTGAGATATAAACGGGTACAGAAGATGCATGCACATATCGACTTTGGGACCCAAAATATCGATTTTTAGTATGTTTTGGGCGTATAATTTGAAAATATTCTAGCACTGAGTAGGCATGTACAGATCGCTTCTGGGACCCAAAAATATCGAATTTTCGGGGGTTTTGAGCCTGAATTTGGGATATAACCGGGTACAGAGGATTCATGCACATATCGACTTTTTGCACCTAAAATATCGAATTTGAGCATGTTTTTGGTCTGTATCTTGAAAACATTCTAGCAAGGAGTAGGCATGTACAGATCGCTTCTGGGACCCAAAAATACCGAATTTTCTGGAGTTTTGAACCTGAATTTGAGATGTAGACGGGTACAGAAGATGCATGCACATATTGACTTTGGACACCTAAAATATCGATTTTTAGTATGTTTTGGGCCTGTAATTTAAAAACACTCTAACACGGACTATGCACGTACAGATCGCTTCTGGGACCCAAAAACATTGAATTTTCGGGTGTTTTGAGCCTGAATTTGAGATATAGACGGGTTCAAAAGATAAATGCACATATCGACTTTGGGCACCTAAAATATCGATTTTGAGCATCTTTTGGGTCTGTATTTTGAAAATACTCAAACACGATGTAGACATGTACAGATCGCTTCTGGGACACAAAAATATCGATTTTTTGGGTGTTTTGAGCCGGAATTTGAGATATAAACGGGTACAGAAGATGCATGCACATATCGACTTTGGCACCCAAAATATCGATTTTTAGTTTCTTTTGGGCGTATAATTTGAAAATATTCAAGCACTGAGTAAGCATGTAAAGATCGCTTCTGGGACCCAAAAATATCGAATTTTCGGGGGTTTTGAGCCAGAATTTGTGATATAACCGGGTACAGAGGATGCATGCACATATCGACTTTTTGCACCTAAAATATCGATTTTGAGCATGTTTTGGGTCTGTATCTTGAAAACATTCTAGCATGGAGTAGGCATGTACAGATCGCTTCTGGGACCCAAAAATACCGAATTTTCTGGTGTTTTGAACCTGAATTTGGGATATACACGGGTACAGAAGATGCATACACATATTGACTTTGGGCACCTAAAATATAGATTTTCAGCATGTTTTGAGCCTGAATTTTGAAAATACTTTAACACGGAGAAGGCATGTACAGATCGCTTCTGGGACCCAAAAATATCGACTTTTCGGGTGTTTTGAGCCTGAATTTGAGATATAAACGGGTACAGAAGATGCATGCACATATCGACTTTTTGCACCTAAAATATCGATTTTGAGCATGTTTTGGGACTGTATCTTGAAAACATTCTAGCAAGAAGTAGCCATGTACAGATTGCTTCTGGGACCCAAAAATATCGAATTTTCGAATGTTTTGAACCTGAATTTGGGATATAGACGGGTACAGAAGATGCATACACATATTGACTTTGGGCAGCTAAAATATCGATTTTCAGCATGTTTTAGGCTTGTATTTTGAAAATACTCTGACACGGAGTATGCATGTACAGATGGCTTTTGGGACCCAAAAATATCGAATATTCGGGTGTTTTGAGTCTGAATTTGAGATATAAACGGGTACAGAAGATGCATGCACATATCGACTTTAGGCACCCAATATATCGATTTTGAGCATATTTTGGGCCTGTATTTTTAAAATACTCTAACACGGAGTAGACACGTACAGATCGCTTCTGGGACACAAAAATATCGAATTTTTGGGTGTTTTGAGCCTGAATTTGAGATATAAACGGGTACAGAAGTTGCATGCACATATCGACTTTTTGCACTTAATTAAAATATCGATTTTGAGCATGTTTTGGGTCTGCATCTTAAAAACATTCTAGCAAGGAGTAGGCATGTACAGATCGCTTCTGGGACCCAAAAATATTGAATTTTCTGATGTTTTGAACCAGAATTCGGGATATACACGGGTACAGGAGATGCATACACATATTGACTTTGGGCACATAAAATATCAATTTTCAGCATGTTTTGGGCCTGTATTTTAAAAACACTCTAACACGGAGTATGCACGTACAGATCGCTTCTGGGACCCAAAAACATTGAATTTTAGGGTGTTTTGAGCATGAATTTGAGATATAAACGGGTACAGAATATGCATGCACATATCGACTTTGGGCACCTAAAATATCGATTTTGAGCATGTTTTGGGCCTGTATTTTGAAAATACTCAAACACGGTGTAGACATGTACAGATCGCTTCTTGGACCCAAAAATATCGAATTTTCAGGGGTTTTGAGCCAGAATTTGGGATATAACCGGGTACAGAGGATGCATGCACATATCGACTTTTTGCAACTAAAATATCGATTTTGAGCATGTTTTGGGTCTGTATCTTGAAAACATTCTAGCAAGGAGTAGGCATGTACAGATCGCTTTTGGGACCCAAAAATACCGAATTTTCTGGTGTTTTGAACCTGAATTTGAGATATAGACGGGTACAGAAGATGCATGCACATATTGACTTTGGACACCTAAAATATCGATTTTTAGTGTGTTTTGGGCTGTATTTTAAAAATACTCTAACACGGAGTAGACATGTACAGATCGCTTCTGGGACACAAAAATATCGATTTTTTGGGTGTTTTGAGCCTGAATTTGAGATATAAACGGGTACAGAAGATGCATGCACATATCGACTTTGGGACCCAAAATATCGATTTTTAGTATGTTTTGGGCGTATAATTTGAAAATATTCTAGCACTGAGTAGGCATGTACAGATCGCTTCTGGGACCCAAAAATATCGAATTTTCGGGGGTTTTGAGCCTGAATTTGGGATATAACCGGGTACAGAGGATTCATGCACATATCGACTTTTTGCACCTAAAATATCGAATTTGAGCATGTTTTTGGTCTGTATCTTGAAAACATTCTAGCAAGGAGTAGGAATGTACAGATCGCTTCTGGGACCCAAAAATACCGAATTTTCTGGAGTTTTGAACCTGAATTTGAGATGTAGACGGGTACAGAAGATGTATACACATATTGACTTTTGGCACCTAAAATATAGATTTTCAGCATGTTTTGGGCCTGTATTTTGAAAATACTTTAACACGGAGAAGGCATGTGCAGATCGCTTCTGGGACCCAAAAATATCGAATTTTCGGGTGTTTTGAACCAAAATTTGGGATATAGATGGGTACAGAAGATGCATGCACATATTGACTTTGGGCACCTAAAATATAGATTTTCAGCATGTTTTGGGTCTTTATTTTGAAAATACTTTAACACGGAGTAGGCATGTACAGATCGCTTCTGGGACCCAAAAATATCGAATTTTCGGGTGTTTTGAGCCTGAATTTGAGATATAAACGGGTACAGAAGATGCATGCACATATCGACTTTGGACACCTAAAATTTCGGTTTTTAGAATGTTTTGAGCCTACATTTTGAAAACATTCTAGCACTGAGTATGCATCTACAGATAGCTTAACGGACCCAAAAATATGGAATTTTCGGGAGTTTTGAGCTTGAATTTGATATATAAACGGGTACAGAAGATGCATACACATATCGACTTTTTGCACCTAAAATATCGATTTTGATCATGTTTTGGGTCTGTATCTTGAAAAAATTCTAGCAAGGAGTAGGCATGTACAGATCGCTCCTGGGACCCAAAAATATCGAATTTTCGGGAGTTTTGAGCCTGAATTTGAGATATAACCGGGTACAGAGAATGCATACACATATTGACTTTGTGCACCTAAAATATCAATTTTTTAGCATGTTTTGGGCCTGTATTTTAAAAACACTCCAACACGGAGTATGCATGTACAGATCGCTTATGGGACCCAAAAATATCGAATTTTCGGAGTTTTGAGCCTGAATTTGAGATATAAACGGGTACAGAAGATGCATGCACAAATCGACTTTTTGCACTTAATTAAAATATCGATTTTGAGCATGTTTTGGGTCTGTAACTTGAAAATATTCTAGCAAGGAGTAGGCATGTACAGATCGCTTCTGGGACCCAAAAATATCGAATTTTCTGATGTTTTGAACCAGAATTAGGAATATACACGGGTACAGAAGATCCATACACATATTGACTTTGGGCACATAAAATATCGATTTTCAGCATGTTTTGGGCCTGTATTTTAAAAACACTTTAACACGGAGAAGGCATGTACAGATCGCTTCTGGGACACAAAAAAATTGATTTTTTGGGTGTTTTGAGCCTGAATTTGAGATATAAACGGGTACAGAAGATGCATTCACATATCGACTTTGGACACCTAAAATATCGATTTTTAGTATGTTTTGGGCCTGTATTTTAAAAATACTCTAATACGGAGTAGACATGTAATGATCGCTTTTGGGACCCAAAAATATCGAATTTTCGGGTGTTTTGAGCCTGAATTTGAGATATAAACGGGTACAGAAGATGCATGCACATATCGACTTTTTGCACCTAAAATATCGATTTTGATCTTGTTTTGGGTCTGTATCTTGAAAAAATTCTAGCAAGGAGTAGGCATGTACAGATCGCTCCTGGGACACAAAAATATCGAATTTTCGGGTGTTTTGAACCTGAATTTGGGATATAGACGGATACAGAAAATGTATGCACATATCGACTTTGGGCACCTAAAATATCGATTTTGAGCATGTTTTGGACCTGTATTTTGAAAATACTCTAACACGGAGTAGGCATGTACAGATCGCTTCTGGGACACAAAAATATCGAATTTTCGGGTGTTTTGAGCCTGAATTTGAGATATAAACGGGTACAGAAGATACATGCACATATCGACTTTGGGACCCAAAATATCGATTTTTTGTATGTTTTGGGCGTATAATTTGAAAATATTCTAGCACTGAGTAGGCATGTACAGATCACTTCTGGGACCCAAAAATATCGAATTTTCGGGGGTTTTGAGCCTGAATTTGGGATATAACCGGGTACAGAGGATTCATGCACATATCGACTTTTTGCACCTAAAATATTGATTTTGAGCATGTTTTTGGTCTGTATCTTGAAAACATTCTAGCAAGGAGTAGGCATGTACAGATCGCTTCTGGGACCCAGAAATACCGATTTTTCTGGAGTTTTGAACCTGAATTCGAGATGTAGACGGGTACAGAAGATTCATACAGATATTGACTTTTGGCACCTAAAATATAGATTTTCAGCATGTTTTGGGCCTGTATTTTGAAAATACTTTAACACGGAGAAGGCATGTACAGATCGCTTCTGGGACCCAAAAATATCGAATTTTCGGGTGTTTTGAACCTAAATTTGGGATATAGATGGGTACAGAAGATGCATACACATATTGACTTTGGGCACCTAAAATATAGATTTTCAGCATGTTTTGGGCCTGTATTTTGAAAATACTTTAACACGGAGTAGGCATGTACAGATCGCTTTTGGGACCCAAAAATATCGAATTTTCGGGTGTTTTGAGCCTGAATTTGAGATATAAACGGGTACAGAAGATGCATGCACATATCGACTTTGGACACCTAAAATATCGGTTTTTAGCATGTTTTGAGCCTACATTTTGAAAACATTCTAGCACTGAGTATGCATCTACAGATAGCTTAACGGACTCAAAAATATGGAATTTTCGAGAGTTTTGAGCCTGAATTTGATATATAAACGGGTACAGAAGATGCATACACATATCGACTTTTTGCACCTAAAATATCGATTTTGATCATGTTTTGGGTCTGTAACTTGAAAACATTCTAGCAAGGAGTAGGCATGTACAGATCGCTTCTGGGACCCAAAAATATCGAATTTTCTGATGTTTTGAACCAGAATTAGGAATATACACGGGTACAGAAGATCCATACACATATTGACTTTGGGCACATAAAATATCGATTTTCAGCATGTTTTGGGCCTGTATTTTAAAAACACTTTAACACGGAGAAGGCATGTACAGATCGCTTCTGGGACCCAAAAATATCGAATTTTCGGGTGTTTTGAGCCTGAATTTGAGATATAAACGGGTACAGAAGATGCATGCACATATTGACTTTGGGCACCTAAAATATCGATTTTGAGCATGTTTTGGGCCTGTATTTTGAAAATACTGTACCACGGAGTAGGCATGTACAGATCGCTTCTGGGACACAAAAATATGGATTTTTTGGGTGTTTTGAGCCTGAATTTGAGATATAAACGGGTACAGAAGATGCATTCACATATCGACTTTGGACACCTAAAATATCGATTTTTAGTATGTTTTGGGCCTGTATTTTAAAAATACTCTAATACGGAGTAGACATGTAATGATCGCTTTTGGGACCCAAAAATATCGAATTTTCGGGTGTTTTGAGCCTGAATTTGAGATATAAACGGGTACAGAAGATGCATGCACATATCGACTTTTTGCACCTAAAATATCGATTTTGATCTTGTTTTGGGTGTGTATCTTGAAAAAATTCTAGCAAGGAGTAGGCATGTACAGATCGCTCCTGAGACACAAAAATATCGAATTTTCGGGTGTTTTGAACCTGAATTTGGGATATAGATGGGTACAGAAGATGCATACACATATTGACTTTGGGCACCTAAAATATAGATTTTCAGCATGTTTTGGGCCTGTATTTTGAAAATACTTTAACACGGAGTAGGCATGTACAGATCGCTTCTGGGACCCAAAAATATCGAATTTTCGGGTGTTTTGAGCCTGAATTTGAGATATAAACGGGTACAGAAGATGCATGCACATATCGACTTTGGACACCCAAAATATCGATTTTTAGCATGTTTTGGACCTATATTTTGAAAACATTCTAGCACTGAGTAGGCATGTACAGATCGCTTCTGGGACCCAAAAATATTGAATTTTAGGGAGTTTTGAGCCTGAATTTGAGATATAACAGGGTACAGAGAATGCATACACATTTTGACTTTGTGCACCTAAAATATCAATTTTTTAGCATGTTTTGGGCCTGTACTTTAAAAACACTCTAACACGGAGTATGCATGTACAGATCGCTTCTGGGACCCAAAAATATCGAATTTTCGGAGTTTTGAGCCTGAATTTGAGATATAAAACGGGTACAGAAGATGCATGCACATATCGACTTTTTGCACTTAATTAAAATATCGATTTTGAGCATGTTTTGGGTCTGCATCTTAAAAACATTCTAGCAAGGAGTAGGCATGTACAGATCGCTTCTGGGACCCAAAAATATTGAATTTTCTGATGTTTTGAACCAGAATTCGGGATATACACGGGTACAGAAGATGCATACACATATTGACTTTGGGCACATAAAATATCGATTTTCAGCATGTTTTGGGCCTGTATTTTAAAAACACTCTAACACGGAGTATGCACGTACAGATCGCTTCTGGGACCCAAAAACATTGAATTTTAGGGTGTTTTGAGCATGAATTTGAGATATAAACGGGTACAGAAGATGCATGCACATATCGACTTTGGGCACCTAAAATATCAATTTGGAGCATGTTTTGGGCCTGTATTTTGAAAATACTCAAACACGGTGTAGACATGTACAGATCGCTTCTGGGACCCAAAAATATCGAATTTTCAGGGGTTTTGAGCCAGAATTTGGGATATAACCGGGTACAGAGGATGCATGCACATATCGACTTTTTGCAACTAAAATATCGATTTTGAGCATGTTTTGGGTCTGTATCTTGAAAACATTCTAGCAAGGAGTAGGCATGTACAGATCGCTTTGGGACCCAAAAATACCGAATTTTCTGGTGTTTTGAACCTGAATTTGAGATATAGACGGGTACAGAAGATGCATGCACATATTGACTTTGGACACCTAAAATATCGATTTTTAGTGTGTTTTGGGCCTGTATTTTAAAAATACTCTAACACGGAGTAGACATGTACAGATCGCTTCTGGGACACAAAAATATCGATTTTTTGGGTGTTTTGAGCCTGAATTTGAGATATAAACGGGTACAGAAGATGCATGCACATATCGACTTTGGACACCCAAAATATCGATTTTTAGCATGTTTTGGACCTATATTTTGAAAACATTCTAGCACTGAGTAGGCATGTACAGATCGCTTCTGGGACCCAAAAATATTGAATTTTAGGGAGTTTTGAGCCTGAATTTGAGATATAACAGGGTACAGAGAATGCATACACATTTTGACTTTGTGCACCTAAAATATCAATTTTTTAGCATGTTTTGGGCCTGTACTTTAAAAACACTCTAACACGGAGTATGCATGTACAGATCGCTTCTGGGACCCAAAAATATCGAATTTTCGGAGTTTTGAGCCTGAATTTGAGATATAAAACGGGTACAGAAGATGCATGCACATATCGACTTTTTGCACTTAATTAAAATATCGATTTTGAGCATGTTTTGGGTCTGCATCTTAAAAACATTCTAGCAAGGAGTAGGCATGTACAGATCGCTTCTGGGACCCAAAAATATTGAATTTTCTGATGTTTTGAACCAGAATTCGGGATATACACGGGTACAGAAGATGCATACACATATTGACTTTGGGCACATAAAATATCGATTTTCAGCATGTTTTGGGCCTGTATTTTAAAAACACTCTAACACGGAGTATGCACGTACAGATCGCTTCTGGGACCCAAAAACATTGAATTTTAGGGTGTTTTGAGCATGAATTTGAGATATAAACGGGTACAGAAGATGCATGCACATATCGACTTTGGGCACCTAAAATATCGATTTGGAGCATGTTTTGGGCCTGTATTTTGAAAATACTCAAACACGGTGTAGACATGTACAGATCGCTTCTGGGACCCAAAAATATCGAATTTTCAGGGGTTTTGAGCCAGAATTTGGGATATAACCGGGTACAGAGGATGCATGCACATATCGAGTTTTTGCAACTAAAATATCGATTTTGAGCATGTTTTGGGTCTGTATCTTGAAAACATTCTAGCAAGGAGTAGGCATGTACAGATCGCTTTGGGACCCAAAAATACCGAATTTTCTGGTGTTTTGAACCTGAATTTGAGATATAGACGGGTACAGAAGATGCATGCACATATTGACTTTGGACACCTAAAATATCGATTTTTAGTGTGTTTTGGGCCTGTATTTTAAAAATACTCTAACACGGAGTAGACATGTACAGATTGCTTCTGGGACACAAAAATATCGATTTTTTGGGTGTTTTGAGCCTGAATTTGAGATATAAACGGGTACAGAAGATGCATGCACATATCGACTTTGGGACCCAAAATATCGATTTTTAGTATGTTTTGGGCGTATAATTTGAAAATATTCTAGCACTGAGTAGGCATGTACAGATTGCTTCTGGGACCCAAAAATATCGAATTTTCGGGGGTTTTGAGCCTGAATTTGGGATATAACCGGGTACAGAGGATTCATGCACATATCGACTTTTTGCACCTAAAATATAGAATTTGAGCATGTTTTTGGTCTGTATCTTGAAAACATTCTAGCAAGGAGTAGGCATGTACAGATCGCTTCTGGGACCCAAAAATACCGAATTTTCTGGAGTTTTGAACCTGAATTTGAGATGTAGACGGGTACAGAAGATGTATACACATATTGACTTTTCGCACCTAAAATATAGATTTTCAGCATGTTTTGGGCCTGTATTTTGAAAATACTTTAACACGGAGAAGGCATGTGCAGATCGCTTCTGGGACCCAAAAATATCGAATTTTCGGGTGTTTTGAACCAAAATTTGGGATATAGATGGGTACAGAAGATGCATGCACATATTGACTTTGGGCACCTAAAATATAGATTTTCAGCATGTTTTGGGTCTGTATTTTGAAAATACTTTAACACGGAGTAGGCATGTACAGATCGCTTCTGGGACCCAAAAATATCGAATTTTCGGGTGTTTTGAGCCTGAATTTGAGATATAAACGGGTACAGAAGATGCATGCACATATCGACTTTGGACACCTAAAATTTCGGTTTTTAGAATGTTTTGAGCCTACATTTTGAAAACATTCTAGCACTGAGTATGCATCTACAGATAGCTTAACGGACCCAAAAATATAGAATTTTCGGGAGTTTTGAGCTTGAATTTGATATATAAACGGGTACAGAAGATGCATACACATATCGACTTTTTGCACCTAAAATATCGATTTTGATCATTTTTTGGGTCTGTATCTTGAAAAAATTCTAGCAAGGAGTAGGCATGTACAGATCGCTCCTGGGACCCAAAAATATCGAATTTTCGGGAGTTTTGAGCCTGAATTTGAGATATAACCGGGTACAGAGAATGCATACACATATTGACTTTGTGCACCTAAAATATCAATTTTTTAGCATGTTTTGGGCCTGTATTTTAAAAACACTCCAACACGGAGTATGCATGTACAGATCGCTTATGGGACCCAAAAATATCGAATTTTCGGAGTTTTGAGCCTGAATTTGAGATATAAACGGGTACAGAAGATGCATGCACAAATCGACTTTTTGCACTTAATTAAAATATCGATTTTGAGCATGTTTTGGGTCTGTATCTTGAAAATATTCTAGCAAGGAGTAGGCATGTACAGATCGCTTCTGGGACCCAAAAATATCGAATTTTCTGATGTTTTGAACCAGAATTAGGAATATACACGGGTACAGAAGATCCATACACATATTGACTTTGGGCACATAAAATATCGATTTTCAGCATGTTTTGGGCCTGTATTTTAAAAACACTTTAACACGGAGAAGGCATGTACAGATCGCTTCTGGGACACAAAAATATGGATTTTTTGGGTGTTTTGAGCCTGAATTTGAGATATAAACGGGTACAGAAGATGCATTCACATATCGACTTTGGACACCTAAAATATCGATTTTTAGTATGTTTTGGGCCTGTATTTTAAAAATACTCTAATACGGAGTAGACATGTAATGATCGCTTTTGGGACCCAAAAATATCGAATTTTCGGGTGTTTTGAGCCTGAATTTGAGATATAAACGGGTACAGAAGATGCATGCACATATCGACTTTTTGCACCTAAAATATCGATTTTGATCTTGTTTTGGGTCTGTATCTTGAAAAAATTCTAGCAAGGAGTAGGCATGTACAGATCGCTCCTGGGACCCAAAAATATCGAATTTTCTGGTGTTTTGAACCTGAATTTGGGATATAGACGGATACAGAAAATGTATGCACATATCGACTTTGGGCACCTAAAATATCGATTTTGAGCATGTTTTGGACCTGTATTTTGAAAATACTCTAACACGGAGTAGGCATGTACAGATCGCTTCTGGGACACAAAGATATCGAATTTTCGGGTGTTTTGATCCTGAATTTGAGATATAAACGGGTACAGAAGATGCATGAACATATCGACTTTTTGCACCTAAAATATCGATTTTCAGCATGTTTTGGGTCTGTATCTTGAAAATATTCTGGCAAGAAGTAGGCATGTACAGATTGCTTCTGGGACCCAAAAATATCGAATTTTCGAATGTTTTGAACCTGAATTTGGGATATAGACGGGTACAGAAGATGGATACACATATTGACTTTGGGCAGCTAAAATATCGATTTTCAGCATGTTTTAGGCTTGTATTTTGAAAATACTCTAACACGGAGTATGCATGTACAGATGGCATTTGGGACCCAAAAATATCGATTATTGGGGTGTTTTGAGTCTGAATTTATGATATAAACGGGTACAGAAGATGCATGCACATATCGACTTTGGGCACCCAATATATCGATTTTGAGCATGTTTTGGGCCTGTATTTTTAAAAAACTCTAACATGGAGTAGACACGTACAGATCGCTTCTGGGACACAAAAATATCGAATTTTTGGGTGTTTTGAGCCTGAATTTGAGATATAAACGGGTACAGAAGATGCATGCACATATCGACTTTGTGCAACCAAAATATCGATTTTTAGCATGTTTTGGGCCTGTATTTTAAAAACACTCTAACACGGAGTATGCATGTACAGATCGCTTCTGGGACCCAAAAATATCGAATTTTAGAGTGTTTTGAACCTGAATTTGGGATATAGACTGGTACAGAAGATGCATACACATATTGACTTTCGGCAGCTAAAATATCGATTTACAGCATGTTTTAGGCCTGTATTTTGAACATACTCTAGCACGGAGTATGCATGTACAGATCGCTTAAGGGACCCAAAAATATGGAATTTTCGGGTGTTTTGAGCTTGAATTTGAGATATAAACGGGTACAGAAGATGCATGCACATATCGACTTTGGGCACCTAAAATATCGATTTTGATCATGTTTTGGGTCTGTATCTTGAAAACATTCTAGCAAGAAGTAGACATGTACAGGTTGCTTCTGGGACCCAAAAATATCGAATTTTCGAATGTTTTGAACCTGAATTTGGGATATAGACGGGTACAGAAGAAGCATACACATATTGACTTTGGGCAGCTAAAATATCGATTTTCAGCATGTTTTAGGCTTGTATTTTGAAAATACTCTGACACGGAGAATGCATGTACAGATGGCTTTTGGGGCCCAAAAATATCGAATATTCGGGTGTTTTGAGTCTGAATTTGAGATATAAACGGGTACAGAAGATGCATGCACATATCGACTGTGGGCACCCAAAATATCGATTTTTAGCATGTTCTGAGCCTATATTTTGAAAACATTCTAGCACTGAGTAGGCATGTACAGATCGCTTCTGGGACCCAAAAATATTGAATTTTAGGGAGTTTTGAGCCTGAATTTGAGATATAACCGGGTACAGAGAATGCATACACATATTGACTTTGTACACCTAAAATATCAATTTTTTAGCATGTTTTGGGCCTGTACTTTAAAAACACTCTAACACGGAGTATGCATGTACAGATCGCTTCTGGGACCCAAAAATATCGAATTTTCGGAGTTTTGAGCCTGAATTTGAGATATAAACGGGTACAGAAGATGCATGCACATATCGACTTTTTGCACTTAATTAAAATATCGATTTTGAGCATGTTTTGGGTCTGTAACTTGAAAACATTCTAGCAAGGAGTAGGCATGTACAGATCGCTTCTGGGACCCAAAAATATCGAATTTTCGAGTGTTTTGAACCTGAATTTGGGATATAGAGTGGTACAGTAGATGCATACACATATTGACTTTGGGCACCTAAAATATCGATTTACAGCATGTTTTAGGCCTGTAATTTGAACATACTCTAACACGGAGTATGCATGTACAGATGGCTTTTGGGACCCAAAAATATCGAATATTCTGGTGTTTTGAGTCTGAATTTGGGATATAAATGGATACAGAAGATGCATGCACATATCGACTTTGGGCACCTAAAATATCAATTTTGATCATGTTTTGGGTCTGTATCTTGAAAAAATTCTTGCAAGGAGTAGGCATGTACAGATCGCTTCTCGGACCCAAAAACATTGAATTTTCGGGTGTTTTGAGCCTGAATTTGAGATATAAACGGGTACAGAAGATGCATGCACATATTGACTTTTTGCACCTAAAATATCGATTTTGAGCATGTTTTGGGACTGTATCTTGAAAACATTCTAGCAAGAAGTAGGCATGTACAGATTGCTTCTGGGACCCAAAAATATCGAATTTTCGAATGTTTTGAACCTGAATTTGGGATATAGACGGGTACAGAAGATGCATAGACATTTTGACTTTGGGCAGCTAAAATATCGATTTTCAGCATGTTTTAGGCATGTATTTTGAAAATACTCTGAGACAGAGTATGCATGTACAGATGGCTTTTGGGACCCAAAAATATCGAATATTCGGGTGTTTTGAGTCTGAATTTGAGATATAAACGGGTACAGAAGATGCATGCACATATCGACTTTAGGCACCCAATATATCGATTTTGAGCATACTTTGGGCCTGTATTTTTAAAATACTCTAACACGGAGTAGACACGTACAGATCGCTTCTGGGACACAAAAATATCGAATTTTTGGGTGTTTTGAGCCGGAATTTGAGATATAAACGGGTACAGAAGTTGCATGCACATAACGACTTTGGGCACCCAAAATATTGAATTTTAGCATGTTTTGGACCTATATTTTGAAAACATTCTAGCACTGAGTAGGCATGTACAGATCGCTTCTGGGACCCAAAAATATTGAATTTTCGGGGGTTTTGAGCCTGAATTTGAGATATAACCGGGTACAGAGAATGCATACACATATTGACTTTGTGCACCTAAAATATTAAGTTTTTAGCATGTTTTGGGCCTGTACTTTAAAAACACTCTAACACGGAGTATGCATGTACAGATTGCTTCTGGGACCCAAAAATATCGAATTTTCGGAGTTTTGAGCCTGAATTTGAGATATAAACGGGTACAGAAGATGCATGCACATATCGACTTTTTGCACTTAATTAAAATATCGATTTGGAGCATGTTTTGGGTCTGTATCTTAAAAACATTCTAGCAAGGAGTAGGCATGTACAGATCGCTTCTGGGACCCAAAAATATTGAATTTTCTGATGTTTTGAACCAGAATTAGGGATATACACGGGTACAGAAGATGCATACACATATTGACTTTGGGCACATAAAATATCGATTTTCAGCATGTTTTGGGGCTGTATTTTAAAAACACTCTAACACGGAGTATGCACGTACAGATCGCTTCTGGGACCCAAAAACATTGAATTTTCGGGTGTTTTGAGCATGAATTTGAGATATAAACGGGTACAGAAGATGCATGCACATATCGACTTTGGGCACCTAAAATATCGATTTTGAGCATGTTTTGGGCCTGTATTTTGAAAATACTCAAACACGGTGTAGACATGTACAGATCGCTTCTGGGACACAAAAATATCGATTTTTTGGGTGTTTTGAGCCTGAATTTGAGATATAAACGGGTACAAAAGATGCATGCACATATCGACTTTGGGACCCAAAATATCGATTTTTAGTATGTTTTGGGCCTATAATTTGAAAATATTCTAGCACTGAGTAGGCATGTACAAATCGCTTCTGGGACCCAAAAATATCGAATTTTCGGGGGTTTTGAGCCTGAATTTCGGATATAACCGGGTACAGAGGATGCATGCACATATCGACTTTTTGCACCTAAAATATCGATTTTGAGCATGTTTTGGGTCTGTATCTTGAAAACATTCTAGAAAGGAGTAGGCATGTACAGATTGCTTCTGGGACCCAAAAATACCGAATTTTCTGGTGTTTTGAACCTGAATTTGAGATATAAACGGATACATAAGATGCATACACATATTGACTTTGGGCAGCTAAAATATCGATTTTCAGCATGTTTTGGGCCTGTATTTTAAAAATACTCTAACACGGAGTATGCATGTACAGATCGCTTCTGGGACCCAAAAACATTGAATTTTCGGGTGTTTTGAACCTGAATTTGAGATATAGACGGGTACAGAAGATGTATACACATATTAAATTTTGGCACATAAAATATAGATTTTCAGAATGTTTTAAGCCTGTATTTTGAAAATACTTTAACACGGAGAAGGCATGTACAGATCGCTTCTGGGACCCAAAAATATCGAATTTTCGGGTGTTTTGAGTTTGAATTTGAGATATAAACGGATACAGAAGATGCATGAACATATTGACTTTGGGCACCTAAAATATCGATTTTGAGCATGTTTTGGGCCTGTATTTTGAAAATACTGTACCACGGAGTAGGCATGTACAGATCGCTCCTGGGACCCAAAAATATCTAATTTTCAGGTGTTTTGAACCTGAATTTGGGATATAGACGGATACAGAAGATGTATGCACATATCGACTTTGGGCACCTAAAATATCGATTTTGAGCATGTTTTGGACTTGTATTTTGAAAATACTCTAACACGGAGTAGGCATGTACAGATCGCTATTGGGACACAAAAATATCGAATTTTCGGGTGTTTTGAGCCTGAATTTGAGATATAAACTTGTACAGAAGATGCATGCACATATCGACTTTTTGCACCTAAAATATCGATTTTGAGCATGTTTTGGGTCTGTATCTTGAAAACATTCTAGCAAGAAGTAGGCATGTACAGATTGCTTCTGGGACCCAAAAATATCGAATTTTCGAATGTTTTGAACCAGAATTAGGGATATAGACGGGTACAGAAGATGCATACACATATTGACTTTAGGCAGCTAAAATATCGATTTTCAGCATGCTTTAGGCTTGTATTTTGAAAATACTCTAACACGGAGTATGCATGTACAGATGGCTTTTGGGACCCAAAAATATCGATTATTCGGGTGTTTTGAGTCTGAATTTATGATATAAACGGGTACAGAAGATGCATACACTTATCGACTTTGGGCACCCAATATATCGATTTTGAGCATGTTTTGGGCCTGTATTTTTTAAATACTCTAACACGGAGTAGACACGTACAGATCGCTTCTGGGAAACAAAAATATCGAATTTTTGAGTGTTTTGAGCCTAAATTTGAGATATAAACGGGTACAGAAGATGCATGCACATATCGACTTTTGGCACCCAAAATATCGATTTTGAGCATGTTCTGAGCCTATATATTGAAAAAATTCTAGCACTGAGTAGGCATGTACAGATCGCTTCTGGAAACCAAAAATATTGAATTTTCGGGTGTTTTGATCCTGAATTTGAGATATAACCGGGTACAGAGAATGCATACACATATTGACTTTGTGCACCTAAAATATCAATTTTCAGCATGTTTTGGGCCTGTATTTTAAAAACACTCAAACACGGAGTATGCATGTACAGATGGCTTTTGGGACCAAAAAATATCGAATATTCTGGTGTTTTGAGTCTGAATTTGGGATATAAATGGGTACAGAAGATGCATGCACATATCGACTTTGGGCACCTAAAATATCAATTTTGAGCATGTTTTGGGCCTGTATTTTGAAAACATTCTAGCACTGAGTATGCATGTACAGATCGCTAAAGGGACCCAAAAATATGGAATTTTCGGGTGTTTTGAGCTTGAATTTGAGATATAAACGGGTACAGAAAATGCATGCACATATCGGCTTTTTTCACCTAAAATATCGATTTTGATCATGCTTTGGGTCTGTATCTTGAAAAAATTCTTGCAAGGAGTAGGCATGTACAGATCGCTTCTCGGACCCAAAAACATTGAATTTTCGGGTGTTTTGAGCCTGAATTTGAGATATAAACGGGTACAAAAGATGAATGCACATATCGACTTTGGGCAGCTAAAATATCGATTTTGGGCATCTTTTGGGTCTGTATTTTGAAAATACTCAAACACGGTGTAGACATGTACAGATCGCTTTTGGGACACAAAAATATCGATTTTTTGGGTGTTTTGAGCCTGAATTTGAGATATAAACGGGTACAGAAGATGCATGCACATATCGACTTTGGCACCCAAAATATCGATTTTTAGTTTGTTTTGGGCGTATAATTTGAAAATATTCTAGCACTGAGTAGGCATGTACAGATCGCTTCTGCGACCCAAAAATGTCGAATTTTCGGGGGTTTTGAGCCAGAATTTGGGATATAACCGGGTACAGAGGATGCATGCAAATATCGACTTTTTGCACCTAAAATATCAATTTTCAGCATGTTTTGAGCCTGTATTTTGATAATACTTTAACACGGAGAAAGCATGTACAGATCGCTTCTGGGACCCAAAAATATAGAATTTTCGGGTGTTTTGAGCCTGAATTTGAGATATAAACGGGTACAGAAAATGCATGCACATATCGACTTTTTGCACCTAAAATATCGATTTTGAGCATGTTTTGGGACTGTATCTTGAAAACATTCTAGCAAGAAGTAGGCATGTACAGATTGCTTCTGAGAACCAAAAATATCGAATTTTCGAATGTTTTGAACCTGAATTTGGGATATAGACGGGTACAGAAGATGCATAGACATATTGACTTTGGGCAGCTAAAATATCGATTTTCAGCATGTTTTAGGCTTGTATTTTGAAAATACTCTGACACGGAGTATGCATGTACAGATGGCTTTTGGGACCCAAAAATATCGAATATTCGGGTGTTTTGAGTCTGAATTTGAGATATAAACGGGTACAGAAGATTCATGCACATATCGACTTTAGGCACCCAATATATCGATTTTGAGCATATTTTGGGCCTGTATTTTTAAAATACTCTAACACGGAGTAGACACGTACAGATCGCTTCTGGGACACAAAAATATGGATTTTTTGGGTGTTTTGAGCCTGAATTTAAGATATAAACGGGTACAGAAGTTGCATGCACATATCGACTTTGGGCACCCAAAATATCGATTTTTAGCATGTTTTGGACCTATATTTTTAAAACATTCTAGCACTGAGTAGGCATGTACAGATCGCTTCTGGGACCCAAAAATATCGAATTTTCGGAGTTTTGAACCAGAATTAGGGATATACACGGGTACAGAAGATGCATACACATATTGACTTTGGGCACATAAAATATCGATTTTCAGCATGTTTTATGCCTGCATTTTAAAAACACTCTAACACGGAGTATGCACGTACAGATCGCTTCTGGGACCCAAAAACATTGAATTTTCGGGTGTTTTGAGCATGAATTTGAGATATAAACGGGTACAGAAGATGCATGCACATATCGACTTTGGGCACCTAAAATATCGATTTTGAGCATGTTTTGGGCCTGTATTTTGAAAATACTCAAACACGGTGTAGACATGTACAGATCGCTTCTGGGACACAAAAATATCGATTTTTTGGGTGTTTTGAGCCTGAATTTGAGATATAAACGGGTACAGAAGATGCATGCACATATCGACTTTGGGACCCAAAATATCGATTTTTAGTATGTTTTGGGCGTATAATTTGAAAATATTTTAGCACTGAGTAGGCATGTACAGATCGCTTCTGCCATGGGACCCAAAAATATCGAATTTTCGGGGGTTTTGAGCCTGAATTTGGGATATAACCGGGTACAGAAGATGCATACACATATTAACTTTGGGCACCTAAAATATAGATTTTCAGCATGTTTTAAGCCTGTATTTTGAAAATACTTTAACACTGAGAAGGCATGTACAGATCGCTTCTTGGACCCAAAAAAATCGAATTTTCGGGTGTTTTGAGCCAGAATTTGAGATATAAACGGATACAGAAGATGCATGCACATATTGACTTTGGGCACCTAAAATATCGATTTTGAGCATGTTTTGGGCCTGTATTTTGAAAATACTGTACCACGGAGTAGGCATGTACAGATCGCTTCTGGGAGACAAAAATATTGCTTTTTTGGGTGTTTTGAGCCTGAATTTGAGATATAAACGAGTACAGAAGATGCATGCACATATCGACTTTGGACACCTAACATATCGATTTTTAGTATGTTTTGGGCCTGTATTTTAAAAATACTCTAACACGGAGTAGAGATGTACAGATCGCTTTTGGGACCCAAAAATATCGAATTTTTGGGTGTTTTGAGCCTGAATTTCCGATATAAACGGATACAGAAGATGCATGCACATATCTACTTTTTGCACCTAAAACATCGATTTTGATCTTGTTTTGGGTCTGTATCTTGAACAAATTCTAGCAAGGAGTTGGCATGTACAGATCGCTCCTGGGACCCAAAAATATCGACTTTTCGGGTGTTTTGAACCTGAATTTGGGATATAGACGGATACAGAAGATGCATACACATATTGACTTTGGGCACCTAAAATATAGATTTTCAGCATGTTTTGGGCCTGTAATTTGCAAATACTTTAACACGGAGTAGGCATGTACAGATCGCTTCTGGGACCCAAAAATATCGAATTTTCGGGTGTTTTGAGCCTAAATTTGAGATATAAACGGGTACAGAAGATGCATGCACATATCGACTTTGGACACCTAAAATATCGATTTATAGCATGTTTTAAGCCTCTATTTTAAAAACATTCTAGCACTGAGTAGGCATGTGCAGATTGCTTAAGGGACCCAAAAATATCGAATTTTCGGAGTTTTGAGCCTGAATTTGAGATATAAACGGGTACAGAAGATGCATACACATATCTACTTTTTGCACCTAAAATATCGATTTTGATCATGTTTTGGGTCTGTATCTTGAAAAAATTCTAGCAAGGAGTAGGCATGTACAGATCGCTCCTGGGACCCACAAATATCGAATTTTCGGGAGTTTTGAGCCTGAATTTGAGATATAACCGGGTACAGAGAATGCATACACATATTGACTTTGTGCACCTAAAATATCAATTTTTTAGCATGTTTTGGGCCTGTATTTTAAAAACACTCCAACACGGTGTATGCATGTACAGATCGCTTCTGGGACCCAAAAATATCGAATTTTCTGGTGTTTTGAACCAGAATTAGGGATATACACGGGTACAGAAGATGCATACACATATTGACTTTGGGCACATAAAATATAGATTTTCAGCATGTTTTGGGCCTTTAATTTAAAAACACTCTAACACGGAGTATGCACGTACAGATCGCTTCTGGGACACAAAAATATCGATTTTTTGGGTGTTTTGAGCCTGAATTTGAGATATAAACGGGTACAGAAGATGCATGCACATATCGACTTTGGCACCCAAAATATCGATTTTTAGTTTGTTTTGGGCGTATAATTTTAAAATATTCTAGCACTGAGTAGGCATGTACAGATCGCTTCTGGAACCCAAAAATATCGAATTTTCGGGGGTTTTGAGCCAGAATTTGGGATATAACCGGGTACATAGGATGCATGCACATATTGACTTTTTGCACCTAAAATATCGATTTTGAGCATGTTTTGGGTCTGTATCTTGAAAACATTCTAGCAAGGAGTAGGCATGTACAGATCGCTTCTGGGACCCAAAAATACCGAATTTTCTGGTGTTTTGAACCTTAATTTATTTGGGATATACACGTGTACAGAAGATGCATACACATATTGACTTTGTGCACCTAAAATATAGATTTTCAGCATGTTTTGAGCCTGTATTTTGCAAATACTTTAACACAGAGAAGGCATGTACAGATCGCTTCTGGAACCCAAAAATATCGAATTTTCTGGTGTTTTGAGCCAGAATTTGGGATATAAACGGGTACAGAGGATCCATGCACATATCGACTTTTTGCACCTAAAATATCGATTTTGAGCATGATTTAAGCCTGTATTTTAAAAATACTCTAACACGGATTAGACATGTACAGATTCGCTTTTGGGACCCAAAAATATCTAATTTTCGGGTGTTTTGAGCCTGAATTTGATATATAAACGGGTACAGAAGATGCATGCACATATTGACTTTGGGCACCTAAAATATCGATTTTGAGCATGTTTTGGGCCTGTATTTTGAAAATACTGTACCACGGAGTAGGCATGTACAGATCGCTTCTGGGACACAAAAATATGAATTTTTTGGGTGTTTTGAGCCTGAATTTGAGATATAAACGGGTACAGAAGATGCATGCACATATCGCCTTTGGACACTTAAAATATCGATTTTTAGTATGTTTTGGGCCTGTATTTTAAAAATACTCTAACACGGAGTAGACCTGTACAGATCGCTTTTGGGACCCAAAAATATCTAATTTTCGGGTGTTTTGAGCCTGAATTTGATATATAAACGGGTACAGAAGATGCATGCACATATCGACTTTTTGCACCTAAAATATCGATTTTAATCTTGTTTTGGGTCTGTATCTTGATAAAATTCTAGCAAGGAGTAGGCATGTACAGATCGCTCCTGGGACCCAAAAATATCGAATTTTCGGGTGTTTTGAACCTGAATTTGGGATATAGACGGGTACAGAAGATGCATACACATATTGACTTTGGGCAGCTAAAATATCGATTTTCAGCATGTTTTAGGCTTGTATTTTGAAAATACTCTAACACGGAGTATGCATGTACAGATGGCTTTTGGGACCCAAAAATATCGATTATTCGGGTGTTTTGAGTCTGAATTTATGATATAAACGGGTACAGAAGATGCATGCACATATCGACTTTGGGCACCCAAAATATCGATTTTTAGCATGTTCTGAGCCTATATTTTGAAAAAATTCTAGCACTGAGTAGGCATATACAGATCGCTTCTGGGACCCAAAAATATTGAATTTTCGGGTGTTTTGAGCCTGAATTTGAGATATAACCGGGTACAGAGAATGCATACACATATTGACTTTTTGCACTTAAAATATCGATTTTGAGCATGTTTTGGGTCTGTATCTTGAAAACATTCTAGGAAGGAGTAGGCATGTACAGATCGCTTCTGGGACCCAAAAATATCGAATTTTCTGATGTTTTGAACCAGAATTAGGGATATACACGGGTACAGAAGATGCATACACATATTGACTTTGGGCACATAAAATATCGATTTTCATCATGTTTTGGGCCTTTAATTTAAAAACACTCTAACACGGAGTATGCACGTACAGATCGCTTCTGGGACACAAAAATATCGATTTTTTGGGTGTTTTGAGCCTGAATTTGGGATATAACCGGGTACAGAGGATGCATGCACATATCGACTTTTTGCACCTAAAATATCGATTTTGAGCATGTTTTGGGTCTGTATCTTGAAAACATTCTAGCAAGGAGTAGGCATGTACAGATCGCTTCTGGGACACAAAAATACCCAATTTTCTGGTGTTTTGAACCTGAATTTGGTATATACAGAGGTACAGAAGATGCATACACATATTGACTTTGGGCACCTAAAATATAGATTTTCAGCATGTTTTGAGCCTGTATTTTGAAAATACTTTAACACGGAGAAGGCATGTACAGATCGCTTCTGGGACCCAAAAATATCGAATTTTCGGATGTTTTGAGCCTGAATTTGAGATATAAACGGGTACAGAAGATGCATGCACATATCGACTTTTTGCACCTAAAATATCGATTTTGAGCATGTTTTGGGACTGTATCTTGAAAACATTCTAGCAAGAAGTAGGCATGTACAGATTGCTTCTGGGACACAAAAATACCCAATTTTCTGGTGTTTTGAACCTGAATTTGGTATATACAGGGGTACAGAAGATGCATGCACATATTGACTTTTTGCACCTAAAATATCGATTTTGAGCATGTTTTGGGACTGTATCTTGAAAACATTCTAGCAAGAAGTAGGCATGTACAGATTGCTTCTGGGACCCAAAAATATCGAATTTTCGAATGTTTTGAACCTGAATTTGGGATATAGACGGGTACAGAAGATGCATAGACATTTTGACTTTGGGCAGCTAAAATATCGATTTTCAGCATGTTTTAGGCATGTATTTTGAAAATACTCTGAGACGGAGTATGCATGTACAGATGGCTTTTGGGACCCAAAAATATCGAATATTCGGGTGTTTTGAGTCTGAATTTGAGATATAAACGGGTACAGAAGATGCATGCACATATCGACTTTAGGCACCCAATATATCGATTTTGAGCATACTTTGGGCATGTATTTTTAAAATACTCTAACACGGAGTAGACACGTACAGATCGCTTCTGGGACACAAAAATATCGAATTTTTGGGTGTTTTGAGCCTGAATTTGAGATATAAACGGGTACAGAAGTTGCATGCACATAACGACTTTGGGCACCCAAAATATCGAATTTTAGCATGTTTTGGACCTATATTTTGAAAACATTCTAGCACTGAGTAGGCATGTACAGATCGCTTCTGGGACCCAAAAATATTGAATTTTCGGGGGTTTTGAGCCTGAATTTGAGATATAACCGGGTACAGAGAATGCATACACATATTGACTTTGTGCACCTAAAATATTAAGTTTTTAGCATGTTTTGGGCCTGTACTTTAAAAACACTCTAACACGGAGTATGCATGTACAGATTGATTCTGGGACCCAAAAATATCGAATTTTCGGAGTTTTGAGCCTGAATTTGAGATATAAACGGGTACAGAAGATGCATGCACATATCGACTTTATGCACTTAATTAAAATATCGATTTTGAGCATGTTTTGGGTCTGTATCTTAAAAACATTCTAGCAAGGAGTAGGCATGTACAGATCGCTTCTGGGACCCAAAAATATTGAATTTTCTGATGTTTTGAACCAGAATTAGGGATATACACGGGTACAGAAGATGCATACACATATTGACTTTGGGCACATAAAAAATCGATTTTCAGTATGTTTTGGGCCTGTAATTTAAAAACACTCTAACACGGAGTATGCACGTACAGATCGCTTCTGGGACCCAAAAACATTGAATTTTCGGGTGTTTTGAGCATGAATTTGAGATATAAACGGGTACAGAAGATGCATGCACATATCGACTTTGGGCACCTAAAATATCGATTTTGAGCATGTTATGGGCCTGTATTTTGAAAATACTCAAACACGGTGTAGACATGTACAGATCGCTTCTGGGACACAAAAATATCGATTTTTTGGGTGTTTTGAGCCTGAATTTGAGATATAAACGGGTACTGAAGATGCATGCACATATCGACTTTGGGACCCAAAATATCGATTTTTAGTATGTTTTGGGCGTATAATTTGAAAATATTCTAGCACTGAGTAGGTATGTACAGATCGCTTCTGCCATGGGACCCAAAAATATCGAATTTTCGGGGGTTTTGAGCCTGAATTTGGGATATAACCGGGTACAGAAGATGCATACACATATTAACTTTGGGCACCTAAAATATAGATTTTCAGCATGTTTTAAGCCTGTATTTTGAAAATACTTTAACACGGAGAAGGCATGTACAGATCGCTTCTTGGACCCAAAAAAATCGAATTTTCGGGTGTTTTGAGCCAGAATTTGAGATATAAACGGATACAGAAGATGCATGCACATATTGACTTTAGGCACCTAAAATATCGATTTTGAGCATGTTTTGGGCCTGTATTTTGAAAATACTGTACCACGGAGTAGGCATGTACAGATCGCTTCTGGGACACAAAAATATTGCTTTTTTGGGTGTTTTGAGCCTGAATTTGAGATATAAACGAGTACAGAAGATGCATGCACATATCGACTTTGGACACCTAACATATCGATTTTTAGTATGTTTTGGGACTGTATTTTAAAAATACTCTAACACGGAGTAGAGATGTACAGATCGCTTTTGGGACCCAAAAATATCGAATTTTTGTGTGTTTTGAGCCTGAATTTGCGATATAAACGGATACAGAAGATGCATGCACATATCTACTTTTTGCACCTAAAACATCGATTTTGATCTTGTTTTGGGTCTGTATCTTGAACAAATTCTAGCAAGGAGTTGGCATGTACAGATCGCTCCTGGGACCCAAAAATATCGAATTTTCGGGTGTTTTGAACCTGAATTTGGGATATAGACGGATACAGAAGATGCATACACATATTGACTTTGGGCACCTAAAATATAGATTTTCAGCATGTTTTGGGCCTGTAATTTGCAAATACTTTAACACGGAGTAGGCATGTACAGATCGCTTCTGGGACCCAAAAATATCGAATTTTCGGGTGTTTTGAGCCTAAATTTGAGATATAAACGGGTACAGAAGATGCATGCACATATCGACTTTGGACACCTAAAATATCGATTTATAGCATGTTTTAAGCCTCTATTTTAAAAACATTCTAGCACTGAGTAGGCATGTGCAGATTGCTTAAGGGACCCAAAAATATCGAATTTTCGGAGTTTTGAGCCTGAATTTGAGATATAAACGGGTACAGAAGATGCATACAAATATCGACTTTTTGCACCTAAAATATCGATTTTGATCATGTTTTGGGTCTGTATCTTGAAAAAATTCTAGCGAGGAGTAGGCATGTACAGATCGCTCCTGGGACCCACAAATATCGAATTTTCGGGAGCTTTGAGCCTGAATTTGAGATATAACCGGGTACAGAGAATGCATACACATATTGACTTTGTGCACCTAAAATATCAATTTTTTAGCATGTTTTGGGCCTGTATTTTAAAAACACTCCAACACGGAGTATGCATGTACAGATCGCTTCTGGGACCCAAAAATATCGAATTTTCTGGTGTTTTGAACCAGAATTAGGGATATACACGGGTACAGAAGATGCATACACATATTGACTTTGGGCACATAAAAAATAGATTTTCAGCATGTTTTGGGCCTTTAATTTAAAAACACTCTAACACGGAGTATGCACGTACAGATCGCTTCTGGGACACAAAAAATCGATTTTTTGGGTGTTTTGAGCCTGAATTTGAGATATAAACGGGTACAGAAGATGCATGCACATATCGACTTTGGCACCCAAAATATCGATTTTTAGTTTGTTTTGGGCGTATAATTTTAAAATATTCTAGCACTGAGTAGGCATGTACAGATCGCTTCTGGAACCCAAAAATATCGAATTTTCGGGGGTTTTGAGCCAGAATTTGGGATATAACCGGGTACAGAGGATGCATGCACATATCGACTTTTTGAACCTAAAATATCGATTTTGAGCATGTTTTGGGTCTGTATCTTGAAAACATTCTAGCAAGGAGTAGGCATGTACAGATCGCTTCTGGGACAAAAAAATACCGAATTTTCTGGTGTTTTGAACCTGAATTTATTTGGGATATACACGTGTACAGAAGATGCATACACATATTGACTTTGTGCACCTAAAATATAGATTTTCAGCATGTTTTGAGCCTGTATTTTGGAAATACTTTAACACAGAGAAGGCATGTACAGATCGCTTCTGGAACCCAAAAATATCGAATTTTCTGGTGTTTTGAGCCAGAATTTGGGATATAAACGGGTACAGAGGATCCATGCACATATCGACTTTTTGCACCTAAAATATCGATTTTGAGCATGATTTAAGCCTGTATTTTAAAAATACTCTAACACGGAGTAGACATGTACAGATTCGCTTTTGGGACCCAAAAATATCTAATTTTCGGGTGTTTTGAGCCTGAATTTGATATATAAACGGGTACAGAAGATGCATGCACATATTGACTTTGGGCACCTAAAATATCGATTTTGAGCATGTTTTGGGCCTGTATTTTGAAAATACTGTACCACGGAGTAGGCATGTACAGATCGCTTCTGGGACACAAAAATATGAATTTTTTGGGTGTTTTGAGCCTAAATTTGAGATATAAACGGGTACAGAAGATGCATGCACATATCGCCTTTGGACACTTAAAATATCGATTTTTAGTATGTTTTGGGCCTGTATTTTAAAAATACTCTAACACGGAGTAGACATGTACAGATCGCTTTTGGGACCCAAAAATATCTAATTTTCGGGTGTTTTGAGCCTGAATTTGATATATAAACGGGTACAGAAGATGCATGCACATATCGACTTTTTGCACCTAAAATATCGATTTTAATCTTGTTTTGGGTCTGTATCTTGAAAAAATTCTAGCAAGGAGTAGGCATGTACAGATCGCTCCTGGGACCCAAAAATTTCGAATTTTCGGGTGTTTTGAACCTGAATTTGGGATATAGACGGGTACAGAAGATGCATACACATATTGACTTTGGGCAGCTAAAATATCGATTTTCAGCATGTTTTAGGCTTGTATTTTGAAAATACTCTAACACGGAGTATGCATGTACAGATGGCTTTTGGGACCCAAAAATATCGATTATTCGGGTGTTTTTGAGTCTGAATTTATGATATAAACGGGTACAGAAGATGCATGCACATATAGACTTTGGGCACCCAAAATATCGATTTTGAGCATGTTCTGAGCCTATATTTGGAAAACATTCTAGCACTGAGTAGGCATATACAGATCGCTTCTGGGACCCAAAAATATCGAATTTTTGGGTGTTTTGAGCCTGAATTTGGGATATACCCGGGTACAGAGGATGCATACACATATTGACTTTGGGCACATAAAATATCGATTTTCATCATGTTTTGGGCCTTAAATTTAAAAACACTCTAACACGGAGTATGCACGTACAGATCGCTTCTGGGACACAAAAATATCGATTTTTTGGGTGTTTTGAGCCTGAATTTGGGATATACCCGGGTACAGAGGATGCATGCACATATCGACTTTTTGCACCTAAAATATCGATTTTGAGCATGTTTTGGGTCTGTATCTTGAAAACATTCTAGCAAGGAGTAGGCATGTACAGATCGCTTCTGGGACCCAAAAATACCCAATTTTCTGGTGTTTTGAACCTGAATTTGGGATATACAGGGGTACAGAAGATGCATACACATATTGACTTTGGGCACCTAAAATATATATTTTCAGCATGTTTTGAGCCTGTATTTTGAAAATACTTTAACACGGAGAAGGCATGTACAGATCGCTTCTGGGACCCAAAAATATCGAATTTTCGGATGTTTTGAGCCTGAATTTGAGATATAAACGGGTACAGAAGATGCATGCACATATCGACTTTTTGCACCTAAAATATCGATTTTGAGCATGTTTTGGGTCTGTATATTGAAAACATTCTAGCAAGAAGTAGGCATTTACAGATTGCTTCTGGGACCCCAAAATATCGAATTTTCTGATGTTTTGAACCTGAATTTGGGATATAGACGGGTACAGAAGATGCATACACATATTGACTTTGGGCAGCTAAAATATCGATTTTCAGCATGTATTAGGCTTGTATTTTGAAAATACTCTGACACGGAGTATGCATGTACAGATGGCTTTTGGGACCCAAAAATATCGAATATTCGGGTGTTTTGAGTCTGAATTTGAGATATAAACGGGTACAGAAGATGCATGCACATATCGACTTTAGGCACCCAATATATCGATTTTGAGCATATTTTGGGCCTGTATTTTTAAAATACTCTAACACGAAATAGACACGTACAGATCGCTTCTGGGACACAAAAATATCGAATTTTTGGGTGTTTTGAGCCTGAATTTGAGATATAAACGGGTACAGAAGTTGCATGCACATATCGACTTTGGGCACCCAAAATATCGATTTTTAGCATGTTCTGAGCCTATATTTTGAAAACATTCTAGCACTGAGTAGGCATGTACAGATCGCTTCTGGGACCCAAAAATATTGAATTTTCGGGAGTTTTGAGCCTGAATTTGAGATATAACCGGGTACAGAGAATGCATACACATATTGACTTTGTGCACCTAAAATATCAATTTTTTAGCATGTTTTGGGCCTGTTCTTTAAAAACACTCTAACACGGAGTATGCATGTACAGATCGCTTCTGGGACCCAAAAATATCGAATTTTCGGAGTTTTGAGCCAGAATTTGAGATATAAACGGGTACAGAAGATGCATGCACATATCGATTTTTTGCACTTAATTAAAATATCGATTTTGAGCATGTTTTGGGTCTGTATCTTGAAAACATTCTAGCAAGGAGTAGGCATGTACAGATCGCTACTGGGACCCAAAAATATCGAATTTTCTGGTGTTTTGAACCTGAATTTGATATATAGACGGGTACAGAAGATGCATACACATATTGACTTTTAGCACCTAAAATATAGATTTTCAGCATGTTTTAGGCCTGTATTTTGAAAATACTTTAACACGGAGAAGGCATGTACAGATCGCTTCTGGGACCCAAAAATATCGAATTTTCGGGTCTTTTGAGCCTGAATTTGAGATATAAACGGATACAGAAGATGCATGCACATATTGACTTTGGGTACCTAAAATATCGATTTTGAGCATGTTTTGGGCCTGTATTTTGAAAATACTGTACCACGGAGTAGGCATGTACAGATCGCTTCTGGGACACAAAAATATGGATTTTTTGGGTGTTTTGGGCCTGAATTTGAGATATAAACGGGTACAGAAGATGCATGCACATATCGACTTTTTGCACCTAAAATATCGATTTTGATCTTGTTTTGGGTCTGTATCTTGAAAAAATTCTAGCAAGGAGTAGGCATGTACAGATCGCTCCTGGGACCCAAAAATATCGAATTTTCGGGTGTTTTGAACCTGAATTTGGGATATACACGGGTACAGAAGATGCATACACATATTGACTTTGGGCAGCTAAAATATCGATTTTCAGCATGTTTTAGGCTTGTATTTTGAAAATACTCTAACACGGAGTATGTATGTACAGATGGCTTTTGGGACCCAAAAATTTCGATTATTCGGGTGTTTTGAGTCTGAATTTATGATATAAACGGGTACAGAAGATTCATGCACATATCGTCTTTGGGCACCCAATATATCGATTTTGAGCATGTTTTGGGCCTGTATTTTTAAAATACTCTAACACGGAGTAGACACGTACAGATCGCTTCTGGGACACAAAAATATCAAATTTTTGGGTATTTTGAGCCTGAATTTGAGATATAAACGGGTACAGAAGATGCATGCACATATCGACTTTGGGCACCCAAAATATCGATTTTTAGCATGTTTTGAGCCTATATTTTGAAAACATTCTAGCACTGAGTAGGCATGTACAGATCGCTTCTGGGACCCAAAAATATTGAATTTTCGGGTGTTTTGAGCCTGAATTTGAGATATAACCGGGTACAGAGAATGCATACACATATTGACTTTGTGCACATAAAATATCAATTTTCAGCATGTTTTGGGCCTGTATTTTAAAAACACTCTAACACGGAGTATGCATATACAGATCGCTTCTGGGATCCAAAAATATCGAATTTTAGAGTGTTTTGAACCTGAATTTGGGATATAGACTGGTACAGAAGATGCATAAACATATTGAGTTTGGGCAGCTAAAATATCGATTTGCAGCATGTTTTAGGCCTGTATTTTGAACATACTCTAACACGGAGTATGCATGTACAGATCGCTTAAGGGACCCAAAAATATGGAATTTTCGGGTGTTTTGAGCTTGAATTTGAGATATAAACGGGTACAGAAGATGCATGCACATATCGACTTTGGGCACCTAAAATATCGATTACGATCATGTTTTGGGTCTGTATCTTTAAAAAATTCTTGCAAGGAGTAGGCATGTACAGATCGCTTCTCGGACCCAAAAATATCGAATTTACGGAGCTTTGAGCCTGAATTTGAGATATAAACGGGTACAGAAGATGCATGCACATATCGGCTTTTTGCACTTAAAATATCGTTTTTGAGCATGTTTTGGGTCTGTATCTTGAAAACATTCTAGCAAGGAGTAGGCATGTACAGATCGCTTCTGGGACCCGAAAATACCGAATTTTCTGGTGTTTTGAACCTGAATTTGAGATATAGACGGGTACAGAAGATACATACACATATTGACTTTTGGCACCTAAAATATAGATTTTCAGCATGTTTTAAGCCTGTATTTTGAAAATACTTTAACACGGAGACGGCATGTACAGATCGCTTCTGGGACCCAAAAATATCGAATTTTCGGGTGTTTTGAGCCTGAATTTGAGATATAAACGGATACAGAAGATGCATGCACATATTGACTTTGGGCACCTAAAATATCGATTTTGAGCATGTTTTGGGCCTGTATTTTGAAAATACTGTACCACGGAGTAGGCATGTACAGATCGCTTCTGGGACACAAAAATATGGATTTTTTGGGTGTTTTGGGCCTGAATTTGAGATATAAACGGGTACAGAAGATGCATGCACATATCGACTTTTTGCACCTAAAATATCGATTTTGATCTTGTTTTGGGTCTGTATCTTGAAAAAATTCTAGCAAGGAGTAGGCATGTACAGATCGCTCCTGGGACCCAAAAATATCAAATTTTCGGGTGTTTTGAACCTGAATTTGGGATATAGACTGGTACAGAAGATGCATACACATATTGACTTTGGGCAGCTAAAATATCGATTTTCAGCATGTTTTAGGCTTTTATTTTGAAAATACTCTAACACGGAGTATGTATGTACAGATGGCTTTTGGGACCCAAAAATTTCGATTATTCGGGTGTTTTGAGTCTGAATTTATGATATAAACGGGTACAGAAGATGCATGCACATATCGTCCTTGGGCACCCAATATATCGATTTTGAGCATGTTTTGGGCCTGTATTTTTAAAATACTCTAACACGGAGTAGACACGTACAGATCGCTTCTGGGACACAAAAATATCAAATTTTTGGGTGTTTTGAGCCTGAATTTGAGATATAAACGGGTACAGAAGATGCATGCACATATCGACTTTGGGCACCCAAAATATCGATTTGTAGCATGTTCTGAGCCTATATTATGAAAACATTCTAGCACTGAGTAGGCATGTACAGATCGCTTCTGGGACCCAAAAATATTGAATTTTCGGGTGTTTTGAGCCTGAATTTGAGATATAACCGGGTACAGAGAATGCATACACATATTGACTTTGTGCACCTAAAATATCAATTTTCAGCATGTTTTGGGCCTGTATTTTAAAAACACTCTAACACGGAGTATGCATATACAGATCGCTTCTGGGATCCAAAAATATCGAATTTTCGAGTGTTTTGAACCTGAATTTGGGATATAGACTGGTACAGAAGATGCATACACATATTGAGTTTGGGCAGCTAAAATATCGATTTGCAGCATGTTTTAGGCCTGTATTTTGAACATACTCTAACACGGAGTATGCATGTACAGATCGCTTAAGGGACCCAAAAATATGGAATTTTCGGGTGTTTTGAGCTTGAATTTGAGATATAAACGGGTACAGAAGATGCATGCACATATCGACTTTGGGCACCTAAAATATCGATTACGATCATGTTTTGGGTCTGTATCTTTCAAAAATTCTTGCAAGGAGTAGGCATGTACAGATCGCTTCTCGGACCCAAAAATATCGAATTTACGGAGCTTTGAGCCTGAATTTGAGATATAAACGGGTACAGAAGATGCATGCACATATCGGCTTTTTGCACATAAAATATCGATTTTGAGCATGTTTTGGGTCTGTATCTTGAAAACATTCTAGCAAGGAGTAGGCATGTACAGATCGCTTCTGGGACCCGAAAATACCGAATTTTCGGGTGTTTTGAACCTGAATTTGGGATATAGACTGGTACAGAAGATGCATACACATATTGACTTTGGGCAGCTAAAATATCGATTTTCAGCATGTTTTAGGCTTTTATTTTGAAAATACTCTAACACGGAGTATGTATGTACAGATGGCTTTTGGGACCCAAAAATTTCGATTATTCGGGTGTTTTGAGTCTGAATTTATGATATAAACGGGTACAGAAGATGCATGCACATATCGTCCTTGGGCACCCAATATATCGATTTTGAGCATGTTTTGGGCCTGTATTTTTAAAATACTCTAACACGGAGTAGACACGTACAGATCGCTTCTGGGACACAAAAATATCAAATTTTTGGGTGTTTTGAGCCTGAATTTGAGATATAAACGGGTACAGAAGATGCATGCACATATCGACTTTGGGCACCCAAAATATCGATTTGTAGCATGTTCTGAGCCTATATTATGAAAACATTCTAGCACTGAGTAGGCATGTACAGATCGCTTCTGGGACCCAAAAATATTGAATTTTCGGGTGTTTTGAGCCTGAATTTGAGATATAACCGGGTACAGAGAATGCATACACATATTGACTTTGTGCACCTAAAATATCAATTTTCAGCATGTTTTGGGCCTGTATTTTAAAAACACTCTAACACGGAGTATGCATATACAGATCGCTTCTGGGATCCAAAAATATCGAATTTTCGAGTGTTTTGAACCTGAATTTGGGATATAGACTGGTACAGAAGATGCATACACATATTGAGTTTGGGCAGCTAAAATATCTATTTGCAGCATGTTTTAGGCCTGTATTTTGAACATACTCTAACACGGAGTATGCATGTACAGATCGCTTAAGGGACCCAAAAATATGGAATTTTCGGGTGTTTTGAGCTTGAATTTGAGATATAAACGGGTACAGAAGATGCATGCACATATCGACTTTGGGCACCTAAAATATCGATTACGATCATGTTTTGGGTCTGTATCTTTCAAAAATTCTTGCAAGGAGTAGGCATGTACAGATCGCTTCTCGGACCCAAAAATATCGAATTTACGGAGCTTTGAGCCTGAATTTGAGATATAAACGGGTACAGAAGATGCATGCACATATCGGCTTTTTGCACATAAAATATCGATTTTGAGCATGTTTTGGGTCTGTATCTTGAAAACATTCTAGCAAGGAGTAGGCATGTACAGATCGCTTCTGGGACCCGAAAATACCGAATTTTCTGGTGTTTTAAACCTGAATTTGAGATATAGACGGGTACAGAAGATGCATACACATATTAACTTTGGGCACCTAAAATATAGATTTTCAGCATGTTTTGAGCCTGTATTTTGAAAATACTTTAACACGGAGAAGGCATGTACAGATCGCTTCTGGGACCCAAAAATATCGAATTTTCGGATGTTTTGAGCCTGAATTTGAGATATAAACGGGTACAGAAGATGCATGCACATATCGACTTTTTGCACCTAAAATATCGATTTTGAGCATGTTTTGGGTCTGTATCTTGAAAACATTCTAGCAAGAAGTAGGCATGTACAGATTGCTTCTGAGACCCAAAAATATCGAATTTTCGAATGTTTTGAACCTGAATTTGGGATATAGACGGGTACAGAAGATGCATA
Organism: Petrolisthes cinctipes; assembly: GCA_033782935.1. Lineage (NCBI taxonomy): Eukaryota > Metazoa > Arthropoda > Malacostraca > Decapoda > Porcellanidae > Petrolisthes > Petrolisthes cinctipes. Next base: position 1,644,569 of record JAWQEG010000167.1, read on the forward strand.
GACATATTGACTTTGGGCAGCTAAAATATCGATTTTCAGCATGTTTTAGGCTTGTATTTTGAAAATACTCTGACACGGAGTATGCATGTACAGATGGCTTTTGGGACCCAAAAATATCGAATATTCGGGTGTTTTGAGTCTGAATTTGAGATATAAACGGGTACAGAAGATGCATGCAAATATCGACTTTAGGCACCCAATATATCGATTTTGAGCATATTTTGGGCCTGTATTTTTTAAATACTCTAACACGGAGTAGACACGTACAGATCGCTTCTGGGACACAAAAATATCGATTTTTTGGGTGTTTTGATCCTGAATTTAAGATATAAACGGGTACAGAAGTTGCATGCACATATCGACTTTGGGCACCCAAAATATCGATTTTTAGCATGTTTTGGACCTATATTTTGAAAACATTCTAGCACTGAGTAGGCATGTACAGATCGCTTCAGGGACCCAAAAATATTGAATTTTCGGGAGTTTTGAGCCTGAATTTGAGATATAACCGGGTACAGAGAATGCATACACATATTGACTTTGTGCACCTAAAATATCAATTTTTTAGCATGTTTTGGGCCTGTACTTTAAAAACACTCTAACACGGAGTATGCATGTACAGATCGCTTATGGGACCCAAAAATATCGAATTTTCGGAATTTTGAGCCTGAATTTGAGATATAAACGGGTACAGAAGATGCATGCACATATCGACTTTTTGCACTTAATTAAAATATCGATTTTGAGCATGTTTTGGGTCTGTATCTTAAAAACATTCTAGCAAGGAGTAGGCATGTACAGATCGCTTCTGGGACCCAAAAATATTGAATTTTCTGATGTTTTGAACCAGAATTAGGGATATACACGGGTACAGAAGATGCATACACATATTGACTTTGGGCACATAAAAAATCGATTTTCAGCATGTTTTGGGCCTGTAATTTAAAAACACTCTAACACGGAGTATGCACGTACAGATCGCTTCTGGGACCCAAAAACATTGAATTTTCGGGTGTTTTGAGCATGAATTTGAGATATAAACGGGTACAGAAGATGCATGCACATATCGACTTTGGGCACCTAAAATATCGATTTTGAGCATGTTATGGGCCTGTATTTTGAAAATACTCAAACACGGTGTAGACATGTACAGATCGCTTCTAGGACACAAAAATATCGATTTTTTGGGTGTTTTGAGCCTGAATTTGAGATATAAACGGGTACAGAAGATGCATGCACATATCGACTTTGGGACCCAAAATATCGATTTTTAGTATGTTTTGGGCGTATAATTTGAAAATATTCTAGCACTGAGTAGGCATGTACAGATCGCTTCTGCCATGGGACCCAAAAATATCGAATTTTCGGGGGTTTTGAGCCTGAATTTGGGATATAACCGGGTACAGAAGATGCATACACATATTAACTTTGGGCACCTAAAATATAGATTTTCAGCATGTTTTAAGCCTGTATTTTGAAAATACTTTAACACGGAGAAGGCATGTACAGATCGCTTCTTGGACCCAAAAAAATCGAATTTTCGGGTGTTTTGAGCCAGAATTTGAGATATAAACGGATACAGAAGATGCATGCACATATAGACTTTGGGCACCCAAAATATCGATTTTGAGCATGTTCTGAGCCTATATTTGGAAAACATTCTAGCACTGAGTAGGCATATACAGATCGCTTCTGGGACCCAAAAATATTGAATTTTCGGGTGTTTTGAGCCTGAATTTGAGATATAACCGGGTACAGAGAATGCATACACATATTGACTTTTTGCACTTAAAATATCGATTTTGAGCATGTTTTGGGTCTGTATCTTGAAAACATTCTAGGAAGGAGTAGGTATGTACAGATCGCTTCTGGGACCCAAAAATATCGAATTTTCTGATGTTTTGAACCAGAATTAGGGATATACACGGTTACAGAAGATGCATACACATATTGACTTTGGGCACATAAAATATCGATTTTCATCATGTTTTGGGCCTTTAACTTAAAAACACTCTAACACGGAGTATGCACGTACAGATCGCTTCTGGGACACAAAAATATCGATTTTTTGGGTGTTTTGAGCCTGAATTTGGGATATACCCGGGTACAGAGGATGCATGCACATATCGACTTTTTGCACCTAAAATATCGATTTTGAGCATGTTTTGGGTCTGTATCTTGAAAACATTCTAGCAAGGAGTAGGCATGTACAGATCGCTTCTGGGACCCAAAAATACCCAATTTTCTGGTGTTTTGAACCTGAATTTGGGATATACAGGGGTACAGAAGATGCATACACATATTGACTTTGGGCACCTAAAATATAGATTTTCAGCATGTTTTGAGCCTGTATTTTGAAAATACTTTAACACGGAAAAGGCATGTACAGGTCGCTTCTGGGACCCAAAAATATCGAATTTTCGGATGTTTTGAGCCTGAATTTGAGATATAAACGGGTACAGAAGATGCATGCACATATCGACTTTTTGCACCTAAAATATCGATTTTGAGCATGTTTTGGGTCTGTATATTGAAAACATTCTAGCAAGAAGTAGGCATTTACAGATTGCTTCTGGGACCCAAAAATATCGAATTTTCGAATGTTTTGAACCTGAATTTGGGATATAGACGGGTACAGAAGATGCATACACATATTGACTTTGGGCAGCTAAAATATCGATTTTCAGCATGTTTTAGGCTTGTATTTTGAAAATACTCTGACACGGAGTATGCATGTACAGATGGCTTTTGGGACCCAAAAATATCGAATATTCGGGTGTTTTGAGTCTGAATTTGAGATATAAACGGGTACAGAAGATGCATGCACATATCAACTTTAGGCACCCAATATATCGATTTTGAGCATATTTTGGGCCTGTATTTTTAAAATACTCTAACACGAAATAGACACGTAGAGATCGCTTCTGGGACACAAAAATATCGAATTTTTGGGTGTTTTGAGCCTGAATTTGAGATATTAACGGGTACAGAAGTTGCATGCACATATCGACTTTGGGCACCCAAAATATCGATTTTTAGCATGTTCTGAGCCTATATTTTGAAAACATTCTAGCACTGAGTAGGCATGTACAGATCGCTTCTGGGACCCAAAAATATTAAATTTTCTGGAGTTTTGAGCCTGAATTTGAGATATAACCGGGTACAGAGAATGCATACACATATTGACTTTGTGCACCTAAAATATCAATTTTTTAGCATGTTTTGGGCCTGTTCTTTAAAAACACTCTAACACGGAGTATGCATGTACAGATCGCTTCTGGGACCCAAAAATATCGAATTTTCGGAGTTTTGAGCCAGAATTTGAGATATAAACGGGTACAGAAGATGCATGCACATATCGACTTTTTGCACTTAATTAAAATATCGATTTTGAGCATGTTTTGGGTCTGTATCTTGAAAACATTCTAGCAAGGAGTAGGCATGTACAGATCGCTACTGGGACCCAAAAATATCGAATTTTCTGGTGTTTTGAACCTGAATTTGAGATATAGACGGGTACAGAAGATGCATACACATATTGACTTTTAGCACCTAAAATATAGATTTTCAGCATGTTTTAAGCCTGTATTTTGAAAATACTTTAACACGGAGAAGGCATGTACAGATCGCTTCTGGGACCCAAAAATATCGAATTTTCGGGTGTTTTGAGCCTGAATTTGAGATATAAACGGATACAGAAGATGCATGCACATATTGACTTTGGGTACCTAAAATATCGATTTTGAGCATGTTTTGGGCCTGTATTTTGAAAATACTGTACCACGGAGTAGGCATGTACAGATCGCTTCTGGGACACAAAAATATGGATTTTTTGGGTGTTTTGGGCCTGAATTTGAGATATAAACGGGTACAGAAGATGCATGCACATATCGACTTTTTGCACCTAAAATATCGATTTTGATCTTGTTTTGGGTCTGTATCTTGAAAAAATTCTAGCAAGGAGTAGGCATGTACAGATCGCTCCTGGGACCCAAAAATATCGAATTTTCGGGTGTTTTGAACCTGAATTTGGGATATACACGGGTACAGAAGATGCATACACATATTGACTTTGGGCAGCTAAAATATCGATTTTCAGCATGTTTTAGTCTTGTATTTTGAAAATACTCTAACACGGAGTATGTATGTACAGATGGCTTTTGGGACCCAAAAATTTCGATTATTCGGGTGTTTTGAGTCTGAATTTATGATATAAACGGGTACAGAAGATGCATGCACATATCGTCTTTGGGCACCCAATATATCGATTTTGAGCATGTTTTGGGCCTGTATTTTTAAAATACTCTATCACGGAGTAGACACGTACAGATCGCTTCTGGGACACAAAAATATCAAATTTTTGGGTGTTTTGAGCCTGAATTTGAGATATAAACGGGTACAGAAGATGCATGCACATATCGACTTTGGGCACCCAAAATATCGATTTTTAGCATGTTCTGAGCCTATATTTTGAAAACATTCTAGCACTGAGTAGGCATGTACAGATCGCTTCTGGGACCCAAAAATATTGAATTTTCGGGTGTTTTGAGCCTGAATTTGAGATATAACCGGGTACAGAGAATGCATACACATATTGACTTTGTGCACCTAAAATATCAATTTTTTAGCATGTTTTGGGCCTGTATTTTAAAAACACTCTAACACGGAGTATGCATATACAGATCGCTTCTGGGATCCAAAAATATCGAATTTTCGAGTGTTTTGAACCTGAATTTGGGATATAGACTGGTACAGAAGATGCATACACATATTGAGTTTGGGCAGCTAAAATATCGATTTGCAGCATGTTTTAGGCCTGTATTTTGAACATACTCTAATACGGAGTATGCATGTACAGATCGCTTAAGGGACCCAAAAATATGGAATTTTCGGGTGTTTTGAGCTTGAATTTGAGATATAAACGGGTACAGAAGATGCATGCACATATCGACTTTGGGCACCTAAAATATCGATTACGATCATGTTTTGGGTCTGTATCTTTAAAAAATTCTTGCAAGGAGTAGGCATGTACAGATCGCTTCACGGACCCAAAAATATCGAATTTACGGAGCTTTGAGCCTGAATTTGAGATATAAACGGGTACAGAAGATGCATGCACATATCGGCTTTTTGCACTTAAAATATCGTTTTTGAGCATGTTTTGGGTCTGTATCTTGAAAACATTCTAGCAAGGAGTAGGCATGTACAGATCGCTTCTGGGACCCGAAAATACCGAATTTTCTGGTGTTTTGAACCTGAATTTGAGATATAGACGGGTACAGAAGATGCATACACATATTGACTTTTGGCACCTAAAATATAGATTTTCAGCATGTTTTAAGCCTGTATTTTGAAAATACTGTACCACGGAGTAGGCATGTACAGATCGCTTCTGGGACACAAAAATATGGATTTTTTGGGTGTTTTGGGCCTGAATTTGAGATATAAACGGGTACAGAAGATGCATGCACATATCGACTTTTTGCACCTAAAATATCGATTTTGATCTTGTTTTGGGTCTGTATCTTGAAAAAATTCTAGCAAGGAGTAGGCATGTACAGATCGCTCCTGGGACCCAAAAATATCAAATTTTCGGGTGTTTTGAACCTGAATTTGGGATATAGACTGGTACAGAAGATGCATACACATATTGACTTTGGGCAGCTAAAATATCGATTTTCAGCATGTTTTAGGCTTGTATTTTGAAAATACTCTAACACGGAGTATGTATGTACAGATGGCTTTTGGGACCCAAAAATTTCGATTATTCGGGTGTTTTGAGTCTGAATTTATGATATAAACGGGTACAGAAGATGCATGCACATATCGTCTTTGGGCACCCAATATATCGATTTTGAGCATGTTTTGGGCCTGTATTTTTAAAATACTCTAACACGGAGTAGACACGTACAGATCGCTTCTGGGACACAAAAATATCAAATTTTTGGGTGTTTTGAGCCTGAATTTGAGATATAAACGGGTACAGAAGATGCATGCACATATCGACTTTGGGCACCCAAAATATCGATTTTTAGCATGTTCTGAGCCTATATTTTGAAAACATTCTAGCACTGAGTAGGCATGTACAGATCGCTTCTGGGACCCAAAAATATTGAATTTTCGGGTGTTTTGAGCCTGAATTTGAGATATAACCGGGTACAGAGAATGCATACACATATTGACTTTGTGCACCTAAAATATCAATTTTCAGCATGTTTTGGGCCTGTATTTTAAAAACACTCTAACACGGAGTATGCATATACAGATCGCTTCTGGGATCCAAAAATATCGAATTTTCGAGTGTTTTGAACCTGAATTTGGGATATAGACTGGTACAGAAGATGCATACACATATTGAGTTTGGGCAGCTAAAATATCGATTTGCAGCATGTTTTAGGCCTGTATTTTGAACATACTCTAACACGGAGTATGCATGTACAGATCGCTTAAGGGACCCAAAAATATGGAATTTTCGGGTGTTTTGAGCTTGAATTTGAGATATAAACGGGTACAGAAGATGCATGCACATATCGACTTTGGGCACCTAAAATATCGATTACGATCATGTTTTGGGTCTGTATCTTTAAAAAATTCTTGCAAGGAGTAGGCATGTACAGATCGCTTCTCGGACCCAAAAATATCGAATTTACGGAGCTTTGAGCCTGAATTTGAGATATAAACGGGTACAGAAGATGCATGCACATATCGGCTTTTTGCACTTAAAATATCGATTTTGAGCATGTTTTGGGTCTGTATCTTGAAAACATTCTAGCAAGGAGTAGGCATGTACAGATTGCTTCTGGGACCCGAAAATACCGAATTTTCTGGTGTTTTAAACCTGAATTTGAGATATAGACGGGTACAGAAGATGCATACACATATTAACTTTGGGCACCTAAAATATAGATTTTCAGCATGTTTTAAGCCTGTATTTTGAAAATACTTTAACACGGAGAAGGCATGTACAGATCGCTTCTGGGACCCAAAAATATCGAATTATCGGGTGTTTTGAGCCTGAATTTGAGATATAAACGGATACAGAAGATGCATGCACATATCGACTTTGGGCACCTAAAATATCGATTTTGAGCATGTTTTGTGCCTGTATTTTGTTAATACTGTACCACGGAGTAGGCATGTACAGAACGCTTCTGGGACACAAAAATATGGATTTTTTGGGCATTTTGAGCCTGAATTTGAGATATAGACGGGTACAGAAGATGCATGCACATATCGACTTTGGACACCTAAAATATTGATTTTTTGGATGTTTTGGGACTGTATTTTAAAAATGCTCTAACACGGAGTAGACATGTACAGATCGCTTTTGGGACCCAAAAATATCGAATTTTCGGGTGTTTTGAGCCTGAATTTGAGATATAAACGGGTTCAGAAGATTCATGCACATATCCACTTTTTGCACCTAAAATATCGATTTTGATCTGGTTTAGGGTCTGTATCTTGAAAAAATTCTAGCAAGGAGTAGGCATGTACAAATCGCTCCTGGGACCCAAAAATATCGAATTTTCGGGTGTTTTGAACCAGAATTTGGGATATAGACGGATACAGAAGATGCATGCACATATCGACTTTGGGCACCTAAAATATCGATTTTGAGCATGTTTTGGGCCTGTATTTCGAAAATACTCTAACACGAAGTAGGCATGTACACATCGCTTCTAGTACCCAAAAATATCGAATTTTCGGGTGTTTTGAGCCTGAATTTGAGATATAAACGGATACAGAAGATGCATGCACATATCGACTTTGGGCACCTAAAATATCGATTTTGAGCATGTTTTGTGCCTGTATTTTGTTAATACTGTACCACGGAGTAGGCATGTACAGAACGCTTCTGGGACACAAAAATATGGATTTTTTGGGTATTTTGAGCCTGAATTTGAGATATAAACGGGTACAGAAGATGCATGCACATATCGACTTTGGACACCTAAAATATCGATTTTTAGGATGTTTTGGGACTGTATTTTAAAAATACTCTAACACGGAGTAGACATGTACAGATCGCTTTTGGGACCCAAAAATATCGAATTTTCGGGTGTTTTGAGCCTGAATTTGAGATATAAACGGGTTCAGAAGATGCATGCACATATCCACTTTTTGCACCTAAAATATCGATTTTGATCTTGTTTAGGGTCTGTATCTTGAAAAAATTCTAGCAAGGAGTAGGCATGTACAAATCGCTCCTGGGACCCAAAAATATCGAATTTTCGGGTGTTTTGAACCAGAATTTGGGATATAGACGGATACAGAAGATGCATGCACATATCGACTTTGGGCACCTAAAATATCGATTTTGAGCATGTTTTGGACCTATATTTCGAAAATACTCTAACACGAAGTAGGCATGTACACATCGCTTCTAGTACCCAAAAATATCGAATTTTCGGGTGTTTTGAGCCTGAATTTGAGATATAAACGGGTACAGAAGATGCATGCACATATCGACTTTTTGCACCTAAAATATCGATTTTGAGCATGTTTTGGGTCTGTATCTTGAAAACATTCTAGCAAAAAGTAGGCATGTACAGATTGCTTCTGGGACCCAAAAATGTCGAATTTTCGAATGTTTTGAACCTGAATTTGGGATATAGACGGTTACAGAAGATGCATACACATATTGACTTTGGGCACCTAAAATATCGATTTTGAGCATGTTTTGGGTGTGTATTGTGAAAATACTCTAACAAGAAGTAGGCATGTACAGATCGCTTCTGGGACACAAAAATATCGAATTTTCGGGTGTTTTGAGCCTGAATTTGGGATATAAACGGGTACAGAAGATGCATGAACATATCGACTTTGGACACTTAAATTTTCGATTTTAAGCATGTTTTGAGCCTATATTTTGAAAATATTCTAGCACTGAGTAGGCATGTACAGATCGCTTCTGGTACCAAAAAATATTGAATTTTCCGTCGTTTTGAGCCTGAATTTGAGATATAAACGGGTACTTAAGATGCATGCAGATATCAACTTTCGGCACCCAAAATATCGATTTTTAGCATGTTTTGGGCCAATATTTTGAAAATACTCTAACACAGAGTAGGCATGTACAGATCGCTTCTGGGACCCAAAAATATCTAATTTTCGGGTGTTTTGAGCCTGAATTTAGGATATAAACGGGTACAGAAGATGCATACACATATTGACTTTGGGCACCTCAAACATCGATTTTCAGCATGTTTTGGGCCTGAATTTGGAAATACTATAACACGGAATAGGCATGTACAGATTGCTTCTGGGGCCCAAAAATATCGAATTTTCGGATGTTTTGAGCCTGAATTTGAGATATAATCGGGTACAGAAGATGCATGCTCATATCCACTTTGGGCACCTAAAATATCGATTTTCAGCATGTTTTGGGCCTGTATTTTGAAAGTACTCTAACACGGAGTATGCATGTACAGATCGCTTCTGGGACTCAAAAATATCGAATTTTCGGTTGTTTTGAGCCTGAATTTAAGATATAAACGGGTAGAGAAGATGCATGCACATATCGACTATGTGGAGCTAAAATAACGATTTTCGGCATGTTTTGGGCATTTATTTTGAAAATACTCTAACACGAAGTATGCATGTACAGATATCTTCTGTGACACAAAAATATCGAATTTTCGGGTGTTTTGAGCCTGAATTCGAGATATAAACGGGTACAGAAGATGCATGCACATATCGACTTTGGACACCTAAATAATCGATTTTTAGCATGTTTTGAGCCTATATTTTGAAAACATTCTGGCACTGAGTAGGCATGTACAGATCGCTTCTGTGACCCAATAATATCGAATTTTCGGTTGTCTTGAGAATGAATTTGGGATTTAAACGGGTACAGAAGATGCATAGACATATGGACTTTGTGCACCTCAAATATCGATTTTCAGCATGTTTTGGGCCTGTATTTTGAAAATATTCTAACACGGAATAGGCATGTACAGATTGCTTCTGGGACCCAAAAATATCGAATTTTCGGGTATTTTGAGCATGAATTTGAGATATAATCGGTTACAGAAGATGCATGCTCATATCCGCTTTGGGCACCTAAGATATCGATTTTCAGCATGTTTTGGGCCTGAATTTTGAAAGTACTCTAACACGGAGTAGGCATGCACAGATCGCTTCTGGGACCCAAAATATCGAATTTTCGGGTGTTTAGAGCCTGAATTTGAGATATAAACGGGTACAGAAGATGCATGCACATATCGACATTGGGCACCTATAATATCGATTTTTAGCTTGATTTGGGCCTATATTTTAAAAATATTCTATCACTGAATAGGCATGTACAGATCGCTTCTCTGACCCAAAAATATCGAATTTTCGGGTGTTTCGAGCCTGAATTTGGGATATAAACAGGTACAGAAGATGCATACACATATTGACTTTGGGCACCTCAAATATCGAGATTCAGCATGTTTTGGGCCTGTATTTTTAAAATACTCTAACACGGAATAGGCATGTACAGATTGCTTCTGGGGCCCAAAAACATCGAATTTTTCGGGAATTTTGAGCATGAATTTGAGATATAATCGGGTACAGAAGATGCATGCTAATATCCACTTTGGGCACCTAAAATATCGATTTTCAGCATGTTTTGGGCATATATTTTGAAAGTACTCTAACACGGAGTAGGCATGTACAGATATCTTCTGGGACCCAAAAATATCGAATTTTCGGGTGTTTTGAGCCTGAATTTGAGATATAAACGGGTACAGAAGATGCATGCACATATCGACTATGTGGAGCTAAAATATCGATTTTCAGCATGTTTTGGGCATGTATTTTGAAAGTACTCTAACACGGAGTAGGCATGTACAGATATCTTCTGGGACCCCAAAATATCGAATTTTCGGGTGTTTTGAGCCTGAATTTGAGATATAAACTGGTACAGAAGATGCATGCACATATCGACTTTGGGCACCTAAACTATCGATTTTCAGCATGTTTTATGGCCTGTATTTTGAAAGTACTCTAACACGGAGTAGGCTTGTACAGACCGCTTCTGGGACCCAAAAATATTAAATTTTCGGGTGTTTTGAGCCTGAATTTGAGATATAAACGGGTACAGCATATGCATGCACATATCGACATTGGGCACCTATAATATCGATTTTTAGCTTGTTTTGGGCCTATATTTTGAAAATATTCTTTTACTGAGTAGGCATGTACAGATAGCTTCTGTGACCCAAAAATATCGAATTTTCGGGTGTTTTGATCGAGAATTTGTGATATAAACGGGTACAAACGATGTATGCACATATCGACTTTGGACAGGTAAAATATCGATTGTTAGCATATTTTAAGCCTATATTTTGAAAACATTATAGCACTAAGTAGACATGTACAGATCGCTTCGGTTACCCAAAAATATTGAATTTTTGGGTGTTTTGAGCCAGCATTTGAGATATGAACAGGTACTGAAGATGCATGCACATATCGACTATGTGGAGCTAAAATATCGAATTTTAGCATGTTTTAAGCCTATATTTTAAAAACATTTTAGCACTGAGTAGACATGTACAGATCGCTTCTGGGACCCAAAAATATCGTTTTTTCGGGTGCTTTGAGCCTGAATTTGGGATATAAAAGGGTACAGAACATGCATGCACATATCGACTTTGGGCACCTAAAATATCGATTTTCAGCTTGTTTTGGGCCTGTATATTGAAAGTACTCTAACACGGAGTAGGCATGTACAGATCGCGTCTGGGACCCAAAAATATTGAATTTTCGGGTATTTTGAGCCTGAATTTGATATGTAAACAGGTAATGAAGATGCATGCACATATCGACTCTTTGCTCCAAAAATATCGATTTTGAGCATGTTTTTGGCCTGTATTTTGAAAATATTCTATTACTGAGTTGGCATGTACAGATCGCTTCTGTGACCCAAAAATATAGAATTTTCGGGAGTTTTGAGCCTGAATTTGAGATATAACCGGGTACAGAGAATGCATACACATATTGACTTTGTGCACCTAAAATATCAATTTTTTAGCATGTTTTGGGCCTGTTCTTTAAAAACATTCTAACACGGAGTATGCATGTACAGATCGCTTCTGGGACCCAAAAATATCGAATTTTCGGAGTTTTGAGCCAGAATTTGAGATATAAACGGGTACAGAAGATGCATGCACATATCGACTTTTTGCACTTAATTAAAATATCGATTTTGAGCATGTTTTGGGTCTGTATCTTGAAAACATTCTAGCAAGGAGTAGGCATGTACAGATCGCTACTGGGACCCAAAAATATCGAATTTTCTGGTGTTTTGAACCTGAATTTGAGATATAGACGGGTACAGAAGATGCATACACATATTGACTTTTAGCACCTAAAATATAGATTTTCAGCATGTTTTAAGCCTGTATTTTGAAAATACTTTAACACGGAGAAGGCATGTACAGATCGCTTCTGGGACACAAAAATATCGAATTTTCGGGTGTTTTGAGCCTGAATTTGAGATATAAACGGATACAGAAGATGCATGCACATATTGACTTTGGGTACCTAAAATATCGATTTTGAGCATGTTTTGGGCCTGTATATTGAAAATACTGTACCACGGAGTAGGCATGTACAGATCGCTTCTGGGACACAAAAATATGGATTTTTTGGGTGTTTTGGGCCTGAATTTGAGATATAAACGGGTACAGAAGATGCATGCACATATCGACTTTTTGCACCTAAAATATCGATTTTGATCTTGTTTTGGGTCTGTATCTTGAAAAAATTCTAGCAAGGAGTAGGCATGTACAGATCGCTCCTGGGACCCAAAAATATCGAATTTTCGGGTGTTTTGAACCTGAATTTGGGATATACACGGGTACAGAAGATGCATACACATATTGACTTTGGGCAGCTAAAATATCGATTTTCAGCATGTTTTAGGCTTGTATTTTGAAAATACTCTAACACGGAGTATGTATGTACAGATGGCTTTTGGGACCCAAAAATTTCGATTATTCGGGTGTTTTGAGTCTGAATTTATGATATAAACGGGTACAGAAGATGCATGCACATATCGTCTTTGGGCACCCAATATATCGATTTTGAGCATGTTTTGGGCCTGTATTTTTAAAATACTCTAACACGGAGTAGACACGTACAGATCGCTTCTGGGACACAAAAATATCAAATTTTTGGGTGTTTTGAGCCTGAATTTGAGATATAAACGGGTACAGAAGATGCATGCACATATCGACTTTGGGCACCCAAAATATCGATTTTTAGCATGTTCTGGGCCTATATTTTGAAAACATTCTAGCACTGAGTAGGCATGTACAGATCGCTTCTGGGACCCAAAAATATTGAATTTTCGTGTGTTTTGAGCCTGAATTTGAGATATAACCGGGTACAGAGAATGCATACACATATTGACTTTGTGCACCTAAAATATCAATTTTCAGCATGTTTTGGGCCTGTATTTTAAAAACACTCTAACACGGAGTATGCATATACAGATCGCTTCTGGGATCCAAAAATATCGAATTTTCGAGTGTTTTGAACCTGAATTTGGGATATAGACTGGTACAGAAGATGCATACACATATTGAGTTTGGGCAGCTAAAATATCGATTTGCAGCATGTTTTAGGCCTGTATTTTGAACATACTCTAACACGGAGTATGCATGTACAGATCGCTTAAGGGACCCAAAAATATGGAATTTTCGGGTGTTTTGAGCTTGAATTTGAGATATAAACGGGTACAGAAGATGCATGCACATATCGACTTTGGGCACCTAAAATATCGATTACGATCATGTTTTGGGTCTGTATCTTTAAAAAATTCTTGCAAGGAGTAGGCATGTACAGATCGCTTCTCGGACCCAAAAATATCGAATTTACGGAGCTTTGAGCCTGAATTTGAGATATAAACGGGTACAGAAGATGCATGCACATATCGGCTTTTTGCACTTAAAATATCGATTTTGAGCATGTTTTGGGTCTGTATCTTGAAAACATTCTAGCAAGGAGTAGGCATGTACAGATCGCTTCTGGGACCCGAAAATACCGAATTTTCTGGTGTTTTGAACCTGAATTTGAGATATAGACGGGTACAGAAGATGCATACACATATTGACATTTGGCACCTAAAATATAGATTTTCAGCATGTTTTAAGCCTGTATTTTGAAAATACTTTAACACGGAGAAGGCATGTACAGATCGCTTCTGGGACCCAAAAATATCGAATTTTCGGGTGTTTTGAGCCTGAATTTGAGATATAAACGGATACAGAAGATGCATGCACATATTGACTTTGGGCACCTAAAATATCGATTTTGAGCATGTTTTGGGCCTGTATTTTGAAAATACTGTACCACGGAGTAGGCATGTACAGATCGCTTCTGGGACACAAAAATATGGATTTTTTGGGTGTTTTGGGCCTGAATTTGAGATATAAACGGGTACAGAAGATGCATGCACATATCGACTTTTTGCACCTAAAATATCGATTTTGATCTTGTTTTGGGTCTGTATCTTGAAAAAATTCTAGCAAGGAGTAGGCATGTACAGATCGCTCCTGGGACCCAAAAATATCAAATTTTCGGGTGTTTTGAACCTGAATTTGGGATATAGACTGGTACAGAAGATGCATACACATATTGACCTTGAGCAGCTAAAATATCGATTTTCAGCATGTTTTAGGCTTGTATTTTGAAAATACTCTAACACGGAGTATGTATGTACAGATGGCTTTTGGGACCCAAAAATTTCGATTATTCGGGTGTTTTGAGTCTGAATTTATGATATAAACGGGTACAGAAGATGCATGCACATATCGTCTTTGGGCACCCAATATATCGATTTTGAGCATGTTTTGGGCCTGTATTTTTAAAATACTCTAACACGGAGTAGACACGTACAGATCGCTTCTGGGACACAAAAATATCAAATTTTTGGGTGTTTTGAGCCTTAATTTGAGATATAAACGGGTACAGAAGATGCATGCACATATCGACTTTGGGCACCCAAAATATCGATTTTTAGCATGTTCTGAGCCTATATTTTGAAAACATTCTAGCACTGAGTAGGCATGTACAGATCGCTTCTGGGACCCAAAAATATTGAATTTTCGGGTGTTTTGAGCCTGAATTTGAGATATAACCGGGTACAGAGAATGCATACACATATTGACTTTGTGCACCTAAAATATCAATTTTCAGCATGTTTTGGGCCTGTATTTTAAAAACACTCTAACACGGAGTATGCATATACAGATCGCTTCTGGGATCCAAAAATATCGAATTTTCGAGTGTTTTGAACCTGAATTTGGGATATAGACTGGTACAGAAGATGCATACACATATTGAGTTTGGGCAGCTAAAATATCGATTTGCAGCATGTTTTAGGCCTGTATTTTGAACATACTCTAACACGGAGTATGCATGTACAGATCGCTTAAGGGACCCAAAAATATGGAATTTTCGGGTGTTTTGAGCTTGAATTTGAGATATAAACGGGTACTGAAGATGCATGCACATATCGACTTTGGGCACCTAAAATATCGATTACGATCATGTTTTGGGTCTGTATCTTTAAAAAATTCTTGCAAGGAGTAGGCATGTACAGATCGCTTCTCGGACCCAAAAATATCGAATTTACGGAGCTTTGAGCCTGAATTTGAGATATAAACGGGTACAGAAGATGCATGCACATATCGGCTTTTTGCACTTAAAATATCGATTTTGAGCATGTTTTGGGTCTGTATCTTGAAAACATTCTAGCAAGGAGTAGGCATGTACAGATCGCTTCTGGGACCCGAAAATACCGAATTTTCTGGTGTTTTGAACCTGAATTTGAGATATAGACGGGTACAGAAGATGCATACACATATTGACATTTGGCACCTAAAATATAGATTTTCAGCATGTTTTAAGCCTGTATTTTGAAAATACTTTAACACGGAGAAGGCATGTACAGATCGCTTCTGGGACCCAAAAATATCGAATTTTCGGGTGTTTTGAGCCTGAATTTGAGATATAAACGGATACAGAAGATGCATGCACATATTGACTTTGGGCACCTAAAATATCGATTTTGAGCATGTTTTGGGCCTGTATTTTGAAAATACTGTACCACGGAGTAGGCATGTACAGATCGCTTCTGGGACACAAAAATATGGATTTTTTGGGTGTTTTGGGCCTGAATTTGAGATATAAACGGGTACAGAAGATGCATGCACATATCGACTTTTTGCACCTAAAATATCGATTTTGATCTTGTTTTGGGTCTGTATCTTGAAAAAATTCTAGCAAGGAGTAGGCATGTACAGATCGCTCCTGGGACCCAAAAATATCGAATTTTCGGGTGTTTTGAACCTGAATTTGGGATATACACGGGTACAGAAGATGCATACACATATTGACTTTGGGCAGCTAAAATATCGATTTTCAGCATGTTTTAGGCTTGTATTTTGAAAATACTCTAACACGGAGTATGTATGTACAGATGGCTTTTGGGACCCAAAAATTTCGATTATTCGGGTGTTTTGAGTCTGAATTTATGATATAAACGGGTACAGAAGATGCATGCACATATCGTCTTTGGGCACCCAATATATCGATTTTGAGCATGTTTTGGGCCTGTATTTTTAAAATACTCTAACACGGAGTAGACACGTACAGATCGCTTCTGGGACACAAAAATATCAAATTTTTGGGTGTTTTGAGCCTGAATTTGAGATATAAACGGGTACAGAAGATGCATGCACATATCGACTTTGGGCACCCAAAATATCGATTTTTAGCATGTTCTGGGCCTATATTTTGAAAACATTCTAGCACTGAGTAGGCATGTACAGATCGCTTCTGGGACCCAAAAATATTGAATTTTCGTGTGTTTTGAGCCTGAATTTGAGATATAACCGGGTACAGAGAATGCATACACATATTGACTTTGTGCACCTAAAATATCAATTTTCAGCATGTTTTGGGCCTGTATTTTAAAAACACTCTAACACGGAGTATGCATATACAGATCGCTTCTGGGATCCAAAAATATCGAATTTTCGAGTGTTTTGAACCTGAATTTGGGATATAGACTGGTACAGAAGATGCATACACATATTGAGTTTGGGCAGCTAAAATATCGATTTGCAGCATGTTTTAGGCCTGTATTTTGAACATACTCTAACACGGAGTATGCATGTACAGATCGCTTAAGGGACCCAAAAATATGGAATTTTCGGGTGTTTTGAGCTTGAATTTGAGATATAAACGGGTACAGAAGATGCATGCACATATCGACTTTGGGCACCTAAAATATCGATTACGATCATGTTTTGGGTCTGTATCTTTAAAAAATTCTTGCAAGGAGTAGGCATGTACAGATCGCTTCTCGGACCCAAAAATATCGAATTTACGGAGCTTTGAGCCTGAATTTGAGATATAAACGGGTACAGAAGATGCATGCACATATCGGCTTTTTGCACTTAAAATATCGATTTTGAGCATGTTTTGGGTCTGTATCTTGAAAACATTCTAGCAAGGAGTAGGCATGTACAGATCGCTTCTGGGACCCGAAAATACCGAATTTTCTGGTGTTTTGAACCTGAATTTGAGATATAGACGGGTACAGAAGATGCATACACATATTGACATTTGGCACCTAAAATATAGATTTTCAGCATGTTTTAAGCCTGTATTTTGAAAATACTTTAACACGGAGAAGGCATGTACAGATCGCTTCTGGGACCCAAAAATATCGAATTTTCGGGTGTTTTGAGCCTGAATTTGAGATATAAACGGATACAGAAGATGCATGCACATATTGACTTTGGGCACCTAAAATATCGATTTTGAGCATGTTTTGGGCCTGTATTTTGAAAATACTGTACCACGGAGTAGGCATGTACAGATCGCTTCTGGGACACAAAAATATGGATTTTTTGGGTGTTTTGGGCCTGAATTTGAGATATAAACGGGTACAGAAGATGCATGCACATATCGACTTTTTGCACCTAAAATATCGATTTTGATCTTGTTTTGGGTCTGTATCTTGAAAAAATTCTAGCAAGGAGTAGGCATGTACAGATCGCTCCTGGGACCCAAAAATATCAAATTTTCGGGTGTTTTGAACCTGAATTTGGGATATAGACTGGTACAGAAGATGCATACACATATTGACCTTGAGCAGCTAAAATATCGATTTTCAGCATGTTTTAGGCTTGTATTTTGAAAATACTCTAACACGGAGTATGTATGTACAGATGGCTTTTGGGACCCAAAAATTTCGATTATTCGGGTGTTTTGAGTCTGAATTTATGATATAAACGGGTACAGAAGATGCATGCACATATCGTCTTTGGGCACCCAATATATCGATTTTGAGCATGTTTTGGGCCTGTATTTTTAAAATACTCTAACACGGAGTAGACACGTACAGATCGCTTCTGGGACACAAAAATATCAAATTTTTGGGTGTTTTGAGCCTTAATTTGAGATATAAACGGGTACAGAAGATGCATGCACATATCGACTTTGGGCACCCAAAATATCGATTTTTAGCATGTTCTGAGCCTATATTTTGAAAACATTCTAGCACTGAGTAGGCATGTACAGATCGCTTCTGGGACCCAAAAATATTGAATTTTCGGGTGTTTTGAGCCTGAATTTGAGATATAACCGGGTACAGAGAATGCATACACATATTGACTTTGTGCACCTAAAATATCAATTTTCAGCATGTTTTGGGCTTGTATTTTAAAAACACTCTAACACGGAGTATGCATATACAGATCGCTTCTGGGATCCAAAAATATCGAATTTTCGAGTGTTTTGAACCTGAATTTGGGATATAGACTGGTACAGAAGATGCATACACATATTGAGTTTGGGCAGCTAAAATATCGATTTGCAGCATGTTTTAGGCCTGTATTTTGAACATACTCTAACACGGAGTATGCATGTACAGATCGCTTAAGGGACCCAAAAATATGGAATTTTCGGGTGTTTTGAGCTTGAATTTGAGATATAAACGGGTACTGAAGATGCATGCACATATCGACTTTGGGCACCTATAATATCGATTACGATCATGTTTTGGGTCTGTATCTTTAAAAAATTCTTGCAAGGAGTAGGCATGTACAGATCGCTTCTCGGACCCAAAAATATCGAATTTACGGAGCTTTGAGCCTGAATTTGAGATATAAACGGGTACAGAAGATGCATCACATATCGGCTTTTTGCACTTAAAATATCGATTTTGAGCATGTTTTGGGTCTGTATCTTGAAAACATTCTAGCAAGGAGTAGGCATGTACAGATCGCTTCTGGGACCCGAAAATACCGAATTTTCTGGTGTTTTAAACCTGAATTTGAGATATAGACGGGTACAGAAGATGCATACATATATTAACTTTGGCACCTAAAATATAGATTTTCAGCATGTTTTAAGCCTGTATTTTGAAAATACTTTAACACGGAGAAGGCATGTACAGATCGCTTCTGGGACCCAAAAATATCGAATTATCGGGTGTTTTGAGCCTGAATTTGAGATATAAACGGATACAGAAGATGCATGCACATATCGACTTTGGGCACCTAAAATATCGATTTTGAGCATGTTTTGTGCCTGTATTTTGTTAATACTGTACCACGGAGTAGGCATGTACAGAACGCTTCTGGGACACAAAAATATGGATTTTTTGGGTATTTTGAGCCTGAATTTGAGATATAAACGGGTACAGAAGATGCATGCACATATCGACTTTGGACACCTAAAATATCGATTTGTAGGATGTTTTGGGACTGTATTTTAAAAATACTCTAACACGGAGTAGACATGTACAGATCGCTTTTGGGACCCAAAAATATCGAATTTTCGGGTGTTTTGAGCCTGAATTTGAGATATAAACGGGTTCAGAAGATGCATGCACATATCCACTTTTTGCACCTAAAATATCGATTTTGATCTTGTTTAGGGTCTGTATCTTGAAAAAATTCTAGCAAGGAGTGGGCATGTACAAATCGCTCCTGGGACCCAAAAATATCGAATTTTCGGGTGTTTTGAACCAGAATTTGGGATATAGACGGTTACAGAAGATGCATACACATATTGACTTTGGGCACCTAAAATATCGATTTTCAGCATGTTTTGGGTCTGTATTGTAAAAATACTCTAACAAGAAGTAGGCATGTACAGATCGCTTCTGGGACACAAAAATATCGAATTTTCGTGTGTTTTGAGCCTGAATTTGGGATATAAACGGGTACAGAAGATGCATGAACATTTCGACTTTGGACACTTAAATTTTCGATTTTAAGCATGTTTTGAGCCTATATTTTGAAAATATTCTAGCACTGAGTAGGCATGTACAGATCGCTTCTGGGACCAAAAAAAATTGAATTTTCCGTCGTTTTGAGCCTGAATTTGAGATATAAACGGGTACTTAAGATGCATGCAGATATCAACTTTCGGCACCCAAAATATCGATTTTTAGCATGTTTTGGGCCAATATTTTGAAAATACTCTAACACAGAGTAGGCATGTACAGATCGCTTCTGGGACCCAAAAATATCTAATTTTCGGGTGTTTTGAGCCTGAATTTAGGATATAAACGGGTACAGAAGATGCATACACATATTGACTTTGGGCACCTCAAACATCGATTTTCAGCATGTTTTGGGCCTGAATTTGGAAATACTATAACACGGAATAGGCATGTACAGATTGCTTCTGGGGCCCAAAAATATCGAATTTTCGGATGTTTTTAGCCTGAATTTGAGATATAATCGGGTACAGAAGATGCATGCTCATATCCACTTTGGGCACCTAAAATATCGATTTTCAGCATGTTTTGGGCCTGTATTTTGAAAGTACTCTAACACGGAGTATGCATGTACAGATCGCTTCTGGGACCCAAAAATATCGAATTTTCGGTTGTTTTGAGCCTGAATTTAAGATATAAACGGGTAGAGAAGATGCATGCACATATCGACTATGTGGAGCTAAAATAACGATTTTCAGCATGTTTTGGGCCTGTATTTTTAAAATACTCTAACACGAAGTATGCATGTACAGATATCTTCTGTGACACAAAAATATCGAATTTTCGGGTGTTTTGAGCCTGAATTCGAGATATAAACGGGTACAGAAGATGCATGCACATATCGACTTTGGACACCTAAATAATCGATTTTTAGCATGTTTTGAGCCTATATTTTGAAAACATTCTGGCACTGAGTAGGCATGTACAGATCGCTTCTGTGACCCAATAATATCGAATTTTCGGTAGTCTTGAGCCTGAATTTGGGATTTAAACGGGTACAGAAGATGCATAGACATATGGACTTTGTGCACCTCAAATATCGATTTTCAGCATGTTTTGGGCCTGTATTTTGAAAATATTCTAACACGGAATAGGCATGTACAGATTGCTTCTGGGACCCAAAAATATCGAATTTTCGGGTATTTTGAGCATGAATTTGAGATATAATCGGGTACAGAAGATGCATGATCATATCCGCTTTGGGCACCTAAGATATCGATTTTCAGCATGTTTTGGGCCTGAATTTTGAAAGTACTCTAACACGGAGTAGGCATGCACAGATCGCTTCTGGGACCCAAAATATCGAATTTTCGGGTGTTTAGAGCCTGAATTTGAGATATAAACGGGTACAGAAGATGCATGCACATATCGACATTGGGCACCTATAATATCGATTTTTAGCTTGATTTGGGCCTATATTTTAAAAATATTCTATCACTGAATAGGCATGTACAGATCGCTTCTCTGACCCAAAAATATCGAATTTTCGGGTGTTTCGAGCCTGAATTTGGGATATAAACGGGTACAGAAGATGCATACACATATTGACTTTGGGCAACTCAAATATCGAGATTCAGCATGTTTTGGGCCTGTATTTTTAAAATACTCTAACACGGAATAGGCATGTACAGATTGCTTCTGGGGCCCAAAAACATCGAATTTTTCGGGAATTTTGAGCATGAATTTGAGATATAATCGGGTACAGAAGATGCATGCTAATATCCACTTTGGGCACCTAAAATATCGATTTTCAGCATGTTTTGGGCATGTATTTTGAAAGTACTCTAACACGGAGTAGGCATGTACAGATATCTTCTGGGACCCAAAAATATCGAATTTTCGGGTGTTTTGAGCCTGAATTTGAGATATAAACGGGTACAGAAGATGCATGCACATATCGACTATGTGGAGCTAAAATATCGATTTTCAGCATGTTTTGGGCATGTATTTTGAAAGTACTCTAACACGGAGTAGGCATGTACAGATATCTTCTGGGACCCCAAAATATCGAATTTTCGGGTGTTTTGAGCCTGAATTTGAGATATAAACTGGTACAGAAGATGCATGCACATATCGACTTTGGGCACCTAAACTATCGATTTTCAGCATGTTTTATGGCCTGTATTTTGAAAGTACTCTAACACGGAGTAGGCTTGTACAGACCGCTTCTGGGACCCAAAAATATTAAATTTTCGGGTGTTTTGAGCCTGAATTTGAGATATAAACGGGTACAGCATATGCATGCACATATCGACATTAGGCACCTATAATATCGATTTTTAGCTTGTTTTGGGCCTATATTTTGAAAATATTCTTTTACTGAGTAGGCATGTACAGATAGCTTCTGTGACCCAAAAATATCGAATTTTCGGGTGTTTTGATCGAGAATTTGTGATATAAACGGGTACAAACGATGTATGCACATATCGACTATGTGGAGCTAAAATATCGAATTTTAGCATGTTTTAAGCCTATATTTTAAAAACATTTTAGCACTGAGTAGACATGTACAGATCGCTTCTGGGACCCAAAAATATCGTTTTTTCGGGTGCTTTGAGCCTGAATTTGGGATATAAAAGGGTACAGAACATGCATGCACATATCGACTTTGGGCACCTAAAATATCGATTTTCAGCTTGTTTTGGGCCTGTATATTGAAAGTACTCTAACACGGAGTAGGCATGTACAGATCGCGTCTGGGACCCAAAAATATTGAATTTTCGGGTATTTTGAGCCTGAATTTGATATGTAAACAGGTAATGAAGATGCATGCACATATCGACTCTTTGCTCCAAAAATATCGATTTTGAGCATGTTTTTGGCCTGTATTTTGAGAATATTCTATTACTGAGTTGGCATGTACAGATCGCTTCTGTGACCCAAAAATATAGAATTTTCGTGTGTTTTGAGCCTGAATTTGGGATATAAACGGGTACAAAAGATGTATGCACATATCGACTTTGGACCCGTAAAATAACAATTTTTAGCATGTTTCAAGCCTATATTTTGAAAATACTCTAACACGGAGTAGGCATGCACAGATCGCTTCTGGGACCTAAACATATCGAATTCTCGGGTGTTTTGAGCCTGAATTTGAGATATAAACGGGTACAGAAGATGCATGCACATATTGACTTTTTGCACTTAAAATATCGATTTTGAGCATGTTTTGGGTCTGTATCTTGAAAACATTCTATGAAGGAGTAGGCATGTACAAATCGCTTCTGGGACCCAAAAATATCGAATTTTCTGATGTTTTGAACAAGAATTAGGGATATACACGGGTACAGAAGATGCATACACATATTGACTTTGGGCACATAAAATATCGATTTTCATCATGTTTTGGGCCTTTAATTTAAAAACACTCTAACACGGAGTATGCACGTACAGATCGCTTCTGGGACACAAAAATATCGATTTTTTGGGTGTTTTGAGCCTGAATTTGAGATATAAACGGGTACAGAAGATGCATGCACATATCGACTTTGGCACCCAAAATATCGATTTTTAGTTTGTTTTGGGCGTATAATTTTAAAATATTCTAGCACTGAGTAGGCATGTACAGATCGCTTCTGGGACCCAAAAATATTGAATTTTCGGGTGTTTTGAGCCTGAATTTGAGATATAACCGGGTACAGAGAATGCATACACATATTGACTTTGGGCATCTAAAATATCGATTTTCAGCATGTTTTGGGCATGTATTTTGAAAATACTCAAACACGGAGTAGGCATATACAGATCGCTTCTGGGACCTAAAAATATAGAATTTTTGGGTGTTTTGAGCCTAAATTTTAGATATAAACGGGTACAGAACATGCATGCACATATCGACTTGTGACACATTAAATATCGATTTTTAGCATGTTTTAAGCCTATATTTTCTAAACAATCTAGCACTGAGTAGACATGTACAGATCGCTTCTGGGACCCAAAAATATTGAATTTTTGGGTGTTTTGAGCCTGAATTTGAGATATAAACCGGTACTGAAGATGCATGCACATATCGACTTTTTGCACCTAAAATATCGATTTTGAGCTTGTTTTGGGTCTGTATCTTAAAAACATTCTAAGAAGGAGTAGGCATGTACATATTGCTTCTGGGACAAAAAAATATCTAATTTTCAGGTATTTTCAGCCTGAATTTGAGATATAAACGGGTACAGAAGATGCATGCACTTATAGACTTTGGGCACCCAAAATATCGATTTTTAGTATGTTTTGGGCCAATATTTTGAAAATATTCTATCTCTGAGTAAGCATGTACAGATCGCTTCTGGGACCCAAAAATATTAAATTTTCGGGTGTTTTGAGCCTGAATTTGAGATATAAACGGGTACTTAAGATGCATGCAGATATCAACTTTCGGCACCCAAAATATCGATTTTTAGCATGTTTTGGGCCAATATTTTGAAAATACTCTAACACAGTGTAGGCATGTACAGATCTCTTCTGGGACCAAAAAATATCTAATTTTCGGGTGTTTTGAGCTTGAATTTAGGATATAAACGGGTACAGAAGATGCATACACATATTGACTTTGGGCACCTCTAACATCGATTTTCAGCATGTTTTGGGCCTGAATTTGGAAATACTATAACACGGAATAGGCATGTACAGATTGCTTCTGGGGCCCAAAAATATCGAATTTTCGGATGTTTTGAGCCTGAATTTGAGATATAATCGGGTACAGAAGATGCATGCTCATATCCACTTTGGGCACCTAAAATATCGATTTTCAGCATGTTTTGGGCCTGTATTTTGAAAATACTCTAACACGGAGTAGGCATGTACAGATCGCTTCTGGGACCCAAAAATATCGAATTTTCGGTTGTTTTGAGCCTGAATTTAAGATATAAACGGGTAGAGAAGATGCATGCACATATCGACTATGTGGAGCTAAAATAACGATTTTCAGCATGTTTTGGGCCTATATTTTAAAAATATTCTATCACTGAATAGGCATGTACAGATCGCTTCTCTGACCCAAAAATATCGAATTTTCGGGTGTTTCGAGCCTGAATATGGGATATAAACGGGTACAGAAGATACATACACATATTGACTTTGGGCACCTCAAATATCGAGATTCAGCATGTTTTGGGCCTGTATTTTTAAAATACTCTAACACGGAATAGGCATGTACAGATTGCTTCTGGGGCCCAAAAACATCGAATTTTCGGGAATTTTGTGCATGAATTTGAGATATAATCGGGTACAGAAGATGCATGCTAATATCCACTTTGGGCACCTAAAATATCGATTTTCAGCATGTTTTGGGCATGTATTTTGAAAGTACTCTAACACGGAGTAGGCATGTACAGATATCTTCTGGGACCCAAAAATATCGAATTTACGGAGCTTTGAGCCTGAATTTGAGATATAAACGGGTACAGAAGATGCATGCACATATCGGCTTTTTGCACTTAAAATATCGATTTTGAGCATGTTTTGGGTCTGTATCTTGAAAACATTCTAGCAAGGAGTAGGCATGTACAGATCGCTTCTGGGACCCGAAAATACCGAATTTTCTGGTGTTTTGAACCTGAATTTGAGATATAGACGGGTACAGAAGATGCATACACATATTGACATTTGGCACCTAAAATATAGATTTTCAGCATGTTTTAAGCCTGTATTTTGAAAATACTTTAACACGGAGAAGGCATGTACAGATCGCTTCTGGGATCCAAAAATATCGAATTTTCGAGTGTTTTGAACCTGAATTTGGGATATAGACTGGTACAGAAGATGCATACACATATTGAGTTTGGGCAGCTAAAATATCGATTTGCAGCATGTTTTAGGCCTGTATTTTGAACATACTCTAACACGGAGTATGCATGTACAGATCGCTTCTGGGACCCAAAAATATGGAATTTTCGGGTGTTTTGAGCTTGAATTTGAGATATAAACGGGTACAGAAGATGCATGCACATATCGACTTTGGGCACCTAAAATATCGATTACGATCATGTTTTGGGTCTGTATCTTTAAAAAATTCTTGCAAGGAGTAGGCATGTACAGATCGCTTCTCGGACCCAAAAATATCGAATTTACGGAGCTTTGAGCCTGAATTTGAGATATAAACGGGTACAGAAGATGCATGCACATATCGGCTTTTTGCACTTAAAATATCGATTTTGAGCATGTTTTGGGTCTGTATCTTGAAAACATTCTAGCAAGGAGTAGGCATGTACAGATCGCTTCTGGGACCCGAAAATACCGAATTTTCTGGTGTTTTGAACCTGAATTTGAGATATAGACGGGTACAGAAGATGCATACACATATTGACATTTGGCACCTAAAATATAGATTTTCAGCATGTTTTAAGCCTGTATTTTGAAAATACTTTAACACGGAGAAGGCATGTACAGATCGCTTCTGGGACCCAAAAATATCGAATTTTCGGGTGTTTTGAGCCTGAATTTGAGATATAAACGGATACAGAAGATGCATGCACATATTGACTTTGGGCACCTAAAATATCGATTTTGAGCATGTTTTGGGCCTGTATTTTGAAAATACTGTACCACGGAGTAGGCATGTACAGATCGCTTCTGGGACACAAAAATATGGATTTTTTGGGTGTTTTGGGCCTGAATTTGAGATATAAACGGGTACAGAAGATGCATGCACATATCGACTTTTTGCACCTAAAATATCGATTTTGATCTTGTTTTGGGTCTGTATCTTGAAAAAATTCTAGCAAGGAGTAGGCATGTACAGATCGCTCCTGGGACCCAAAAATATCAAATTTTCGGGTGTTTTGAACCTGAATTTGGGATATAGACTGGTACAGAAGATGCATACACATATTGACCTTGAGCAGCTAAAATATCGATTTTCAGCATGTTTTAGGCTTGTATTTTGAAAATACTCTAACACGGAGTATGTATGTACAGATGGCTTTTGGGACCCAAAAATTTCGATTATTCGGGTGTTTTGAGTCTGAATTTATGATATAAACGGGTACAGAAGATGCATGCACATATCGTCTTTGGGCACCCAATATATCGATTTTGAGCATGTTTTGGGCCTGTATTTTTAAAATACTCTAACACGGAGTAGACACGTACAGATCGCTTCTGGGACACAAAAATATCAAATTTTTGGGTGTTTTGAGCCTTAATTTGAGATATAAACGGGTACAGAAGATGCATGCACATATCGACTTTGGGCACCCAAAATATCGATTTTTAGCATGTTCTGAGCCTATATTTTGAAAACATTCTAGCACTGAGTAGGCATGTACAGATCGCTTCTGGGACCCAAAAATATTGAATTTTCGGGTGTTTTGAGCCTGAATTTGAGATATAACCGGGTACAGAGAATGCATACACATATTGACTTTGTGCACCTAAAATATCAATTTTCAGCATGTTTTGGGCCTGTATTTTAAAAACACTCTAACACGGAGTATGCATATACAGATCGCTTCTGGGATCCAAAAATATCGAATTTTCGAGTGTTTTGAACCTGAATTTGGGATATAGACTGGTACAGAAGATGCATACACATATTGAGTTTGGGCAGCTAAAATATCGATTTGCAGCATGTTTTAGGCCTGTATTTTGAACATACTCTAACACGGAGTATGCATGTACAGATCGCTTAAGGGACCCAAAAATATGGAATTTTCGGGTGTTTTGAGCTTGAATTTGAGATATAAACGGGTACTGAAGATGCATGCACATATCGACTTTGGGCACCTATAATATCGATTACGATCATGTTTTGGGTCTGTATCTTTAAAAAATTCTTGCAAGGAGTAGGCATGTACAGATCGCTTCTCGGACCCAAAAATATCGAATTTACGGAGCTTTGAGCCTGAATTTGAGATATAAACGGGTACAGAAGATGCATGCACATATCGGCTTTTTGCACTTAAAATATCGATTTTGAGCATGTTTTGGGTCTGTATCTTGAAAACATTCTAGCAAGGAGTAGGCATGTACAGATCGCTTCTGGGACCCGAAAATACCGAATTTTCTGGTGTTTTAAACCTGAATTTGAGATATAGACGGGTACAGAAGATGCATACATATATTAACTTTGGCACCTAAAATATAGATTTTCAGCATGTTTTAAGCCTGTATTTTGAAAATACTTTAACACGGAGAAGGCATGTACAGATCGCTTCTGGGACCCAAAAATATCGAATTATCGGGTGTTTTGAGCCTGAATTTGAGATATAAACGGATACAGAAGATGCATGCACATATCGACTTTGGGCACCTAAAATATCGATTTTGAGCATGTTTTGTGCCTGTATTTTGTTAATACTGTACCACGGAGTAGGCATGTACAGAACGCTTCTGGGACACAAAAATATGGATTTTTTGGGTATTTTGAGCCTGTATTTGAGATATAAACGGGTACAGAAGATGCATGCACATATCGACTTTGGACACCTAAAATATCGATTTGTAGGATGTTTTGGGACTGTATTTTAAAAATACTCTAACACGGAGTAGACATGTACAGATCGCTTTTGGGACCCAAAAATATCGAATTTTCGGGTGTTTTGAGCCTGAATTTGAGATATAAACGGGTTCAGAAGATGCATGCACATATCCACTTTTTGCACCTAAAATATCGATTTTGATCTTGTTTAGGGTCTGTATCTTGAAAAAATTCTAGCAAGGAGTAGGCATGTACAAATCGCTCCTGGGACCCAAAAATATCGAATTTTCGGGTGTTTTGAACCAGAATTTGGGATATAGACGGTTACAGAAGATGCATACACATATTGACTTTGGGCACCTAAAATATCGATTTTCAGCATGTTTTGGGTCTGTATTGTAAAAATACTCTAACAAGAAGTAGGCATGTACAGATCGCTTCTGGGACACAAAAATATCGAATTTTCGTGTGTTTTGAGCCTGAATTTGGGATATAAACGGGTACAGAAGATGCATGAACATTTCGACTTTGGACACTTAAATTTTCGATTTTAAGCATGTTTTGAGCCTATATTTTGAAAATATTCTAGCACTGAGTAGGCATGTACAGATCGCTTCTGGGACCAAAAAAAATTGAATTTTCCGTCGTTTTGAGCCTGAATTTGAGATATAAACGGGTACTTAAGATGCATGCAGATATCAACTTTCGGCACCCAAAATATCGATTTTTAGCATGTTTTGGGCCAATATTTTGAAAATACTCTAACACAGAGTAGGCATGTACAGATCGCTTCTGGGACCCAAAAATATCTAATTTTCGGGTGTTTTGAGCCTGAATTTAGGATATAAACGGGTACAGAAGATGCATACACATATTGACTTTGGGCACCTCAAACATCGATTTTCAGCATGTTTTGGGCCTGAATTTGGAAATACTATAACACGGAATAGGCATGTACAGATTGCTTCTGGGGCCCAAAAATATCGAATTTTCGGATGTTTTTAGCCTGAATTTGAGATATAATCGGGTACAGAAGATGCATGCTCATATCCACTTTGGGCACCTAAAATATCGATTTTCAGCATGTTTTGGGCCTGTATTTTGAAAGTACTCTAACACGGAGTATGCATGTACAGATCGCTTCTGGGACCCAAAAATATCGAATTTTCGGTTGTTTTGAGCCTGAATTTAAGATATAAACGGGTAGAGAAGATGCATGCACATATCGACTATGTGGAGCTAAAATAACGATTTTCAGCATGTTTTGGGCCTGTATTTTTAAAATACTCTAACACGAAGTATGCATGTACAGATATCTTCTGTGACACAAAAATATCGAATTTTCGGGTGTTTTGAGCCTGAATTCGAGATATAAACGGGTACAGAAGATGCATGCACATATCGACTTTGGACACCTAAATAATCGATTTTTAGCATGTTTTGAGCCTATATTTTGAAAACATTCTGGCACTGAGTAGGCATGTACAGATCGCTTCTGTGACCCAATAATATCGAATTTTCGGTTGTCTTGAGCCTGAATTTGGGATTTAAACGGGTACAGAAGATGCATAGACATATGGACTTTGTGCACCTCAAATATCGATTTTCAGCATGTTTTGGGCCTGTATTTTGAAAATATTCTAACACGGAATAGGCATGTACAGATTGCTTCTGGGACCCAAAAATATCGAATTTTCGGGTATTTTGAGCATGAATTTGAGATATAATCGGGTACAGAAGATGCATGCTCATATCCGCTTTGGGCACCTAAGATATCGATTTTCAGCATGTTTTGGGCCTGAATTTTGAAAGTACTCTAACACGGAGTAGGCATGCACAGATCGCTTCTGGGACCCAAAATATCGAATTTTCGGGTGTTTAGAGCCTGAATTTGAGATATAAACGGGTACAGAAGATGCATGCACATATCGACATTGGGCACCTATAATATCGATTTTTAGCTTGATTTGGGCCTATATTTTAAAAATATTCTATCACTGAATAGGCATGTACAGATCGCTTCTCTGACCCAAAAATATCGAATTTTCGGGTGTTTCGAGCCTGAATTTGGGATATAAACGGGTACAGAAGATGCATACACATATTGACTTTGGGCAACTCAAATATCGAGATTCAGCATGTTTTGGGCCTGTATTTTTAAAATACTCTAACACGGAATAGGCATGTACAGATTGCTTCTGGGGCCCAAAAACATCGAATTTTTCGGGAATTTTGAGCATGAATTTGAGATATAATCGGGTACAGAAGATGCATGCTAATATCCACTTTGGGCACCTAAAATATCGATTTTCAGCATGTTTTGGGCATGTTTTTTGAAAGTACTCTAACACGGAGTAGGCATGTACAGATATCTTCTGGGACCCAAAAATATCGAATTTTCGGGTGTTTTGAGCCTGAATTTGAGATATAAACGGGTACAGAAGATGCATGCACATATCGACTATGTGGAGCTAAAATATCGATTTTCAGCATGTTTTGGGCATGTATTTTGAAAGTACTCTAACACGGAGTAGGCATGTACAGATATCTTCTGGGACCCCAAAATATCGAATTTTCGGGTGTTTTGAGCCTGAATTTGAGATATAAACTGGTACAGAAGATGCATGCACATATCGACTTTGGGCACCTAAACTATCGATTTTCAGCATGTTTTATGGCCTGTATTTTGAAAGTACTCTAACACGGAGTAGGCTTGTACAGACCGCTTCTGGGACCCAAAAATATTAAATTTTCGGGTGTTTTGAGCCTGAATTTGAGATATAAACGGGTACAGCATATGCATGCACATATCGACATTAGGCACCTATAATATCGATTTTTAGCTTGTTTTGGGCCTATATTTTGAAAATATTCTTTTACTGAGTAGGCATGTACAGATAGCTTCTGTGACCCAAAAATATCGAATTTTCGGGTGTTTTGATCGAGAATTTGTGATATAAACGGGTACAAACGATGTATGCACATATCGACTATGTGGAGCTAAAATATCGAATTTTAGCATGTTTTAAGCCTATATTTTAAAAACATTTTAGCACTGAGTAGACATGTACAGATCGCTTCTGGGACCCAAAAATATCGTTTTTTCGGGTGCTTTGAGCCTGAATTTGGGATATAAAAGGGTACAGAACATGCATGCACATATCGACTTTGGGCACCTAAAATATCGATTTTCAGCTTGTTTTGGGCCTGTATATTGAAAGTACTCTAACACGGAGTAGGCATGTACAGATCGCGTCTGGGACCCAAAAATATTGAATTTTCGGGTATTTTGAGCCTGAATTTGATATGTAAACAGGTAATGAAGATGCATGCACATATCGACTCTTTGCTCCAAAAATATCGATTTTGAGCATGTTTTTGGCCTGTATTTTGAGAATATTCTATTACTGAGTTGGCATGTACAGATCGCTTCTGTGACCCAAAAATATAGAATTTTCGGGTGTTTTGAGCCTGAATTTGGGATATAAACGGGTACAAAAGATGTATGCACATATCGACTTTGGACCCGTAAAATAACAATTTTTAGCATGTTTCAAGCCTATATTTTGAAAATACTCTAACACGGAGTAGGCATGCACAGATCGCTTCTGGGACCTAAACATATCGAATTCTCGGGTGTTTTGAGCCTGAATTTGAGATATAAACGGGTACAGAAGATGCATGCACATATTGACTTTTTGCACTTAAAATATCGATTTTGAGCATGTTTTGGGTCTGTATCTTGAAAACATTCTATGAAGGAGTAGGCATGTACAGATCGCTTCTGGGACCCAAAAATATCGAATTTTCTGATGTTTTGAACAAGAATTAGGGATATACACGGGTACAGAAGATGCATACACATATTGACTTTGGGCACATAAAATATCGATTTTCATCATGTTTTGGGCCTTTAATTTAAAAACACTCTAACACGGAGTATGCACGTACAGATCGCTTCTGGGACACAAAAATATCGATTTTTTGGGTGTTTTGAGCCTGAATTTGAGATATAAACGGGTACAGAAGATGCATGCACATATCGACTTTGGCACCCAAAATATCGATTTTTAGTTTGTTTTGGGCGTATAATTTTAAAATATTCTAGCACTGAGTAGGCATGTACAGATCGCTTCTGGAACCCAAAAATATCGAATTTTCGGGGGTTTTGAGCCTGAATTTGGGATATAACCGTTTACAGAGGATGCATGCACATATCGACTTTTTGCACCTAAAATATCGATTTTGAGCATGTTTTGGGTCTGTATCTTGAAAACATTCTAGCAAGAAGTAGGCATGTACAGATCGCTTCTGGGACCCAAAAATACCCAATTTTCTGGTGTTTTGAACCTGAATTCGGGATATACACGGGTACAGAAGATGCATACACATATTGACTTTGGGCACCTAAAATATAGATTTTCAGCATGTTTTGAGCCTGTATTTTGAAAATACTTTAACACGGAGAAGGCATGTACAGATCGCTTCTGGGACCCAAAAATATCGAATTATCGGGTGTTTTGAGCCTGAATTTGAGATATAAACGGGTACAGAAGATGCATGCACATATCGACTTTTTGCACCTAAAATATCGATTTTGAGCATGTTTTGGGTCTGTATATTGAAAACATTCTAGCAAGAAGTAGGCATGTACAGATTGCTTCTGGGACCCAAAAATATCGAATTTTCGAATGTTTTGAACCTGAATTTGGGATATAGACGGGTACAGAAGATGCATACACATATTGACTTTGGGCAGCTAAAATATCGATTTTCAGCATGTTTTAGGCTTGTATTTTGAAAATACTCTGACACGGAGTATGCATGTACAGATGGCTTTTGGGACCCAAAAATATCGAATATTCGGGTGTTTTGAGTCTGAATTTGAGATATAAACGGGTACAGAAGATGCATGCACATATCGACTTTAGGCACCCAATATATCGATTTTGAGCATATTTTGGGCCTGTATTTTTAAAATACTCTAACACGAAGTAGACACGTACAGATCGCTTCTGGGACACAAAAATATCGAATTTTTGGGTGTTTTGAGCCTGAATTTGAGATATAAACGGGTACAGAAGTTGCATGCACATATCGACTTTGGGCACCCAAAATATCGATTTTTAGCATGTTCTGAGCCTATATTTTGAAAACATTCTAGCACTGAGTAGGCATGTACAGATCGCTTCTGGGACCCAAAAATATTGAATTTTCGGGAGTTTTGAGCCTGAATTTGAGATATAACCGGGTACAGAGAATGCATACACATATTGACTTTGTGCACCTAAAATATCAATTTTTTAGCATGTTTTGGGCCTGTTCTTTAAAAACACTCTAACACGGAGTATGCATGTACAGATCGCTTCTGGGACCCAAAAATATCGAATTTTCGGAGTTTTGAGCCAGAATTTGAGATATAAACGGGTACAGAAGATGCATGCACATATCGACTTTTTGCACTTAATTAAAATATCGATTTTGAGCATGTTTTGGGTCTGTATCTTGAAAACATTCTAGCAAGGAGTAGGCATGTACAGATCGCTTCTGGAACCCAAAAATATCGAATTTTCTGGTGTTTTGAACCTGAATTTGAGATATAGACGGGTACAGAAGATGCATACACATATTGACTTTTGGCACCTAAAATATAGATTTTCAGCATGTTTTAAGACTGTATTTTGAAAATACTTTAACACGGAGAAGGCATGTACAGATCGCTTTTGGGACCCAAAAATATCGAATTTTCGGGTGTTTTGAGCCTGAATTTGAGATATAAACGGATACAGAAGATGCATGCACATAATGACTTTGGGCACCTAAAATATCGATTTTGAGCATGTTTTGGGCCTGTATTTTGAAAATACTGTACCACGGAGTAGGCATGTACAGATCGCTTCTGGGACACAAAAATATGGATTTTTTGGGTGTTTTGGGCCTGAATTTGAGATATAAACGGGTACAGAAGATGCATGCACATATCGACTTTTTGCACCTAAAATATCGATTTTGATCTTGTTTTGGGTCTGTATCTTGAAAAAATTCTAGCAAGGAGTAGGCATGTACAGATCGCTCCTGGGACCCAAAAATATCGAATTTTCGAATGTTTTGAACCTGAATTTGGGATATAGACGGGTACAGAAGATGCATACACATATTGACTTTGGGCAGCTAAAATATCGATTTTCAGCATGTTTTAGGCTTGTATTTTGAAAATACTCTAACACGGAGTAGGCATGCACAGATCGCTTCTGGGACCCAAAATATCGAATTTTCGGGTGTTTAGAGCCTGAATTTGAGATATAAACGGGTACAGAAGATGCATGCACATATCGACATTGGGCACCTATAATATCGATTTTTAGCTTGATTTGGGCCTATATTTTAAAAATATTCTATCACTGAATAGGCATGTACAGATCGCTTCTCTGACCCAAAAATATCGAATTTTCGGGTGTTTCGAGCCTGAATTTGGGATATAAACGGGTACAGAAGATGCATACACATATTGACTTTGGGCAACTCAAATATCGAGATTCAGCATGTTTTGGGCCTGTATTTTTAAAATACTCTAACACGGAATAGGCATGTACAGATTGCTTCTGGGGCCCAAAAACATCGAATTTTTCGGGAATTTTGAGCATGAATTTGAGATATAATCGGGTACAGAAGATGCATGCTAATATCCACTTTGGGCACCTAAAATATCGATTTTCAGCATGTTTTGGGCATGTTTTTTGAAAGTACTCTAACACGGAGTAGGCATGTACAGATATCTTCTGGGACCCAAAAATATCGAATTTTCGGGTGTTTTGAGCCTGAATTTGAGATATAAACGGGTACAGAAGATGCATGCACATATCGACTATGTGGAGCTAAAATATCGATTTTCAGCATGTTTTGGGCATGTATTTTGAAAGTACTCTAACACGGAGTAGGCATGTACAGATATCTTCTGGGACCCCAAAATATCGAATTTTCGGGTGTTTTGAGCCTGAATTTGAGATATAAACTGGTACAGAAGATGCATGCACATATCGACTTTGGGCACCTAAACTATCGATTTTCAGCATGTTTTATGGCCTGTATTTTGAAAGTACTCTAACACGGAGTAGGCTTGTACAGACCGCTTCTGGGACCCAAAAATATTAAATTTTCGGGTGTTTTGAGCCTGAATTTGAGATATAAACGGGTACAGCATATGCATGCACATATCGACATTAGGCACCTATAATATCGATTTTTAGCTTGTTTTGGGCCTATATTTTGAAAATATTCTTTTACTGAGTAGGCATGTACAGATAGCTTCTGTGACCCAAAAATATCGAATTTTCGGGTGTTTTGATCGAGAATTTGTGATATAAACGGGTACAAACGATGTATGCACATATCGACTATGTGGAGCTAAAATATCGAATTTTAGCATGTTTTAAGCCTATATTTTAAAAACATTTTAGCACTGAGTAGACATGTACAGATCGCTTCTGGGACCCAAAAATATCGTTTTTTCGGGTGCTTTGAGCCTGAATTTGGGATATAAAAGGGTACAGAACATGCATGCACATATCGACTTTGGGCACCTAAAATATCGATTTTCAGCTTGTTTTGGGCCTGTATATTGAAAGTACTCTAACACGGAGTAGGCATGTACAGATCGCGTCTGGGACCCAAAAATATTGAATTTTCGGGTATTTTGAGCCTGAATTTGATATGTAAACAGGTAATGAAGATGCATGCACATATCGACTCTTTGCTCCAAAAATATCGATTTTGAGCATGTTTTTGGCCTGTATTTTGAGAATATTCTATTACTGAGTTGGCATGTACAGATCGCTTCTGTGACCCAAAAATATAGAATTTTCGGGTGTTTTGAGCCTGAATTTGGGATATAAACGGGTACAAAAGATGTATGCACATATCGACTTTGGACCCGTAAAATAACAATTTTTAGCATGTTTCAAGCCTATATTTTGAAAATACTCTAACACGGAGTAGGCATGCACAGATCGCTTCTGGGACCTAAACATATCGAATTCTCGGGTGTTTTGAGCCTGAATTTGAGATATAAACGGGTACAGAAGATGCATGCACATATTGACTTTTTGCACTTAAAATATCGATTTTGAGCATGTTTTGGGTCTGTATCTTGAAAACATTCTATGAAGGAGTAGGCATGTACAGATCGCTTCTGGGACCCAAAAATATCGAATTTTCTGATGTTTTGAACAAGAATTAGGGATATACACGGGTACAGAAGATGCATACACATATTGACTTTGGGCACATAAAATATCGATTTTCATCATGTTTTGGGCCTTTAATTTAAAAACACTCTAACACGGAGTATGCACGTACAGATCGCTTCTGGGACACAAAAATATCGATTTTTTGGGTGTTTTGAGCCTGAATTTGAGATATAAACGGGTACAGAAGATGCATGCACATATCGACTTTGGCACCCAAAATATCGATTTTTAGTTTGTTTTGGGCGTATAATTTTAAAATATTCTAGCACTGAGTAGGCATGTACAGATCGCTTCTGGAACCCAAAAATATCGAATTTTCGGGGGTTTTGAGCCTGAATTTGGGATATAACCGTTTACAGAGGATGCATGCACATATCGACTTTTTGCACCTAAAATATCGATTTTGAGCATGTTTTGGGTCTGTATCTTGAAAACATTCTAGCAAGAAGTAGGCATGTACAGATCGCTTCTGGGACCCAAAAATACCCAATTTTCTGGTGTTTTGAACCTGAATTCGGGATATACACGGGTACAGAAGATGCATACACATATTGACTTTGGGCACCTAAAATATAGATTTTCAGCATGTTTTGAGCCTGTATTTTGAAAATACTTTAACACGGAGAAGGCATGTACAGATCGCTTCTGGGACCCAAAAATATCGAATTATCGGGTGTTTTGAGCCTGAATTTGAGATATAAACGGGTACAGAAGATGCATGCACATATCGACTTTTTGCACCTAAAATATCGATTTTGAGCATGTTTTGGGTCTGTATATTGAAAACATTCTAGCAAGAAGTAGGCATGTACAGATTGCTTCTGGGACCCAAAAATATCGAATTTTCGAATGTTTTGAACCTGAATTTGGGATATAGACGGGTACAGAAGATGCATACACATATTGACTTTGGGCAGCTAAAATATCGATTTTCAGCATGTTTTAGGCTTGTATTTTGAAAATACTCTGACACGGAGTATGCATGTACAGATGGCTTTTGGGACCCAAAAATATCGAATATTCGGGTGTTTTGAGTCTGAATTTGAGATATAAACGGGTACAGAAGATGCATGCACATATCGACTTTAGGCACCCAATATATCGATTTTGAGCATATTTTGGGCCTGTATTTTTAAAATACTCTAACACGAAGTAGACACGTACAGATCGCTTCTGGGACACAAAAATATCGAATTTTTGGGTGTTTTGAGCCTGAATTTGAGATATAAACGGGTACAGAAGTTGCATGCACATATCGACTTTGGGCACCCAAAATATCGATTTTTAGCATGTTCTGAGCCTATATTTTGAAAACATTCTAGCACTGAGTAGGCATGTACAGATCGCTTCTGGGACCCAAAAATATTGAATTTTCGGGAGTTTTGAGCCTGAATTTGAGATATAACCGGGTACAGAGAATGCATACACATATTGACTTTGTGCACCTAAAATATCAATTTTTTAGCATGTTTTGGGCCTGTTCTTTAAAAACACTCTAACACGGAGTATGCATGTACAGATCGCTTCTGGGACCCAAAAATATCGAATTTTCGGAGTTTTGAGCCAGAATTTGAGATATAAACGGGTACAGAAGATGCATGCACATATCGACTTTTTGCACTTAATTAAAATATCGATTTTGAGCATGTTTTGGGTCTGTATCTTGAAAACATTCTAGCAAGGAGTAGGCATGTACAGATCGCTTCTGGAACCCAAAAATATCGAATTTTCTGGTGTTTTGAACCTGAATTTGAGATATAGACGGGTACAGAAGATGCATACACATATTGACTTTTGGCACCTAAAATATAGATTTTCAGCATGTTTTAAGACTGTATTTTGAAAATACTTTAACACGGAGAAGGCATGTACAGATCGCTTTTGGGACCCAAAAATATCGAATTTTCGGGTGTTTTGAGCCTGAATTTGAGATATAAACGGATACAGAAGATGCATGCACATAATGACTTTGGGCACCTAAAATATCGATTTTGAGCATGTTTTGGGCCTGTATTTTGAAAATACTGTACCACGGAGTAGGCATGTACAGATCGCTTCTGGGACACAAAAATATGGATTTTTTGGGTGTTTTGGGCCTGAATTTGAGATATAAACGGGTACAGAAGATGCATGCACATATCGACTTTTTGCACCTAAAATATCGATTTTGATCTTGTTTTGGGTCTGTATCTTGAAAAAATTCTAGCAAGGAGTAGGCATGTACAGATCGCTCCTGGGACCCAAAAATATCGAATTTTCGAATGTTTTGAACCTGAATTTGGGATATAGACGGGTACAGAAGATGCATACACATATTGACTTTGGGCAGCTAAAATATCGATTTTCAGCATGTTTTAGGCTTGTATTTTGAAAATACTCTAACACGGAGTATGTATGTACAGATGGCTTTTGGGACCCAAAAATATCGATTATTCGGGTGTTTTGAGTCTGAATTTATGATATAAACGGGTACAGAAGATGCATGCACATATCGTCTTTGGGCACCCAATATATCGATTTTGAGCATGTTTTGGGCCTGTATTTTTAAAATACTCTAACACGGAGTAGACACGTACAAATCGCTTCTGGGACACAAAAATATCAAATTTTTGTTTGTTTTGAGCCTGAATTTGAGATATAAACGGGTACAGAAGATGCATGCACATATCGACTTTGGGCACCCAAAATATCGATTTTTAGCATGTTCTGAGCCTATATTTTGAAAACATTCTAGCGCTGAGTAGGCATGTACAGATCGCTTCTGGGACCCAAAAATATTGAATTTTCGGGTATTTTGAGCCTGAATTTTAGAGTTAACCGGGTACAGAGAATGCATACACATATTGACTTTGTGCACCTAAAATATCAATTTTCAGCATGTTTTGGGCCTGTATTTTAAAAACACTCTAACACGGAGTATGCATATACAGATCGCTTCTGGGATCCAAAAATATCGAATTTTCGAGTGTTTTGAACCTGAATTTGGGATATAGACTGGTACAGAAGATGCATACACATATTGAGTTTGGGCAGCTAAAATATAGATTTGCAGCATGTTTTAGGCCTGTATTTTGAACATACTCTAACACGGAGTATGCATGTACAGATCGCTTAAGGGACCCAAAAATATGGAATTTTCGGGTGTTTTGAGCTTGAATTTGAGATATAAACGGGTACAGAAGATGCATGCACATATCGACTTTGGGCACCTAAAATATCGATTACGATCATGTTTTGGGTCTGTATCTTTAAAAAATTCTTGCAAGGAGTAGGCATGTACAGATCGCTTCTCGGACCCAAAAATATCGAATTTACGGAGCTTTGAGCCTGAATTTGAGATATAAACGGGTACAGAAGATGCATGCACATATCGGCTTTTTGCACTTAAAATATCGATTTTGAGCATGTTTTGGGTCTGTATCTTGAAAACATTCTAGCAAGGAGTAGGCATGTACAGATCGCTTCTGGGACCCGAAAATACCGAATTTTCTGGTGTTTTGAACCTGAATTTGAGATATAGACGGGTACAGATGATGCATACACATATTGACTTTTGGCACCTAAAATATAGATTTTCAGCATGTTTTAAGCCTGTATTTTGAAAATACTTTAACACGGAGAAGGCATGTACAGATCGCTTCTGGGACCCAAAAATATCGAATTTTCGGGTGTTTTGAGCCTGAATTTGAGATATAAACGGATACAGAAGATGCATGCACATATTGACTTTGGGCACCTAAAATATCGATTTTGAGCATGTTTTGGGGCTGTATTTTGAAAATACTGTACCACGGAGTAGGCATGTACAGATCGCTTCTGGGACACAAAAATATGGATTTTTTGGGTGTTTTGGGCCTGAATTTGAGATATAAACGGGTACAGAAGATGCATGCACATATCGACTTTTTGCACCTAAAATATCGATTTTGATCTTGTTTTGGGTCTGTATCTTGAAAAAATTCTAGCAAGGAGTAGGCATGTACAGATCGCTCCTGAGACCCAAAAATATCGAATTTTCGAGTGTTTTGAACCTGAATTTGGGATATAGACTGGTACAGAAGATGCATACACATATTGAGTTTGGGCAGCTAAAATATCGATTTGCAGCATGTTTTAAGCCTGTATTTTGAACATACTCTAACACGGAGTATGCATGTACAGATCGCTTAAGGGACCCAAAAATATGGAATTTTCGGGTGTTTTGAGCTTGAATTTGAGATATATACGGGTACAGAAGATGCATGCACATATCGACTTTGGGCACCTAAATTATCGATTACGATCATGTTTTGGGTCTGTATCTTTAAAAAATTCTTGCAAGGAGTAGGCATGTACAGATCGCTTCTCGGACCCAAA
This sequence comes from Petrolisthes cinctipes, assembly GCA_033782935.1. Lineage (NCBI taxonomy): Eukaryota > Metazoa > Arthropoda > Malacostraca > Decapoda > Porcellanidae > Petrolisthes > Petrolisthes cinctipes. The sequence continues at coordinate 1,685,874 of JAWQEG010000167.1, forward strand.
AATATCGAATTTGCGGAGCTTTGAGCCTGAATTTGAGATATAAACGGGTACAGAAGATGCATGCACATATCGGCTTTTTGCACTTAAAATATCGATTTTGAGCATGTTTTGGGTCTGTATCTTGAAAACATTCTAGCAAGGAGTAGGCATGTACAGATCGCTTCTGGGACCCGAAAATACCGAATTTTCTGGTGTTTTAAACCTGAATTTGAGATATAGACGGGTACAGAAGATGCATACACATATTAACTTTGGGCACCTAAAATATAGATTTTCAGCATGTTTTAAGCCTGTATTTTGAAAATACTTTAACACGGAGAAGGCATGTACAGATCGCTTCTGGGACCCAAAAATATCGAATTATCGGGTGTTTTGAGCCTGAATTTGAGATATAAACGGATACAGAAGATGCATGCACATATCGACTTTGGACACCTAAAATATCGATTTTTAGGATGTTTTGGGACTGTATTTTAAAAATACTCTAACACGGAGTAGACATGTACAGATCGCTTTTGGAACCCAAAAATATCGAATTTTCGGGTGTTTTCAGCCTGAATTTGAGATATAAACGGGTTCAGAAGATGCATGCACATATCCACTTTTTGCACCTAAAATATCGATTTTGATCTTGTTTTGGGTCTGTATCTTGAAAAAATTCTAGCAAGGAGTAGGCATGTACAGATCGCTCCTGGGACCCAAAAATATCGAATTTTCGGGTGTTTTGAACCAGAATTTGGGATATAGACGGATACAGAAGATGCATGCACATATCGACTTTGGGCACCTAAAATATCGATTTTGAGCATGTTTTGGGCCTGTATTTTGAAAATACTCTAACACGAAGTAGGCATGTACACATCGCTTCTGGTACCCAAAAATATCGAATTTTCGGGTGTTTTGAACCTGAATTTGAGATATAAACGGGTACAGAAGATGCATGCACATATCGACTTTTTGCACCTAAAATATCGATTTTGAGCATGTTTTGGGTCTGTATCTTGAAAACATTTTAGCAAAAAGTAGGCATGTACAGATTGCTTCTGGGACCCAAAAATGTCGAATTTTCGAATGTTTTGAACCTGAATTTGGGATATAGACGGTTACAGAAGATGCATACACATATTGACTTTGGGCACCTAAAATATCGATTTTGAGCATGTTTTGGGTCTGTATTGTGAAAATACTCTAACAAGAAGTAGGCATGTACAGATCGCTTCTGGGACACAAAAATATCGAATTTTCGGGTGTTTTGAGCCTGAATTTGGGATATAAACGGGTACAGAAGATGCATGCACATATCGACTTTGGACACTTAAATTTTCGATTTTTAGCATGTTTTGAGCCTATATTTTGAAAATATTCTAGCACTGAGTAGGCATGTACAGATCGCTTCTGGGACCAAAAAATATTGAATTTTCCGTCGTTTTGAGCCTGAATTTGAGATATAAACGGGTACTTAAGATGCATGCAGATATCAACTTTCGGCACCCAAAATATCGATTTTTAGCATGTTTTGGGCCAATATTTTGAAAATACTCTAACACAGTGTAGGCATGTACAGATCTCTTCTGGGACCCAAAAATATCTAATTTTCGGGTGTTTTGAGCTTGAATTTAGGATATAAACGGGTACAGAAGATGCATACACATATTGACTTTGGGCACCTCTAACATCGATTTTCAGCATGTTTTGGGCCTGAATTTGGAAATACTATAACACGGAATAGGCATGTACAGATTGCTTCTTGGGCCCAAAAATATCGAATTTTCGGATGTTTTGAGCCTGAATTTGAGATATAATCGGGTACAGAAGATGCATGCTCATATCCACTTTGGGCACCTAAAATATCGATTTTCAGCATGTTTTGGGCCTGTATTTTGAAAATACTCTAACACGGAGTAGGCATGTACAGATCGCTTCTCAGACCCAAAAATATCGAATTTTCGGTTGTTTTGAGCCTGAATTTGAGATATAAACGGGTAGAGAAGATGCATGCACATATCGACTATGTGGAGCTAAAATAACGATTTTCAGCATGTTTTGGGCCTATATTTTAAAAATATTCTATCACTGAATAGGCATGTACAGATCGCTTCTCTGACCCAAAAATATCGAATTTTCGGGTGTTTCGAGCCTGAATATGGGATATAAACGGGTACAGAAGATACATACACATATTGACTTTGGGCACCTCAAATATCGAGATTCAGCATGTTTTGGGCCTGTATTTTTAAAATACTCTAACACGGAATAGGCATGTACAGATTGCTTCTGGGGCCCAAAAACATCGAATTTTCGGGAATTTTGTGCATGAATTTGAGATATAATCGGGTACAGAAGATGCATGCTAATATCCACTTTGGGCACCTAAAATATCGATTTTCAGCATGTTTTGGGCATGTATTTTGAAAGTACTCTAACACGGAGTAGGCATGTACAGATATCTTCTGGGACCCAAAAATATCGAATTTTCGGGTGTTTTGAGCCTGAATTTGAGATATAAACGGGTACAGAAGATGCATGCACATATCGACTATGTGGAGCTAAAATATCGATTTTCAGCATGTTTTGGGCATGTATTTTGAAAGTACTCTAACACGGAGTAGGCATGTACAGATATCTTCTGGGACCCCAAAATATCGAATTTTCGGGTGTTTTGAGCCTGAATTTGAGATATAAACTGGTACAGAAGATGCATGCACTTATCGACTTTGGGCACCTAAACTATCGATTTTCAGCATGTTTTATGGCCTGTATTTTGAAAGTACTCTAACACGGAGTAGGCTTGTACAGACCGCTTCTGGGACCCAAAAATATTAAATTTTCGGGTGTTTTGAGCCTGAATTTGAGATATAAACGGGTACAGCATATGCATGCACATATCGACATTGGGCACCTATAATATCGATTTTTAGCTTGTTTTGGGCCTATATTTTGAAAATATTCTTTTACTGAGTAGGCATGTACAGATAGCTTCTGTGACCCAAAAATATCGAATTTTCGGGTGTTTTGATCGAGAATTTTTGATATAAACGGGTACAAACGATGTATGCACATATCGACTTTGGACAGGTAAAATATCGATTGTTAGCATATTTTAAGCCTATATTTTGAAAACATTATAGCACTAAGTAGACATGTACAGATCGCTTCGGTTACCCAAAAATATTGAATTTTTGGGTGTTTTGAGCCAGCATTTGAGATATGAACAGGTACTGAAGATGCATGCACATATCGACTATGTGGAGCTAAAATATCGAATTTTAGCATGTTTTAAGCCTATATTTTAAAAACATTTTAGCACTGAGTAGACATGTACAGATCGCTTCTGGGACCCAAAAATATCGTTTTTTCGGGTGCTTTGAGCCTGAATTTGGGATATAAAAGGGTACAGAACATGCATGCACATATCGACTTTGGGCACCTAAAATATCGATTTTCAGCTTGTTTTGGGCCTGTATATTGAAAGTACTCTAACACGGAGTAGGCATGTACAGATCGCGTCTGGGACCCAAAAATATTGAATTTTCGGGTATTTTGAGCCTGAATTTGATATGTAAACAGGTAATGAAGATGCATGCACATATCGACTCTTTGCTCCAAAAATATCGATTTTGAGCATGTTTTTGGCCTGTATTTTGAAAATATTCTATTACTGAGTTGGCATGTACAGATCGCTTCTGTGACCCAAAAATATAGAATTTTCGGGTTTTTGGAGCCTGAATTTGGGATATAAACGGGTACAAAAGATGTATGCACATATCGACTTTGGACACGTAAAATAACAATTTTTAGCATGTTTCAAGCCTATATTTTGAAAATACTCTAACACGGATTAGGCATGCACAGATCGCTTCTGGGACCTAAAAATATCGAATTCTCGGGTGTTTTGAGCCTGAATTTGAGATATAAACGGGTACAGAAGATGCATGCACATATCGACTTTGGGTACCTAAAATATCGATTTTCAGCATGTTTTGGGCCTGAATTTTGAAAGTACTATAACACGGAGTAGGCATGTACAGATCGCTTCTGGGACCCCAAAATATCGAATTTTCGGGTATTTTGAGCCTGAATTTTAGATATAATCGGGTACAGAAAATGCATGCTCATATCCACTTTGGGCACCTTAAATATCGATTTTGAGCATGTTTTGGGCCTGAATTTATAAAGTACTCTAACACGGAGTAGGCATGCACAGATCGCTTCTCAGACCCAAAAATATCAATTTTTCGGGTGTTTTGATCCTGAATTTGAGATATAAACGGGTATAGAAGATGCATGCACATATCGACTTTGGGAACCTAAAATATCGATTTTCAGCATTTTTTATGGCCTGTATTTTGAAAGTTCTCTAACACGGAGTAGGCATGTACAGATCGCTTCTGGGATCCAAAAATATTAAATGTTCAGGTGTTTTGAGCCTGAATTTGAGATATAAACGGGTACAGAAGATGCATACACATATTGACTTTGGGCACCTCTAACATCGATTTTCAGCATGTTTTGGGCCTGAATTTGGAAATACTATAACACGGAATAGGCATGTACAGATTGCTTCTGGGGCCCAAAAATATCGAATTTTCGGATGTTTTGAGCCTGAATTTGAGATATAATCGGGTACAGAAGATGCATGCTCATATCCACTTTGGGCACCTAAAATATCGATTTTCAGCATGTTTTGGGCCTGTATTTTGAAAGTACTCTAACACGGAGTAGGCATGTACAGATATCTTCTGGGACCCAAAAATATCGAATTTTCGGGTGTTTTGAGCCTGAATTTAAGATATAAACGGGTACAGAAGATGCATGCACATATCGACTATGTGGAGCTAAAATATCGATTTTTAGCATGTTTTGGGCATGTATTTTGAAAGTACTCTAACACGGAGTAGGCATGTACAGATATCTTCTGGGACCCCAAAATATCGAATTTTCGGGTGTTTTGAGCCTGAATTTGAGATATAAACTGGTACAGAAGATGCATGCACATATCGACTTTGGGCACCTAAACTATCGATTTTCAGCATGTTTTATGGCCTGTATTTTGAAAGTACTCTAACACGGAGTAGGCTTGTACAGACCGCTTCTGGGACCCAAAAATATTAAATTTTCGGGTGTTTTGAGCCTGAATTTGAGATATAAACGGGTACAGCATATGCATGCACATATCGACATTGGGCACCTATAATATCGATTTTTAGCTTGTTTTGGGCCTATATTTTGAAAATATTCTTTTACTGAGTAGGCATGTACAGATAGCTTCTGTGACCCAAAAATATCGAATTTTCGGGTGTTTTGATCTTGAATTTGTGATATAAACGGGTACAAACGATGTATGCACATATCGACTTTGGACAGGTAAAATATCGATTGTTAGCATATTTTAAGCCTATATTTTGAAAACATTATAGCACTAAGTAGACATGTACAGATCGCTTCGGTTACCCAAAAATATTGAATTTTTGGGTGTTTTGAGCCAGCATTTGAGATATGAACAGGTACTGAAGATGCATGCACATATCGACTATGTGGAGCTAAAATATCGAATTTTAGCATGTTTTAAGCCTATATTTTAAAAACATTTTAGCACTGAGTAGACATGTACAGATCGCTTCTGGGACCCAAAAATATCGTTTTTTCGGGTGCTTTGAGCCTGAATTTGGGATATAAAAGGGTACAGAACATGCATGCACATATCGACTTTGGGCACCTAAAATATCGATTTTCAGCTTGTTTTGGGCCTGTATATTGAAAGTACTCTAACACGTAGTAGGCATGTACAGATCGCGTCTGGGACCCAAAAATATTGAATTTTCGGGTATTTTGAGACTGAATTTGATATGTAAACAGGTAATGAAGATGCATGCACATATCGACTCTTTGCTCCAAAAATATCGATTTTGAGCATGTTTTTGGCCTGTATTTTGAAAATATTCTATTACTGAGTTGGCATGTACAGATCGCTTCTGGGACCCCAAAATATCGAATTTTCGGGTATTTTGAGCCTGAATTTTAGATATAATCGGGTACAGAAAATGCATGCTCATATCCACTTTGGGCACCTTAAATATCGATTTTGAGCATGTTTTGGGCCTGAATTTATAAAGTACTCTAACACGGAGTAGGCATGCACAGATCGCTTCTCAGACCCAAAAATATCAATTTTTCGGGTATTTTGATCCTGAATTTGAGATATAAACGGGTATAGAAGATGCATGCACATATCGACTTTGGGAACCTAAAATATCGATTTTCAGCATTTTTTATGGCCTGTATTTTGAAAGTACTCTAACACGGAGTAGGCATGTACAGATCGCTTCTGGGACCCAAAAATATTAAATATTCAGGTGTTTTGAGCCTGAATTTGAGATATAAACGGGTACAGAAGATGCGTGCACATATCGACTATGGGCATCTAAAATATCGATTTTCAGCATGTTTTGGGCATGTATTTTGAAAATACTCAAACACGGAGTAGGCATATACAGATCGCTTCTGGGACCTAAAAATATAGAATTTTTGGGTGTTTTGAGCCTAAATTTTAGATATAAACGGGTACAGAACATGCATGCACATATCGACTTGTGACACATTAAATATCGATTTTTAGCATGTTTTAAGCCTATATTTTCTAAACAATCTAGCACTGAGTAGACATGTACAGATCGCTTCTGGGACCCAAAAATATTGAATTTTTGGGTGTTTCGAGCCTGAATTTGAGATATAAACCGGTACTGAAGATGCATGCACATATCGACTTTTTGCACCTAAAATATCGATTTTGAGCTTGTTTTGGGTCTGTATCTTAAAAACATTCTAAGAAGGAGTAGGCATGTACATATTGCTTCTGGGACAAAAAAATATCTAATTTTCAGGTATTTTCAGCCTGAATTTGAGATATAAACGGTTACAGAAGATGCATGCACTTATAGACTTTGGGCACCCAAAATATCGATTTTTAGTATGTTTTGGGCCAATATTTTGAAAATATTCTATCTCTGAGTAAGCATGTACAGATCGCTTCTGGGACCCAAAAATATTAAATTTTCGGGTGTTTTGAGCCTGAATTTGGGATATAAACGGGTACAGAACATGCATGCACTTATTGACTTGGGACACCTAAAATATTGATTTTTAGCATGTTTTGAGCCTATATTTTGAAAACATTCTTGGACTGAGTAGGCATGTACAGATCGCTTCTGGAACCCAAAAATATTGAATTTTCGGGTGTTTTGAGCCTGAATTTGATATGTAAACAGGTAATGAAGATGGATAATCATATCGACACTTTGCACCTAAAATATCGATTTTTAGCTTGTTTTGGGCCTATATTTTAAAAATATTCTGTTACTGAGTAGGCATGTACAGATCGCTTTTCTGACCCAAAAATATTGAATTTTCGGGTGTTTTGAGCCTGCATTTGAGATATAAACGGCTACTGAAGATGCAAGCACATATCGACTTTTTGCACCAAAAAACTATCGATTTTGAGCATATTTTTGGTCTGTATCTTGAAAACATTCTAGCAAAGAGTAGGCATGTACAAGTCTCTTCTAGGACCCAAAAATATCGAATTTTCGGGTGTCTTGAGTTTGAATTTTAGATATATACGGGTACAGAAGATGCATGCACATATCGACTTTGGGCACCCAAAATATCGATTTTCAGCATGTTTTGGTCATGTATTTTGAAAATACTCTTACACGAATTAGGCATGTACAGATATCTTCTGTGACACAATAATATCTAATTTTCGGGTGTTTTGAGCCTGAATTTGGGATATAAACGGGTACAGTAGATGCATGCACATATCGACTTTGGATACCTAAATTTTCGATTTTTAGCATGTTTTGAGCCTATATTTCGAAATGATTCTAGCACTGAGTAGGCATGTACAGATCGCTTTTGGGACCAAAAAATATTGAATTTTCCGTCGTTTTGAGCCTGAATTTGAGATATAAACGGGTACTTAAGATGCATGCAGATATCAACTTTCGGCACCCAAAATATCGATTTTTAGCATGTTTTGGGCCAATATTTTGAAAATACTCTAACACAGAGTAGGCATGTACAGATCGCTTCTGGGACCCAAAAATATCTAATTTTCGGGTGTTTTGAGCCTGAATTTAGGATATAAACGGGTACAGAAGATGCATACACATATTGACTTTGGGCACCTCAAACATCGATTTTCAGCATGTTTTGGGCCTGTATTTTGAAAGTACTCCAACACGGAGTAGGCATGTACAGATCGCTTCTGGGACCCAAAAATATCGAATTTTCGGTTGTTTTGAGCCTGAATTTAAGATATAAACGGGTAGAGAAGATGCATGCACGACTATGTGGAGCTAAAATATCGATTTTCAGCATGTTTTGGGCATTTATTTTGAAAATACTCTAACACGAAGTATGCATGTACAGATATCTTCTGTGACACAAAAATATCGAATTTTCGGGTGTTTTGAGCCTGAATTCGAGATATAAACGGGTACAGAAGATGCATGCACATATCGACTTTGGACACCTAAATAATCGATTTTTAGCATGTTTTGAGCCTATATTTTGAAAACATTCTGGCACTGAGTAGGCATGTACAGATCGCTTCTGGGACCAAAAAATATCGAATTTTCGGGTATTTTGAGCATGAATTTGAGATATAATCGGGTACAGAAGATGCATGCTCATATCCGATTTGGGCACCTAAGATATCGATTTTCAGCATGTTTTGGGCATGTATTTTGAAAGTACTCTAACACGGAGTAGGCATGTACAGATCGCTTCTGGGACCCAAAAATATCGAATTTTCGGGTGTTTTGAGCCTGAATTTGAGATATAAACGGGTACAGAAGATGCATGCACATATCGACTATGTGGAGCTAAAATATCGATTTAGCATGTTTTATGGCCTGTATTTTGAAAGTACTCTAACACGGAGTAGGCTTGTACAGACCGCTTTTGGGACCCAAAAATATTAAATTTTCGGGTGTTTTGAGCCTGAATTTGAGATATAAACGGGTACAGCATATGCATGCACATATCGACATTTGGCACCTATAATATCGATTTTTAGCTTGTTTTGGGCCTATATTTTGAAAATATTCTTTTACTGAGTAGGCATGTACAGATAGCTTCTGTGACCCAAAAATATCGAATTTTCGGGTGTTTTGATCGAGAATTTGTGATATAAACGGGTACAAACGATGTATGCACATATCGACTTTGGATAGGTAAAATATCGATTGTTAGCATATTTTAAGCATATATTTTGAAAACATTCTAGCACTAAGTAGACATGTACAGATCGCTTCGGTTACCCAAAAATATTGAATTTTTGGGTGTTTTGAGCCAGCATTTGAGATATGAACAGGTACTGAAGATGCATGCACATATCGACTATGTGGAGCTAAAATATCGAATTTTAGCATGTTTTAAGCCTATATTTTAAAAACATTTTAGCACTGAGTAGACATGTACAGATCGCTTCTGGGACCCAAAAATATCGAATTTTCGGGTGCTTTGAGCCTGAATTTGGGATATAAAAGGGTACAGAACATGCATGCACATATCGACTTTGGGCACCTAAAATATCGATTTTCAGCTTGTTTTGGGCCTGTATATTGAAAGTACTCTAACACGGAGTAGGCATGTACAGATCGCGTCTGGGACCCAAAAATATTGAATTTTCGGGTGTTTTGAGCCTGAATTTGATATGTAAACAGGTAATGAAGATGCATGCACATATCGACTATTTGCTCCAAAAATATCGATTTTGAGCATGTTTTTGGCCTGTATTTTGAAAATATTCTATTACTGAGTTGGCCTGTACAGATCGCTTCTGTGACCCAAAAATATAGAATTTTCGGGTGTTTTGAGCCTGAATTTGGGATATAAACGGGTACAAAAGATGTATGCACATATCGACTTTGGACACGTAAAATAACAATTTTTAGCATGTTTCAAGCCTATATTTTGAAAATACTCTAACACGGAGTAGGCATGCACAGATCGCTTCTGGGACCTAAAAATATCGAATTCTCGGGTGTTTTGAGCCTGAATTTGAGATATAAACTGGTACAGAAGATGCATGCACATATCGACTTTGGGCACCTAAAATATCGATTTTCAGCATGTTTTGGGCCTGAATTTTGAAAGTACTATAACACGGAGTAGGCATGTACAGATCGCTTCTGGGACCCCAAAATATCGAATTTTCGGGTATTTTGAGCCTGAATTTGAGATATAATCGGGTACAGAAAATGCATGCTCATATTGACTTTGGGCACCTTAAATATCGATTTTGAGCATGTTTTGGGCCTGAATTTATAAAGTACTCTAACACGGAGTAGGCATGCACAGATCGCTTCTCAGACCCAAAAATATCAATTTTTTTTGTGTTTTGAGCCTGAATTTGAGATATAAACGGGTATAAAAGATGCATGCAAATATCGACTTTAGGAACCTAAAATATCGATTTTCAGCATTTTTTATAGCCTGTATTTTGAAAGTACTCTAACACGGAGTAGGCATGTACAGATCGCTTCTGGGACCCAAAAATATTAAATGTTCAGGTGTTTTGAGCCTGAATTTGAGATATAAACGGGTACAGAAGATGCGTGCACATATCGACTTTGGGCATCTAAAATATCGATTTTCAGCACGTTTTGGGCATGTATTTTGAAAATACTCAAACACGGAGTAGGCATATACAGATCGCTTCTGGGACCTAAAAATATAGAATTTTCGGGTGTTTTGAGCCTAAATTTTAGATATAAACGGGTACAGAACATGCATGCACATATCGACTTCGGACACATTAAATATCGATTTTTAGCATGTTTTAAGCCTATATTTTCAAAACAATCTAGCACTGAGTAGACATGTACAGATCGCTTCTGGGACCCAAAAATATTGTATTTTTGGGTGTTTTGAGCCTGAATTTGAGATATAAACCGGTACTGAAGATGCATGCACATATCGACTTTTTGCACCTAAAATATCGATTTTGAGCTTGTTTTGGGTCTGTATCTTGAAAACATTCTAGTAAGGAGTAGGCATGTACATATTGCTTCTGGGACAAAAAAATATCTAATTTTCAGGTATTTTCAGCCTGAATTTGAGATATAAACGGGTACAGAAGATGCATGCACTTTGGGCACCCAAAATATCGATTTTTAGTATGTTTTGGGCCAATATTTTGAAAATATTCTATCTCTGAGTAAGCATGTACAGATCGCTTCTGGGACCCAAAAATATTAAATTTTCGGGTGTTTTGAGCCTGAATTTGGGATATAAACGGGTACAAAAGATGTATGCACATATCGACTTTGGACACCTAAAATATCGATATTTAGCATGTTTTGGCCTATATTTTGAAAACAGTCTAGCACTGAGTAGACATGTACAGATCGCTTATGGGACCCAAAAATATTGAATTTTTGGTTGTTTTGAGCCTGAATTTGAGATATAAACGGGTACTGAAGATGCAGGCACATATCGACTTTGGGCACCTAAAATATCGATTTTTAGCTTGTTTTGGGCCTATATTTTAAAAATATTCTATTACTGAGTAGGCATGTACTGATCGCTTGTCTGACCCAAAAATATTGAATTTTCTGGTGTTTTGAGCCTGAATTTGAGATATAAACGGGTACAGAAGATGCATGCACATATCGACTTTAGGCACCTAAATTATCGATTTTTAGCATGTTTTGAGCCTATATTTTGAAAACATTCTAGCACTGAGTAGGCATGTACAGATCGCTTCTGGGACATAAAAAAATTGAATTTTCCGTCAATTTGAGCCTGAATTTGAGATATAAACGTGTACTGAAGATGCATGCAGATATCAACTTTCGGCACCCAAGATATCGATATTTAACATGTTTTTGACCTATATTTTGAAAATACTCTAACACAGAGTAGGCATGTACAGATCGCCTCTGGGACCCAAAAATATCGAATTTTCGGGTGTTTTCAGCCTGAATTTGGAATATAAACGGGTACAGAAGATGCATACACATATTGACTTTGGGCACCTCAAATATCGATTTTCAGCATGTTTTGGGCCTGTATTTTGAAATTACTCTAACACGTAATAGGCATGTTCAGATTGCTTCTGGGGCCCAAAAACATCGAATTTTCGGGAATTTTGAGCCTGAATTTGAGATATAATCGGGTTCAGAAGATGCATGCACATATCGACTATGTGGAGGTAAAATATCAATTTTCAGCATGTTTTGGGCATGTATTTTGAAAATACTCTAACACGGAGTAGGCATGTACAGATTGCTTCTGGCACCCAAAAATTTCGAATTTTCGGGTGTTTTGAGCCTGAATTTGAGATATAAACGGGTACAGAAGATGCATGCACATATCGACTTTGGGCACCTAAAATATCGATTTTTAGCATGTTTTGAGCCTATATTTTGAAAACATTTTAGCACTGAGTAGGCATGTACAGATCGCTTCTGGGACACAAAAACATTGAATTTTCCGTCGTTTTGAGCCTGAATTTGAGATATAAACGGGTACTGAAGATGCATGCAGATATCAACTTTTGGCACCCAAGATATCAATATTTAGCATGTTTTGGGCCTATATTTTGAAAATACTCTAACACAGAGTAGGCATGTACAGATCGCTTCTGGGACCCAAAAATATCGAATTTTCGGGTGTTTTATTTGAGCCTGAATTTGGGATATAAACGGGTACAGAAGATGCATACACATATTGACTTTGGGCACCTCAAATATCGATTTTCAGCATGTTTTGGGCCTGTATTATGAAAATACTCTAACACGGAGTAGGCATGTACAGATTGCTTCTGGGGCCCAAAAACATCGAATTTTCGGGAATTTTGAGCCTGAATTTGAGATATAATCGGGTACAGAAGATGCATGCTCATATCCACTTTGGGCACCTAAAATATCGATTTTTAGCATGTTTTGGGCCTGTATTTTGAAAGTACTCAAACACGGAGTAGGCATGTACAGATCGCTTCTGGGACCTAAAAATATCAAATTTTCGGATGTTTTGAGCCTGAATTTGGGATATAAACGGGTACAGAAGATGCATGCACATATCGACTATGTTGAGCTAAAATATCGATTTTCAGCATGTTTTGGGCATGTATTTTGAAAATACTCTAACACGGAGTAGGCATGTACAGATCGCTTCTGGCACCCAAAAACCTCGAATTTTCGGGTGTTTTAAGCCAGAATTTGAGATATAAACGGGTACAGAAGATGCATACACATAACGACTTTGGGCACCTAAAATATCGATTTTCAGCAGGTTTTATGGCCTGTTATTTTGAAAGTACTCTAACACGGAGTAGGCATGTACAGATCGCTTCTGGGACCCAAAAATATTAAATTTTCGGGTATTTTGAGCCTGAATTTGAGATATAAACGGGTACAGCATATGCATGCACATATCGACTTTGGACACTTAAAATATCGATTTTTAGCATGTTTTGGGCCTATATTTTGAAAATATTCTTTCACTGAGTAGGCATGTACAGATAGCTTCTGTGACCCAAAAATATCGAATTTTTGGGTGTTTTGAGCCTGCATTTGAGATATAAACGGATACTGAAGATGCATGCATATATCGAATTTTTTCACCTAAAATATCGATTTTGAGCATATTTTGGGTCTGTATCTTGAAAACATTCTAGCAAAGAGTAGGCATGTACAAGTCGCTTCTGGGACCCAAAAATATCGAATTTTCGGGTGTCTTGAGTCTGAAATTGAGATATAAACGGGTACAGAAGATGCATGCACATATCGACTTTGCGCAACGAAAATATCGATTTTGAGCATGTTTTTGGCCTGTATTTTGAAAATACTCTAACAAGAAGTAGGCATGTACAGACATCTTCTGTGACACAAAAATATCAAATTTTTGGGTGTTTTGAGCCTGAATTCGAGATATAAACGGGTACTGAAGATGCAGGCAAATATCGACTTTTAGCACCTAAAATATCGATTTTGAGCTTGTTTTGGGTCTGTATTTTAAAAATACTCTAAAACGAAGTAGGCATGTACAGATATCTTCTGTGACACAAAAATATCGAGTTTTCGGTTGTTTTGAGCCTGAATTTGGGATATAAACGTGTACAGAAGATGCATACACATATTGACTTTGGGAACCTCTAATATTGATTTTCCGCATGTTTTGGGCCTGTATTTTTAAAAATACTCTAACACGGAATAAGCATGTACAGATTGCTTCTAGGACCCAAAAATATTGAATTTTCGGTTATTTTGAGCCTGAATTTGAGATATAATCGGGTACAGAAGATGCATGCTCATATCCATTTTGGGCACCTAAGATATTGATTTTCAGCATGTTTTGGGCCTTAATTTTGAAAGTACTCTAATACGGAGTAGGCAAGTACAGATCGCTTCTAGGACACAAAAATATCGAATTTTCGGGTGTTTTGAGCCTGAATTTGAGATATAAACGGGTACAGAAGATGCATGCACATATTGACTATGTGGAGCTAAAATATCGATTTTGAGCATGTTTTGGGCCTGTATTTTAAAAATACTCTAACACGGAGTAGGCATGTACAGATCGCTTCTGTGACCCAAAAATCTCGAATTTTCGGGTTTTTTGAGCCTGAATTTGAGATATAAACGGGTACAGAAGATGCATGCACATATCGACTTTGGGCACCTAAAATATCGATTTTCAGTATGTTTTATGGCCTGTATTTTGAAAGTACTCTAACACGGATTAGACAAGTACAGATCGCTTCTGGGAGCAAAAAATATCGAATTTTCGGGTGTTTTGAGCTTAAATTTTAGATATAAACGGGTACAGAACATGCATGCACATATCGACTTTTTGCACCTAAAATATTGATTTTGAACTTGTTTTGGGTCTGTACCTTAAAAACATTCTAGTAAGGAGTAGGCATGTACATATCGCTTATGGGACTCAAAAATACCGAATTTTCGGGTGTTTTGAGCTTTATTTTGAGATATAAATTTATACTGAAGATGCATGCACATATCGACTTTTTGCACCTATTATATGTATTTTTAGCATGTTTTGGGTCTGTATCTTGAAAACATTCTAAGAAGGAGTAGGCATAGACATATCGCTTCTGGGACACAAAAATATCTAATTTTCGGGTGTTTTGAGCCTGAATTTGGGATATAAACGGGTACAAAAGATGTATGCACATATCGACTTTGGACACCTAAAATATCGAATTTTAGCATGTTTTAAGCCTATATTTTGGGAACATTCTAGCACTGAGTAGATATGTACCGATCGCTTCTGGGATCCAAAATTATCGAATTTTCGGGTGTTTTAAGCCTGAATTTGGGATATAAAAGGGTACAGAACATGCATACACATATCGACTTGTTACACATAAAATATCGATTTTTAGCATGTTTTGACTCTATATTTTGAAAACATTCTAGCACTGAGTAGGCATGTACAGATCACATCTTCGACCGAAAAATATCGAATTTTACGGGTGTTTTGAGCTTGAATTTGGGATATAAACGGGTACAAAAGATGTATGCACATATCGACTTTGGACATCTAAAATATCGATATTTAGCATGTATTGGGCCTAAATTTTGAAAACAGTCTAGCACTGAGTAGACATGTACAGATCGCTTCTGGGACCCAAAAATATTGAATTTTGGTTCTTTTGAGCCTGAATTTGAGATATAAACGGGTACTGAAGATGCAGGCACATATCGACTTTTTGCACCTAAAATATCGATTTTGAGCTTGTTTTGGGTCTGTATTTTGAAAATACTCTAAAACGAAGTAGGCATGTACAGATATCTTCTGTGACACAAAAATATCGAGTTTTCGGGTGTTTTGAGCCTGAATTTGTTATATAAACGTGTACAGAAGATGCATACACATATTGACTTTGGGAACCTCAAATATTGATTTTCAGCATGTTTTGGGCCTATATTTTTAAAATACTCTAACACGGAATAGGCATGTACAAATTGCTTCTAGGACCCAAAAACATAAATTTTCGGGTATTTTGAGCCTGAATTTGAGATATAATCGGGTACAGAAGATGCATGCACATATCGACTTTTGGACACCTAAAAGATCGATTTTCAGTATGTTATGGGCCTGTATTTTGAAAATACTCTAACACGGAGTAGGCAAGTACAGATCACTTCTAGGACCAAAAAATATCGAATTTTCAGGTGTTTGGAGCCTAAATTTGAGGTATAAACAGGTACAGAAGATGCATGCACATATCGACTTTTGGGCACCTAAAATATCGATTTTCTGTATGTTTTAGGCCTGTATTTTGAAAATACTCTAAAACGGAGTAGGTATGTACAGATCGCTTCTCTGACCCCAAAATTTCGAATTTTCGGGTGTTTTGGGCCTGATTTTGAGATATCTACTTTGGGCACCTAATATTTCGATTTTTAGCATGTTTTGGGCCTATATTTGAAAATACTCTAACACAGAGTAGGCATGTACAGATCGCTTCTGGCACTCCAAAATATCGAATTTTCGGGTGTTTTGAGTCTGAATTTGAGATATAAACGGGTACTGAAGATGCATGAACATATCGACTTTTGGGCCACTAAAATATCGATTTTGAGCATGTTTTGGGTCTGTATCTTGAAAACATTCTAACTAGGAGTAGGCATGTACAGATCGCATTTAGGACCAAAAAATACCGAATTTTCGGGTGTTTTGATCCTGAATTTGAGATATAAACGGTTACAGAAGATGCTTGCACATATCGACTTAGGACACTTAAAATATTTATTTTAGCATGTTTTGAGCCTATATTTAAAAAAAAAACATTCTAGCACTGAGTAGGCATGTACAGATTGCTTCTGGGACCCAAAAATAACGAATTTTAGGGTGTTTTGAGGTTGAATTTGAGATATAAACGAGTGCAGAAGATGCATACATATATTAACTTTGGGCACCTAAAATATCGATTTTCAGCATGTTTTGGGCCTGTATCTGAGTGGGCATGTACAGGTCGCTTCTGGGACCCCAAAATAACGAATTTTCGGGAGTTTTGAGGTTGAATTTGGGATATAAACGGGTGCAGAAGATGCATACACATATTGACTTTGGTCACCTAAAATATCGATTTTCAGCATGTTTTGGGCCTGTATTTTGAAAATACTCTAACACGGAGTAGACAAGTACAGATCACTTCTAGGACCAAAAAATATCGAATTTTCGGGTGTTTGGAGCCTGAATTTGAGGTATAAACAGGTACAGAAGATGCATGCACATATCGATTTTTGGGCACCTAAAATATCGATTTTCTGTATGTTTTGGGCCTGTATTCTGAAAATACTCTAAAACGGAGTAGGTATGTACAGATCGCTTCTCTGACCCGAAAATTTCGAATTTTCGGGTGTTTTGGGCCTGAATTTGAGATATCTACTTTGGACACCTAATTTTTCGATTTTTAGCATGTTTTGGGCCTATATTTGAAAATACTCTAACACAGAGTAGGCATGTACAGATCGCTTCTGGCACTCCAAAATATCGAATTTTCGGGTGTTTTGAGCCTCAATTTGAGATATAACGGGTATTGAAGATGCATGAAAATATCGACTTTTCGGCCACTAAAATATCGATTTTAAGCATGTTTTGGGTCTGTATCTTGAAAACATTCTAACAAGGAGTAGGCATGTACAGATCACTTCTGGGAACCAAAAATCTCTAATTTTCGGGTATTTTGAAGTTGAATTTGAGATATAAACGAGTGCAGAAGATGCATACACATATTAACTTTGGGCACCTAAAATATCGATTTTCAGCATCTTTTGGGCCTGTATCTGAATAGGCATGTACCGATCACTTCTGGGACCCCAAAATATCAAATTTTCGGGTGTTTAGAGCCTAAATTTGAGATATAAACGGGTACAGAAGATGCATGCACATATCGTCTTTTGGGCACCTAAAAGATCGATATTCAGTATGTTATGGGCCTGTATTTTGAAAATACTCTAACACGGAGTAGGCATGTACAGTTCGCTTCTGGGACCCCAAAATATCGAATTTTCGGGTGTTTTGGGCCTGAATTTTATATATATCGACTTTGGGCACCTAAAATATCGATTTTTAGCATGTTTTGGGCCTATATTTGCAAATACTCTGACACAGAGTAGGCATGTACAGATCGCTTCTGGCACTCCAAAATATCGAATTTTCAGGTGTTTTGAGCCTGAATTTGAGATATAAACGGGTACAGAAGATGCATGCACATATCGACTTTAGACACTTAAAATATCTATTTTTAGCATGTTTTGAGCCTATATTTTGAAAGCATTCTAGCACTGAGTAGGCATTCACAGATCGCTTCTGGGATCCAAAAATATCGAATTTTCGGGTGTTTTGAGGTTGAATTTGTGATATAAACGAGTGCAGAAGATGCATACACATATTAACTTTGGGCACCTAAAATATCGATTTTCAGCATGTTTTGGGCCTGTATCTGAGTAGGCATGTACAGATCGCTTCTGGGACCCCAAAATCTTGAATTTTTGGGTGTTTGGAGCCTGAGTTTGAGATATAAACGGGTACAGAAGATGCATGCACATATCGACTTTTTATACTTACAATATCGATTTTTAGCGTGTTTTGAGCCTATATTTTGAAAACATTCTTGCACTGACTAGGCATATACATTTCGCTTCTGGGACCCTAAAAATATCGAATTTTCGGGAGTTTTGAGGTTGAATTTGGGATATAAACGGGTGCAGAAGATGCATACACATATTGACTTTGGTCACCTAAAATATCGATTTTTAGCATGTTTTGGGCCTGTATTTTGAAAATACTCTAACACGGAGTAGGCAAGTACAGATCACTTCTAGGACCAAAAAATATCGAATTTTCAGGTGTTTGGAGCCTGAATTTGAGGTATAAACAGGTACAGAAGATGCATGCACATATCGACTTTTGGGCACCTAAAAGATCGATTTTCTGTATGTTTTGGGCCTGTATTTTGAAAATACTCTAAAACGGAGTAGGTATGTACAGATCGCTTCTCTGATCTAAAAATTTCGAATTTTCGGGTGTTTTGGGCCTGAATTTGAGATATCTACTTTGGGCACCTAATATTTCGATTTTTAGCATGTTTTGGGCCTATTTTTGAAATTACTCTAACACAGAGTAGGCATGTACAGATCGCTTCTGGCACTCCAAAATATCGAATTTTCGGGTGTTTTGAGCCTGAATTTGAGATATAAACGGGTACTGAAGATGCATGAACATATCGACTTTTCGGCCACTAAAATATCGATTTTAAGCATGTTTTGGGTCTGTATCTTGAAAACATTCTAACTAGGAGTAGGCATGTACAGATCGCTTCTGGGAACCAAAAATCTCTAATTTTCGGGTGTTTTGAAGTTGAATTTGAAATATAAACGAGTGCAGAAGATGCATACACATATTAACTTTGGGCACCTAAAATATCGATTTTCAGCATGTTTTGGGCCTGTAACTGAATAGGCATGTACCGATCGCTTCTGGGACCCCAAAATATCAAATTTTCGGGTGTTTGGAGCCTGAATATGAGATATAAACGGGTACAGAAGATGCATGCACATATCAACTTTTGGGCACCTAAAAGATCGATTTTCAGTATGTTATGGGCCTGTATTTTGAAAATACTCTAACACGGAGTAGGCATGTACAGTTCGCTTCTGGGACCCCAAAATATCGAATTTTCGGGTGTTTTGGGCCTGAATTTGAGATATCGACTTTGGGAACCTAAAATTTCGATTTTTAGCATGTTTTGGGCCTATATTTGAAAATACTCTGACACAGAGTAGGCATGTACAGATCGCTTCTGGCACTCCAAAAATCGAATTCTCGGGTGTTTTGAGCCTGAATTTGAGATATAAACGGGTACTGAAGATGCATGAACATATCGACTTTTGGGCCACTAAAATATCGATTTTGAGCATGTTTTGGGTCTGTATCTTAAAAAACATTCTAACTCGGAGTAGGCATTTACAGATTGCTTGTAGGACAAAAAAATACTGAATTTTCGGGTGTTTTGATCCTGAATTTGAGATATAAACGGTTACAGAAGATGCATGCACATATCGACTTAGGACACTTAAAATATTTATTTTTAGCATGTTTTGAGCCTATATTTTGAAAACATTCTAGCACTGAGTAGGCATGTACAGATTGCTTCTGGGACCCAAAAATATCGATTTTTCGGGTGTTTTGAGGTTGAATTTTAGATATAAACGGGTACAGAAGATGCATGCACATATCGACTTTGGACACTTAAAATATCTATTTTTAGCATGTTTTGAGCCTATATTTTGAAAACATTCTAGCACTGAGTAGGCATTCACAGATCGCTTCTGGGATCCAAAAATATCGAATTTTCGGGTGTTTTGAGGTTGAATTTGAGATGTAAACGAGTGCAGAAGATGCATACACATATTAACTTTGGGCACCTAAAATATCGATTTTCAGCATGTTTTGGGCCTGTATCCGAGTAGGCATGTACAGATCGCTTCTGGGACCCCAAAATATCGAATTTTCGGGTGTTTGGAGCCTGAGTTTGAGATATAAACGGGTACAGAAGATGCATGCACATATCGACTTTTGGGCACTTAAAAGATCGATTTTCAGTATGATATGGGCCTGTATTTTAAAAATACTCTAACACGGAGTAGGCATGTACAGTTCGCTTCTGGGACCCCAAAATATCGAATTTTCGGGTGTTTTGGGCCTGAATTTGAGATATCGACTTTGGGCACCTAAAATATCGATTTTTAGCATGTTTTGGGCCTATATTTTGAAAATATTCTAGCACTAAGTAGGCATGTACAGATCACTTCTGGGACCCCAAAATATCGAATTTTCGGGTGTTTTGATCCTGAATTTGAGATATAAACGGGTACAGAAGATGCATGCACATATCGACTTTGGATACTTAAAATATCGATTTTTAGCGTGTTTTGAGCCTATATTTTGAAAACATTCTTGCACTGACTAGGCATATACAGTTCGCTTCTGGGACCCCAAAAATATCGAATTTTCGGGAGTTTTGAGGTTGAATTTGGGATATAAACGGGTGCAGAAGATGCATACACATATTGACTTTGGTCACCTAAAATATCGATTTTCAGCATGTTTTGGGCCTGTATTTTGAAAATACTCTAACACGGAGTAGGCAAGTACAGATCACTTCTAGCACCAAAAAATATCGAATTTTCAGATGTTTGGAGCCTGAATTTGAGGTATAAACAGGTACAGAAGATGCATGCACATATCGACTTTTGGGCACCTAAAATATCGATTTTCTGTATGTTTTGGGCCTGTATTTAGAAAATACTCTAAAACTGAGTAGGTATGTACAGATCGCTTTTCTGACCCTAAAATTTCGAATTTTCGGGTGTTTTGGGCCTGAATTGGAGATATCTACTTTGGGCACCTAATATTTCGATTTTTAGCATGTTTTGGGCCTATATTTGAAAATACTCTAACACAGAGTAGGCATGTACAGATTGCTTCTGGCACTCCAAAATATCGAATTTTCGGGTGTTTTGAGCCTGAATTTGAGATATAAACGGGTACTGAAGATGCATGAACATATCGACTTTTGGGCCACTAAAATATCGATTTTGAGCATGTTTTGGGTCTGTATCTTGAAAACATTCTAACTAGGATTAGGCATGTACAGATCGCTTCTAGGACAAAAAAATACCGAATTTTCGGGTGTTTTGATCCTGAATTTGAGATATAAACGGTTACAGAAGATGCATGCACATATCGACTTAGGACACTTAAAATATTTATTTTTAGCATGTTTTAAGCCTATATTTTGAAAACATTCTAGCACTGAGTAGGCATGTACAGATTGCTTCTGGGACCCAAAAATATCGAATTTTCGGGTGTTTTGAGGTTGAATTTGAGATATAAACGAGTGCAGAAGATGCATACATATATTAACTTTGGGCACCTAAAATATCGATTTTCAGCATGGTTTGGGCCTCTATCCGAGTAGGCATGTACATATCGCTTCTGGGACCCCAAAATATCGAATTTTCGGGTGTTTGGAGCCTGAGTTTGAGATATAAACGGGTACAGAAGATGCATGCACATATCGACTTTTGGGCACGTAAAAGATCGATTTTCTGTATGATATGGGCCTGTATTTTGAAAATACTCTAACACGGAGTAGGCATGTACAGTTCGCTTCTGGGACCCCAAAATATCGAATTTTCGGGTGTTTTGGGCCTGAATTTGAGATATCGACTTTGGGCACCTAAAATATCGATTTTTAGCATGTTTTGGGCCTATGTTTTGAAAATATTCTAGCACTAAGTAGGCATGTACAGATCACTTCTGGGACCCCAAAATATCGAATTTTCGGGTGTTTTGATCCTGAATTTGAGATATAAACGGGTACAGAAGATGCATGCACATATCGACTTTGGATACTTAAAATATCGATTTTTAGCGTGTTTTGAGCCTATATTTTGAAAACATTCTTGCACTGACTAGCCATATACAGTTCGCTTCTGAGACCCCAAAAATATCGAATTTTCTTGAGTTTTGAGGTTGAATTTGGGATATAAACGGGTACAGAAGATGCATGCACATATCGACTTTGGATACTTAAAATATCGATTTTTAGCGTGTTTTGAGCCTATATTTTGAAAACATTCTTGCACTGACTAGGCATATACAGTTCGCTTCTGGAACCCCAAAAATATCGAATTTTCGGAAGTTTTGAGGTTGAATTTGGGATATAAACGGGTGCAGAAGATGCATACACATATTGACTTTGGTCACCTAAAATATCGATTTTCAGCATGTTTTGGGCCTGTATTTTGAGAAATACTCTAACACGGAGTAGGCAAGTACAGATCACTTCTAGGACCAAAAAATATCGAATTTTCAGGTGTTTGGAGCCTGAATTTGAGGTATAAACAGGTACAGAAGATGCATGCACATATCGACTTTTGGGCACCTAAAATATCTATTTTCAGTATGTTTTGGGCCTGTATTTTGAAAATACTCTAAAACGGAGTAGGTATGTACAGATCGCTTCTCTGACCCTAAAATTTCGAATTTTCGGGTGTTTTGGGCCTGAATTTGAGATATCTACTTTGGGCACCTAATATTTCGATTTTTAGCATGTTTTGGGCCTATATTTGAAAATACTCTAACACAGAGTAGGCATGTACAGATTGCTTCTGGCACTCCAAAATATCGAATTTTCGGGTGTTTTGAGCCTGAATTTGAGATATAAACGGGTACTGAAGATGCATGAACATATCGACTTTTGGGCCACTAAAATATCGATTTTGAGCATGTTTTGGATCTGTATCTTGAAAACATTCTAACTAGGAGTAGGCATGTACAGATCGCTTCTTGGACAAAAAAATACCGAATTTTCGGGTGTTTTGATCCTGAATTTGAGATATAAACGGTTACAGAAGATGCATGCACATATCGACTTAGGACACTTAAAATATTTATTTTTAGCATGTTTTAAGCCTATATTTTGAAAACATTCTAGCACTGAGTAGGCATGTACAGATTGCTTCTGGGACCCAAAAATATCGAATTTTCGGGTGTTTTGAGGTTGGATTTGAGATATAAACGAGTGCAGAAGATGCATACATATATTAACTTTGGGCACCTAAAATATCGATTTTCAGCATGGTTTGGGCCTCTATCCGAGTAGGCATGTACATATCGCTTCTGGGACCCCAAAATATCGAATTTTCGGGTGTTTGGAGCCTGAGTTTGAGATATAAACGGGTACAGAAGATGCATGCACATATCGACTTTTGGGCACGTAAAAGATCGATTTTCTGTATGATATGGGCCTGTATTTTGAAAATACTCTAACACGGAGTAGGCATGTACAGTTCGCTTCTGGGACCCCAAAATATCGAATTTTCGGGTGTTTTGGGCCTGAATTTGAGATATCGACTTTGGGCACCTAAAATATCGATTTTTAGCATGTTTTGGGCCTATATTTTGAAAATATTCTAGCACTAAGTAGGCATGTACAGATCACTTCTGGGACCCCAAAATATCGAATTTTCGGGTGTTTTGATCCTGAATTTGAGATATAAACGGGTACAGAAGATGCATGCACATATCGACTTTGGATACTTAAAATATCGATTTTTAGCGTGTTTTGAGCCTATATTTTGAAAACATTCTTGCACTGACTAGGCATATACAGTTCGCTTCTGAGACCCCAAAAATATCGAATTTTCTTGAGTTTTGAGGTTGAATTTGGGATATAAACGGGTACAGAAGATGCATGCACATATCGACTTTGGATACTTAAAATATCGATTTTTAGCGTGTTTTGAGCCTATATTTTGAAAACATTCTTGCACTGACTAGGCATATACAGTTCGCTTCTGGAACCCCAAAAATATCGAATTTTCGGAAGTTTTGAGGTTGAATTTGGGATATAAACGGGTGCAGAAGATGCATACACATATTGACTTTGGTCACCTAAAATATCTATTTTCAGCATGTTTTGGGCCTGTATTTTGAGAAATACTCTAACACGGAGTAGGCAAGTACAGATCACTTCTAGGACCAAAAAATATCGAATTTTCAGGTGTTTGGAGCCTGAATTTGAGGTATAAACAGGTACAGAAGATGCATGCACATATCGACTTTTGGGCACCTAAAATATCTATTTTCAGTATGTTTTGGGCCTGTATTTTGAAAATACTCTAAAACGGAGTAGGTATGTACAGATCGCTTCTCTGACCCTAAAATTTCGAATTTTCGGGTGTTTTGGGCCTGAATTGGAGATATCTACTTTGGGCACCTAATATTTCGATTTTTAGCATGTTTTGGGCCTATATTTGAAAATACTCTAACACAGAGTAGGCATGTACAGATTGCTTCTGGCACTCCAAAATATCGAATTTTCGGGTGTTTTGAGCCTGAATTTGAGATATAAACGGGTACTGAAGATGCATGAACATATCGACTTTTGGGCCACTAAAATATCGATTTTGAGCATGTTTTGGATCTGTATCTTGAAAACATTCTAACTAGGAGTAGGCATGTACAGATCGCTTCTTGGACAAAAAAATACCGAATTTTCGGGTGTTTTGATCCTGAATTTGAGATATAAACGGTTACAGAAGATGCATGCACATATCGACTTAGGACACTTAAAATATTAAATTTTAGCATGTTTTAAGCCTATATTTTGAAAACATTCTAGCACTGAGTAGGCATGTACAGATTGCTTCTGGGACCCAAAAATATCGAATTTTCGGGTGTTTTGAGGTTGGATTTGAGATATAAACGAGTGCAGAAGATGCATACATATATTAACTTTGGGCACCTAAAATATCGATTTTCAGCATGGTTTGGGCCTCTATCCGAGTAGGCATGTACATATCGCTTCTGGGACCCCAAAATATCGAATTTTCGGGTGTTTGGAGCCTGAGTTTGAGATATAAACGGGTACAGAAGATGCATGCACATATCGACTTTTGGGCACGTAAAAGATCGATTTTCAGTATGATATGGGCCTGTATTTTGAAAATACTCTAACACGGAGTAGGCATGTACAGTTCGCTTCTGGGACCCCAAAATATCGAATTTTCGGGTGTTTTGGGCCTGAATTTGAGATATCGACTTTGGGCACCTAAAATATCGATTTTTAGCATGTTTTGGGCCTAAATTTTGAAAATATTCTAGCACTAAGTAGGCATGTACAGATCACTTCTGGGACCCCAAAATATCGAATTTTCGGGTGTTTTGATCCTGAATTTAAGATATAAACGGGTACAGAAGATGCATGCACATATCGACTTTGGATACTTAAAATATCGATTTTTAGCGTGTTTTGAGCCTATATTTTGAAAACATTCTTGCACTGACTAGGCATATACAGTTCGCTTCTGGGACCCCAAAAATATCGAATTTTCGGGAGTTTTGAGGTTGAATTTGGGATATAAACGGGTGCAGAAGATGCATACACATATTGACTTTGGTCACCTAAAATATCGATTTTCAGCATGTTTTGGGCCTGTATTTTGAAAATACTCTAACACGGAGTAGGCAAGTACAGATCACTTCTAGGACCAAAAAATATCGAATTTTCGGGTGTTTGGAGCCTGAATTTGAGGTATAAACAGGTACAGAAAATGCATGCACATATCGACTTTTGGGCACCTAAAATATCGATTTTCTGTATGTTTTGGGCCTGTATTTTGAAAATACTATAAAACGGAGTAGGTATGTACAGATCGCTTCTCTGACCCCAAAATTTCGAATTTTCGGGTGTTTTGGGCCTGAATTTGAGATATCTACTTTTTGCACCTAATATTTCGATTTTTAGCATGTTTTGGGCCTATATTTGAAAATACTCTAACACAGAGTAGGCATGTACAGATTGCTTCTGGCACTCCAAAATATCGAATTTTCGGGTGTTTTGAGCCTGAATTTGAGATATAAACGGGTACTGAAGATGCATGAACATATCGACTTTTGGGCCACTAAAATATCGATTTTGAGCATGTTTTGGGTCTGTATCTTGAAAACATTCTAACTAGGAGTAGGCATGTACAGATCGCTTCTAGGACAAAAAAATACCGAATTTTCGGGTGATTTGATCCTGAATTTGAGATATAAACGGGTACAGAAGATGCATGCACATATCGACTTTGGATACTTAAAATATCGATTTTTAGCGTGTTTTGAGCCTATATTTTGAAAACATTCTTGCATATACAGTTCGCTTCTGGGACCCCAAAAATATCGAATTTTCGGGAGTTTTGAGGTTGAATTTGGGATATAAACGGGTGCAGAAGATGCATACACATATTGACTTTGGTCACCTAAAATATCGATTTTCAGCAAGTTTTGGGCCTGTATTTTGAAAATACTCTAACACGGAGTAGGCAAGTACAGATCACTTTTAGGACCAAAAAATATCGAATTTTCGGGTGTTTGGAGCCTGAATTTGAGGTATAA
The DNA here is from genome assembly GCA_033782935.1 of Petrolisthes cinctipes. NCBI lineage: Eukaryota > Metazoa > Arthropoda > Malacostraca > Decapoda > Porcellanidae > Petrolisthes > Petrolisthes cinctipes. The sequence continues at coordinate 1,712,865 of JAWQEG010000167.1, forward strand.
ACAGGTACAGAAGATGCATGCACTTATCGAATTTTGGGCACCTAAAATATCGATTTTCTGTATGTTTTGGGCCTGTATTTTGAAAATACTCTAAAACGGAGTAGGTATGTACAGATCACTTCTCTGACCCCAAAAGTTCGAATTTTCGTGTTGATTGTGCCTGAATTTGAGATATTTACTTTGGGCACCTAATATTTCGATTTTTAGCATGTTTTGGGCCTATATTTGAAAATACTCTAACACAGAATAGGCATGTACAGATCGCTTCTGGCACTCCAAAATATCGAATTTTCGGGTGTTGTGAGCCTGAATTTGAGATATAAATGGGTACAGAAGATGCATGCACATATCAACTTTGGACATTCAAAATATCGATTTTTAGCATGTTTTAAGCATATATATATATTTTGAAAACATTCTAGCACTGACTAGGCATGTACAGTTCGCTTCAGGGACCCCAAAAATATCGAATTTTCGGGTGTTTTGAGGTTGAATTTGGGATATAAACGGGTGCAGAAGATGCATACACATATTGACTTTGGTCACCTAAAATATCGATTTTCAGTATGTTTTGGGCCTGTATATTGAAAATACTCTCACACGGAGTAGGCATGTACAGATCGCTTTTGGGACCCCAAAATATCGAATTTTCGGGTGTTTTGGGACTCAATTTAAGATATCGACTTTGGGCACCTAAAATATCGATTTTTTAGCATGTTTTCGGCCTGTATTTTGAAAATACTCTACCACGGAGTAGGAATGTCCAGATCGCTTCTGGGACCCAAAAATATCGAATTTTCGGGTGTTTTCAGCCTAAATTTGAGATATAAACGGGTACAGAAGATGCATGCACATATCGACTTTTGGGCACCTAAAATATCGATTTTGAGCATGTTTTGGGTCTGTATCTTGAAAACATTCTAACTAGGAGTAGGCATGTACAGATCGAGTCTAGAAGCCAAAAATACCGAATTTTCGGGGGTTTTGAGCCTGAATTTGAGATATAAACGGGTACAGAAGATGCATGCACATATCGACTTTTGGGCACCTAAAAGATCGATTTTCAGTATGTTTTGGGTCTGTATCTTGAAAACATTCTCACTAGGTGTAGGCATGTACAGTTCGCTTCTAGGACCCAAAAATACCGAATTTTCGGGTGTTTTGAGCCTGAATTTGAGATATAAACGGGTACAGAAGATGCATGCACATATCGACTTTAGACACTTAAAATATCGATTTTTAGCATGTTTTCAGCCTTTACTTAGAAAACATTCTAGCACTGAGTAGGCATGTACAGATCGCTTCTAGGACTCAAAAATATCGAATTTTCGGGTGTTTTGGGGTTGAATTTGGGATATAAACAGTTGCAGAAGATGCATAGACATATTGACTTTGGGCACCTAAAATATCGATTTTGAGTATGTTTTGGGCCTGTATTTTGAAAATATTCTAATACGGAGTAGGAATATACAGATCGCTTCTGGGACCCCAAAATATCGAATTTTCGGGTGTTTTGAGCCTGAATTTGAGATATAAACGGGTACAGAAGATGCATGCACATATCGACTTTTGGGCACCTAAAATATCGATTTTGAGCATGTTTTGGGTCTGTATATTGAAAACATTCTCAATTGGTGTAGGCATCTACAGTTCGCTACAAGGACCCAAAAATACTGAATTTTCTGGTGTTTTGAGCCTGAATTTGAGATATAAACGGGTACAGAAGATGCATGTACATATCGACTTTAGACACTTAAAATATCGATTTTTAGCATGTTTTCAGCCTTTACTTTGAAAACATTCTAGCACTGAGTAGGCATGTACAGATCGCTTCGGGGACCCCAAAATATCGAATTTTCGGGTGTTTTGTGCCTGAATTTCAAATATCGACTTTTGACACCTAAAATATCGATAATTAGCATGTTTTGGGCGTATATTTTAAAAATATTCAAGCGCTGAGTAGGCATGTACATATCGCTTCTGGGACTCAAAAATATCGAATTGTCGGGTGTTTTGACCCTGAATTTGAGATATAAACGGGTACAGAAGATGCATGCACATATCGCCTTTAGACACTTAAAATATCTATTTTTAGCATGTTTTGAGCCTATATTTTGAAAAAATTCTAGCACTGAGTAGGCATGTACAAATCGCTTCTGGGACCCCAAAATATAGAATTATCTGGTGTTTTGAGGTTGAATATTTTATATAAACGGGTGCAGAAGATGCATACACATATTGACTTTGGGCACCTAAACTAGCGATTTTCAGCATGCTTTGGGCCTGTATTTTGAAAATGCTCTAACACGGAGTAGGCATGTACAGATCGCTTCTGGGATCCCAAAATATCGAGTTTTCAGGTGTTTTTGGCCTGAATTTGAGATATCGACTTTGGGCACTTAAAATATCGATTTTTAGCATGTTTTGGGCCTATATTTTGAAAATATTCTAGCACTGAGTAGGCATGTACAGATCGCTTCTGGGACCCCAAAATATCGAATTTTCGGGTGTTTTGAGCCTGAATTTGGGATATAAACGGGTACAGAAGATGTATGCACATATCGACTTTGGACACTTAAAATATCGATTTTGAGCATGTTTTGGGTCTATATTTTGAAAATATTCTAGCACTGAGTAGGCATGTACAGATCGCATCTGGGACCCCAAAATATTGAATTTTCGGGTGTTTTGAGCCTGAATTTGGGATATAAACGGGTACAGAAGATGCATGCACATATCGACTTTTGGGCACCTAAAAGATCGATTTTCAGTATGTTTTGGGCTTGTATTTTGAGAGAACTCTAACAAGGAGTAGCCATGTACAAATCGCATCAGGGACCCCAAAATATCGAATTTTCGAGTGTTTTGGGCCTGAATTTGAGATATCGACTTTGGGCACCTAAAATATCGATTTTTAGCATGTTTTGGGCCTATATTTTTAAAAATATTATAGCACTGAGTAGGCATGTACAGATCGCGTCCGGGACCCCAAAATATCGAATTTTCAGGTGTTTTGAGCCTGAATTTGAGATATAAACGGGTACAGAAGTGGCATGCACATGTCGACTTTTTGGCTCCTAAAATATCGATATTTAGCATGTTTTTGGTCTGTATCTTGAAAACATTCTTACTAGGAGTAGTCATGTACAGATCGCTTATAGGACCAAAAAATACCGAATTTTCGGGTGTTTTGAGCCTGAATTTGAGATATAAACGGGTACAGAAGATGTATGCACATATCGACTTTGGACACTTAAAATATCGATTTTGAGCATGTTTTTGGTCTTTATTTTGAAAATATTCTAGCACTGAGTAGGCATGTACAGATCGCTTCTGGGAACCCAAAATATCGAATTTTCGGGTGTTTTGAGCCTAAATTTGGGATATAAACGGGTACAAAAGATGTATGCACATATCGACTTTGAACACTTAAAATATCGATTTTTAGCTTGTTTTGAGCCTATATTTTGAAAACATTCTAGCACTGAGTAGGCATGTACAGAACGCTTCTGGGACCCCATAATATCAAATTTTCAGGTGTTTTGGGCCTGAATTTGAGATATAAACGGGTACAGAAGATGCATGCACATATCGACTTTTAGGCTCCTAAAATATCGATTTTGAGCATGTTTTGGGTTTGTATATTGAAAACATTCTTACTAGGAGTAGGCATGTACAGATCGCTTCTAGGACCCAAAAATACCGAATTTGCTGGTGTTTTGAGCCTGAATTTGAGATATAAACGGGTACTGAAGATGCATACACATATCGACTTGTGGGCACCTAAAACATCGATTTTGAGCATGTTTTGGGTCTGTATCTTAAAAACATTCAAACTAGGAGTAGGCATGTACATATCGCTTCTAGGACCCAAAAATACCGAATTTTCGGGTGTTTTGAGCCTGAATTTAAGATATAAAAGTGTACAGAAGATCGACTTTGGACACTAAAAATATCGATTTTTAGCTTGTTTTGAGCCTATATTTTGAAAACATTCTAGCACTGAGTAGGCATGTACAGATCGCTTCTGGGACCGAAAAATATCGAATTTTCGTGTGTTTTGGGTTTGAATTTGGGATATAAACGGTTGCAGAAGATGCATACACATATTGACTTTGGGCACTTAAAATATCGATTTTCAGCATGTTTTGGGCCTGTATCTTAATAGGCATGTACAGATCGCTTCTGGGACCCCAAAATATCGAATTTCCGGGTGTTTGGAACCTGAATTTGAGATTTAAACGGGTACAGAAGATGCATGCACATATCGACTTTTGGGCACCTAAAATATCGATTTTCAGCATGTTTTGGGCCTGTATTTTGAAAATATTCTAATACGGAGTAGGAATATACAGATCGCTTCTGGGACCCCAAAATATCGAATTTTCAGGTGTTTTGGGCCTGAATTTGAGATATAAACGGGTACAGAAGATGCATGCACATATCGTTTTTGGGCACCTAAAAGATCGATTTTCAGTATACAGTAATTTGAGCCTGTATTTTGAAAATACTCTAACACGGAGTAGGCATGTACAGATCGCTTCTGGGACTCCAAAATATCGGATTTTCGGGTGTTTTGGGCCTGAATTTGAGATATCGACTTTGGGCACCTATAATATCGATTTTCAGCATGTTTTGGGCCTGTATCTGAATAGGCCAGTACAGATCGCTTCTGGGAACCCAAAATATCGAATTTCCGGGTGTTTGGAACTTGAATTTGAGATATAAACGGGTACAGAAGATGCATGCACATATCGACTTTTGGGCACCTAAAGGATCGATTTTCAGTATGTTTTGGGCCTGTATTTTGAAAATACTCTAACATGGAGTTAGCATGTACAGATCGCTTCTGGGACCCCAAAATATCGAATTTTCGGGTGTTTTGGGCCTGAATTTGAGATATCGACTTTGGGCACCTAAAATATCGATTTTTAGCATGTTTTGGGACTATATTTTAAAAATATATTATAGCAGTGAGTAGGCATGTACAGATCGCTTTTGGGACCCCAAAATATTGAATTTTCGGGTGTTTTGACCCTGAAATTGATATATAAACGGGTACTGAAGATGCATGCACATATCAACTTTGGGCACCTAATATATCGAATTTCAGCATGTTTTGGGTCTGTATCTTGAAAACATTCTAACTAGGAGTAGGCATGTACATATCGCTTCTAGGACCTAAAAATACCGAATTTTCGAGTGTTTTGAGCCTGAATTTAAGATATAAACGGGTACAAAAGTATGACTTTGGACACTAAAAATATCGATTTTTAGCATGTTTTGAGCCTATATTTTTAAAAAAATTCTAGGACTGAGTAGGCATGTACAGATCGCTTCTGGGACCCAAAAATATCGAATTTTAGGGTGTTTTGAGCTTGAATTTGAGATATAAACGGGTACAGAAGATGCAGGCACATATCGACTTTTGGGCACCTAAAATATCGATTTTTAAGTATGTTTTGGGGTCTGTATCTTGAAAACATTCTAACTAGGAGTAGGCATGTACTGATCGCTTCTAGGACCCCGAAATACCGAATTTTCGGGTGTTTTGATCCAGAATTTGAGATATAAACGGGTACAGAAGATGCATGCACATATCGACTTTGGACACTTAAAATATCGATTTTTAGCATGTTTTGAGCCTATATTTTGAAAGTACTCTAACACGGAGTAAGCATGTACATATCGCTTCTGGGACTCCAAAATATCGAATTTTCGGGTGTTTGAGCCTGAATTTGAGATATAAACGGGTACAGAAGATGCATGCACATATTGACTTTGGGCACCTAAAATATCGATTTTCAGCATGTTTTGGGCCTGTATCTGAATAGGCCAGTACAGATCGCTTCTGGGACCCCAAAATATCGAATTTCCGGATGTTCGGAACCTGAATTTGAGATATAAACAGGTACAGAAGATGCATGTACATATCGACTTTTGGGCACCTAAAAGATCGATTTTAGTATGTTTTGGGCCTGTATTTTGAAAATACTCTAATATGGAGTAAGCATGTACAGATCGCTTCTGGGACCCCAAAATATCGAATTTTCGGGTGTTTTGGGCCTGAATTTGAGATATCGACTTTGGGCACCTAAAATATCGATTTTTAGCATGTTTTGGGACAATATTTTGAAAATATTCTAGCAGTGAGTAGGCATGTACAGATCGCTTTTGGGACCCCAAAATATTGAATTTTCGGGTGTTTTGACCCTGAATTTGATATATAAACGGGTACTGAAGATGCATGCACATATCAACTTTGGGCACCTAATATATCGATTTTGAGCATGTTTTGGGTCTGTATCTTGAAAACATTCTAACTAGGAGTAGGCATGTACATATCGCTTCTGGGACCCAAAAATACCGAATTTTCGGGTGTTTTGAGCCTGAATTTGAGATATAAATGGGTACAGAAGATGTATGCACATATCGACTTTGGACACTTAAAATATCGATTTTGAGCATGTTTTGAGCCTGTATTTAGAAAATACTCTAACACGGGGTAGGCATGTACAGATCGCTTCTGGGACCTCAAAATATCGAATTTGCGGGTGTTTTGAGCCTGAATTTGAGATATAAACGGGTTCTGAAGATGCATGCACATATCGACTTGTGGGCACCTAAAATATCGATTTTGTGCATATTTTGGGTCTGTATCTTGAAAACATTCTAACTAGGAGTAGGCATGTACATATCGCTTCTATGACCCAAAAATACCGAATTTTCGGGTGTTTTCAGCCTGAATTTAAGATATAAACGGGTACAGAAGATCGACTTTGGACACTAAAAATATCGATTTTTAGCATGTTTTGGGCCTGTATCTAAATAGGCATGTACAGATCGCTTCTGGGACCCCAAAATATCGAATTTTCGGTTGTTTTGAGCCTGAATTTGATATATAAACGGGTACTGAAGATGCATGCACATATCGACTTTTGGGCACCTAAAATATCGATTTTCAGCATGTTTTGGGCCTGTATTTTGAAAATACTCTAACACGGAGTAGGCATGTACAGATCGCTTCTGGGACCTCAAAATATCGAATTTTCGGGTGTTTTCAGCCTGAATTTGAGATATGAACGGGTACAGAAGATGCATTCACATATCGACTTTTGGGCACCTAAAATATCGATTTTTAAGTATGTTTTGGGTCTGTATCTTGAAAACATTCTAACTAGGAGTAGGCATGTACTGATCGCTTCTAGGACACCGAAATACCGAATTTTCGGGTGTTTTGATCCTGAATTTGAGATATAAACGGGTACAGAAGATGCATGTACATATCGACTTTGGACACTTAAAATATCGATTTTTAGCATGTTTTGAGCCTATATTTTGATAAAATTCTAGCACTGTGTAGGCATGTACAGATCGCTTCTGGGACCCAAAAATATCGAATTTTCGGGTGTTTTGAGGCTGAATTTGGGATGGAAACGGGTGCAGAAGATGCATACACATATTGACTTTGGACACCTAAAAGATCGATTTTCAGCATGTTTTTTGCCTGTATTTAAAAAATACTCTAACACGGATTAGGCATGTATCGATCGCTTCTGGGACCTCAAAATATCGAATTTTCGGGTGTTTTGAGGTTGAATTTGAGATATAAACGGGTACAGAAGATGCATGCACATATCGACTTTTGGGCACCTAAAAGATCGATTTTCAGTATGTTTTGGGCCGTTATTTTGAAAATACTCTAACATGGAGGAGGCATGTACAGATCGCTTCTGGGACCCCAAAATATCGAATTTTCGGGTGTTTGGAGTCTGAATTTGAGATATTTACGGGTACAGAAGATGCATGCACATATTGACTTTGGGCACCTAAAAGATCGATTTTTAGCATGTTTTGCGCCTGTATTCAGAAAATTCTCTAACACGGGGTAGGCATGTGCAGATCGCATCTGCGACCCCACAATATCGAATTTTCAGGTGTTTTGAGGTTGAATTTGGGATATAAACGGGTGCAGAAGATGCTTACACATATTGACTTTGGGCACCTAAAATATCAATTTTCAGCATGTTTTGGGCCTGTATTTTGAAAATACTCTAACACGGAGTAGGCATGTACAGATCGCTTCTGGGACACAAAAATATCGAATTTTCGGGTGTTTTGGGCCTGAATTTGAGATATCGACTCAGGGCACCTAAAATATTGATTTTTAGCATGTTTTAGGTCTATATTTTGAAAATATTCTAGCACTGAGTAGGCATGTGCAGATCGCTTCAGGGACCCCAAAATATCGAATTTTCGGGTGTTTTGAGCCTGAATTTGAGATATAAACGGGTACAGAAGATGCATGCACATATCGACTTTGGACACTTAAAATATCGATTTTGAGCATGTTTTGAGCCTATATTTTGAAAACATTCTAGCACTGAGTAAGCATGTACAGATCGCTTCTGGGACCCAAAAATATCGAATTTTCGGGTGTTTTGAGGTTGAATTTGGGATATAAACGGGTGCAGAAAATGCATACACATATTGACTTTGGGCACCTAAAATATCGATTTTCAGCATGTTTTGGGCCTGTATTCGAGTAGGCATGTACAGATCGCTTCTGGGACCAAAAAATATCGAATTTTCGGGCGTTTGGAGCCTGAATTTGAGATATAAACGGGTATAGAAGATGCATGCACATATCGACTTTTGGGCACCTAAAATATCGATTTTCTGTATGTTTTGGGCCTGTATTTTGAAAATACTCTAACACGGAGTAGGCATGTACAGATCGCTTCTGGGACCCAAAAATATCGAATTTTCGGGTGTTTTGGGGATAAATTTGAGATATCGACTTTGGGCACCTAAAATATCGATTTTTAGCATGTTTTGGCCCTATATTTTGAATATATTCTAGCACTGAGTAAGCATGTACAGATCGCGTCTGGGACCCCAAAATATCGAGTTTTCGGGTGTTTTGAGCCTGAATTTGAGATATAAACTAGTACAGAAGATGCATGCACATATCGACTTTGGACACTTAAAATATCGATTTTTAGCATGTTTTGAGCCTATATTTTGATAAAATTCTAGCACTTTGTAGGCATGTACAGATCGCTTCTGGGACCCAAAAATATCGAATTTTCGGGTGTTTTGAGGCTGAATTTGGGATGGAAACGGGTGCAGAAGATGCATACACATATTGACTTTGGACACCTAAAAGATCGATTTTCAGCATGTTTTTTGCCTGTATTTAAAAAATACTCTAACACGGATTAGGCATGTATCGATCGCTTCTGGGACCTCAAAATATCGAATTTTCGGGTGTTTTGAGGTTGAATTTGAGATATAAACGGGTACAGAAGATGCATGCACATATCGACTTTTGGGCACCTAAAAGATCGATTTTCAGTATGTTTTGGGCCGGTATTTTGAAAATACTCTAACATGGAGGAGGCATGTACAGATCGCTTCTGGGACCCCAAAATATCGAATTTTCGGGGGTTTGGAGTCTGAATTTGAGATATTTACGGGTACAGAAGATGCAGGCACATATTGACTTTGGGCACCTAAAAGATCGATTTTTAGCATGTTTTGCGCCTGTATTCAGAAAATTCTCTAACACGGGGTAGGCATGTGCAGATCGCATCTGCGACCCCACAATATCGAATTTTCAGGTGTTTTGAGGTTGAATTTGGGATATAAACGGGTGCAGAAGATTCTTACACATATTGACTTTGGGCACCTAAAATATCGATTTTCAGCATGTTTTGGGCCTGTATTTTGAAAATACTCTAACACGGAGTAGGCATGTACAGATCGCTTCTGGGACCCCAAAATATCGAATTTTCGGGTGTTTTGGGCCTGAATTTGAGATATCGACTCAGGGCACCTAAAATATTGATTTATAGCATGTTTTAGGTCTATATTTTGAAAATATTCTAGCACTGAGTAGGCATGTGCAGATCGCTTCAGGGACCCCAAAATATCGAATTTTCGGGTGTTTTCAGCCTGAATTTGAGATATAAACGGGTACAGAAGATGCATGCACATATCGACTTTCTTCACAAAAAAAAAAAACGATTTTCAGCATGTTTTAGGCCTATATTTTGTAAAAATATTCTAGCACAGAGTGAGCATGTACAGATCGCTTCTGGGACCCAAAAATATTGAATTTTCGGGTGTTTTGGGCCTGAATTTGAGATATCGACTTTGGTCACCTAAAATATCGATTTTTAGCATGTTTTGGGCCTATATTTTGAAAACATTCTAGCACTGAGTAGGCATGTACAGATCGCTTCTGGGACCCCAAAATATCGAATTTTCGGGTGTTTTGAGAATGAATTTGAGATATAAACGGGTACAGAAGACGCATACACGTATTGACTTTGGGCACCTAAAATATTGATTTTCAGCATGTTTTGGGCCTGTATCTCAGTAGGCATGTACAGATCGCTTTTGGGACCCCAAAATATTGAATTTTCGGGTGTTTGGAGCCTGAATTTGAGATATAAACGGGTACAAAAGATGCATGCACATATCGACTTTGGACACTTAAAATCTCGATTTTTAGCATGTTTTGAGCCTATATTTTGAAAACATTCTAGCTCTGAGTAGTCATGTACAGATCGCTTCTGGGACCCAAAAATATCGAATTTTCGGGTGTTTTAAGCCTGAATTTGGGATATAAACGGGTGCAGAAGATGCATACACATATCGACTTTTGGGCACCTAAAAGATCGATTTTCAGTATGTTTTGGGCCTGTATATTAAAAATACTCTAGCACGGAGTAGGCATGTACAGATCGCTTCTGGGACCCCAAAATATCGAATTTTCGGGTGTTTTGGGCCTGAATTTGAGATATCGACTTTGGGCACCTAAAATATCGATTTTTAGGATGTTTTGGGCCTGTATTTTGAAAATATTCTAGCACTGCGTAGGCATGTACAGATCGCTTCTGGGACCCCAAAATATCGAATTTTCTGGTGTTTTGAGGCTGAATTTGAGATATAAACGGGTACAGAAGATGCATGCACTTATCGACTTTTGGGCTCCTAAAATATCGATTTTGAGCATGTTTTGGGTCTGTATTTTGGAATCATTCTAACTAGGAGTAGGCATGTACAGATCGCTTCTAGGACCCAAAAATACCGAATTTTCGGGTGTTTTGAGCCTAAAATTGAGATATAAACGGGTACAGAAGATGCATGCACATATCGACTTTAGACACTTAAAATATCGATTTTTAGTATGTTTTGAGCCTATATTTTGAAAACATTCTAGCACTGAGTAGGCATGTACAGATCGCTTCTGGGACACAAATATATCGAATTTTAGGGTGTTTTGAGGTTGAATTTGGGATATAAACGGGTGCAGAAGATTCATACACATATTGACTTTGGGCACCTAAAATATTGATTTTCTGTATGTTTTGGGCCTGTATTTTGAAAATACTCTAACACGGAGTAGGCATGTACAGATCGCTTCTGGGAACCCAAAATATCGAATTTTCGGGTGTTTTGGGGATAAATTTGAGATATCGACTTTGGGCACCTAAAATATCGATTTTTAGCATGTTTTGGGCCTATATTTTGAAAATATTCTAGCACTGAGTAAGCATGTACAGATCGCTTCTGGGACCCAAAAATATCGAATTTTCGGGTGTTTTGAGCCTGAATTTGAGATATAAACGGCTACAGAAAATGCATGCACATATTGACTTTGGGCACCTAAAATATCGATTTTCAGCATGTTTTGGGCCTGTATTTTGAAAATATTCTAACACGGAGTAGGCATGTACAGATCGCTTCAGACACCCAAAAATATCGAATTTTCGGGTGTTTTGAGCCTGAATTTGAGATATAAACAGGTACTGAAGATGCATGCACATATCGACTTTTGGGCACCTAAAATATCGATTTTGAGCATGTTTTGGGTATGTATCTTGAAAACATACTAACTAGGAGTAGGCAAGTACAGATCGCTTCTGGGACCCAAAAATACCGATTTTTCGGGTGTTTTGAGCCTGAATTTGAGATATAAACGGGTACAGAAGATGCATGCACATATTAAATTTGGGCACCTAAAATATCGATTTTCAGCATGTTTTGTGCCTGTATTTTGAAAATACTCTAACACGGAGTAGGCATGTACAGATCGGTTCTGGGACCCAAAATAATCGAATTTTCGGGTGTTTTGAGCCTGAATTTGAGATATAAACGGGTTCTGAAGATGTATGCACATATCGACTTGTGGGCACCTAAAATATCGATTTTGTGCATATTTTGGGTCTGTATCTTGAAAACATTCTAACTAGGAGTAGGCATGTACATATCGCTTCTAGGACCCAAAAATACCGAATTTTCGGGTGTTTTGAGCCTGAATTTAAGATATAAACGGGTACAGAAGATCGACTTTGGACACTAAAAATATCGATTTTTAGCTTGTTTTGAGCTTATATTTTGAAAACATTCTAGCACTGAGTAGGCATGTACAGATCGCTTCTGGGACCGAAAAATATCGAATTTTCGGGTGTTTTGGGTTTGAATTTGGGATATAAACGGTTGCAGAAGATGCATACACATATTGACTTTGGGCACCTAAAATATCGATTTTCAGCATGTTTTGGGCCTGTATCTGAATAGGCATGTACAGATCGCTTCTGGGACCCCAAAATATCGAATTTCCGGGTGTTTGGAACCTGAATTTGAGATTTAAACGGGTACAAAAGATGCATGCACATATCGACTTTTGGGCACCTAAACGATCGATTTTCAGTATGTTTTGGGCCTGTATTTTGAAAATACTCTAACACGGATTAGGCATGTACAGATCGCTTCTGGGACCCCAAAATAACGAATTTTCGGGTGTTTTGGGCCTGAATTTGAGATATCGACTTTGGGCACCTAAAATATCGATTTTTAGCATGTTTTGGGCCTATATTTGGAAAATATTCTAGCACTGAGTAGGCATGTACAGATCGCTTTTGGGACCCCAAAATATCAAATTTTCGGGTGTTTTGAGCCTGAATTTGAGATATAAACGGGTACTGAAGATGAATGCACATATAAACTTTTCGGCACCTAAAATATCGATTTTGAGCATGTTTTGTGCCTATATTTTGAAAACATTCTAGCCCTGTGTAGGCATGTACAGATCGCTTCTGGGACCCAAAAATATCGAATTTTCGGGTGTTTTGAGGTTGAATTTTGGATATAAACGGTTGCAGAAGATGCATACACATATCGACTTTGGGCACCTAAAAATATCGATTTTCAGCATGTTTTGGGCCTGTATCTGAGTAGGCATGTACAGATCGCTTCTGGGACCCCAAAATATCGAATTTCCGGGTGTTAGGAACCTGAATTTGAGATATAAACGGAAACAGAAGATGCATGCACATATCGACTTTGGGCACCTAAAAGATCGATTTTCAGTATACAGTAATTTGGGCCTGTATTTTGAAAATACTCTAACACGGAGTAGGAATGTACAGATCGCTTCTGGGACTCCAAAATATCGGATTTTCGGGTGTTTTGGGCCTGAATTTGAGATATCGACTTTTTTTACACCTAAAATATCTATTTCTAGCATGTTTTCGGTCTATATTTTGAAAATATTCTAGCACTGAGTAGGCATGTACAGATCGCTTCTGGGACCCCAAAATATCGAATTTTCGGTTGTTTTGAGCCTGAATTTGATATATAAACGGGTACTGAAGATGCATGCACATATCGACTTTTAAGCACCTAAAATATCGATTTTCAGCATGTTTTGGGCCTGTATTTTGAAAATACTCTAACACGGAGTAGGCATGTACAGATCGCTTCTGGGACCTCAAAATATCGAATTTTCGGGTGTTTTCAGCCTGAATTTGAGATATGAACGGGTACTGAAGATGCATTCACATATCGACTTTTGGGCACCTAAAATATCGATTTTTAAGTATGTTTTGGGTCTGTATCTTGAAAACATTCTAACTAGGAGTAGGCATGCACTGATCGCTTCTAGGACACCGAAATACCGAATTTTCGGGTGTTTTGATCCTGAATTTGAGATATAAACGTGTACAGAAGATGCATGCACATATCGACTTTGGACACTTAAAATATCGATTTTTAGCATGTTTTGAGCCTATATTTTGATAAAATTCTAGCACTGTGTAGGCATGTACAGATCGCTTCTGGGACCCAAAAATATCGAATTTTCGGGTGTTTTGAGGTTGAATTTGAGATATAAACGGGTACAGAAGATGCATGCACATATCGACTTTTGGGCACCTAAAAGATCGATTTTCAGTATGTTTTGGGCCGGTATTTTGAAAATACTCTAACATGGAGGAGGCATGTACAGATCGCTTCTGGGACCCCAAAATATCGAATTTTCGGGTGTTTGGAGTCTGAATTTGAGATATTTACGGGTACAGAAGATGCATGCACATATTGACTTTGGGCACCTAAAAGATCGATTTTTAGCATGTTTTGCGCCTGTATTCAGAAAATTCTCTAACACGGGGTAGGCATGTGCAGATCGCATCTGCGACCCCACAATATCGAATTTTCAGGTGTTTTGAGGTTGAATTTGGGATATAAACGGGTGCAGAAGATGCTTACACATATTGACTTTGGGCACCTAAAATATCGATTTTCAGCATGTTTTGGGCCTGTATTATGAAAATACTCTAACACGGAGTAGGCATGTACAGATCGCTTCTGGGACCCCAAAATATCGAATTTTCGGGTGTTTTGGGCCTGAATTTGAGATATCGACTCAGGGCACATAAAATATTGATTTTTAGCATGTTTTAGGTCTATATTTTGAAAATATTCTAGCACTGAGTAGGCATGTGCAGATCGCTTCAGGGACCCCAAAATATCGAATTTTCGGGTGTTTTGAGCCTGAATTTGAGATATAAACGGGTACAGAAGATGCATGCACATATCGACTTTGGACACTTTAAATATCGATTTTGAGCATGTTTTGAGCCTATATTTTGAAAACATTCTAGCACTGAGTAAGCATGTACAGATCGCTTCTGGGACCCAAAAATATCGAGTTTTCGGGTGTTTTGAGCCTGAATTTGAGATATAAACGAGTACAGAAAATGCATGCACATATCGGTTTTGGACACTTAAAATATCGATTTTTAGAATGTTTTGAGCCTGTATCTGAGTAGGCATGTACAGATCGCTTCTGGGACCCCAAAATATCGAATTTTCGGGTGTTTTGGGCCTGAATTTGAGATATCGACTTTGGGCACCTAAAATATCGATTTTTAGCATGTTTTGGGCCTGTATATTGAAAATACTCTAACACGGAGTAAGCATGTACAGATCGCTTCTGGAACCCCAAAATATCGAATTTTCGGGTGTTTTGGGCCTGAATTTGAGATATCGACTTTGGGCACCTAAAATATCGATTTTTAGCATGTTTTGGGCCTGAATTTTAAAAATATTCTAGGACTGAGTAGGCATGTACAGATCGCTTCTGGGACCCCAAAATATCGAATTTTTGGGTGTTTTGAGCCTGAATTTGAGATACAAACGGGTACAGAAGATGCATGCACATATCGACTTTTGGGCACCTAAAATATCGATTTTGAGCATGTTTTGGGTCTGTATCTTGAAAACATTCTAACTAGGAGTAGGCATGTACAGATCACTTCTAGAACCCAAAAAAAAAAACGAATTTTCGGGTGTTTTGAGCCTGAATTTGAGATATAAACGGGTACAGAATATGCAGGCACATATCGACTTTGGACACTTAAAATATCGATTTTTAGTATGTTTTGAGCCTATATTTTGAAAACATTCTAGCACTGAGTAGGCATGAACAGATCGCTTCTGGGACCCAAAAATATCGAATTTTCGGGTGTTTTGAGGTTGATTTTGGGATATAAACGGGTACAGAAGATGCATGCACATATCGACTTTTGGGCACCTAAAATATCGATTTTCTGTATGTTTTGGGCCTGTATTTTGAAAATACTCTAACACGGAGTAGGCATGTACAGATCGCTTCTGGGACCCAAAAATATCGAATTTTCGGGTGTTTTGGGGATAAATTTGAGATATCGACTTTGGGCACCTAAAATATCGATTTTTAGCATGTTTTGGGCCTATATTTTGAAAATATTCTAGCACTGAGTAAGCATGTACAGATCGCTTCTGGGACCCCAAAATATCGAATTTTCGGGTGTTTTGAGCCTGAATTTGAGATATAAACGGCTACAGAAAATGCATGCACATATTGACTTTGGGCACCTAAAATATCGATTTTCAGCATGTTTTGGGCCTGTATTTTGAAAATATTCTAACACGGAGTAGGCATGTACAGATCGCTTCAGACACCCCAAAATATCGAATTTTCGGGTGTTTTGGGCCTGAATTTGAGATATCGACTTTGGGCACCTAAAATATCGATTTTTAGCATGTTTTGGGCCTGAATTTTAAAAATATTCTAGGACTGAGTAGGCATGTACAGATCGCTTCTGGGACCCTAAAATATCGAATTTTTGGGTGTTTTGAGCCTGAATTTGAGATACAAACGGGTACAGAAGATGCATGCACATATCGACTTTTGGGCACCTAAAATATCGATTTTGAGCATGTTTTGGGTCTGTATCTTGAAAACATTCTAACTAGGAGTAGGCATGTACAGATCACTTCTAGAACCCAAAAAAAAAAACGAATTTTCGGGTGTTTTGAGCCTGAATTTGAGATATAAACGGGTACAGAATATGCAGGCACATATCGACTTTGGACACTTAAAATATCGATTTTTAGTATGTTTTGAGCCTATATTTTGAAAACATTCTAGCACTGAGTAGGCATGAACAGATCGCTTCTGGGACCCCAAAATATCGAATTTTCGGGTGTTTTGAGGTTGATTTTGGGATATAAACGGGTACAGAAGATGCATGCACATATCGACTTTTGGGCACCTAAAATATCGATTTTCTGTATGTTTTGGGCCTGTATTTTGAAAATACTCTAACACGGAGTAGGCATGTACAGATCGCTTCTGGGACCCAAAAATATCGAATTTTCGGGTGTTTTGGGGATAAATTTGAGATATCGACTTTGGGCACCTAAAATATCGATTTTTAGCATGTTTTGGGCCTATATTTTGAAAATATTCTAGCACTGAGTAAGCATGTACAGATCGCTTCTGGGACCCCAAAATATCGAATTTTCGGGTGTTTTGAGCCTGAATTTGAGATATAAACGGCTACAGAAAATGCATGCACATATTGACTTTGGGCACCTAAAATATCGATTTTCAGCATGTTTTGGGCCTGTATTTTGAAAATATTCTAACACGGAGTAGGCATGTACAGATCGCTTCAGACACCCAAAAATATCGAATTTTCGGGTGTTTTGAGCCTGAATTTGAGATATAAACAGGTACTGAAGATGCATGCACATATCGACTTTTGGGCACCTAAAATATCGATTTTGAGCATGTTTTGGGTATGTATCTTGAAAACATACTAACTAGGAGTAGGCAAGTACAGATCGCTTCTGGGACCCAAAAATACCGATTTTTCGTGTGTTTTGAGCCCGAATTTGAGATATAAACGGGTACAGAAGATGCATGCACATATTAAATTTGGGCACCTAAAATATTGATTTTCAGCATGTTTTGTGCCTGTATTTTGAAAATACTCTAACACGGAGTAGGCATGTACAGATCGCTTCTGGGACCCAAAAATATCGAATTTTCGGGTGTTTTGAGCCTGAATTTGAGATATAAACGGGTGCAGAAGATGCATGCACATATCGGTTTTGGACACTTAAAATATCGATTTTTAGAATGTTTTGAGCCTGTATCTGAGTAGGCATGTACAGATCGCTTCTGGGACCCCAAAATATCGAATTTTCGGGTGTTTTGGGCCTGAATTTGAGATATCTACTTTGGGCACCTAAAATATCGATTTTTAGCATGTTTTGGGCCTGTATATTGAAAATACTCTAACACAGAGTAAGCATGTACAGATCGCTTCTGGAACCCCAAAATATCGAATTTTCGGGTGTTTTGGGCCTGAATTTGAGATATCGACTTTGGGCACCTAAAATATCGATTTTTAGCATGTTTTGGGCCTATTTTTGGAAAATATTCTAGCACTGAGTAGGCATGTACAGATCGCTTCTGGGACCCCAAAATATCGAATTTTTGGGTGTTTTGAGCCTGAATTTGAGATACAAACGGGTACAGAAGATGCATGCACATATCGACTTTTGGGCACCTAAAATATCGATTTTGAGCATATTTGGGTCTGTATCTTGAAAACATTCTAACTAGGAGTAGGCATGTACATATCACTTCTAGAACCCAAAAAAAAACGAATTTTCGGGTGTTTTGAGCCTGAATTTGAGATATAAACGGGTACAGAATATGCATGCACATATCGACTTTGGACACTTAAAATATCGATTTTTAGTATGTTTTGAGCCTATATTTTGAAAACATTCTAGCACTGAGTAGGCATGAACAGATCGCTTCTGGGACCCAAAAATATCGAATTTTCGGGTGTTTTGAGGTTGATTTTGGGATATAAACGGGTGCAGAAGATGCATACACATATTGACTTTGGGCACCTAAAATATCGATATTCAGCATGTTTTGGGCCTGTATCTGAGTAGGCATGTACAAATCGCTTCTGGGACCCAAAATATCGAATTTTCGGGTGTTTGGAGCCTGAATTTGAGATATAAACGGGTATAGAAGATGCATGCACATATCGACTTTTGGGCACCTAAAATATCGATTTTCTGTATGTTTTGGGCCTGTATTTTGAAAATACTCTAAAACGGAGTAGGCATGTACAAATCGCTTCTGGGACCCCAAAATATCGAATTTTCGGGTGTTTTGGGGATAAATTTGAGATATCGACGTTGGGCACCTAAAATATCGATTTTGAGCATGTTTTGGGTCTGTATCTTGAAAACATTCTAACTAGGAGTAGGCAAGAACAGATCGCTTCTAGGATCCAAAAATACTGATTTTTCGGGTGTTTTGAGCCTGGATTTGAGATATAAACGGGTACAGAAGATGCATGCACATATCGACTTTAGACACTTAAAATATCGATTTTTAGCATGTTTTGAGCCTATATTTTGAAAACATTCTAGCACTGAGTAGGCATGTACAGATCGCTTCTGGGACCGAATAATATCGAATTTTCGGGTGTTTTGTGGTTGAATTTGAGATATAAACGGGTGCAGAAGATACATACACATATTGACTTTGGGCACCTAAAATATCGATTTTCAGCATGTTTTGGGCCTGTATCTGAGTAGGCATGTACAGATCGCTTCTGGGACCCCAAAATATCGAATTTTTGGGTGTTTGGAGCCTGAATTTGAAATATAAACGGGTACAGAAGATGCATGCGCATATCGACTTTGGACACTTAAAATATCAATTTTTAGCATGTTTTGGGCCTATATTTTGAAAATATTCTAGCACAAAGTAGATATGTACACATCACTTCTGGGACCTCAAAATATCGAATTTTCGGGTGTTTTTAGCCTGAATTTGTGATATAAACGGGAACAGAAGATGCATGCAGATATCGACTTTGATCACCTATATTATCGATTTTAAGCATGTTTTGGGCCTGAATTTTGAAAATATTCTAGCATTGACTATGCATGTGGAGATTGCTTCTGGGATCCAAAAATATCGAATTTTCAGGTGTTTAGAGACTGAATTTGGGATATAAACGGGTACAGAAGATGCATGCACGTATCGACTTTTGGGCACCTAAAATATCTATTTTTAGTATGTTTTGGCCCTATATTTTGAATTTAATCTAGCACTGGGTAAGCATGTACAGAGCGCTTCTAAGACCCAAAAATACCGAATTTTCTGGTGTTTTGAGAATGAATTTGGGATATAAACGGGTACAGAAGATGCATGCACATATCGACTTTCTTCACAAAAAAAAAAACGATTTTCAGCATGTTTTAGGCCTATATTTTGTAAAAATATTCTAGCACAGAGTGAGCATGTACAGATCGCTTCTGGGACCCAAAAATATTGAATTTTCGGGTGTTTTGGGCCTGAATTTGAGATATCGACTTTGGGCACCTAAAATATCGATTTTTAGCATGTTATTGGCCTATATTTTGAAAACATTCTAGCACTGAGTAGGCATGTACAGATCGCTTCTGGGACCCCAAAATATCGAATTTTCGGGTGTTTTGAGAATGAATTTGAGATATAAACGGGTGCAGAAGACGCATACACGTATTGACTTTGGGCACCTAAAATATTGATTTTCAGCATGTTTTGGGCCTGTATCTCAGTAGGCATGTACAGATCGCTTTTGGGACCCCAAAATATCGAATTTTCGGGTGTTTGGAGCCTGAATTTGAGATATAAACGGGTACAAAATATGCATGCACATATCGACTTTGGACACTTAAAATATCGATTTTTAGCATGTTTTGAGCCTATATTTTGAAAACATTCTAGCTCTGAGTAGTCATGTACAGATCGCTTCTGGGACCCAAAAATATCGAATTTTCGGGTGTTTTAAGCCTGAATTTGGGATATAAACGGGTGCAGAAGATGCATACACATATCGACTTTTGGGCACCTAAAAGATCGATTTTCAGTATGTTTTGGGCCTGTATATTAAAAATACTCTAGCACGGAGTAGGCATGTACAGATCGCTTCTGGGACCCCAAAATATCGAATTTTCGGGTGTTTTGGGCCTGAATTTGAGATATCGACTTTGGGCACCTAAAATATCGATTTTTAGCATGTTTTGGGCCTGTATTTTGAAAATATTCTAGCACTGCGTAGGCATGTACAGATCGCTTCTGGGACCCCAAAATATCGAATTTTCTGGTGTTTTGAGGCTGAATTTGAGATATAAACGGGTACTGAAGATGCATGCACTTATCGACTTTTGGGCTCCTAAAATATCGATTTTGAGCATGTTTTGGGTCTGTATTTTGGAATCATTCTAACTAGGAGTAGGCATGTACAGATCGCTTCTAGGACCCAAAAATACCGAATTTTCGGGTGTTTTGAGCCTTAATTTGAGATATAAACGGGTACAGAAGATGCATGCACATATCGACTTTGGACACTTAAAATATCGATTTTTAGTATGTTTTGAGCCTATATTTTGAAAACATTCTAGCACTGAGTAGGCATGTACAGATCGCTTCTGGGACACAAATATATCGAATTTTCGGGTGTTTTGAGGTTGAATTTGGGATATAAACGGGTGCAGAAGATTCATACACATATTGACTTTAGGCACTTAAAATATTGATTTTTAGCATGTTTTGGGCCTGTATCTGAGTAGGCATGTATAGATCGCTTCTGGGACTCAAAAATATCGAATTTTCGGGTGTTTGGAGCCTGAATTTGAGATATAAACGAGTATAGAAGATGCATGCACATATCGACTTTTGGCCACCTAAAATATCGATTTTCTGTATGTTTTGGGCCTGTATTTTGAAAATACTCTAACACGGAGTAGGCATGTACAGATCGCTTCTGGGAACCCAAAATATCGAATTTTCGGGTGTTTTGGGGATAAATTTGAGATATCGACTTTGGGCACCTAAAATATCGATTTTTAGCATGTTTTAGGCCTATATTTTGAAAATATTCTAGCACTGAGTAAGCATGTACAGATCGCTTCTGGGACCCCAAAATATCGAATTTTCGGGTGTTTTGAGCCTGAATTTGAGATATAAACGGCTACAGAAAATGCATGCACATATTGACTTTGGGCACCTAAAATATCGATTTTCAGCATGTTTTGGGCCTGTATTTTGAAAATATTCTAACACGGAGTAGGCATGTACAGATCGCTTCAGACACCCAAAAATATCAAATTTTCGGGAGTTTTGAGCCTGAATTTGAGATATAAACAGGTACTGAAGATGCATGCACATATCGACTTTTGGGCACCTAAAATATCGATTTTGAGCATGTTTTGGGTATGTATCTTGAAAACATACTAACTATGAGTAGGCAAGTACAGATCGATTCTGGGACCCAAAAATACCGATTTTTCGGGTGTTTTGAGCCTGAATTTGAGATATAAACGTGTACAGAAGATGCATGCACATATTAAATTTGGGCACCTAAAATATCGATTTTCAGCATGTTTTATGCCTGTATTTTGAAAATACTCTAACACGGAGTAGGCATGTACAGATCGCTTCTGGGACCCAAAAATATCGAATTTTCGGGTGTTTTGAGCCTGAATTTGAGATATAAACGGGTGCAGAAGATGCATGCACATATCGGTTTTGAACACTTAAAATATCGATTTTTAGAATGTTTTCAGCCTGTATCTGAGTAGGCATGTACAGATCGCTTCTGAGACCCCAAAATATCGAATTTTCGGGTGTTTTGGGCCTGAATTTGAGATATCGACTTTGGGCACCTAAAATATCGATTTTTAGCATGTTTTGGGCCTGTATATTGAAAATACTCTAACACGTAGTAAGCATGTACAGATCGCTTCTGGAACCCCAAAATATCGAATTTTCGGGTGTTTTGGGCCTGAATTTGAGATATCGACTTTGGGCACCTAAAATATCGATTTTTAGCATGTTTTGGGCCTGAATTTTGAAAATATTCTAGGACTGAGTAGGCATGTACAGATCGCTTCTGGGACCCCAAAATATCGAATTTTTGGGTGTTTTGAGCCTGAATTTGAGATACAAACGGGTACAGAAGATGCATGCACATATCGACTTTTGGGCACCTAAAATATCGATTTTGAGCATGTTTTGGGTCTGTATCTTGAAAACATTCTAACTGGGAGTAGGCATGTACAGATCACTTCTGGAACCCAAAAAAAAACGAATTCTCGGGTGTTTTGAGCCTGAATTTGAGATATAAACGGGTACAGAATATGCATGCACATATCGACTTTGGACACTTAAAATATCGATTTTTAGTATGTTTTGAGCCTATATTTTGAAAACATTCTAGCACTGAGTAGGCATGTACAGATCGCTTCTGGGACACAAATATATCGAATTTTCGGGTGTTTTGAGGTTGAATTTGGGATATAAACGGGTGCAGAAGATTCATACACATATTGACTTTAGGCACCTAAAATATTGATTTTTAGCATGTTTTGGGCCTGTATCTGAGTAGGCATGTATAGATCGCTTCTGGGACTCAAAAATATCGAATTTTCGGGTGTTTGGAGTCTGAATTTGAGATATAAACGAGTATAGAAGATGCATGCACATATCGACTTTTGGCCACCTAAAATATCGATTTTCTGTATGTTTTGGGCCTGTATTTTGAAAATACTCTAACACGGAGTAGGCATGTACAGATCGCTTCTGGGAACCCAAAATATCGAATTTTCGGGTGTTTTGGGGATAAATTTGAGATATCGACTTTGGGCACCTAAAATATCGATTTTTAGCATGTTTTGGGCCTATATTTTGAAAATATTCTAGCACTGAGTAAGCATGTACAGATCGCTTCTGGGACCCCAAAATATCGAATTTTCGGGTGTTTTGAGCCTGAATTTGAGATATAAACGGCTACAGAAAATGCATGCACATATTGACTTTGGGCACCTAAAATATCGATTTTCAGCATGTTTTGGGCCTGTATTTTGAAAATATTCTAACACGGAGTAGGCATGTACAGATCGCTTCAGACACCCAAAAATATCAAATTTTCGGGTGTTTTGAGCCTGAATTTGAGATATAAACAGGTACTGAAGATGCATGCACATATCGACTTTTGGGCACCTAAAATATCGATTTTGAGCATGTTTTGGGTATGTATCTTGAAAACATACTAACTAGGAGTAGGCAAGTACAGATCGCTTCTGGGACCCAAAAATACCGATTTTTCGGGTGTTTTGAGCCTGAATTTGAGATATAAACGGGTACAGAAAATGCATGCACATATTGACTTTGGGCACCTAAAATATCGATTTTCAGCATGTTTTGGGCCTGTATTTTGAAAATACTCTAACACGGAGTAGGCTTGTACAGATCGCTTCTGGGACACAAAAATATCGAATTTTCGTGTGTTTTGAGCCTGAATTTGGGATATAAACGGGTGCAGAAGATGCATGCACATATCGACTTTGGTCACTAAAAATATCGATTTTTAGCATGTTTTGAGCCTGTTACTGAGTAGGCATGTACTGATCGCTTCAGGGACCCAAAAATATCGAATTTTCGGGTGTTTTGAGCTGGAATTTGAGATATAAACAGGTACTGAAGATGCATGCACATATCGACTTTTGGTCAACTAAAATATCGATTTTGAGCATGTTTTGGGTCAGTATCTTGAAAACATTCTAACTAGGAGTAGGCAAGTACAGATCGCTTCTGGGACCCAAAAATACCGATTTTTCGGGTGTTTTGAGCCTGAATTTGAGATATAAACGGGTACAGAAGATGAATGCACATATCGACTTTGGACACTTTAAATATCGCTTTTTAGCATGTTTTGAGCCTATATTATAAAAATATTCTAGAACAAAGTAGATATGTACAGATCACTTCTGGGACCCCAAAATATCGAATTTTCCGGTGTTTTAAGCCTGAATTTGATATATAAACGGGTACAGAAGATGCATGCACATATCGACTTTGGACACTTAAAATATCGATTTTTAGCATGTTTTGAGCCTATATTTTGAAAACATTCTAGTACTGAGTAGGCATGTACAGATCGCTTCTGGGACCCTAAAATATCGAATTTTCGGGTGTTTTGAGGTTGAATTTGGGATATAAACGGGTGCAGAAGATGCATACACATATCGACTTTTGGGCACCTAACAGATCGATTTTCAGTATGTTTTGAGCCTGTATTTTAAAAATACTCTAACACGGAGTAGGCATGTACAGATCGCTTCTGGGACCCCAAAATATCGAATTTTCGGGTGTTTTGGACATGAATTTGAGATATCGAATTTGGGCACCTAAAATATCGATTTTTAGCATGTTTTGGGCCTGTATTTTGAAAATATTCTAGCACTGCGTAGGCATGTACAGATTCCTTCTGGGACCCCAAAATATCGAATTTTCGGGTGTTTTGAGCCTGAATTTGAGATATAAACGGGTACAGAAGATGCATGCACATATCGACTTTTTGCACCTAAAATATCGATTTTGAGCATGTTCTGGGCCTGTAATTTAAAAACACTCTAACACGGACTATGCACGTACAGATCGCTTCTGGGACCCAAAAACATTGAATTTTCGGATGTTTTGAGCCTGAATTTGAGATATAAACGGGTACAGAAGATGCATGCACATATCGACTTAGGCACCCAAAATATCGATTTTTAGTTTCTTTTGGGCGTATAATTTGAAAATATTCTAGCACTGAGTAAGCATGTAAAGATCGCTTCTGGGACCCTAAAATATCGAATTTTCGGGGGTTTTGAACCTGAATTTGGGATATACACGGGTACAGAAGATGCATACACATATTGACTTTGGGCACCTAAAATATCGATTTTCAGCATGTTTTGAGCCTGTATTTTGAAAATACTTTAACACGGAGAAGGCATGTACAGATCGCTTCTGGGACCCAAAAATATCGAATTTTCGGGTGTTTTGAGTCTGAATTTGAGATATAAACGGATACAGAAGATGCATGCACATATTGAATTTGGGCACCCAAAATATCGATTTTTAGCATGTTCTGATCCTATATTTTGAAAACATTCTAGCACTGAGTAGGCATGTACAGATCGCTTCTGGGACCCAAAAATATTGAATTTTCGGGAGTTTTGAGCCTGAATTTGAGATATAACCGGGTACAGAGAATGCATACACATATTGACTTTGTGCACCTAAAATATCAATTTTTTAGCATGTTTTGGGTCTGTACTTTAAAAACACTCTAACACGGAGTATGCATGTACAGATCGCTTCTGGAACCCAAAAATATCGAATTTTTGGGTGTTTTGAGCCTGAATTTGAGATATAACCGGGTACAGAAGATGCATGTACATATTGACTTTGGGCACCTAAAATATCGATTTTGAGAATGTTTTGGGTCTGTATCTTGAAAACATTCTAGCAAAGAGTAGGCATGTACAGATCGCTTCTGGGACCCAAAAATACCGAATTTTCTGGTGTTTTGAACCTGAATTTGGGATATACACGGGTACAGGAGATGCATACACATATTGAATTTGGGCACCTAAAATATAGATTTTCAGCATGTTTTAAGCCTATATTTTGAAAATACTTTAACACGGAGAAGGCATGTACAGATCGCTTCTGGGACCCAAAAATATCGAATTTTCGGGTGTTTTGAGCCTGAATTTGAGATATAAACGGATACAGAAGATGCATGCACATATTGAATTTGGGCACCTAAAATATCGATTTTGAGCATGTTTTGGGTCTGTATTTTGAAAATACTGTACCACGGACTAGGCATGTACAGATCGCTTCTGGGACACAAAAATATGGATTTTTTGGGTGTTTTGAACCTGAATTTGAGATATAAACGGGTACAGAAGATGCATGCACATATCGACTTTGGACACCTAAAATATCGATTTTTAGTGTGTTTTAGGCCTGTATTTTAAAAATACTCTAATACGGAGTAGACATGTAATGATCGCTTTTGGGACCCAAAAATATCGAATTTTCGGGTGTTTTGAGCCTGAATTTGAGATATAAACGGGTACAGAATATGCATGCACATATCGACTTTTTGCACCTAAAATATCGATTTTGATCTTGTTTTGGGTCTGTATCTTGAAAAAATTCTAGCAAGGAGTAGGCATGTACAGATCGCTCCTGGGACCCAAAAATATCGAATTTTCGGGTGTTTTGAACATGAATTTGGGATATAGACGGATACAGAAGATGCATACACATATTGAATTTGGGCACCTAAAATATCGATTTTCAGCATGTTTTAGGCTTGTATTTTAAAAATACTCTGAAACGGAGTAGGCATGTACAGATGGCTTTTGGGACCCAAAAATATCGAATATTCGGGTGTTTTGAGTCTGAATTTGAGATATAAACGGGTACAGAAGATGCATGCACATATCGACTTTGGGCACCCAATATATCGATTTTGAGCATATTTTGGGCCTGTATTTTTAAAATACTCTAACACGGAGTAGACACGTACAGATCGCTTCTGGGACCCAAAAATATCGAATTTTTGGGTGTTTTGAGCCTGAATTTGAGATATAAACGGGTACAGAAGATGCATGCACATATCGACTTTTTGCACCTAAAATATCGATTTTGAGCATGTTTTGGGTCTGTATCTTGAAAACATTCTAGCAATAAGTAGGCATGTACAGATCGCTTCTGGGACCCAAAAATATCGAATTTTCGAATGTTTTGAACCTTAATTTGGGATATAGACGGGTACAGAAGATGCATACACATATTGACTTTGGGCACATAAAATATCGAATTTCAGCATGTTTTGGGCCTGTATTTTAAAAACACTCTAACACGGAGTATGCACTTCAGATCGCTTCTGGGACCCAAAAACATTGAATTTTCGGGTGTTTTGAGCATGAATTTGAGATATAAACGGGTACAGAAGATGCATGCACATATCAACTTTGGGCACCTAAAATATCGATTTTGAGCATGTTTTGGGCCTGTATTTTGAAAATACTCAAACACGGTGTAGACATGTACAGATCGCTTCTGGGACACAAAAATATCGATTTTTTGGGTGTTTTGAGCCTGAATTTGAGATATAAACGGGTACAGAAGATGAATGCACATATCGACTTTGGGACCCAAAATATCGATTTTTAGTATGTTTTGGGCGTATAATTTGAAAATATTCTAGCACTGAGTAGGCATGTACAGATCGCTTCTGGGACCGAAACATATCGAATTTTCGGGGGTTTTGAGCCTGAATTTGGGATATAACCGGGTACAGAGGATGCATGCACATATCGACTTTTTGCACCTAAAATATCGATTTTGAGCATGTTTTGGGTCTGTATTTTGAAAACATTCTAGCAAGGAGTAGGCATGTACAGATCGCTTCTGGGACCCAACAATATCGAATTTTCGGGTGTTTTGAGCCTGAATTTGAGATATAAACGGATACAGAAGATGCATGCACATATTGACTTTGAGCACCTAAAATATCGATTTTGAGCATGTTTTGGGCCTGTATTTTGAAAATACTGTACCACGGAGTAGGCATGTACAGATCGCTCCTGGGACCCAAAAATATCGAATTTTCGGGTGTTTTGAACCTGAATTTGGGATATAGACGGATACAGAAGATGTATGCACATATCGACTTTGGGCACCTAAAATATCGATTTTGAGCATGTTTTGGACCTGTATTTTGAAAATACTCTAGCAATAAGTAGGCATGTACAGATCGCTATTGGGACCCAAAAATATCGAATTTTCGGGTGTTTTGAGCCTGAATTTGAGATATAAACGGGTACAGAAGATGCAAGCACATATCGACTTTTTGCACCTAAAATATCGATTTTGAGCATGTTTTGAGCCTGTATTTTAAAAACACTCTAACACGGAGTATGCATGTACAGATCGCTTCTGGGACCCAAAAATATCGAATTTTCGAATGTTTTGAACCTGAATTTGGGATATAGACGGGTACATAAGATGCATACACATATTGACTTTGGGCAGCTAAAATATCGATTTTCAGCATGTTTTAGGCTTGTATTTTAAAAATACTCTGAAACGGAGTAGGCATGTACAGATGGCTTTTGGGACCCAAAAATATCGAATATTCGGGTGTTTTGAGTCTGAATTTGAGAAATAAACGGGTACAGAAGATGCATGCACATATCAACTTTGGGCACCTAAAATCTCGATTTTGAGCATGTTTTGGGCCTGTAATTTGAAAATACTTAAACACGGTGTAGACATGTACAGATCGCTTCTGGGACACAAAAATATCGATTTTTTGGGTGTTTTGAGCCAGAATTTGAGATATAAACGGGTACAGAAGATGCATGCACATATCGACTTTTTGCACTTAAAATATCGATTTTGAGCATGTTTTGGGTCTGTATCTTGAAAACATTGTAGCAATAAGTAGGCATGTACAGATCGCTTCTGGGACCGAAACATATCGAATTTTCGAATGTTTTGAACCTGAATTTGGGATATAGACGGGTACAGAAGATGCATACACATATTGACTTTGGGCAGCTAAAATATCGATTTTCAGCATGTTTTGGGCCTGTATTTTAAAAACACTCTAACGAGGAGTATGCACGTACAGATCGCTTCTGGGACCCAAAAACATTGAATTTTTGGGTGTTTTGAGCATGAATTTGAGATATAAACGGGTACAGAAGATGCATGCACATATCAACTTTGGGCACCTAAAATATCGATTTTGAGCATGTTTTGGGCCTGTATTTTGAAAATACTGTACCACGGAGTAGGCATGTACAGATCGCTCCTGGGACCCAAAAATAACGAATTTTCGGGTGTTTTGAACCTTAATTTGGGATATAGACGGATACAGAAGATGTATGCACATATCGACATTAAGCACCCAAAATATCGATTTTTAGCATGTTCTGAGCCTATATTTTGAAAACATTCTAGCACTGAGTAGGCACGTACAGATCGCTTCTGGAACCCAAAAATATTGAATTTTCGGGTGTTTTGAGCCTGAATTTGAGATATAAACGGGTACAGAAAATGCATGCACATATTGACTTTTTGCACCTAAAATATCGATTTTGAGCATGTTTTGGGTCTGTATCTTGAAAACATTCTAGCAATAAGTAGGCATGTACAGATCGCTTCTGGGACCCAAAAATATCGAATTTTCGAATGTTTTGAACCTGAATTTGGGATATAGACGGGTACAGAAAATGCATACACATATTGACTTTGGGCACATAAAATATCGAATTTCTGCATGTTTTGGGCCTGTATTTTAAAAACACTCTAACACGGAGTATGCACGTACAGATCGCTTCTGGGACCCAAAAACATTGAATTTTCGGGTATTTTGAGCATGAATTTGAGATATAAACGGGTACAGAAGATGCATGCACATATCAACTTTGAGCACCTAAAATATCGATTTTGAGCATGTTTTGGGCCTGTATTTTGAAAATACTCAAACACGGTGTAGACATGTACAGATCGCTTCTGGGACACAAAAATATCGATTTTTTGGGTGTTTTGAGCCTGAATTTGAGATATAAACGGGTACAGAAGATGCATGCACATATCGACTTTGGGACCCAAATTATCGATTTTTAGTATGTTTTGGGCGTATAATTTAAAAATATTCTAGCACTGAGTAGGCATGTACAGATCGCTTCTGGGACCGAAACATATCGAATTTTCGGGGGTTTTGAGCCTTAATTTGGGATATAACCGGGTACAGAGGATGCATGCACATATCGACTTTTTGCACCTAAAATATCGATTTTGAGCATGTTTTGGGTCTGTATCTTGAAAACATTCTAGCAAGGAGTAGGCATGTACAGATAGCTTCTGGGACCCAAAAATACCGAATTTTCTGGTGTTTTGAACCTGAATTTCGGATATAGACGGATACAGAAGATGTATGCACATATCGACTTTGGGCACCTAAAATATCGATTTTGAGCATGTTTTGGACCTGTATTTTGAAAATACTCTAACACGGAGTAGGCATGTACAGATCGCTATTAAGACCCAAAAATATCGAATTTTCGAATGTTTTGAACCAGAATTAGGAATATAGACGGGTACAGAAGATGCATACACATATTGACTTTAGGCAGCTAAAATATCGATTTTCAGCATGTTTTGGGCCTGTATTTTTAAAAAACTCTAACACGGAGTAGACACGTACAGATCGCTTCTGGGACACAAAAATATAGAATTTTTGGGTGTTTTGAGCCTGAATTTGAGATATAAACGGGTAGAGAAGATGCATGCACATATCGACTTTGGGCACCCAAAATATCGATTTTTAGCATGTTCTGAGCCTATATTTTGAAAACATTCTAGCACTGAGTAGGCATGTACAGATCGCTTCTGGAACCCAAAAATATTGAATTTTCGGGTGTTTTGTGCCTGAATTTGAGATATAACCGGGTACAGAGAATGCATACACATATTGACTTTGTGCACCTAAAATATCAATTTTCAGCATGTTTTGGGCCTGTATTTTAAAAAGACTCTAACACGGAGTATGCATGTACAGATCGCTTCCGAGACCCAAAAATATCGAATTTTCGAATGTTTTGAACCTGAATTTGGGATATAGACGGGTACAAAAGATGCATACACATATTGACTTTGGGCAGCTAGAATATCGATTTTCAGCATGTTTTAGGCATGTATTTTAAAAATACTCTGAAACGGAGTAGGCATGTACAGATGGCTTTTGGGACCCAAAAATATCGAATATTCGGGAGTTTTGAGTCTGAATTTGAGATATAAACGGGTACAGAAGATGCATGCACATATCGACTTTGGGCACCCAATATATCGATTTTGAGCATATTTTGGGCCTGTATTTTTAAAATACTCTAACACGGAGTAGACACGTACAGATCTCTTCTGGGACCCAAAAATATCGAATTTTTGGGTGTTTTGAGCCTGAATTTGAGATATAAACGGGTACAGAAGATGCATGCACATATCGACTTTTTGCACCTAAAATATCGATTTTGAGCATGTTTTGGGTCTGTATCTTGAAAACATTCTAGCAATAAGTAGGCATGTACAGATCGCTTCTGGGACCCAAAAATATCGAATTTTCGATTGTTTTGAACCTGAATTTGGGATATAGGCAGGTACAGAAGATGCATACACATATTGACTTTGGGCACATAAAATATCGAATTTCAGCATGTTTTGGGCCTGAATTTTAAAAACACTCTAACACGGAGTATGCACGTACAGATCGTTTCTGGGACCCAAAAACATTAAATTTTCGGGTGTTTTGAGCATGAATTTGAGATATAAACGGGTACAGAAGATGCATGCACATATCAACTTTGGGCACCTAAAATATCGATTTTGAGCATGTTTTGGGTCTGTATCTTGAAAACATTCTAGCAAGGAGTAGGCATGTACAGATCGCTATTGGGACCCAAAAATATCGATTTTTCGGGTGTTTTGAGCCTGAATTTGAGATATAAACGGGTACAGAAGATGCATGCACATATCGACTTTGGGCACCTAAAATATCGATTTTGAGCATGTTTTGGGTCTGTATCTTGAAAACATTCTAGCAAGGAGTAGGCATGTACAGATCGCTATTGGGACCCAAAAATATCGATTTTTCGGGTGTTTTGAGCCTGAATTTGAGATATAAACGGGTACAGAAGATGCATGCACATATCGACTTTTTGCACCTAAAATATCGATTTTGAGCATGTTTTGGGTCTGTATCTTGAAAACATTCTAGCAAGAAATAGGCATGTACAGATTGCTTCTGGAACCCAAAAATATCGAATTTTCGAATGTTTTGAACCAGAATTAGGGATATAGACGGGTACAGAAGATGCATACACATATTGACTTTAGGCAGCTAAAATATCGATTTTCAGCATGTTTTAGGCTTGTATTTTGAAAATACTCTAACACGGAGTATGCATGTACAGATGGCTTTTGGGACCCAAAAATATCGATTATTCGGGTGTTTTGAGTCTGAATTTATGATATAAACGGGTACAGAAGATGCATTCACTTATCGACTTTGGGCACCCAATATATCGATTTTGAGCATGTTTTGGGCCTGTATTTTTAAAATACTCTAACACGGAGTAGACACGTACAGATCGCTTCTGGGACACAAAAATATCGAATTTTTGGGTGTTTTGAGCCTGAATTTGAGATATAAACGGGTACAGAAGATGAATGCACATATCGACTTTGGGCACCCAAAATATCGATTTTTAGCATGTTCTGAGCCTATATATTGAAAACATTCTAGCACTGAGTAGGCATGTACAGATCGCTTCTGGAAACGAAAAATATTGAATTTTCGGGTGTTTTGAGCCTGAATTTGAGATATAACCGGGTACAGAGAATGCATACACATATTGACTTTGTGCACCTAAAATATCAATTTTCAGCATGTTTTGGGCCTGTATTTTAAAAACACTCAAACACGGAGTATGCATGTACAGATCGCTTCTGGAACCCAAAAATATCGAATTTTCGAGTGTTTTGAACCTGAATTTGGGATATAGACTGGTACAGTAGATGCATACACATATTGACTTTGGGCACATAAAATATCGAATTTCAGCATGTTTTGGGCCTGTATTTTAAAAACACTCTAACACGGAGTATGCACTTCAGATCGCTTCTGGGACCCAAAAACATTGAATTTTCGGGTGTTTTGAGCATGAATTTGAGATATAAACGGGTACAGAAGATGCATGCACATATCAACTTTGGGCACCTAAAATATCGATTTTGAGCATGTTTTGGGCCTGTATTTTGAAAATACTCAAACACGGTGTAGACATGTACAGATCGCTTCTGGGACACAAAAATATCGATTTTTTGGGTGTTTTGAGCCTGAATTTGAGATATAAACGGGTACAGAAGATGAATGCACATATCGACTTTGGGACCCAAAATATCGATTTTTAGTATGTTTTGGGCGTATAATTTGAAAATATTCTAGCACTGAGTAGGCATGTACAGATCGCTTCTGGGACCGAAACATATCGAATTTTCGGGGGTTTTGAGCCTGAATTTGGGATATAACCGGGTACAGAGGATGCATGCACATATCGACTTTTTGCACCTAAAATATCTATTTTGAGCATGTTTTGGGTCTGTATTTTGAAAACATTCTAGCAAGGAGTAGGCATGTACAGATCGCTTCTGGGACCCAACAATATCGAATTTTCGGGTGTTTTGAGCCTGAATTTGAGATATAAACGGATACAGAAGATGCATGCACATATTGACTTTGAGCACCTAAAATATCGATTTTGAGCATGTTTTGGGCCTGTATTTTGAAAATACTGTACCACGGAGTAGGCATGTACAGATCGCTCCTGGGACCCAAAAATATCGAATTTTCGGGTGTTTTGAACCTGAATTTGGGATATAGACGGATACAGAAGATGTATGCACATATCGACTTTGGGCACCTAAAATATCGATTTTGAGCATGTTTTGGACATGTATTTTGAAAATACTCTAGCAATAAGTAGGCATGTACAGATCGCTATTGGGACCCAAAAATATCGAATTTTCGGGTGTTTTGAGCCTGAATTTGAGATATAAACGGGTACAGAAGATGCAAGCACATATCGACTTTTTGCACCTAAAATATCGATTTTGAGCATGTTTTGAGCCTGTATTTTAAAAACACTCTAACACGGAGTATGCATGTACAGATCGCTTCTGGGACCCAAAAATATCGAATTTTCGAATGTTTTGAACCTGAATTTGGGATATAGACGGGTACATAAGATGCATACACATATTGACTTTGGGCAGCTAAAATATCGATTTTCAGCATGTTTTAGGCTTGTATTTTAAAAATACTCTGAAACGGAGTAGGCATGTACAGATGGCTTTTGGGACCCAAAAATATCGAATATTCGGGTGTTTTGAGTCTGAATTTGAGATATAAACGGGTACAGAAGATGCATGCACATATCAACTTTGGGCACCTAAAATCTCGATTTTGAGCATGTTTTGGGCCTGTAATTTGAAAATACTTAAACACGGTGTAGACATGTACAGATCGCTTCTGGGACACAAAAATATCGATTTTTTGGGTGTTTTGAGCCTGAATTTGAGATATAAACGGGTACAGAAGATGCATGCACATATCGACTTTTTGCACTTAAAATATCGATTTTGAGCATGTTTTGGGTCTGTATCTTGAAAACATTGTAGCAATAAGTAGGCATGTACAGATCGCTTCTGGGACCGAAACATATCGAATTTTCGAATGTTTTGAACCTGAATTTGGGATATAGACGGGTACAGAAGATGCATACACATATTGACTTTGGGCAGCTAAAATATCGATTTTCAGCATGTTTTGGGCCTGTATTTTAAAAACACTCTAACGAGGAGTATGCACGTACAGATCGCTTCTGGGACCCAAAAACATTGAATTTTTGGGGGTTTTGAGCATGAATTTGAGATATAAACGGGTACAGAAGATGCATGCACATATCAACTTTGGGCACCTAAAATATCGATTTTGAGCATGTTTTGGGCCTGTATTTTGAAAATACTGTACCACGGAGTAGGCATGTACAGATCGCTCCTGGGACCCAAAAATAACGAATTTTCGGGTGTTTTGAACCTTAATTTGGGATATAGACGGATACAGAAGATGTATGCACATATCGACATTAAGCACCCAAAATATCGATTTTTAGCATGTTCTGAGCCTATATTTTGAAAACATTCTAGCACTGAGTAGGCATGTACAGATCGCTTCTGGAACCCAAAAATATTGAATTTTCGGGTGTTTTGAGCCTGAATTTGAGATATAAACGGGTACAGAAAATGCATGCACATATTGACTTTTTGCACCTAAAATATCGATTTTGAGCATGTTTTGGGTCTGTATCTTGAAAACATTCTAGCAATAAGTAGGCATGTACAGATCGCTTCTGGGACCCAAAAATATCGAATTTTCGAATGTTTTGAACCTGAATTTGGGATATAGACGGGTACAGAAAATGCATACACATATTGACTTTGGGCACATAAAATATCGAATTTCAGCATGTTTTGGGCCTGTATTTTAAAAACACTCTAACACGGAGTATGCACGTACAGATCGCTTCTGGGACCCAAAAACATTGAATTTTCGGGTATTTTGAGCATGAATTTGAGATATAAACGGGTACAGAAGATGCATGCACATATCAACTTTGAGCACCTAAAATATCGATTTTGAGCATGTTTTGGGCCTGTATTTTGAAAATACTCAAACACGGTGTAGACATGTACAGATCGCTTCTGGGACACAAAAATATCGATTTTTTGGGTGTTTTGAGCCTGAATTTGAGATATAAACGGGTACAGAAGATGCATGCACATATCGACTTTGGGACCCAAATTATCGATTTTTAGTATGTTTTGGGCGTATAATTTAAAAATATTCTAGCACTGAGTAGGCATGTACAGATCGCTTCTGGGACCGAAACATATCGAATTTTCGGGGGTTTTGAGCCTTAATTTGGGATATAACCGGGTACAGAGGATGCATGCACATATCGACTTTTTGCACCTAAAATATCGATTTTGAGCATGTTTTGGGTCTGTATCTTGAAAACATTCTAGCAAGGAGTAGGCATGTACAGATAGCTTCTGGGACCCAAAAATACCGAATTTTCTGGTGTTTTGAACCTGAATTTCGGATATAGACGGATACAGAAGATGTATGCACATATCGACTTTGGGCACCTAAAATATCGATTTTGAGCATGTTTTGGACCTGTATTTTGAAAATACTCTAACACGGAGTAGGCATGTACAGATCGCTATTAAGACCCAAAAATATCGAATTTTCGAATGTTTTGAACCAGAATTAGGAATATAGACGGGTACAGAAGATGCATACACATATTGACTTTAGGCAGCTAAAATATCGATTTTCAGCATGTTTTGGGCCTGTATTTTTAAAAAACTCTAACACGGAGTAGACACGTACAGATCGCTTCTGGGACACAAAAATATAGAATTTTTGGGTGTTTTGAGCCTGAATTTGAGATATAAACGGGTAGAGAAGATGCATGCACATATCGACTTTGGGCACCCAAAATATCGATTTTTAGCATGTTCTGAGCCTATATTTTGAAAACATTCTAGCACTGAGTAGGCATGTACAGATCGCTTCTGGAACCCAAAAATATTGAATTTTCGGGTGTTTTGTGCCTGAATTTGAGATATAACCGGGTACAGAGAATGCATACACATATTGACTTTGTGCACCTAAAATATCAATTTTCAGCATGTTTTGGGCCTGTATTTTAAAAAGACTCTAACACGGAGTATGCATGTACAGATCGCTTCCGAGACCCAAAAATATCGAATTTTCGAATGTTTTGAACCTGAATTTGGGATATAGACGGGTACAAAAGATGCATACACATATTGACTTTGGGCAGCTAGAATATCGATTTTCAGCATGTTTTAGGCATGTATTTTAAAAATACTCTGAAACGGAGTAGGCATGTACAGATGGCTTTTGGGACCCAAAAATATCGAATATTCGGGAGTTTTGAGTCTGAATTTGAGATATAAACGGGTACAGAAGATGCATGCACATATCGACTTTGGGCACCCAATATATCGATTTTGAGCATATTTTGGGCCTGTATTTTTAAAATACTCTAACACGGAGTAGACACGTACAGATCTCTTCTGGGACCCAAAAATATCGAATTTTTGGGTGTTTTGAGCCTGAATTTGAGATATAAACGGGTACAGAAGATGCATGCACATATCGACTTTTTGCACCTAAAATATCGATTTTGAGCATGTTTTGGGTCTGTATCTTGAAAACATTCTAGCAATAAGTAGGCATGTACAGATCGCTTCTGGGACCCAAAAATATCGAATTTTCGATTGTTTTGAACCTGAATTTGGGATAT
The DNA here is from genome assembly GCA_033782935.1 of Petrolisthes cinctipes. NCBI lineage: Eukaryota > Metazoa > Arthropoda > Malacostraca > Decapoda > Porcellanidae > Petrolisthes > Petrolisthes cinctipes. The sequence continues at coordinate 1,750,380 of JAWQEG010000167.1, forward strand.
AGGCAGGTACAGAAGATGCATACACATATTGACTTTGGGCACATAAAATATCGAATTTCAGCATGTTTAGGGCCTGAATTTTAAAAACACTCTAACACGGAGTATGCACGTACAGATCGTTTCTGGGACCCAAAAACATTAAATTTTCGGGTGTTTTGAGCATGAATTTGAGATATAAACGGGTACAGAAGATGCATGCACATATCAACTTTGGGCACCTAAAATATCGATTTTGAGCATGTTTTGGGTCTGTATCTTGAAAACATTCTAGCAAGGAGTAGGCATGTACAGATCGCTATTGGGACCCAAAAATATCGATTTTTCGGGTGTTTTGAGCCTGAATTTGAGATATAAACGGGTACAGAAGATGCATGCACATATCGACTTTGGGCACCTAAAATATCGATTTTGAGCATGTTTTGGGTCTGTATCTTGAAAACATTCTAGCAAGGAGTAGGCATGTACAGATCGCTATTGGGACCCAAAAATATCGATTTTTCGGGTGTTTTGAGCCTGAATTTGAGATATAAACGGGTACAGAAGATGCATGCACATATCGACTTTTTGCACCTAAAATATCGATTTTGAGCATGTTTTGGGTCTGTATCTTGAAAACATTCTAGCAAGAAATAGGCATGTACAGATTGCTTCTGGAACCCAAAAATATCGAATTTTCGAATGTTTTGAACCAGAATTAGGGATATAGACGGGTACAGAAGATGCATACACATATTGACTTTAGGCAGCTAAAATATCGATTTTCAGCATGTTTTAGGCTTGTATTTTGAAAATACTCTAACACGGAGTATGCATGTACAGATGGCTTTTGGGACCCAAAAATATCGATTATTCGGGTGTTTTGAGTCTGAATTTATGATATAAACGGGTACAGAAGATGCATTCACTTATCGACTTTGGGCACCCAATATATCGATTTTGAGCATGTTTTGGGCCTGTATTTTTAAAATACTCTAACACGGAGTAGACACGTACAGATCGCTTCTGGGACACAAAAATATCGAATTTTTGGGTGTTTTGAGCCTGAATTTGAGATATAAACGGGTACAGAAGATGAATGCACATATCGACTTTGGGCACCCAAAATATCGATTTTTAGCATGTTCTGAGCCTATATATTGAAAACATTCTAGCACTGAGTAGGCATGTACAGATCGCTTCTGGAAACGAAAAATATTGAATTTTCGGGTGTTTTGAGCCTGAATTTGAGATATAACCGGGTACAGAGAATGCATACACATATTGACTTTGTGCACCTAAAATATCAATTTTCAGCATGTTTTGGGCCTGTATTTTAAAAACACTCAAACACGGAGTATGCATGTACAGATCGCTTCTGGAACCCAAAAATATCGAATTTTCGAGTGTTTTGAACCTGAATTTGGGATATAGACTGGTACAGTAGATGCATACACATATTGACTTTGGGCAGCTAAAATATCGATTTACAGCATGTTTTAGGCCTGTAATTTGAACATACTCTAACACGGAGTATGCATGTACAGATGGCTTTTGGGACCCAAAAATATCGAATATTCGGGTGTTTTGAGTCTGAATTTGGGATATAAATGGATACAGAAGATGCATGCAAATATCGACTTTGGGCACCTAAAATATCAATTTTGAGCATGTTCTGGGTCTGTATTTTGAAAATACTCAAACACGGTGTAGAAATGTACAGATCGCTTCTGGGACACGAAAATATCGATTTTTTGGGTGTTTTGAGCCTGAATTTGAGATATAAACGGGTACAGAAGATGCATGCACATTTTGACTTTGGGACCCAAAATAACGATTTTTAGTATGTTTTGGGCGTATAAGTTGAAAATATTCTTACACTGAGTGGGCATGTACAGATCGCTTCTGGAACCAAAAAGTATCGAATTTTGGGGTGTTTTGAGCCTGAATTTGGGATATAACCGGGTACAGACGAGGCATGCACATATCGACTTTTTGCACCTAAAATATAGATTTTGAGCATGTTTTAGGTCTGTATCTTGAAAACATTCTAGCAAGGAGTAGGCATGTACAGATCGCTTCTGGGACACAAAAATACCGAATTTTATGGTGTTATGAACCTGAATTTGAGATATAGACGGGTACAGAAGATGCATACACATATTGACTTTATGCACCTAAAATATAGATTTTCAGCATGTTTTGAGCCTGTATTTTGAAAATACTTTAACACGGAGAAGGTATGTACAGATCGCTTCTGGGACAAAAAAATATCGAATTTTCGGATGTTTTGAGCCTGAATTTGAGATATAAACGGGTACAGAATATGCATGCACATATAGACTTTTTGCACCTAAAATATCGATTTTGAGCTTTTTTTGGGACTGTATATTGAAAACATTCTAGCAAGAAGTAGGCATGTACAGATTGCTTCTGGGACCCAAAAATATCGAATTTTCGAATGTTTTGAACCTGAATTTGGGATATAGACGGGTACAGAAGATGCATACACATATTGACTTTGGGCAGCTAAAATATCGATTTTCAGCATGTTAAAATTTAGGCTTGTATTTTGAAAATACTCTGACACGAAGTATGCATGTACAGATGGCTTTTGGGACCCAAAAATATCGAATAATCGGGTGTTTTGAGTCTGAATTTGAGATATAAACGGGTACAGAAAATGAATGCACTTATTGACTTTAGGCACCCAATATATCGATTTTGAGCATATTTTGGGCCTGTATTTTTAAAAAACTCTAACACGGAGTAGACACGTACAGATCGCTTCTGGAACACAAAAATATCGAATTTTTGGGTGTTTTGAGCCTGAATTTGAGATATAAACGGGTACAGAAGTTGCATGAACATATCGACTTTGGGCACCCAAAATATCGATTTTTAGCATGTTCTAAGCCTATATTTTGAAAACATTCTAGCACTGAGTAGGCATGTACAGATCGCTTCTGGGACCCAAAAATATTGAATTTTCGGGAGTTTTGAGCCTGAATTTGAGATATAACCGGGTACAGAGAATGCATACACATATTGACTTTGTGCACCTAAAATATCAATTTTTTAGCATGTTTTGGGCCTGTACTTTAAAAACACTCTAACACGGAGTATGCATGTACAGATCGCTTCTTGGACCCAAAAATATCGAATTTTCGGAGTTTTGAGCCTGAATTTGAGATATAAACGGGTACAGAAGATGCATGCACATATCGACTTTTTGCAATTAATTAAAATATCGATTTTGAGCATGTTTTGGGTCTGTATCTTGAAAACATTCTAGCAAGGAGTAGGCATGTACAGATCGCTTCTGGGACCCAAAAATATCGAAGTTTCTGGTGTTTTGAACCTGAATTTGAGATATAGACGGGTACAGAAGATGCATACACATATTGACTTTTGCACCTAAAATATAGATTTTCAGCATGTTTTAAGCCTATATTTTGAAAATACTTTAACACGGAGAAGGCATGTACAGATCGCTTCTGGAACCCAAAAATATCGAATTTTCGGGTGTTTTGAGCCTGAATTTGAGATATAAACGGATACAGAAGATGCATGCACATTTTGACTTTGGGCACCTAAAATATCGATTTTGAGCATGTTTTGGGCCTGTATTTTGAAAATACTATACCACGGAGTAGGCATGTACAGATCGCTTCTGGGACACAAAAATATGGATTTTTTGGGTGTTTTGAGCCTGAATTAGAGATATAAACGGGTACAGAAGATGCATGCACATATCGACTTTGGACACCTAAAATATCGATTTTTAGTATGTTTTGGGCCTGTATTTTGAAAATACTCTAACACGGAATAGACATGTACAGATCGCTTTTGAGACCCAAACATATCGAATTTTCGGGTGTTTTGAGCCTGAATTTGAGATATAAACGGGTACAGAAGATGCATGCACATATCGACTTTTTGCACCTAAAATATCGATTTTAATCTTGTTTTGGGTCTGTATCTTGAAAAAATTCTAGCAAGGAGTAGGCATGTACAGATCGCTCCTGGGACCCAAAAATATCGAATTTTCGGGTGTTTTGAACCTGAATTTGGGATATAGACGGGTACAGAAGATGCATACAAATATTGACTTTGGGCAGATAAAATATCGATTTTCAGCATGTTTTAGGCTTGAATTTTGAAAATACTCTAACACGGAGTATGCATGTACAGATGGCATTTGGGACCCAAAAATATCGATTATTCGGGTGTTTTGAGTCTGAATTTATGATATAAACGGGTACAGAAGATGCATGCACATATCGACTTTGGGCACCCAATATATCGATTTTGAGCATGTTTTGGGCTTGTATTTTTAAAAAACTCTAACACGGAGTAGACACGTACAGATCGCTTCTGGGACACAAAAATATCGAATTTTTGGGTGTTTTGAGCCTGAATTTGAGATATAACCGGGTACAGAGAATGCATACACATATTGACTTTGTGCACCTAAAATATCAATTTTCAGCATGTTTTGGGCCTGTATTTTAAAAACACTCTAACACGGAGTATGCATGTACAGATCACTTCTGGGATCCAAAAATATCGAATTTTCGAGTGTTTTGAACCTGAATTTGGGATATAGACTGGTACAGAAGATGCATACACATATTGACTTTGGGCAGCTAAAATATCGATTTACAGCATGTTTTAGGCCTGTATTTTGAACATACTCTAACACGGAGTATGCATGTACAGATCGCTTAAGGGACCCAAAAATATGGAATTTTTGGGTGTTTTGAGCTTGAATTTGAGATATAAACGGGTACAGAAGATGCATGCACATATCGACTTTGGGCACCTAAAATATCGATTTTGATCATGTTTTGGGTCTGTATCTTGAAAAAATTCTTGCAAGGAGTAGGCATATACAGATCGCTTCTCGGACCCAAAAATATCGAATTTACGGAGCTTTGAGCCTGAATATGAGATATAAACGGGTACAGAAGATGCATGCACATATCGGCTTTTTGCAATTAAAATATCGATTTTGAGCATGTTTTGGGTCTGTATCTTGAAAACATTCTAGCAAGGTGTAGGCATGTACAGATCGCTTCTGGGACCCAAACATATCGAATTTTCTGGTGTTTTGAACCAGAATTAGGGATATACACGGGTACAGAAGATGCATACACATATTGACTTTGGTCACATAAAATATCGATTTTCAGCATGTTTTGGGCCTGTATTTTAAAAAACCTCTAACACGGAGTATGCACGTATAGATCGCTTCTGGGACACAAAAATATCGATTTTTTGGGTGTTTTGAGCCTGAATTTGAGATATAAACGGGTACAGAAGATGCATGCACATATCGACTTTGGCACCCAAAATATAGATTTTTAGTATGTTTTGTGCGTATAATATGAAAATATTCTAGCACTGAGTAGGCATGTACAGATCGCTTCTGGGACCCAAAAATATCGAATTTTGGGGGTGTTTTGAGCCTGAATTTGAGATATAAACGGGTACAGAAGATGCATGCACATATCGACTTTTTGCACATAAAATATCGATTTTGAGCATGTTTTGGGACTGTATCTTGAAAACATTCTAGCAAGAAGTAGGCATGTACAGATTGCTTCTGGGACCCTAAAATATCGAATTTTCGAATGTTTTGAACCTGAATTTGGGATATAGACGGTTATATAAGATGCATACACATATTGACTTTTGGCACCTAAAATATAGATTTTCAGCATGTTTTAAGCCTGTATTTTGAAAATACTTTAACACGGAGAAGGCATGTACAAATCGCTTCTGTGACCCAAAAATATCGAATTTTCGGGTCTTTTGAGCCTGAATTTGAGATATAAACGGATACAGAAGATGCATGCACATATTGACTTTGGGCACCTAAAATATAGATTTTGAGCATGTTTTGGGCCTGTATTTTGAAAATACTGTACCACGGAATAGGCATGTACAGATCGCTTCAGGGACACAAAAATATGGATTGTTTGGGTGTTTTGAGCCTGAATTTGAGATATAAACGGGTACAGAAGATGCATGCACATATCGACTTTGGACACCTAAAATATCGATTTTTAGTATGTTTTGGGCCTGTATTTTACAAATACTCTAACACGGAATAGACATGTACAGATCGCTTTTGGGACCCAAAAATATCGAATTTTCGGGTGTTTTGAGCCTGAATATGAGATATAAACGGGTACAGAAGATGCATGCACATATCGACTTTTTGCACATAAAATATCGATTTTGAGCATGTTTTGGGACTGTATCTTGAAAACATTCTAGCAAGAAGTAGGCATGTACAGATTGCTTCTGGGACCCAAAAATATCGAATTTTCGAATGTTTTGAACCTGAATTTGGGATATAGACGGGTATATAAGATGCATACACATATTGACTTTGGGCAGCTAAAATATCGATTTTCAGCATGTTTTAGGCTTGTATTTTGAAAATATTCTAACACGGAGTAGGCATGTACAGATGGCTTTTGGGACCCAAAAATATCGAATATTCGGGTGTTTTGAGTCTGAATATGAGATATAAACGGGTACAGAAGATGCATGCACATATCGACTTTAGGCACAAAATATATCGATTTTAAGCATATTTTGGGCCTGTATTTTTAAAATACTCTAACACGGAGAAGACACGTACAGATCGCTTCTGGGACACAAAAATATCGAATTTTTGGGTGTTTTGAGCCTGAATTTGAAATATAAACGGGTACAGAAGATACATGCACATATCGACTTTTGCACCTAAAATATCGATTTTGAGCATGTTTTGGGTCTGTATCTTTAAAACATTCTAGCAAGAAGTAGGCATGTACAGATTGCTTCTGGGACCCAAAATCATTGAATTTTCGGGTGTTTTGAGCATGAATTTGAGATATAAACGGGTACCGAAGATGCATGCACATATCGACTTTGGGCACCTAAAATATCGATTTTGAGCATCTTTTGGGCCTGTATTTTGAAAATACTCAAACACGGTTTAGACATGTACAGATCGCTTCTGGGACACAAAAATATCGATTTTTTGGGTGTTTTGAGCCTGAATTTGAGATATAAACGGGTACAGAAGATGCATGCACATATCGACTTTATGACCCAAAATATCGATTTTTAGTATGTTTTGGGCGTATAATTTGAAAATATTCTAGCTCTGAGTAGGCATGTATAGATCGCTTCTGGGACCCAAAAATATCGAATTTTCGGGGGTTTTTGTGCCTGATTTTGGGATATAACCGGGTACAGTGGATGCATGCACATATCGACTTTTTGCACCTAAAATATCGATTTTGAGCATGTTTTGGGTCTGTATCTTGAAAAAATTCTTGCAAGGAGTAGGCATGTACAGATCGCTTCTCGGACCCAAAAATATCGTATTTACGGAGCTTTGAGCCTGAATTTGAGATATAAACGGGTACAGAAGATGCATGCACATATCGGCTTTTTGCACTTAAAATATCGATTTTGAGCATGTTTTTGGTCTGTATCTTGAAAACATTCTAGCAAGGAGTAGGCATGTACAGATCGCTTCTGGGACCCAAACATATCGAATTTTCTGGTGTTTTGAACCAGAATTAGGGATATACACGGGTACAGAAGATGCATACACATATTGACTTTGGTCACATAAAATATCGATTTTCAGCATGTTTTGGGCCTGTATTTTAAAAACACTCTAACACGGAGTATGCACGTACAGATGGCTTCTGGGACCCAAAAACATTGAATTTTCGGGTGTTTTGAGCATGAATTTGAGATATAAACGGGTACAGAAGATGAATGCACATATCGACTTTTGCACCTAAAATATCGATTTTGAGCATCTTTTGGGCCTGTATTTTGAAAATACTCAAACACGGTGTAGACATGTACAGATCGCTTCTGGGACACAAAAATATCGATTTTTTGGGTGTTTTGAGCCTGAATTTGAGATATAAACGGGTACAGAAGATGCTTGCACATATCGACTTTGGCACCCAAAATATAGATTTTTAGTATGTTTTGTGCGTATAATTTGAAAATATTCTAGCACTGAGTAGGCATGTACAGATCGCTTCTGGGACCCAAAAACATTGAATTTTCGGGTGTTTTGAGCATGAATTTGAGATATAAACGGGTACCGAAGATGCATGCACATATCGACTTTGGGCACCTAAAATATTGATTTTGAGCATCTTTTGGGCCTGTAATTTGAAAATACTCAAACACGGTGTAGACACGTACAGATCGCTTCTGGGACACAAAAATATCGAATTTTTGGGTGTTTTGAGCCTGAATTTGAGATATAAACGGGTACAGAAGATGAGCACATATCGACTTTGGGCACCCAAAATATCGATTTTTAGCATGTTCTGAGCCTATATATTGAAAACATTCTAGCACTGAGTAGGCATGTACAGATCGCTTCTGGAAACGAAAAATATTGAATTTTCGGGTGTTTTGAGCCTGAATTTCAGATATAACCGGGTACAGAGAATGCATACACATATTGACTTTGTGCACCTAAAATATCAATTTTCAGCATGTTTTGGGCCTGTATTTTAAAAACACTCAAACACGGAGTATGCATGTACAGATCGCTTCTGGTACCCAAAAATATCGAATTTTCGAGTGTTTTGAACCTGAATTTGGGATATAGATTGGTACAGTAGATGCATACACATATTGACTTTGGGCAGCAAAAATATCGATTTACAGCATGTTTTAGGCCTGTAATTTGAACATACTCTAACACGGAGTATGCATGTACAGATGGCTTTTGGGACCCAAAAATATCGAATATTCTTGTGTTTTGAGTCTGAATTTGGGATATAAATGGATACAGAAGATGCATGCAAATATCGACTTTGGGCACCTAAAATATCAATTTTGAGCATGTTTTGGGTCTGTATTTTGAAAATACTCAAACACGGTGTAGAAATGTACAGATCGCTTCTGGGACACAAAAATATCGATTTTTTGGGTGTTTTGAGCCTGAATTTGAGATATAAACGGGTACAGAAGATGCATGCACATTTTGACTTTGGGACCCAAAATAACGATTTTTAGTATGTTTTGGGCGTATAAATTGAAAATATTCTTACACTGAGTGGGCATGTACAGATCGCTTCTGGAACCAAAAAGTATCGAATTTTGGGGTGTTTTGAGCCTGAATTTGGGATATAACCGGGTACAGATGAGGCATGCACATATCGACTTTTTGCACCTAAAATATCGATTTTGAGCATGTTTTAGGTCTGTATCTTGAAAACATTCTAGCAAGGAGTAGGCATGTACAGATCGCTTCTGGGACCCAAAAATACCGAATTTTCTGGTGTTTTGAACCTGAATTTGAGATATAGACGGGTACAGAAGATGCATACACATATTGACTTTATGCACCTAAAATATAGATTTTCAGCATGTTTTGAGCCTGTATTTTGAAAATACTTTAACACGGAGAAGGCATGTACAGATCGCTTCTGGGACAAAAAAATATCGAATTTTCGGATGTTTTGAGCCTGAATTTGAGATATAAACGGGTACAGAAGATGCATGCACATATCGACTTTTTGCACCTAAAATATCGATTTTGAGCATGTTTTGGGACTGTATATTGAAAACATTCTAGCAAGAAGTAGGCATGTACAGATTGCTTCTGGGACCCAAAAATATCGAATTTTCGAATGTTTTGAACCTGAATTTGGGATATAAACGGGTACAGAAGTTGCATGCACATATCGACTTTGGGCACCCAAAATATCGATTTTTAGCATGTTCTAAGCCTATATTTTGAAAACATTCTAGCACTGAGTAGGCATGTACAGATCGCTTCTGGGACCCAAAAATATTGAATTTTCGGGAGTTTTGAGCCTGAATTTGAGATATAACCGGGTACAGAGAATGCATACACATATTGACTTTGTGCACCTAAAATATCAATTTTTTAGCATGTTTTGGGCCTGTACTTTAAAAACACTCTAACACGGAGTATGCATGTACAGATCGCTTCTTGGACCCAAAAATATCGAATTTTTGGAGTTTTGAGCCTGAATTTGAGATATAAACGGGTACAGAAGATGCATGCACATATCGACTTTTTGCACTTTATTAAAATATCGATTTTGAGCATGTTTTGGGTCTGTATCTTGAAAACATTCTAGCAAGGAGTAGGCATGTACAGATCGCTTCTGGGACCCAAAAATATCGAATTTTCTGGTGTTTTGAACCTGAATTTTGAGATATAGACGGGTACAGAAGATGCATACACATATTGACTTTTGGCACCTAAAATATAGATTTTCAGCATGTTTTAAGCCTATATTTTGAAAATACTTTAACACGGAGAAGGCATGTACAGATCGCTTCTGGAACCCAAAAATATCGAATTTTCGGGTGTTTTGAGCCTGAATTTGAGATATAAACGGATACAGAAGATGCATGCACATATTGACTTTGGGCACCTAAAATATCGATTTTGAGCATGTTTTGGGCCTGTATTTTGAAAATACTATACCACGGAGTAGGCATGTACAGATCGCTTCTGGGACACAAAAATATGGATTTTTTGGGTGTTTTGAGCCTGAATTAGAGATATAAACGGGTACAGAAGATGCATGCACATATCGACTTTGGACACCTAAAATATCGATTTTTAGTATGTTTTGGGCCTGTATTTTGAAAATACTCTAACACGGAATAGACATGTACAGATCGCTTTTGGGACCCAAACATATCGAATTTTCGGGTGTTTTGAGCCTGAATTTGAGATATAAACGGGTACAGAAGATGCATGCACATATCGACTTTTTGCACTTAAAATATCGATTTTGATCTTGTTTTGGGTCTGTATTTTGAAAAAATTCTAGCAAGGAGTAGGCATGTACAGATCGCTCCTGGGACCCAAAAATATCGAATTTTCGGGTGTTTTGAACCTGAATTTGGGATATAGACGGGTACAGAAGATGCATACAAATATTGACTTTTGGCAGATAAAATATCGATTTTCAGCATGTTTTAGGCTTGAATTTTGAAAATACTCTAACACGGAGTATGCATGTACAGATGGCATTTGGGACCCAAAAATATCGATTATTCGGGTGTTTTGAGTCTGAATTTATGATATAAACGTGTACAGAAGATGCATACACATATTGACTTTGTGCACATAAAATATCGATTTTGAGCATGTTTTGGGACTGTATCTTGAAAACATTCTAGCAAGAAGTAGGCATGTACAGATTGCTTCTGGGACCCAAAAATATCGAATTTTCGGGAGTTTTGAACCTGAATTTGGGATATAGATGGGTATATAAGATGCATACACATATTGACTTTGGGCAGCTAAAATATCGATTTTCAGCATGTTTTAGGCTTGTATTTTAAAAATATTCTAATACGGAGTAGGCATGTACAGATGGCTTTTGGGACCCAAAAATATCAAATATTCGGGTGTTTTGAGTCTGAATATGAGATATAAACGGGTACAGAAGATGCATGCACATATCGACTTTAGGCACCAAATATATCGATTTTGAGCATATTTTGGGCCTGTATTTTTAAAATACTCTAACACGGAGTAGACACGTACAGATCGCTTCTGGGACACAAAAATATCGAATTTTTGGGTGTTTTGAGCCTGAATTTGAAATATAAACGGGTACAGAAGATGCATGAACATATCGACTTTTGCACCTAAAATATCGATTTTGAGCATGTTTTGGGTCTGTATCTTTAAAACATTCTAGCAAGAAGTAGGCATGTACAGATTGCTTCTGGGACACAAAATTATTGAATTTTCGGGTGTTTTGAGCATGAATTTGAGATATAATTGGGTACCGAAGATGCATGCACATATCGACTTTGGGCACCTAAAATATCGATTTTGAGCATCTTTTGGGCCTGTATTTTGAAAATACTCAAACACGGTGTAGACATGTACATATCGCTTCTGGGACACAAAAATATCGATTTTTTGGGAGTTTTGAGCTTGAATTTGAGATATAAACGGGTACAGAAGATGCTTGCACATATCGACTTTGGCACCCAAAATATAGATTTTTAGTATGTTTTGTGCGCATAATTTGAAAATATTCTAGCACTGAGTAGGCATGTACAGTTCGCTTCTGGGACCCAAAAATATCGAATTTTCGGGTGTTTTGAGCCTGAATTTGAGATATAAACGGGTACAGAATATGCATGCACATATCGACTTTTTGCACATAAAATATCGATTTTGAGCATGTTTTGGGACTGTATCTTGAAAACATTCTAGCAAGAAGTAGGCATGTACAGATTGCTTCTGGGACCCAAAAATATCGAATTTTCGAATGTTTTGAACCTGAATTTGGGATATAGACGGGTATATAAGATGCATACACATATTGACTTTGAGCAGCTAAAATATCGATTTTCAGCATGTTTTAGGCTTGTATTTTAAAAATATTCTAACACGGAGTAGGCATGTACAGATGGCTTTTGGGACCCAAAAATATCGAATATTCGGGTGTTTTGAGTCTGAATATGAGATATAAACGGGTACAGAAGATGCATGCACATATCGACTTTGGGCACCCAATATATCGATTTTGAGCATATTTTGGGCCTGTATTTTTAAAATACTCTAACACGGAGTAGACACGTACAGATCGCTTCTGGGACACAAAAATATCGAATTTTTGGGTGATTTGAGCCTGAATTTGAGATATAAACTAGTACAGAAGATGCATGCACATATCGACTTTTTGCATCTAAAATATCGATTTTGAGCATGTTTTGGGTTTGTATCTTGAAAACATTCTAGTAAGAAGTAGGCATGTACAGATCGCCTCTGGGACCCAAAAACATTGAATTTTCGGGTGTTTTGAGCATGAATTTGAGATATAAACGGGTACCGAAGATGCATGCACATATCGACTTTGGGCACCTAAAATATCGATTTTGAGCATCTTTTGGGCCTGTATTTTGAAAAAACTCAAACACGGTGTAGACATGTACAGATCGCTTCTGGGACACAAAAATATCGATTTTTTGGGTGATTTGAGCCTGAATTTGAGATATAAACGGGTACAGAAGATGCATGCACATATCGACTTTGGGACCCAAAATATCGATTTTTAGTATGTTTTGGGCGTATAATTATAAAATATTCTAGCTCTGAGTAGGCATGTACAGATCGCTTCTGGAACCCAAAAATATCGAATTTTCGGGGGTTTTGTGCCTGATTTTGGGATATAACCGGGTACAGTGGATGCATGCACATATCGACTTTTTGCACCTAAAATATCGATTTTGAGCATGTTTTGGGTCTGTATCTTGAAAAAATTCTTGCAAGGAGTAGGCATGTACAGATCGCTTCTCGGACCAAAAAATATCGTATTTACGGAGCTTTGAGCCTGAATTTGAGATATAAACGGGTACAGAAGATGCATGCACATATCGGCTTTTTGCACTTAAAATATCGATTTTGAGCATGTTTTTGGTCTGTATCTTGAAAACATTCTAGCAAGGAGTAGGCATGTACAGATCGCTTCTGGGACCCAAACATATCGAATTTTCTGGTGTTTTGAACCAGAATTAGGGATATACACGGGTACAGAAGATGCATACACATATTGACTTTGGTCACATAAAATATCGATTTTCAGCATGTTTTAGGCCTGTATTTTAAAAACACTCTAACACGGAGTATGCACGTACAGATGGCTTCTGGGACCCAAAAACATTGAATTTTCGGGTGTTTTGAGCATGAATTTGAGATATAAACGGGTACAGAAGATGAATGCACATATCGACTTTTACACCTAAAATATCGATTTTGAGCATCTTTTGGGCCTGTATTTTGAAAATACTCAAACACGGTGTAGACATGTACAGATCGCTTCTGGGACACAAAAATATCGATTTTTTGGGTGTTTTGAGCCTGAATTTGAGATATAAACGGGTACAGAAGATGCTTGCACATATCGACTTTGGCACCCAAAATATAGATTTTTAGTATGTTTTGGGCGTATAATTTGAAAATATTCTAGCACTGAGTAGGCATGTACAGATCGCTTCTGGGACCCAAAAACATTGAATTTTCGGGTGTTTTGAGCATGAATTTGAGATATAAACGGGTACCGAAGATGCATGCACATATCGACTTTGGGCACCTAAAATATTGATTTTGAGCATCTTTTGGGCCTGTAATTTGAAAATACTCAAACACGGTGTAGACACGTACAGATCGCTTCTGGGACACAAAAATATCGAATTTTTGGGTGTTTTGAGCCTGAATTTGAGATATAAACGGGTACAGAAGATGAATGCACATATCGACTTTGGGCACCAAAAAATATCGATTTTTAGCATGTTCTGAGCCTATATATTGAAAACATTCTAGCACTGAGTAGGCATGTACAGATCGCTTCTGGAAACGAAAAATATTGAATTTTCGGGTGTTTTGAGCCTGAATTTCAGATATAACCGGGTACAGAGAATGCATACACATATTGACTTTGTGCACCTAAAATATCAATTTTCAGCATGTTTTGGGCCTGTATTTTAAAAACACTCAAACACGGAGTATGCATGTACAGATCGCTTCTGGTACCCAAAAATATCGAATTTTCGAGTGTTTTGAACCTGAATTTGGGATATAGATTGGTACAGTAGATGCATACACATATTGACTTTGGGCAGCAAAAATATCGATTTACAGCATGTTTTAGGCCTGTAATTTGAACATACTCTAACACGGAGTATGCATGTACAGATGGCTTTTGGGACCCAAAAATATCGAATATTCTGGTGTTTTGAGTCTGAATTTGGGATATAAATGGATACAGAAGATGCATGCAAATATCGACTTTGGGCACCTAAAATATCAATTTTGAGCATGTTTTGGGTCTGTATATTGAAAATACTCAAACACGGTGTAGAAATGTACAGATCGCTTCTGGGACACAAAAATATCGATTTTTTGGGTGTTTTGAGCCTGAATTTGAGATATAAACGGGTACAGAAGATGCATGCACATTTTGACTTTGGGACCCAAAATAACGATTTTTAGTATGTTTTGGGCGTATAAATTGAAAATATTCTTACACTGAGTGGGCATGTACAGATCGCTTCTGGAACCAAAAAGTATCGAATTTTGGGGTGTTTTGAGCCTGAATTTGGGATATAACCGGGTACAGAGGAGGCATGCACATATCGACTTTTTGCACCTAAAATATCGATTTTGAGCATGTTTTAGGTCTGTATCTTGAAAACATTCTAGCAAGGAGTAGGCATGTACAGATCGCTTCTGGGACCCAAAAATACCGAATTTTCTGGTGTTTTGAACCTGAATTTGAGATATAGACGGGTACAGAAGATGCATACACATATTGACTTTATGCACCTAAAATATAGATTTTCAGCATGTTTTGAGCCTGTATTTTGAAAATACTTTAACACGGAGAAGGCATGTACAAATCGCCTCTGGGACCCAAAAATATTGAATTTTCGGGAGTTTTGAGCCTGAATTTGAGATATAACCGGGTACAGAGAATGCATACACATATTGACTTTGTGCACCTAAAATATCAATTTTTTAGCATGTTTTGGGCCTGTACTTTAAAAACACTCTAACACGGAGTATGCATGTACAGATCGCTTCTTGGACCCAAAAATATCGAATTTTTGGAGTTTTGAGCCTGAATTTGAGATATAAACGGGTACAGAAGATGCATGCACATATCGACTTTTTGCACTTAATTAAAATATCGATTTTGAGCATGTTTTGGGTCTGTATCTTGAAAACATTCTAGCAAGGAGTAGGCATGTACAGATCGCTTCTGGGACCCAAAAATATCGAATTTTCTGGTGTTTTGAACCTGAATTTGAGATATAGACGGGTACAGAAGATGCATACACATATTGACTTTTGGCACCTAAAATATAGATTTTCAGCATGTTTTAAGCCTATATTTTGAAAATACTTTAACACGGAGAAGGCATGTACAGATCGCTTCTGGAACCCAAAAATATCGAATTTTCGGGTGTTTTGAGCCTGAATTTGAGATATAAACGGATACAGAAGATGCATGCACATATTGACTTTGGGCACCTAAAATATCGATTTTGAGCATGTTTTGGGCCTGTATTTTGAAAATACTATACCACGGAGTAGGCATGTACAGATCGCTTCTGGGACACAAAAATATGGATTTTTTGGGTGTTTTGAGCCTGAATTAGAGATATAAACGGGTACAGAAGATGCATGCACATATCGACTTTGGACACCTAAAATATCGATTTTTAGTATGTTTTGGGCCTGTATTTTGAAAATACTCTAACACGGAATAGACATGTACAGATCGCTTTTGGGACCCAAACATATCGAATTTTCGGGTGTTTTGAGCCTGAATTTGAGATATAAACGGGTACAGAAGATGCATGCACATATCGACTTTTTGCACCTAAAATATCGATTTTGATCTTGTTTTGGGTCTGTATTTTGAAAAAATTCTAGCAAGGAGTAGGCATGTACAGATCGCTCCTGGGACCCAAAAATATCGAATTTTCGGGTGTTTTGAACCTGAATTTGGGATATAGACGGGTACAGAAGATGCATACAAATATTGACTTTGGGCAGATAAAATATCGATTTTCAGCATGTTTTAGGCTTGAATTTTGAAAATACTCTAACACGGAGTATGCATGTACAGATGGCATTTGGGACCCAAAAATATCGATTATTCGGGTGTTTTGAGTCTGAATTTATGATATAAACGTGTACAGAAGATGCATACACATATTGACTTTGAGCACATAAAATATCGATTTTGTGCATTTTTTGGGACTGTATCTTGAAAACATTCTAGCAAGAAGTAGGCATGTACAGATTGCTTCTGGGACCCAAAAATATCGAATTTTCGGGAGTTTTGAACCTGAATTTGGGATATAGATGGGTATATAAGATGCATACACATATTGACTTTGGGCAGCTAAAATATCGATTTTCAGCATGTTTTAGGCTTGTATTTTAAAAATATTCTAATACGGAGTAGGCATGTACAGATGGCTTTTGGGACCCAAAAATATCGAATATTCGGGTGTTTTGAGTCTGAATATGAGATATAAACGGGTACAGAAGATGCATGCACATATCGACTTTAGGCACCAAATATATCGATTTTGAGCATATTTTGGGCCTGTATTTTTAAAATACTCTAACACGGAGTAGACACGTACAGATCGCTTCTGGGACACAAAAATATCGAATTTTTGGGTGTTTTGAGCCTGAATTTGAAATATAAACGGGTACAGAAGATGCATGCACATATCGACTTTGGGCACCTAAAATATCGATTTTGAGCATCTTTTGGGCCTGTATTTTGAAAATACTCAAACACGGTGTAGACATGTACAGATCGCTTCTGGGACACAAAAATATCGATTTTTTGGGAGTTTTGAGCTTGAATTTGAGATATAAACGGGTACAGAAGATGCTTGCACATATCGACTTTGGCACCCAAAATATAGATTTTTAGTATGTTTTGTGCGCATAATTTGAAAATATTCTAGCACTGAGTAGGCATGTACAGTTCGCTTCTGGGACCCAAAAATATCGAATTTTCGGGTGTTTTGAGCCTGAATTTGAGATATAAACGGGTACAGAATATGCATGCACATATCGACTTTTTGCACATAAAATATCGATTTTGAGCATGTTTTGGGACTGTATCTTGAAAACATTCTAGCAAGAAGTAGGCATGTACAGATTGCTTCTGGGACCCAAAAATATCGAATTTTCGAATGTTTTGAACCTGAATTTGGGATATAGACGGGTATATAAGATGCATACACATATTGACTTTCAGCAGCTAAAATATCGATTTTCAGCATGTTTTAGGCTTGTATTTTAAAAATATTCTAACACGGAGTAGGCATGTACAGATGGCTTTTGGGACCCAAAAATATCGAATATTCGGGTGTTTTGAGTCTGAATATGAGATATAAACGGGTACAGAAGATGCATGCACATATCGACTTTGGGCACCCAATATATCGATTTTGAGCATATTTTGGGCCTGTATTTTTAAAATACTCTAACACGGAGTAGACACGTACAGATCGCTTCTGGGACACAAAAATATCGAATTTTTGGGTGATTTGAGCCTGAATTTGAGATATAAACTAGTACAGAAGATGCATGCACATATCGACTTTTTGCATCTAAAATATCGATTTTGAGCATGTTTTGGGTTTGTATCTTGAAAACATTCTAGTAAGAAGTAGGCATGTACAGATCGCCTCTGGGACCCAAAAACATTGAATTTTCGGGTGTTTTGAGCATGAATTTGAGATATAAACGGGTACCGAAGATGCATGCACATATCGACTTTGGGCACCTAAAATATCGATTTTGAGCATCTTTTGGGCCTGTATTTTGAAAAAACTCAAACACGGTGTAGACATGTACAGATCGCTTCTGGGACACAAAAATATCGATTTTTTGGGTGATTTGAGCCTGAATTTGAGATATAAACGGGTACAGAAGATGCATGCACATATCGACTTTGGGACCCAAAATATCGATTTTTAGTATGTTTTGGGCGTATAATTTGAAAATATTCTAGCACTGAGTAGGCATGTACAGATCGCTTCTGGGACCCAAAAATATCGAATTTTCGGGTGTTTTGAGCCTGAATTTGAGATATAAACGGATACAGAAGATGCATGCACATATTGACTTTGGGCACCTAAAATATCGATTTTGAGCATGTTTTGGGCCTGTATTTTGAAAATACTTTTCCACGGAGTAGGCTTGTACAGATCGCTTCTGGGACACAAAAATATCGATTTTTTGGGTGTTTTGAGCCTGAATTTGAGATATAAACGGGTACAGAAGATGCATGCACATATCGACTTTGGACACCTAAAATATCGATTTTTAGTATGTTTTGGGCCTGTATTTTAAAAATACTCTAACACGGAGTAGACACGTACAGATCGCTTCTGGGACACAAAAATATCGAATTTTTGGGTGTTTTGAGCCTGAATTTGAGATATAAACGGGTACGGAAGATGCATGCACATATCGACTTTTTGCACCTAGAATATCGATTTTGAGCATGTTTTGGGTCTGTATTTTGAAAACATTCTAGCAAGAAGTAGGCATGTACAGATTGCTTCTGGGATCCAAAAATATCGAATTTTCGGGAGTTTTGAACCTGAATTTGGGATATAGACGGGTACAGAAGATGCATACACATATTGACTTTGTGCACAAAAAATATCGATTTTAAGCATGTTTTGGGCCTGTATTTTAAAAACACTCTAACACGGAGTATGCACGTACAGATCGCTTCTGGGACCCAAAAACATTGAATTTTCGGGTGTTTTGAGCATGAATTTGAGATATAAACGGGTACCGAAGATGCATGCACATATCGACTTTGGGCACCTAAAATATTGATTTTGAGCATCTTTTGGGCCTGTAATTTGAAAATACTCAAACACGGTGTAGACATGTACAGATCGCTTCTGGGACACAAAAATATCGATTTTTTGGGTGTTTTGAGCCTGAATTTGAGATATAAACGGGTACAGAAGATGCATGCACATATCGACTTTAGGCACCCAAAATATCGATTTTTAGCATGTTCTGAGCCGATATTTTCAAAAAATTCTAGCACTGAGTAGGCATGTACAGATCGGTTCTGGGACCCAAAAATATTGAATTTTCGGGTGTTTTGTGCCTGATTTTGGGATATAACCGGGTACAGAGGATGCATGCACATATCGACTTTTTGCACCTAAAATATCAATTTTTTAGCATGTTTTGGGCCTGTATTTAAAAAACACTCTAACACGGAGTATGCATGTACAGATCGCTTCTGGGACCCAAAAATATTGAATTTTCGGAGTTTATAGCCTGAATTTGAGATATAAACGGGTACAGAAGATGCATGCACATATCGACTTTTTGCACTTAAAATATCGATTTTGAGCATGTTTTGGGTCTGTATCTTGAAAACATTCTAGCAAGGAGTAGGCATGTACAGATCGCTTCTGGGACCCAAAAATATCGAATTTTCTGGTGTTTTGAACCAGAATTAGGGATATACACGGGTACAGAAGATGCATACACATATTGACTTTGGGCACATAAATATCGATTTTCAGCATGTTCTGGGCCTGTATTTTAAAAACTCTCTAACACGGAGTATGCACGTACAGATCGCTTCTGGGACCCAAAAACATTGAATTTTCGGGTGTTTTGAGCATGAATTTGAGATATAAACGGGTACCGAAGATGCATGCACATATCGACTTTGGGCACCTAAAATATTGATTTTGAGCATCTTTTGGGCCTGTAATTTGAAAATACTCAATCACGGTGTAGACATGTACAGATCGCTTCTGGGACACAAAAATATCGATTTTTTGGGTGTTTTGAGCCTGAATTTGAGATATAAACGGGTACAGAAGATGCATGCACATATCGACTTTAGGCACCCAAAATATCGATTTTTAGCATGTTCTGAGCCGATATTTTGAAAAAATTCTAGCACTGAGTAGGCATGTACAGATCGGTTCTGGGACCCAAAAATATTGAATTTTCTGGTGTTTTGTGCCTGATTTTGGGATATAACCGGGTACAGAGGATGCATGCACATATCGACTTTTTGCACCTAAAATATCAATTTTTTAGCATGTTTTGGGCCTGTATTTAAAAAACACTCTAACACGGAGTATGCATGTACAGATCGCTTCTGGGACACAAAAATATTGAATTTTCGGAGTTTATAACCTGAATTTGAGATATAAACGGGTACAGAAGATGCATGCACATATCGACTTTTTGCACTTAAAATATCGATTTTGAGCATGTTTTGGGTCTGTATCTTGAAAACATTCTAGCAAGGAGTAGGCATGTACAGATCGCTTCTGGGACCCAAAAATATCGAATTTTCTGGTGTTTTGAACCAGAATTAGGGATATACACGGGTACAGAAGATGCATACACATATTGACTTTGGGCACGTAAATATCGATTTTCAGCATGTTCTGGGCCTGTATTTTAAAAACTCTCTAACACGGAGTATGCACGTACAGATCCCTTCTGGGACCCAAAAACATTGAATTTTCGGGTGTTTTGAGCATCAATTTGAGATATAAACGGGTACAGAAGATGCATGCACATATCGACTTTGGGCAACTAAAATATCGATTTTGAGCATCTTTTGGGCCTGTATTTTGAAAATACTCAAACACGGTGTAGACATGTACAGATCGCTTCTTGGACCCAAAAATATCGAATTTTCGGGGGTTTTGAGCCACAATTTGGGATATAACCGGGTACAGAGGATGCATGCACATATCGACTTTTTGCACCTAAAATATCGATTTTGAGCATGTTTTGGGTCTGTATCTTGAAAACATTCTAGCAAGGAGTAGGCATGTACAGGTCGCTTCTGGGACCCAAAAATACCGAATTTTCTGGTGATTTAAACCTGAATTTGAGATATAGACGGGTACAGAAGATTCATACACATATTAACTTTGGGCACCTAAAATATAGATTTTCAGCATGTTTTAAGCCTGTATTTTGAAAATACTTTAACACGGAGAAGGCATGTACAGATGGCTTTTGGGACCCAAAAATATCGAATATTCGGGTGTTTTGAGTCTGAATTTGAGATATAAACGGGTACAGAAGATGCATGCACATATCGACTTTGGGCACCCAATATATCGATTTTTAGCATGTTCTGAGCCGATATTTTGAAAACATTCTAGCACTGAGTAGGCATGTACAGATCGCATCTGGGACCCAAAAATATTGAGTTTTCGGGAGTTTTGAGCCTGAATTTGAGATATAACCGGGTACAGAGAATGCATACCAATATTGACTTTGTGCACCTAAAATATCAATTTTTTAGCATGTTTTGGGCCTGTATTTAAAAAACACTCTAACACGGAGTATGCATGTACAGATCGCTTCTGAGACCCAAAAATATCGAATTTTCGGAGTTTTGAGCCTGAATTTGAAATATAAACGAGTACAGAAGATGCATGCACATATCGACTTTTTGCACTTAAAATATCGATTTTGAGCATGTTTTGGGTCTGTATCTTGAAAACATTCTAGCAAGGAGTAGGCATGTACAGATCGCTTCTGGGACCCAAAAATATCGAATTTTCTGGTGTTTTGAACGAGAATTAGGGATATACACGGGTACAGAAGATGCATACACATATTGACTTTGGGCACATCAATATCGATTTTCAGCATGTTCTGGGCCTGTATTTTAAAAACTCTCTAACACGGAGTATGCACGTACAGATCTCTTCTGGGACCAAAAAACATTGAATTTTCGGGTGTTTTGAGCATGAATTTTAGATATAAACGGGTACAGAAGATGCATGCACATATCGACTTTGGGCAACTAAAATATCGATTTTGAGCATCTTTTGGGTCTGTATCTTGAAAATATTCTAGCAAGGAGTAGGCATGTACAGATCGCTTCTGGGACCCAAAAATATCGAATTTTCTGGTGTTTTGAACAAGAATTAGGGATATACACGGGTACAGAAGATGCATACACATATTGACTTTGGGCACATAAATATCGATTTTCAGCATGTTCTGGGCCTGTATTTTAAAAACTCTCTAACACGGAGTATGCACGTACAAATCGCTTCTGGGACCCAAAAACATTGAATTTTCGGGTGTTTTGAGCATGAATTTGAGATATAAACGGGTACCGAAGATGCATGCACATATCGACTTTGGGCAACTAAAATATCGATTTTGAGCATCTTTTGGGCCTGTATTTTGAAAATACTCAAACACGGTGTATACATGTACAAATCGCTTCTGGGACACAAAAATATCGATTTTTTTAGTGTTTTGAGCCTGAATTTGAGATATAAACGGGTACTGAAGATGCATGCACATATCGACTTTGGCACCCAAAATATCGATTTTTAGTATGTTTTGGGCGTATAATTTGAAAATATTCTAGCACTGAGTAGGCATGTACAGATCGCTTCTTGGACCCAAAAATATCGAATTTTCGGGGGTTTTGAGCCACAATTTGGGATATAACCGGGTACAGAGGATGCATGCACATATCGACTTTTTGCACCTAAAATATCGATTTTGAGCATGTTTTGGGTCTGTATCTTGATAACATTTTAGCACTGAGTAGGCATGTACAGATCGCTTCTGGGACCCAAAAATACCGAATTTACTGGTGTTTTAAACCTGAATTTGAGATATAGACGGGTACAGAAGATGCATACACATATTAACTTTGGGCACCTAAAATATAGATTTTCAGCATGTTTTGTGTCTGTATTTTGAAAATACTGTACCACGGAGTAGGCATGTACTGAACGCTTCTGGGACACAAAAATATGGATTTTTTGGGTATTTTAAGCCTGAATTTGAGATATAAACGGGTACAGAAGATGCATGCACATATCGACTTTGGACACCTAAAATATCGATTTTTAGTATGTTTTGGGACTGTATTTTAAAAACTCTCTAACACGGAGTAGACATGTACAGATCGCTTTTGGGACCCAAAAATATCGAATTTTCGGGTGTTTTGAACATGAATTTTAGATATAAACAGGTACAGAAGATGCATGCACATATCCACTTTTCGCACCTAAAATATCGATTTTGATCTTGTTTTGGGTCTGTATCTTGAAAAAATTCTAGCAAGGAGTAGGCATGTACAGATCGCTCCTGGGACCCAAAAATATCGAATTTTCGGTTGTTTTGAACCAGAATTTGGGATATAGACGGATACAAAAGATGCATGCACATATCGACTTTGGGCACCTAAAATATCGATTTTGAGCATGTTTTGGACCTGTATTTTGAAAATACACTAACACGAAGTAGGCATGTACAGGTCGCTTCTGGTACCCAAAAATATCGAATTTTCGGGTGTTTTGAGCATGAATTTGAGATATAAACGGGTACAGAAGATGCATGCACATATCGACTTTTTGCACTTAAAATATCGATTTTGAGCATGTTTTGGGTCTGTATCTTGAAAACATTCTAGCAAGGAGTAGGCATGTACAGATCGCTTCTGGGACCCAAAAATATCGAATTTTCTGGTGTTTTGAACGAGAATTAGGGATATACACGGGTACAGAAGATGCATACACATATTGACTTTGGGCACATCAATATCGATTTTCAGCATGTTCTGGGCCTGTATTTTAAAAACTCTCTAACACGGAGTATGCACGTACAGATCTCTTCTAGGACCAAAAAACATTGAATTTTCGGGTGTTTTGAGCATGAATTTTAGATATAAACGGGTACAGAAGATGCATGCACATATCGACTTTGGGCAACTAAAATATCGATTTTGAGCATCTTTTGGGTCTGTATCTTGAAAATATTCTAGCAAGGAGTAGGCATGTACAGATCGCTTCTGGGACCCAAAAATATCGAATTTTCTGGTGTTTTGAAACAGAATTAGGGATATACACGGGTACAGAAGATGCATACACATATTGACTTTGGGCACATAAATATCGATTTTCAGCATGTTCTGGGCCTGTATTTTAAAAACTCTCTAACACGGAGTATGCACGTACAAATCGCTTCTGGGACCCAAAAACATTGAATTTTCGGGTGTTTTGAGCATGAATTTGAGATATAAACGGGTACCGAAGATGCATGCACATATCGACTTTGGGCAACTAAAATATCGATTTTGAGCATCTTTTGGGCCTGTATTTTGAAAATACTCAAACACGGTGTATACATGTACAAATCGCTTCTGGGACACAAAAATATCGATTTTTTTAGTGTTTTGAGCCTGAATTTGAGATATAAACGGGTACTGAAGATGCATGCACATATCGACTTTGGCACCCAAAATATCGATTTTTAGTATGTTTTGGGCGTATAATTTGAAAATATTCTAGCACTGAGTAGGCATGTACAGATCGCTTCTTGGACCCAAAAATATCGAATTTTCGGGGGTTTTGAGCCACAATTCGGGATATAACCGGGTACAGAGGATGCATGCACATATCGACTTTTTGCACCTAAAATATCGATTTTGAGCATGTTTTGGGTCTGTATCTTGATAACATTTTAGCACTGAGTAGGCATGTACAGATCGCTTCTGGGACCCAAAAATACCGAATTTACTGGTGTTTTAAACCTGAATTTGAGATATAGACGGGTACAGAAGATGCATACACATATTAACTTTGGGCACCTAAAATATAGATTTTCAGCATGTTTTGTGCCTGTATTTTGAAAATACTGTACCACGGAGTAGGCATGTACTGAACGCTTCTGGGACACAAAAATATGGATTTTTTGGGTATTTTAAGCCTGAATTTGAGATATAAACGGGTACAGAAGATGCATGCACATATCGACTTTGGACACCTAAAATATCGATTTTTATTATGTTTTGGGACTGTATTTTAAAAACTCTCTAACACGGAGTAGACATGTACAGATCGCTTTTGGGACCCAAAAATATCGAATTTTCGGGTGTTTTGAACACGAATTTTAGATATAAACAGGTACAGAAGATGCATGCACATATCCACTTTTCGCACCTAAAATATCGATTTTGATCTTGTTTTGGGTCTGTATCTTGAAAAAATTCTAGCAAGGAGTAGGCATGTACAGATCGCTCCTGGGACCCAAAAATATCGAATTTTCGGTTGTTTTGAACCAGAATTTGGGATATAGACGGATACAAAAGATGCATGCACATATCGACTTTGGGCACCTAAAATATCGATTTTGAGCATGTTTTGGACCTGTATTTTGAAAATACACTAACACGAAGTAGGCATGTACAGGTCGCTTCTGGTACCCAAAAATATCGAATTTTCGGGTGTTTTGAGCATGAATTTGAGATATAAACGGGTACAGAAGATGCATGCACATATCGACTTTTTGCACCTAAAATATCGACTTTGAGCATGTTTTGGGTCTGTATCTTGAAAACATTCTAGCAAGAAGTAGGCATGTACAGATTGCTTCTGGGACCCAAAAACATCGAATTTTTGAATGTTTTGAACCTGAATTTAGGATATAGACGGTTACAGAAGATGCATACACATATTGACTTTGGGAACCTAAAATATCGATTTTCAGCATGTTTTAGGCTTGTATTTTGAAAATATTCTAACACGGAGTATGCATGTACAAATCGCTTCTGGGACACAAAAATATCGATTATTCGGGTGTTTTGAGTCTGAATTTAAGATATAAACGGGTATAGAAGATGCATGCACATATCGACTTTGGGCACCCAAAATATCGACTTTTAGCATGTTCTGAGCCTATATTTTGAAAACATTCTAGCACTGAGTAGGCATGTACAGATCGCTCCTGGGATTCAAAAATATTGAATTTTCGGGTGTTTTGAGCCTGAATTTGAGATATAAACGGGTACTGAAGATGCATGCACATATCAACTTTGGGCACGTAAAATATCGATTTTCAGCATGTTTTGGGTTTGTATCTTGAAAACATTCTAGCAAGGAGTAGGCATGTATAGATCGCTTCTGGGACCAAAAAATATCGAGTTTTCTTGTTTTTTGAACCTGAATTTGGGATATAGATGGGTACAGAAGATGCATACACATATTGACTTTGGGCACCTAAAATATAGATTTTCAGCATGTTTTGGGCCTGTATTTTGAAAATACTTTAACACGGAGTAGGCATGTACAGGTCGCTTTTGGGACCCAAAAATATCGAATTTTCGGGTGTTCTGAGCCTGAATTTGAGATATAAACGGGTACAGAAGATGCATGCACATATCGACTTTGGACACCTAAAATATCGATTTTGAGCATGTTTTGGGCCTGTATCTTGAAAACATTCTAACAAGGAGTAGGCATGTACAGATCGCTTCTGGGACCCAAAAATATCGAATTTTCGGGTGTTTTGAACCTGAATTTGGGATATAGACGGGTACAGAAGATGCATACACATATTGACTTTGGGCACTTAAAATATCGATTTTTAGCATGTTTTGGGCCTGTATTTTAAAAACCCTCTACCACGGAGTATGCACGTACAGATCGCTTCTGGGACCCAAAAATATTGAATTTTTGGGTGTTTTGAGCCTAAATTTGAGATATAAACGGGTACAGAAGATGCATGCACATATCCACTTTGGGCACCTAAAATATCGATTTTGAGCATGTTTTGGGCCTGCATTTTGAAAATACTCTAACACGTAGTAGGCATGTACAGATCGCTTCTGGGACACAAAAATATCAATTTTTTGGGTGTTTTGAGCCTGAATTTGAGATATAAACGGGTACAGAAGATGCATGCACATATTGACTTTGGACACCTAAAATATCGATTTATAGTATGTTTTAAGCCTGTATTTTAAAAACATTCTAGCACTGAGTAGGCATGTGCAGATTGCTTAAGCGACCCAAAAATATCGAATTTTCGGAGTTTTGAGCCCGAATTTGAGATATAAACGGGTACAGAAGATGCATGCACATATAGACTTTCTGCACTTAAAATATAGATTTTGAGCATGTTTTGGGTCTGTATCTTGAAAACATTCTAGCAAGGAGTAGGCATGTACAAATCGCTTCTGGGACCCTAAAATATCGAATTTTCTGGTGTTTTGAACCTGAATTAGGGATATACACGGGTACTGAAGATGCATACACATATTGACTTTGGGCACCAAAAATATAGATTTTCAGCATGTTTTGGGCCTATATTTTAAAAAAACTCTAACACGGAGTATGCACGTACAGATCGCTTCTGGGACCCAAAAATATTGAATTTTTGGGTGTTTTGAGCCTGAATTTGAGATATAAACGGATACAGAAGATGCATGCACATATCGACTTTGGACACCTGAAATATCGATTTTTAGCATGTTTTGAGCCTATATTTTGATAACATTCTAGCACTGAGTATGCATGTACAGATCGCTTAAAGGACCCGCAAATATGGAATTTTCGAGTGTTTTGAGCCTGAATTTGAGATATAAACGGGTACAGAAGATGCATGCACATATCGACTTTTTGCACCTGAAATATCGATTTGGATCATGTTTTCGGTCTGTATCTTGAAAAAATTCTAGCAAGGAGTAGGCATATACAGATCGCTTCTGGGACCAAAAAATATCGAATTTTCGGGTGTTTTGAACCTGAATTTGGGATATAGACGGATACAGAAGATGCATGCACATATCGACTTTGGGCACATAAAATATCGATTTTGAGCATGTTTTGGGCCTGTATTTTGAAAATACTCTAACACGGTGTAGACATGTACAGATCGCTTCTGGGACCAAAAAATATCGATTTTTTGGGTGTTTTGAGCCTGAATTTGAGATATAAACGGGTACAGAAGATGCATGCACATATCGACTTTTGCAGCCAAAATATCGATTTTTAGTATGTTTTGGGCCTATATTTTGAAAATATTCTAGCACTGAGTAGGCATGTACAGATCGCTCCTGGGATTCAAAAATATTGAATTTTCGGGTGTTTTGAGCCTGAATTTGAGATATTAACGGGTACTGAAGATGCATGCACATATCGACTTTGGGCACGTAAAATATCGATTTTCAGCATGTTTTGGGTTTGTATCTTGAAAACATTCTAGCAAGGAGTAGGCATGTACAGATCGCTTCTGGGACCAAAAAATATCGAATTTTCGGGTGTTTTGAACCTGAATTTGGGATATAGATGGGTACAGAAGATGCATACACATATTGACTTTGGGCACCTAAAATATAGATTTTCAGCATGTTTTGGGCCTGTATTTTGAAAATACTTTAACACGGAGTAGGTATGTACAGGTCGCTTTGGGGACCCAAAAATATCGAATTTTAGGGTGTTCTGAGCCTGAATTTGAGATATAAACGGGTACAGAAGATGCATGCACATATCGACTTTGGACACCTAAAATATCGATTTTGAGCATGTTTCGGGCCTGTATCTTGAAAACATTCTAGCAAGGAGTAGGCATGTACAGATCGCTTCTGAGACCCAAAAATATCGAATTTTCGGGTGTTTTGAACCTGAATTTGGGATATAGACGGGTACAGAAGATGCATACACATATTGACTTTGGGCACCTAAAATATAGATTTTCAGCATGTTTTAGGCCTGTATTTTGAAAATACTTAACACGGAGTAGGCATGTATAGATCGCTTAAGGGACCCAAAAATATCGAATTTTCGGAGTTTTGAGCCTGAATTTGAGATATAAACGGGTACTGAAGATGCATGCACATATCGACTTTGGGCACCTAAAATATCGATTTTCAGCATGTTTTGGGGATATATTTTGAAAATATTCTAGCACTGAGAAGGCATGTACAGATCGCTTTTGGGACCCGAAAATATCGAATTTTCGGGTGTTTTGAGCCTGAATTTGGGATATAACCGTGTACAGAGGATGCATGCACATATCGACTTTTTGAACCTAAAATATCGATTTTGAGCATGTTTTGGGTTTGTATCTTGAAAATATTCTAGCAAGGAGTAGGCATGTACAGATCGCTTCTGGGACCAAAAAATATCGAATTTTCTGGTGTTTTGAACCTGATTTTGGGATATAGATGGGTACAGAAGATGCATACACATATTGACTTTGGGCACCTAAAATATAGATTTTCAGCATGTTTTTGGCCTGTATTTTGAAAATACTCTAACACGGTGTAGACATGTACAGATCGCTTCTGGGATAAAAAAATATCGATTTTTTGAGTGTTTTGAGCCTGAATTTGAGATATAAACTGGTACAGAAGATGCATGCACATATCGACTTTGGACACCTGAAATATCGATTTTTAGCATGTTTTGTGCCTATATTTTGATAACATTCTAGCACTGAGTACGCATGTACAGATCGCTTAAAGGACCCGCAAATATGGAATTTTCGAGAGTTTTGAGCCTGAATTTGAGATATAAACGGGTACAGAAGATGCATGCACATATCGACTTTTTGCACCTGAAATATCGATTTGGATCATGTTTTCGGTCTGTATCTTGAAAAAATTCTAGCAAGGAGTAGGCATATACAGATCGCTTCTGGGACCAAAAAATATCGAATTTTAGGGTGTTTTGAACCTGAATTTGGGATATAGACGGATACAGAAGATGCATGCACATATCGACTTTGGGCACCTAAAATATCGATTTTGAGCATGTTTTAGGCCTGTATTTTGAGAATACTCTAACAAGGAGTATGCATGTACAAATGGCTTTTGGGACCCAAAAATATCGAATTTTCGAATGTTTTGAACCTGAATTTGGGATATAGACTGGTACAGAAGATGCATGCACATATCGACTTTGGGCACATAAAATATCGATTTTGAGCATGTTTTGGGCCTGTATTTTGAAAATACTCTAACACGGTGTAGACATGTACAGATCGCTTCTGGGACAAAAAAATATCGATTTTTTGGGTGTTTTGAGCCTGAATTTGAGATATAAACGGGTACAGAAGATGCATGCACATATCGACTTTTGCAGCCAAAATATCGATTTTTAGTATGTTTTGGGCCTATATTTTGAAAATATTCTAGCACTGAGTAGGCATGTACAGATCGCTCCTGGGATTCAAAAATATTGAATTTTCGGGTGTTTTGAGCCTGAATTTGAGATATTAACGGGTACTGAAGATGCATGCACATATCGACTTTGGGCACGTAAAATATCGATTTTCAGCATGTTTTGGGTTTGTATCTTGAAAACATTCTAGCAAGGAGTAGGCATGTACAGATCGCTTCTGGGACCAAAAAATATCGAATTTTCGGGTGTTTTGAACCTGAATTTGGGATATAGACGGGTACAGAAGATGCATACACATATTGACTTTGGGCACCTAAAATATAGATTTTCAGCATGTTTTAGGCCTGTATTTTGAAAATACTTAACACGGAGTAGGCATGTACAGATCGCTTAAGGGACCCAAAAATATCGAATTTTCGGAGTTTTGAGCCTGAATTTGAGATATAAACGGGTACTGAAGATGCATGCACATATCGACTTTGGGCACCTAAAATATCGATTTTCGGCATGTTTTGGGGATATATTTTGAAAATATTCTAGCACTGAGAAGGCATGTACAGATCGCTTTTGGGACCCGAAAATATCGAATTTTCGGGTGTTTTGAGCCTGAATTTGGGATATAACCGTGTACAGAGGATGCATGCACATATCGACTTTTTGCACCTAAAATATCGATTTTGAGCATGTTTTGGGTTTGTATCTTGAAAATATTCTAGCAAGGAGTAGGCATGTACAGATCGCTTCTGGGACCAAAAAATATCGAATTTTCTGGTGTTTTGAACCTGATTTTGGGATATAGATGGGTACAGAAGATGCATACACATATTGACTTTGGGCACCTAAAATATAGATTTTCAGCATGTTTTTGGCCTGTATTTTGAAAATACTCTAACACGGTGTAGACATGTACAGATCGCTTCTGGGATAAAAAAATATCGATTTTTTGAGTGTTTTGAGCCTGAATTTGAGATATAAACGGGTACAGAAGATGCATGCACATATCGACTTTGGACACCTGAAATATCGATTTTTAGCATGTTTTGTGCCTATATTTTGATAACATTCTAGCACTGAGTATGCATGTACAGATCGCTTAAAGGACCCGCAAGTATGGAATTTTCGAGTGTTTTGAGCCTGAATTTGAGATATAAACGGGTACAGAAGATGCATGCACATATCGACTTTTTGCACCTGAAATATCGATTTGGATCATGTTTTCGGTCTGTATCTTGAAAAAATTCTAGCAAGGAGTAGGCATATACAGATCGCTTCTGGGACCAAAAAATATCGAATTTTAGGGTGTTTTGAACCTGAATTTGGGATATAGACGGATACAGAAGATGCATGCACATATCGACTTTGGGCACCTAAAATATCGATTTTGAGCATGTTTTAGGCCTGTATATTGAGAATACTCTAACAAGGAGTATGCATGTACAAATGGCTTTTGGGACCCAAAAATATCGAATTTTCGAATGTTTTGAACCTGAATTTGGGATATAGACGGGTACAGAAGATGCATGCACATATCGACTTTGGGCACATAAAATATCGATTTTGAGCATGTTTTGGGCCTGTATTTTGAAAATACTCTAACACGGTGTAGACATGTACAGATCGCTTCTGGGACAAAAAAATATCGATTTTTTGGGTGTTTTGAGCCTGAATTTGAGATATAAACGGGTACAGAAGATGCATGCACATATCGACTTTTGCAGCCAAAATATCGATTTTTAGTATGTTTTGGGCCTATATTTTGAAAATATTCTAGCACTGAGTAGGCATGTACAGATCGCTCCTGGGATTCAAAAATATTGAATTTTCGGGTGTTTTGAGCCTGAATTTGAGATATTAACGGGTACTGAAGATGCATGCACATATCGACTTTGGGCACGTAAAATATCGATTTTCAGCATGTTTTGGGTTTGTATCTTGAAAACATTCTAGCAAGGAGTAGGCATGTACAGATCGCTTCTGGGACCAAAAAATATCGAATTTTCGGGTGTTTTGAACCTGAATTTGGGATATAGACGGGTACAGAAGATGCATACACATATTGACTTTGGGCACCTAAAATATAGATTTTCAGCATGTTTTAGGCCTGTATTTTGAAAATACTTAACACGGAGTAGGCATGTACAGATCGCTTAAGGGCACCAAAAATATCGAATTTTCGGAGTTTTGAGCCTTAATTTGAGATATAAACGGGTACTGAAGATGCATGCACATATCGACTTTGGGCACCTAAAATATCGATTTTGAGCATGTTTTGGGCCTGTATTTTGAAAATACTCTAACACGGTGTAGACATGTACAGATCGCTTCTGGGACAAAAAAATATCGATTTTTTGGGTGTTTTGAGCCTGAATTTGAGATATAAACGGGTACAGAAGATGCATGCACATATCGACTTTTGCAGCCAAAATATCGATTTTTAGTATGTTTTGGGCCTATATTTTGAAAATATTCTAGCACTGAGTAGGCATGTACAGATCGCTCCTGGGATTCAAAAATATTGAATTTTCGGGTGTTTTGAGCCTGAATTTGAGATATTAACGGGTACTGAAGATGCATGCACATATCGACTTTGGGCACGTAAAATATCGATTTTCAGCATGTTTTGGGTTTGTATCTTGAAAACATTCTAGCAAGGAGTAGGCATGTACAGATCGCTTCTGGGACCAAAAAATATCGAATTTTCGGGTGTTTTGAACCTGAATTTGGGATATAGACGGGTACAGAAGATGCATACACATATTGACTTTGGGCACCTAAAATATAGATTTTCAGCATGTTTTAGGCCTGTATTTTGAAAATACTTAACACGGAGTAGGCATGTACAGATCGCTTAAGGGCACCAAAAATATCGAATTTTCGGAGTTTTGAGCCTTAATTTGAGATATAAACGGGTACTGAAGATGCATGCACATATCGACTTTGGGCACCTAAAATATCGATTTTCAGCATGTTTTGGGGATATATTTTGAAAATATTCTAGCACTGAGAAGGCATGTACAGATAGCTATTGGGACCCGAAAATATCGAATTTTCGGGTGTTTTGAGCCTGAATTTGGGATATAACCGTGTACAGAGGATGCATGCACATATCGACTTTTTGCACCTAAAATATCGATTTTGAGCATGTTTTGGGTTTGTATCTTGAAAATATTCTAGCAAGGAGTAGGCATGTACAGATCGCTTCTGGGACCAAAAAATATCGAATTTTCTGGTGTTTTGAACCTGATTTTGGGATATAGATGGGTACAGAAGATGCATACACATATTGACTTTAGGCACCTAAAATATAGATTTTCAGCATGTTTTTGGCCTGTATTTTGAAAATACTCTAACAC
The DNA here is from genome assembly GCA_033782935.1 of Petrolisthes cinctipes. NCBI lineage: Eukaryota > Metazoa > Arthropoda > Malacostraca > Decapoda > Porcellanidae > Petrolisthes > Petrolisthes cinctipes. The sequence continues at coordinate 1,784,249 of JAWQEG010000167.1, forward strand.
GGTGTAGACATGTACAGATCGCTTCTGGGACAAAAAAATATCGATTTTTTGAGTGTTTTGAGCCTGAATTTGAGATATAAACGGGTACAGAAGATGCATGCACATATCGACTTTGGCACCCAAAATATCGATTTTTAGTATGTTTTCGGCGTATAATTTGAAAATATTCTAGCACTGAGTAGGCATGTACAGATCGCTTCTGGGACCCAAAAATATCGAATTTTCGGGTGTTTTGACCCAGAATTTGGGATATAACCGGGTACAGAGGATGCATGCACATATCAACTTTTTGCACCTAAAATATCGATTTTGAGCATGTTTTGGGTCTGTATCTTGAAAACATTTTAGCAAGGAGTAAGCATGTACAGATCGCTTCTGAGACCCAAGAATATCGAATTTTCTTGTTTTTTGAACCTGAATTTGGGATATAGACGGGTACAGAAGATGCATACACATATTGACTTTGGGCACCTAAAGTATAGATTTTCAGCATGTTTTGGGCCTGTATTTTGAAAATACTTAACACGGAGTAGGCAAGTACAGATCGCTTAAGGGACACAAAAATATCGAATCTTCGGAGTTTTGAGCCTGAATTTGAGATATAAACGGGTACAGAAGATGCATGCACATATCGACTTTGGACACCTAAAATATCGGTTTTTAGCATGTTTTGAGCCTACATTTTGAAATCATTCTAGCACTGAGTATGCATGTACAGTTTGCTTAAGGAACCCAAAAACATGGAATTTTCGGGTGTTTTGAGCTTGAATTTGAGATATAAACGGGTACAAAAGATGCATGCACATACCGACTTTTTGCACCTAAAATATCGATTTTGATCTTGTTATGGGTCTGTATCTTGAAAAAATTCTAGCAAGGAGTAGGCAAGTACAGATCGCTCCTGGGACCCAAAAATATCGAATTTTCGGGTGTTTTGAACCTGAATTTGGGATATAGACGGATACAGAAGATGCATGCACATACAGACTTTTGGCACCTAAAATATCGATTTTGAGCATGTTTTGGGCCTGTATTTTGAAAATACTTAACACGGAGTAGGCATGTACAGATCGCTTAAGGGACCCAAAAATATCGAATTTTCGGAGTTTTGAGCCTGAATTTGAGATATAAACGGGTACAGAAGATGCATGCACATATCGACTTTTGCAGCCAAAATATCGATTTTTAGTATGTTTTGGGCCTATATTTTGAAAATATTCTAGCACTGAGTAGGCATGTACAGATCGCTCCTGGGATTCAAAAATATTGAATTTTCGGGTGTTTTGAGCCTGAATTTGAGATATAAACGGGTACTGAAGATGCATTCACATATCGACTTTGGGCACCTAAAATATCGATTTTCAGCATGTTTTGGGGATATATTTTGAAAATATTCTAGCACTGAGAAGGCATGTACAGATCGCTATTGGGACCCGAAAATATCGAATTTTCGGGTGTTTTGAGCCTGAATTTGGGATATAACCGTGTACAGAGGATGCATGCACATATCGACTTTTTGCACCTAAAATATCGATTTTGAGCATGTTTTGGGTTTGTATCTTGAAAATATTCTAGCAAGGAGTAGGCATGTACAGATCGCTTCTGGAACCAAAAAATATCGAATTTTCTCGTGTTTTGAACCTGATTTTGGGATATAGATGGGTACAGAAGATGCATACACATATTGACTTTGTGCACCTAAAATATAGATTTTCAGCATGTTTTTGGCCTGTATTTTGAAAATACTCTAACACGGTGTAGACATGTACAGATCGCTTCTGGGACAAAAAAATATCGATTTTTTGAGTGTTTTGAGCCTGAATTTGAGATATAAACGGGTACAGAAGATGCATGCACATATCGACTTTGGCACCCAAAATATCGATTTTTAGTATGTTTTCGGCGTATAATTTGAAAATATTCTAGCACTGAGTAGGCATGTACAGATCGCTTCTGGGACCCAAAAATATCGAATTTTCGGGGGTTTTGACCCAGAATTTGGGATATAACCGGGTACAGAGGATGCATGCACATATCAACTTTTTGCACCTAAAATATCGATTTTGAGCATGTTTTCGGTCTGTATCTTGAAAACATTTTAGCAAGGAGTAGGCATGTACAGATCGCTTCTGAGACCCAAGAATATCGAATTTTCTTGTGTTTTGAACCTGAATTTGGGATATAGACAGGTACAGAAGATGCATACACATATTGACTTTGGGCACCTAAAGTATAGATTTTCAGCATGTTTTGGGCCTGTATTTTGAAAATACTTAACACGGAGTAGGCAAGTACAGATCGCTTAAGGGACACAAAAATATCGAATCTTCGGAGTTTTGAGCCTGAATTTGAGATATAAACGGGTACAGAAGATGCATGCACATATCGACTTTGGACACCTAAAATATCGGTTTTTAGCATGTTTTGAGCCTACATTTTGAAATCATTCTAGCACTGAGTATGCATGTACAGTTTGCTTAAGGAACCCAAAAACATGGAATTTTCGGGTGTTTTGAGCTTGAATTTGAGATATAAACGGGTACAAAAGATGCATGCACATATCGACTTTTTGCACCTAAAATATCGATTTTGATCTTGTTATGGGTCTGTATCTTGAAAAAATTCTAGCAAGGAGTAGGCAAGTACAGATCGCTCCTGGGACCCAAAAATATCGAATTTTCGGGTGTTTTGAACCTGAATTTGGGATATAGACGGATACAGAAGATGCATGCACGTACAGACTTTTGGCACCTAAAATATCGATTTTGAACATTTTTTGGGCCTGTATTTTGAAAATACTTAACACGGAGTAGGCATGTACAGATCGCTTAAGGGACCCAAAAATATCGAATTTTCGGAGTTTTGAGCCTGAATTTGAGATATAAACGGGTACAGAAGATGCATGCACATATCGACTTTTGCAGCCAAAATATCGATTTTTAGTATGTTTTGGGCCTATATTTTGAAAATATTCTAGCACTGAGTAGGCATGTACAGATCGCTCCTGGGATTCAAAAATATTGAATTTTCGGGTGTTTTGAGCCTGAATTTGAGATATAAATGGGTACTGAAGATGCATTCACATATCGACTTTGGGCACCTAAAATATCGATTTTCAGCATGTTTTGGGGATATATTTTGAAAATATTCTAGCACTGAGAAGGCATGTACAGATCGCTATTGGGACCCGAAAATATCGAATTTTCGGGTGTTTTGAGCCTGAATTTGGGATATAACCGTGTACAGAGGATGCATGCACATATCGACTTTTTGCACCTAAAATATCGATTTTGAGCATGTTTTGGGTTTGTATCTTGAAAATATTCTAGCAAGGAGTAGGCATGTACAGATCGCTTCTAGGACCAAAAAATATCGAATTTTCTGGTGTTTTGAACCTGATTTTGGGATATAGATGGGTACAGAAGATGCATACACATATTGACTTTGGGCACCTAAAATATAGATTTTCAGCATGTTTTTGGCCTGTATTTTGAAAATACTCTAACACGGTGTAGACATGTACAGATCGCTTCTGGGACCCAAAAATATCGAATTTTCGGGGGTTTTGAGCCAGAATTTGGGATATAACCGGGTACAGAGGATGCATGCACATATCGACTTTTTGCACCTAAAATATCGATTTTGAGCATGTTTTGGGTCTGTATCTTGAAAACATTTTAGCAAGGAGTAGGCATGTACAGATTGCTTCAGATACCCAAGAATATCGAATTTTCTTGTGTTTTGAACCTGAATTTGGGATATAGACGGGTACAGAAGATGCATACACATATTGCCTTTGGGCACCTAAAATATAGATTTTCAGCATGTTTTGGGCCTGTATTTTGAAAATACTTAACACGGAGTAGGCATGTACAGATCGCTTAAGGAACCCAAAAACTTGGAATTTTTGGGTGTTTTGAGCTTGAATTTGAGATATAAACGGGTACAGAAGATGCATGCACATATCGACTTTTTACACCAAAAATATCGAATTTGATCTTGTTATGGGTCTGTATCTTGAAAAAATTCTAGCAAGGAGTAGGCATGTACAGATCGATCCTGGGACACAAAAATATCGATTTTTCGGGTGTTTTGAACCTGAATTTGGGATATAGACGGATACAGAAGATGCATGCACATAACGACTTTTGGCACCTAAAATATCGATTTTGAGCATGTTTTGGGCCTGTATTTTGAAAATACTCTAACACGGAGTAGGCATGTACAGATCGCTTCTGGGACCCAAAAATATCGAATTTTCGGGTGTTTTGAGCCTGAATTTGAGATATAAACGGGTACAGAAGATGCATGCACATATCGACTTTTTGCACCTAAAATATCGATTTTGTGCATGTTTTGGGTCTGTATCTTGAAAATATTCTAGCAAGAAGTAGGCATGTACAGATCGCTTCTGGGACACAAAAATATCGAATTTACGAAAGTTTTGAACCTGAATTTGGGATATAGACGGGTACCGAAGATGCATACACATATTGACTTTGGGCACCTAAAATAGAGTTTTTTAGCATGTTTTGGGCCTGTATTTTGAAAATACTTAACACGGAGTAGGCATGTACAGATCGCTTATGGGACCCAAAAATATCGAATTTTCGGGTGTTTTGAGCCTGAATTTGAGATATAAACGGGTACAGAAAATTCATGCACATATCGACTTTTTGCACCTAAAATATCGATTTTGAGCATGTTTTGGGTTTGTATCTTGAAAACATTCTAGCAAGGAGTAGGCATGTACAGATCGCTTCTGGAATCCCAAAAATATCGAATTTTCGGGTGTTTTGAGCCTGAATTTGGGATATAACCGGGTACAGATAATGCATACACATATTGACTTTGGGCACCTAAAATATAGTTTTTTAGCATGTTTTGGGCCTGTATTTTGAAAATACTTAACACGGAGTAGGCATGTACAGATCGCTTATGGGACCCAAAAATATCAAATTTTCGGGTGTGTTGAGCCTGAATTTGAGATATAAACGGGTACAGAAGATTCATGCACATATCGACTTTTTGCACCTAAAATATCGATTTTGAGCATGTTTTGGGTTTGTATCTTGAAAACATTCTAGCAAGGAGTAGGCATGTACAGATCGCTTCTGGAATCCCAAAAATATCGAATTTTCGGGTGTTTTGAACCTGAATTTGGGATATAACCGGGTACAGAGGATGCATACACATATTGACTTTGGGCACCTAAAATTTCGATTTTTAGCATGTTTTGGCCCTGTATTTTAAAAACACTCTAAGACGGAGTATGCACGTACAGATAGCTTCTGGGACCCAAAAATATCGAATTTTCGGGTGTTTTGAGCCTGAATTTGATATATAAACGGGTACAGAAGATGCATGCACATATTGACTTTGGGCACCTAAAATATCGATTTTTAGCATGTTTTGAGCCTATATTTTGAAAACATTCTTGCACTGAGTAGGCATATACAGATCGTTTTTAAGACCCAAAAATGTTCAATTTTCGGGTGTTTTAGAATCAATTTGATATATAAACGGGTAATGAAGATACATGCACATATCGACTTTTTTATCCTAAAATATCGATTTTGTGCATGTTTTGGGTCTATATCTTGAAAACATTCTTGAAAGTAGTAGGCATGTACAGATCGCTTATGTGACCCAAAAATATCGAGTTTTCGGGTGTTTTGAGCCTGTATTTCAGATATAAATGGGTACAGTAGATGCTTGCACATATCGACTTTGGGCACCCAAAATATCGATTTTCAGCATGTTTTTGGCCTGTAATTTGAAAATACTCTAACACGGAGTAGGCATGTACTGATCGCTTCTGGGACACAAAAATATCGAATATTCGGGTGTTTTGAACCTGAATTTGAGATATAAACGGGTACAGAAGATGCATGCATATATCGACTTTGGGCACCCCAAATATCGATTTTGAGCATGTTTTAGGCATGTATTTTTAAAATACTCTAACACAGAGTAAGAATGTACAGATCGCTTCTGGGACACAAAAATATCGAATTTTTGGGTATTTTGAGCCTGAATTTGAGATATAAACGGGTACAGAAGATGCATGCACATATCGACTTTGGGCACCTAAAATATCGATTTTTAGCATGTTTTGGGCCTGTATTTTGAAAATACACTAACACGGTGTAGGCATGTACAGATCGCTTTTGGGACCCAAAAATATCGATTTTTCGGGGGTTTTGAGCCAGAATTTGAGATATAAACAGGTACATAAGATGCAATGACATATCGACTTTGGACACCTAAAATATCGATTTTTAGCATGTTTTGGGACTATATGTTGAAAATATTTTAGCACTGAGTAGGCATGTACAGATCGCTTCTGGGACAAAAAATATCGAATTTTCGGATGTTTCGAGCCTAAATTTGGGATATAAACGGGTACAGAAGATGCATGCACATATCGACTTTGGGCACCTAAAATATTGATTTTTAGCATGTTTTGGGCCTGTATTTTGAAAATACACTAACACGGTCTAGGCATGTACAGATCGCTTCTGGGACCCAAAAATATTGACTTTTCGGGTGTTTAGAGCTTGAATTTGAGATATAAACGGGTACTGAAGATACATGCACATATCGACTTTTTGCACCTAAATTATCGATTTTAAGCATGTTCTGGGTCTGTATCTTGAAAATATTCTAGCAAGGAGTAGGCATGTACAGATTGCTTATGGGACACAAAAATATCGAATTTTCGGGTGTTTTGAGCCTGAATTTGAGATATAAACGGATACTTAAGATGCATGCACATATCGACTATGGGCATCTAAAATATCGATCGTGAGCATATTTTCGGATTGTATTTTGAAAATACTCTAACACCGAGTAGGCATGTACAGATCGCTTCTGGGACCCAAAAATATCGAATTTTCAGGTGTTTTGAGCCTGAATTTGAGATATAAACGGGTACAGAAGATGCATGCACATATCGACTTTGGACACCTAAAATATCGATTTTTAGCATGTTCTAGACCTCTATTTTGAAAACATTCTAGCACTGAGTAGGCATGTACAGATCGCTTCTGGGACCCAAAAATATTGAATTTTCGGGTGTTTTGAGCCTGAATTTGAGATATAACCGGGTAGAGAGAATGCATACACATATTGACTTTTTGCACCTAAAATATCAATTTTCAGCAAGTTTTGGGCCTGTATTTTGAAAGTACTCTAACACTGAGTATTCATCTACAGATCGTTTCTGGGACACAAAAATATTGAATTTTCGGGTGTTTTGAGCATGTATTTGAGATGTAAACCGGTACTGAAGATACATGCACATATCGACTTTTTGCACCTAAATTATCGATTTTAAGCATGTTCTGGGTCTGTATCTTGAAAACATTCTAGCAAGAAGTAGGCATGTACAGATCGCTTCTGGGACCAAAAAATACCGAATTTTCGGGTGTTTTGAGCCTGAATTTAAGATATAAACGGGTGCATAAGATGCATGCACATATCGACTTTGGGCACCTAAAATATCGATTTTCAGCATGTTTTATTGCCTGTATTTTTAAAGTACTCTAACACTGAGTAGGCATGTATACCAGATCGCTTCTGGAACCCAAAAATACTGAATTTCCGGTTGTTTAGAGCCTGAATTTAAGATATAAACGGGTACAGAAGATGCAGGCACATATTGACTATGGGCAGCTAAAATATCGATTTTCAGCATGTTTTGGGCATGTATTTTGAAATTACTTAAACACGGAGTAAGCATATACAGATTGCATCTGGGACCCAAAAATATCGAATTTTCGGGTGTTTTGAGCCTAAATTTGAGATATAAACTGGTACAGAACATCCATGCACATAACGACTTGGGACACCTAAAATATAAATTTATAGCATGTTTTAAACCTATATTTTAAAAACATTCTAGCACTGAGTAAACATGTACAGATGGCTTCTGGAACCTAAAACTACTGAATATTCGGGTGTTTTGAGCTTGAATTTGAGATGTAAACCGGTACTGAAGATGCATGCACATATCGACTTTGGGCACCTAAAATTTCGATTTTAAGCTTGTTTTGGACCTGTATTTTGAAAATACTCTAACACGTAGTAGGCATGTACATATCGCTTTTCGTTCCTAAAAATATCGAATTTTCGGGTGTTTTAAGCCTGAATTTGAAATATAAACGGGTACAGAAGATGCATGCACATATCGACTTTGGACACCATAAATATCGATTTTTAGCATGTACTGAGTCTATATTTTGAAAACATTTTAGCACTGCGTAGGCATATACAGATCGCTTCTGGGACCAAAAAATATCGAATTTTTGGGTGTTTTGAGCCTGAATTTAAGATATAAACGGGTACTGAAGATGCATGCACATATCGACTTTTTGCACCTAAAATACATATTTTGGGCATGTTTTGGGTCTGTATCTTGAAAACATTCTAGCATGTAGTAGGCATATACAGGTTGCTTCTGGGACCAAAAAATATCGAATTTTCGGGTGTTTTGAGCCTGAATTTGAGATATAAATGAGTACAGAAGATGCATGCACATATCGACTTTGGACACCTAAAATATAAATTTTTAGCATGTTTTAAACCCATATTTAAAAAACATTCTAGCACTGAGTAAACATGTACAGATCGCTTCTGGAACTTAAAACTATTGAATATTCGGATGTTTTGAGCCTGAATTTGGGATGTAAACCGGTACTGAAGATACATGCACATATCGACTTTTTGCACATAAAATATCGATTTTAAGCTTGTTTTGGGTTTGTATCATGAAAACATTCAAGCAAGGAGTAGGCATGTACAGATTGCTTCTGGGATCCAAAAATATCGAATTTTCGGGTGTTTTCTGCATGAATTTGAAATATAAAAAACGAGTAAAGAAGATGCATGCACATATCGACTTTGGGCACCCAAAATATCGATTTTGAGCATGTTTTGTACCTGTATTTTGAAAATACTCTAACACGGAGTAGGCATGTACATATCGCTTCTCGTTCCTAAAAATATCGAATTTTCGGGTGTTTTGAGCCTGAATTTGAAATATAAACGGGTACAGAGGATGCATGCACATATCGACTTTGGGCACCCAAAATATCGATTTTTAACATGTTTTGGACCAATATTTTGAAATTATTCTAGCACTGAGTAGGCATGTACAGATCGATTCTGGGACCCAAAAATACCGAATTTTCGGGTGTTTTGAGCCTGAATTTGAGATATAAACGGGTACAGAAGATGCATACACATATCGACTTTGGGCGCCCAAAATATCGATTTTGAGCATGTTTTGGGCCTATATTTTGAAAGTATTCTAACACGGAGTAGGCATGTACAGATCGCTTCTGGGACACAAAAATATCGAATTTTCGGGTGTTTTGAGCCTGAATTTGAGATATAATCGGGTACAGAAAATACATGTACATATCGACTTTGGGCACCCAAAATATCGATTTTAAGCATGTTTTCGGTCTATAATTTGAAAATACTCTAACACGGAGTAGGCATGTACAGATCGCTTCTGAGACACAAAAATATCGAATTTTTGGGTGTTTTGAGCCTGAATTTGAGATATAAACGGGTACAGATGATGTATGCACATATCGACTTTGGGCACCTAAAATATAGATTTTAGCTTGTTTTGGGCCTATATTTTAAAAATATTCTATTACTGAGTAGGCATGTACAGATCGCTTCTGGAACCAAAAATATCGAATTTTCGTGTGTTTTGAGCCTGCATTTGAGATGTAAACGGCTACTGAAAATGCATGCACATATCGACTTTTTGCACCAAAAATATCGATTTTGAGCATATTTTGGGTCTGTATCTTGAAAACATTCTAGCAAAGAGTAGGCATGTACAAGTCGCTTCTGGGACCCAAAAATATCGAATTTTCGGGTGTCTTGAGTCAAAATTTGAGATATAAACGGCTACTGAAGATCTATGCACATATCGACTTTGGGCACCCAAAATATCGATTTTCAGCATGTTTTGGGCATGTATTTTGAAAATACTCTAACACGAAGTAGGCATGTACAGATATCTTCTGTGACACAAAAATATCTAATTTTCGGGTGTTTTGAGCCTGAATTTGGGATATAAACAGGTACAGAAGATGCATGCAGATATCGACTTTGGACACCTAAAATATCGATTTTTAGCATGTTTTGGGCCTATATTTTGAAAATACTCTAACACGGAGTAGGCATGTACAGATCGCTTCTGGGACCCAAATATAACGAATTTTCGAGTGTTTTCAGCTTGAATTTGAGATATAAACGGGTACAGAACATGCATGCACTTATTGACTTGGGACACCTAAAATATCGATTTTTAGCATGTTATGAGCCTATATTTTGAAAACATTATAGGACTGAGTAGGCATGTATAGATCGCTTCTGGAACCCAAAAATATTGAATTTTCGGGAGTTTTGAGCCTGATTTTGATATGTAAACAGGTAATGAAGATGCATAATTATATCGACTCTTTGCACCTAAAATATCGATTTTGAGCATGTTTTGTGTCTGTATTGTGAACATACTCTAACAAGAAGTAGGCATGTACAGATCGCTTCTGGGACACAAAAATATCGAATTTTCGGGTGTTTTGAGCCTGAATTTGAGATATAAACGGGTACAGAAAATGTATGCACATATCGACTTTGGGCACTTAAAATATAGATTTTTAGCTTGTTTTTTTGCCTATATTTTAAAATTATTCTATTACTGAGTAGGCATGTACGGATCGCTTCTGGAACCAAAAATATCGAATTTTCGTGTGTTTTGAGCCTGCATTTGAGATATAAACGGCTACTGAAGATGCATTCACATATCGACTTTTTGCACCAAAAATATCGATTTTGAGCATATTTTGGGTCTGTTTTTTGAAAACATTCTAACAAAGTGTAGGCATGTACAAATCGCTTCTAGAACCAAAAATATCGAATTTTTGTGTGTTTTGAGCCTGCATTTGAGATATAAACGGGTACAGAAGATGCATGCACATATCGACTTTGGGCACCAAAAATATCGATTTTCAGCATGTTTTGTTCATGTATTTTGAAAATACTCTAATACGAAGTAGGCATGTACAGATATCTTCTGTGACACTAAAATATCTAATTTTCGGGTGTTTTTAACCTGAATTTGGGATATAAACGGGTACAGAAAATGCATGCACATATCGACTTTGGACACCTAAAATATCGATTTTTAGCATGTTTTGGGCCTATATTTTGAAAATACTCTAACACAGAGTAGGCATGTACAGATCGCTTCTGGGACCCAAAAATATCTAATTTTCGGATGTTTTGAGCCTGAATTTGGGATATAAACGGGTACAGAAGATACATACACATATTGACTTTGGGCACCTCAAATATCGATTTTCAGCATGTTTTGGGCCTGTATTTTGAAAATACTCTAACACGGAATAGGCATGTACAGATTGCTTCTGGGGCCCAAAAACATCGAATTTTCGGGAATTTTGAGCCTGAATTTGAGATATAATCGGGTACAGAAGATGCATGCTAATATCCACTTTGGGCACCTAAAATATCGACTTTCATCATGTTTCGGGCCTTTTTTTATAAAGTACTCTAACACGGAGTAGGCATCTAGAGATCGCTTCTGGGACCTAAAAATATTAAATTTTCGGGTGTTTTGAGCCTGAATTTTAAATAAAAACGGGTACAGCATATGCATGCACATATCGACATTGGGCACCTAAAATATCGATTTTTAGCTTGTTTTGGGCCTATATTTTAAAAATATTCTATCACTGAATAGGCATGTACAGATCGCTTCTGTGACCCAAAAATATCGAATTTTCGGTGTTTTGAGCCTGAATTTGGGTTATAAACGTGTACAGAAGATGCATACACATATTGACTTTGGGCACCTCAAATATCGATTTTCAGCATGATTTGGGCCTGAAATTCAGAAAGTACTCTAACATGGAGTATTCATGTACAGATCGCTTCGGGGACCCAAAAATATCGAATTTTCGGGTGTTTTGAGCCTGAATTTGAGATATAAACGGGTACAGAAGATGAATGCACATATCGACTATGTGGAACTAAAATATCGATTTTCAGCATATTTTGAGCATGTATTTTGAAAATACTCTAACATGGAGTAGGCATGTACAGATCGCTTCTGTCACCCAAAAATCTCGAATTTTAGGGTGTTTTGTGCCAGAATTTTAGATATAAACGGGTACAGAAGATGCATGCACTTATCGACTATGGTCAGCTAAAATATCGATTTTCAGCATGTTTTGGGCATGTATTTTGAAAATACTCTAACACGGAGTAGGCATGTACAGATCGCTTCTGGGACCCAAAAATATTGAATTTTTGGGTGTTTTGAGCCTGAATTTGAGATATAAACGGGTACTGAAGATGCATGCACATATCGACTTTTTGCACCTAATATATCTATTTTTAGCATATTTTGGGTCTGTATCTTGAAAACATTCTAAGAAGGAGTAGGCATAGACATATCGCTTCTGGGACACAAAAATATCTAATTTTAGGGTGTTTTGAGCCTGAATTTGAGATATAAACGGGTACAGAAGATGCATGCACATATCGACTTTGGGCACCCAAAATATCGATTTTTAGTATGTTTTGGGCCGATATTTTGAAAATATTCTATCACTAAGTAAGCATGTACAGGTAGCTTCTGGGACCCAAAAAAATTAAATTTTTGGGTGTTTTGAGCCTGAATTTGGGATATAAACGGGTACAAAATATGTATGCACATATCGACTTTGGACACCTAAAATATCGAAATTTAGCATGTTTTAAGCCTATATTTTGAAAACATTCTAGCACTGAGTCTGTATGTACAGATCTCTTCTGGGATCAACAAATATCAAATTTTCGGGTGTTTTAAGCCTGAATTTGGGATATAAAAAGGTACAGAACATGCATGCACATATCAAACTTTGGGCACCTAAAATATCGATTTTCAGCTTGTTTTGGGCCTGTATTTTGAAAGTACTCTAACACGGAGTAGGCATGTACAGATTGCTTCTGGGACCCCAAAATATCAAATTTTCGGGGGTTTTGACCCTGAATTTAAGATATAAAAGGATACAGAAGATGCATGCAATTATCGACTATGGGCAGCTAAAATATCGATTTTCAGCATGTTTTGGGCATGTATTTTGAAAATACTCAAACACGGAGTAGGCATATACAGATAGCTTCTGGGACCCAAAAATATCGAATTTTCGGGTGTTTTGAGCCTAAATTTGAGATATAAACGGGTACAGAACATGCATGCTCATATTGACTTTGGGCACTCAAAATATCGATTTTTAGCATGTTCTGAGCCTCTATTTTAAAAACATTCTAGAACTGAGTAGGCATGTACAGATCGCTTCTGAGACCCAAAAATATCGAATTTTCGGTGTTTTGAGCCTGAATTTGGGTTATAAACGTGTACAGAAGATGCATACACATATTGACTTTGGGCACCTCAAATATCGATTTTCAGCATGATTTGGGCCTGAAATTCAGAAAGTACTCTAACATGGAGTATTCATGTACAGATCGCTACGGGGACCCAAAAATATCGAATTTTCGGGTGTTTTGAGCCTGAATTTGAGATATTAACGGGTACAGAAGATGAATGCACATATCGACTATGTGGAACTAAAATATCGATTTTCAGCATATTTTGAGCATGTATTTTGAAAATACTCTAACATGGAGTAGGCATGTACAGATCGCTTCTGTCACCCAAAAATCTCGAATTTTAGGGTGTTTTGTGCCAGAATTTTAGATATAAACGGGTACAGAAGATGCATGCACTTATCGACTATGGTCAGCTAAAATATCGATTTTCAGCATGTTTTGGGCATGTATTTTGAAAATACTCTAACACGGAGTAGGCATACACAGATCGCTTCCGGGACCCAAAAATATCGAATATTCGGGTGTTTTGAGCTTGAATTTGAGATATAAACGGGTACAGAACATGCATGCACTTATTGACTTGGGACACCTAAAATATCGATTTTTAGCATGTTTTGAGCCTATATTTTGAAAACATTCTAGGACTGAGTAGGCATGTACAGATCGCTTCGGGGACCCAAAAATATCGAATTTTCGGGTGTCCTGAGTCTGAATTTGAGATATAAACGGGTACAGAAGATGTATGCACATATCGACTTTGGGCACCCAAAATATCGATTTTCAGCATGTTTTGGGCATGTATTTTAAAAATACTCTAACACGAAGTAGGCATGTACAGATATCTTCTGTGACACAATAATATCTAATTTTCGGATGTTTTGAGCCTGAATTCGGGATATAAACGGGTACAGAAGATGCATGCACATATCGACTTTGGACTCCTAAATTATCGATTTTTAGCATGTTTTGAGCCTATATTTTGAAAAGATTCTAGCACTGAGTAGGCATGTACAGATCGCTTCTGGAACCCAAAAATATTGAATTTTCGGGTGTTTTGAGCTTGAATTTGATATGTAAACAGGTAATGAAGATGCATCCACATATCGACTCTTTGCACCTAAAATATCGATTTTGAGCATGTTTTGGGTCTGTATTGTGAAAATACTCTAACAAGAAGAAGGCATGTACAGATCGCTTTTCTGACCCAAAAATATTGAATTTTTGGGCGTTTTGAGCCTGCATTTGAGATATAAACGGCTACGGAACATGCATGCACATATCGACTTTTTGCACCAAAAAACTATCGATTTTGAGCATATTTTTGGTCTGTATCTTGAAAACATTCTAGCAAAGAGTAGGCATTTACAAGTCGCTTCTAGGACCCAAAAATATCGAATTTTCGGGTGTCTTGAGTCTGAATTTTAGATATATACGGGTACAGAAGATGCATGCACATATCGACTTTGTGCACCCAAAATATCGATTTTCAGCATGTTTTGGGCATGTATTTTGAAAATACTCTTACACGAATTAGGCATGTACAGATATCTTCTGTGACACAATAATATCTAATTTTCGGGTGTTTTGAGCCTGAATTTGGCATATAAACGGGTACAGAAGATGCATGCACATATCGACTTTGGACACCTAAATTTTCGATTTTTAGCATGTTTTGAGCCTATATTTTGAACAGATTCTAGCACTAAGTAAGCATGTACAGGTAGCTTCTGGGACCCAAAAAAATTAAATTTTTGGGTGTTTTGAGCCTGAATTTGGGATATAAACGGGTACAAAATATGTATGCACATATCGACTTTGGACACCTAAAATATCGAAATTTAGCATGTTTTAAGCCTATATTTTGAAAACATTCTAGCACTGAGTCTGTATGTACAGATCTCTTCTGGGATCAACAAATATCAAATTTTCGGGTGTTTTAAGCCTGAATTTGGGATATAAAAAGGTACAGAACATGCATGCACATATCAAACTTTGGGCACCTAAAATATCGATTTTCAGCTTGTTTTGGGCCTGTATTTTGAAAGTACTCTAACACGGAGTAGGCATGTACAGATTGCTTCTGGGACCCCAAAATATCAAATTTTCGGGGGTTTTGACCCTGAATTTAAGATATAAAAGGATACAGAAGATGCATGCAATTATCGACTATGGGCAGCTAAAATATCGATTTTCAGCATGTTTTGGGCATGTATTTTGAAAATACTCAAACACGGAGTAGGCATATACAGATAGCTTCTGGGACCCAAAAATATCGAATTTTCGGGTGTTTTGAGCCTAAATTTGAGATATAAACGGGTACAGAACATGCATGCTCATATTGACTTTGGGCACCCAAAATATCGATTTTTAGCATGTTCTGAGCCTCTATTTTAAAAACATTCTAGAACTGAGTAGGCATGTACAGATCGCTTCTGAGACCCAAAAATATCGAATTTTCGGTTTTTTGAGCCTGAATTTGGGTTATAAACGTGTACAGAAGATGCATACACATATTGACTTTGGGCACCTCAAATATCGATTTTCAGCATGATTTGGGCCTGAAATTCAGAAAGTACTCTAACATGGAGTATTCATGTACAGATCGCTACGGGGACCCAAAAATATCGAATTTTCGGGTGTTTTGAGCCTGAATTTGAGATATAAACGGGTACAGAAGATGAATGCACATATCGACTATGTGGAACTAAAATATCGATTTTCAGCATATTTTGAGCATGTATTTTGAAAATACTCTAACATGGAGTAGGCATGTACAGATCGCTTCTGTCACCCAAAAATCTCGAATTTTAGGGTGTTTTGTGCCAGAATTTTAGATATAAACGGGTACAGAAGATGCATGCACTTATCGACTATGGTCAGCTAAAATATCGATTTTCAGCATGTTTTGGGCATGTATTTTGAAAATACTCTAACACGGAGTAGGCATACACAGATCGCTTCCGGGACCCAAAAATATCGAATATTCGGGTGTTTTGAGCTTGAATTTGAGATATAAACGGGTACAGAACATGCATGCACTTATTGACTTGGGACACCTAAAATATCGATTTTTAGCATGTTTTGAGCCTATATTTTGAAAACATTCTAGGACTGAGTAGGCATGTACAGATCGCTTCGGGGACCCAAAAATATCGAATTTTCGGGTGTCCTGAGTCTGAATTTGAGATATAAACGGGTACAGAAGATGTATGCACATATCGACTTTGGGCACCCAAAATATCGATTTTCAGCATGTTTTGGGCATGTATTTTAAAAATACTCTAACACGAAGTAGGCATGTACAGATATCTTCTGTGACACAATAATATCTAATTTTCGGATGTTTTGAGCCTGAATTCGGGATATAAACGGGTACAGAAGATGCATGCACATATCGACTTTGGACTCCTAAATTATCGATTTTTAGCATGTTTTGAGCCTATATTTTGAAAAGATTCTAGCACTGAGTAGGCATGTACAGATCGCTTCTGGAACCCAAAAATATTGAATTTTCGGGTGTTTTGAGCTTGAATTTGATATGTAAACAGGTAATGAAGATGCATCCACATATCGACTCTTTGCACCTAAAATATCGATTTTGAGCATGTTTTGGGTCTGTATTGTGAAAATACTCTAACAAGAAGAAGGCATGTACAGATCGCTTTTCTGACCCAAAAATATTGAATTTTTGGGTGTTTTGAGCCTGCATTTGAGATATAAACGGCTACGGAACATGCATGCACATATCGACTTTTTGCACCAAAAAACTATCGATTTTGAGCATATTTTTGGTCTGTATCTTGAAAACATTCTAGCAAAGAGTAGGCATTTACAAGTCGCTTCTAGGACCCAAAAATATCGAATTTTCGGGTGTCTTGAGTCTGAATTTTAGATATATACGGGTACAGAAGATGCATGCACATATCGACTTTGTGCACCCAAAATATCGATTTTCAGCATGTTTTGGGCATGTATTTTGAAAATACTCTTACACGAATTAGGCATGTACAGATATCTTCTGTGACACAATAATATCTAATTTTCGGGTGTTTTGAGCCTGAATTTGGCATATAAACGGGTACAGAAGATGCATGCACATATCGACTTTGGACACCTAAATTTTCGATTTTTAGCATGTTTTGAGCCTATATTTTGAAAAGATTCTAGCACTGAGTAGGCATGTACATATCGCTTCTGGGACCCAAAAATATCTAATTTTCGGGTGTTTTGAGCCTGAATTTAGGATATAAACGGGTACAGAAGATGCATACACATATTGACTTTGGGCACCTCAAACATCGATTTTTAGCATGTTTTGGGCCTGAATTTGGAAATACTATAACACGGAATAGGCATGTACAGATTGCTTCTGGGGCCCAAAAATATCGAATTTTCGGGAATTTTGAGCCTGAATTTGAGATATAATCGGGTACAGAAGATGCATGCTCATATCCACTTTGGGCACCTAAAATATCGATTTTCAGCATGTTTTGGGCCTGAATTTTGAAAATACTCTAACACGAAGTATGCATGTACAGATATCTTCTGTGACACAAAGATATCGAATTTTCGGGTGTTTTGAGCCTGAATTCGAGATATAAACGGGTACAGAAGATGAATGCACATATCGACTTTGGACACCTAAATAATCGATTTTTAGCATGTTTTGAGCCTATATTTTGAAAACATTCTGGCACTGAGTAGGCATGAACAGATCGCTTCTGTGACTCAAAAATATCGAATTTTCGGTTGTCTTGAGCCTGAATTTGGGATATAAACGGGTACAGAAGATGCATGCTCATATCCACTTTGGGCACCTAAAATATCGATTTTCAGCATGTTTTGGGCCTGAATTTTGAAAATACTCTAACACGAAGTATGCATGTACAGATATCTTCTGTGACACAAAAATATCGAATTTTCGGGTGTTTCGAGCCTGAATTTGAGATATAAACGGGTACAGAAGATTCATGCACATATCAACTTTGGGCACCTAAACTATCGATTTTTAGCATGTTTTATGGCCTGTATTTTGAAAGTACTCTAACACGGAGTAGGCTTGTACAGACCGCTTCTGGGATCCAAAAATATTAAATTTTCGGGTGTTTTGAGCCTGAATTTGAGATATAAACGGGTACAGCATATGCATGCACATATCGACATTGGGCACTTATAATATCGATTATTAGCTTGTTTTGGGCCTATATTTTGAAAATATTCTTTTACTGAGTAGGCATGTACAGATAGCTTCTGTGACCCAAAAATATCGAATTTTCGGGTGTTTTGATCGAGAATTTGTGATATAAACGGGTACAAAAGATGTATTCACATATCGACTTTGGACACGTAAATTATCGATTGTTAGCATATTTTGGCCTATATTTTGAAAACATTCTAGCACTAAGTAGACATGTACAGATCGCTTCGGTTACCCAAAAATATTGAATTTTTGGGTGTTTTGAGCCTAAATTTGAGATATAAACGGGTACAGAAGATGCATGAACATATCGACTTTGGGCACCTAAAATATCGATTTTCAGCAGGTTTTATGGCCTGTATTTTGAAAGTACTCTAACACGAAGTAGGCATGTACAGTTCGCTTCTGGGACCCAAAAATATTAAATTTTCGGGTATTTTGAGCCTGAATTTGAGATATAAACGGGTACAGCATATGCATGCACATATCGACATTGGGCACCTATAATATCGATTTTTAGCTTGTTTTGGGCCTATATTTTGAAAATGTTCTTTCACTGAGTAGGCATGTACAGATAGCTTCTGTGACCCAAAAACATCGAATTTTCGGGTGTTTTGAGCCGAAATTTGGGATATAAACGGGTACAAAAGATGTATGCACATATCGACTTTGGACACGTAAAATATCGATTTTTAGAATGTTTTAAGCCTATATTTTGAAAAAATTCTAGCACTAAGTAGACATGTACAGATCGCTTCGGGGACCAAAAAAATATTGAATTTTTGGGTGTTTTGAGCCTGCATTTGAGATATAAACGGGTACTGAAGATGCATGCATATATCGACTTTTTTCACCTAAAATATCGATTTTGAGCATATTTTGGGTCTGTATCTTGAAAACATTCTAGCAAAGAGTAGGCATGTACAAAATCGCTTCTGGGTCCCAAAAATATCGAATTTTCGGGTGTCTTGAGTCTGAATTTAAGATATAAACGGGTACAGAAGATGCATAAACATATCGACTTTGCGCAACCAAAATATCGATTTTGAGCATGTTTTTGGCCTGTATTTTGAAAATACTCTAACACGAAGTAGGCATGTACAGATATCTTCTGTGACACAAAAATATAAAATTTTTGGGTGTTTTGAGCCTGAATTCGAGATATAAACGGGTACTGAAGATGCAGGCAAATATCGACTTTGTGCACCTAAAATATCGATTTTTAGCATGTATTGGGCCTACATTTTGAAAATGTTCTAGTACTGATTAGGCATGTACATATCGCTTCTGGGACCCAAAAATATAAATTTTACGGGTGTTTTGAGCCTGAATTTGGGATATAAACGGGTACAAAAGATGTATACACATATCGACTTTGTGCACCCAAAATATCGATTTTCAGCATGTTTTGGGCATGTATTTTGAAAATACTCTTACACGAATTAGGCATGTACAGATCGCTTCTGGGACCCCAAAATCTCGAATTTTCGGGTGTTTTGAGCCTGAATTTGAGATATAAACGGGTACAGAAGATGCATGCACATATCGACTTTGGGCACCTAAAATATCGATTTTCAGTATGTTTTATGGCCTGTATTTTGAAAGTACTATAACACGGATTAGACAAGTACAGATCGCTTCTGGGAGCCAAAAATATCGAATTTTCGGGTGTTTTGAGCCTAAATTTTAGATATAAACGGGTACAGAACATGCATGCACATATCGACTTTTTGCACCTAAAATATTGATTTTGAACTTGTTTTAGGTCTGTACCTTAAAAACATTCTAGTAAGGAGTAGGCATGTACAGATCGCTTCTGGGACCCAAAAATACCGAATTTTCGGGTGTTTTGAGCCTTATTTTGAGATATAAATGGATACTGAAGATGCATGCACATATTGACTTTTTGCACCTATTATATGTATTTTTAGCATGTTTTGGGTCTGTATTTTGAAAACATTCTAAGAAGGAGTAGGCATAGACATATCGCTTCTGGGACACAAAAATATCTAATTTTCGGGTGTTTTGAGCCTGAATTTGGGATATAAACGGGAACAGAACATGCATACACATATCGACTTTTGACACCTAAAATATCGAATTTTAGCATGTTTTAAGCCTATATTTTTAAAACATTCTAGCACTGAGTAGATATGTACCGATCGCTTCTGGGATCCAAAAATATGGAATTTTCGGGTGTTTTAAGCCTGAATTTGGGATATAAAAGGGTACAGAACATGCATACACATATCGACTTTGGACACATAAAATATCGATTTTTTGCATGTTTTGACTCTATATTTTGAAAACATTCTAGCACTGAGTAGGCATGTACAGATCACTTCTTTGACCGAAAAATATCGAATTTTCGGGAGTTTTGAGCCTAAATTTGAGATATAAACGGGTACAGAAGATGCATGCACATATCGACTTTGGACACCTAAAATATCGATATTTAGCATGTTTTAAGCCTAAATTTTGAAAACAGTCTAGCACTGAGTAGACATGTACAGATCGCTTCTGGGACCCAAAAATATTGAATTTTGGTAATTTTGAGCCTGAATTTGAGATATAAACGGGTACTGAAGATGCAGGCACATATCGACTTTTTGCACCTAAAATATCGATTTTGAGCTTGTTTTGGGTCTGTATTTTGAAAATACTCTAAAACGAGATAGGCATGTACAGATATCTTCTGTGACACAAAAATATCGAGTTTTCGGGTGTTTTGAGCCTGAATTTGGGATATAAACGTGTACAGAAGATGCATACACATATTGACTTCGGGAACCTCAAATATTGATTTTCAGCATGTTTTGAGCCTGTATTTTTAAAATACTCTAACACGGAATAGGCATGTACAGATTGCTTCTAGGACCCAAAAACATTGAATTTTCGGGTATTTTGAGCCTGAATTTGAGATATAAACGGGTACAGAAGATGCATGCACATATCGACTTTGTGCATCTAAAATATTGATTTTCAGTATGTTTTATTGCCTGTATTTTGAAAGTACTCTAACACGGAGTAGACAAGTACAGATCGCTTCTGGGAGCCAAAAATATCGAATTTTCGGGTGTTTTGAGCCTAAATTTTAGATATAAACGGGTACAGAACATGCATGCACATATCGACATTGGGCACCTAAAATATCGATTTTTAGCATGTATTGGGCCTATATTTTGAAAATATTCTAGCACTGAGTAGACATGTACAGATCGCTTCTGGGACCCAAAAATATTGAATTTTTGGGTGTTTTGAGCCTGAATTTGAGATATAAACGGGTACTGAAGATGCATGCACTTATCGACTTTTTGCACCTAAAATATTGATTTTGAGCTTGTTTTGGGTCTGTATCTTAAAAACATTCTAGTAAGGAGTAGGCATGTACAGATCGCTTCTGGGACCCAAAAATACCGAATTTTCGGGTATTTTGAGCCTTATTTTGAGATATAAATGGATACTGAAGATGCATGCACATATCGACTTTTTGCACCTAATATATCTATTTTTAGCATATTTTGGGTCTGTATCTTGAAAACATTCTAAGAAGGAGTAGGCATAGACATATCGCTTCTGGGACACAAAAATATCTAATTTTAGGGTGTTTTGAGCCTGAATTTGAGATATAAACGGGTACAGAAGATGCATGCACATATCGACTTTGGGCACCCAAAATATCGATTTTTAGTATGTTTTGGGCCGATATTTTGAAAATATTCTATCACTAAGTAAGCATGTACAGGTAGCTTCTGGGACCCAAAAAAATTAAATTTTTGGGTGTTTTGAGCCTGAATTTGGGATATAAACGGGTACAAAATATGTATGCACATATCGACTTTGGACACCTAAAATATCGAAATTTAGCATGTTTTAAGCCTATATTTTGAAAACATTCTAGCACTGAGTCTGTATGTACAGATCTCTTCTGGGATCCACAAATATCAAATTTTCGGGTGTTTTAAGCCTGAATTTGGGATATAAAAAGGTACAGAACATGCATGCACATATCAAACTTTGGGCACCTAAAATATCGATTTTCAGCTTGTTTTGGGCCTGTATTTTGAAAGTACTCTAACACGGAGTAGGCATATACAGATAGCTTCTGGGACCCAAAAATATCGAATTTTCGGGTGTTTTGAGCCTAAATTTGAGATATAAACGGGTACAGAACATGCATGCTCATATTGACTTTGGGCACCCAAAATATCGATTTTTAGCATGTTCTGAGCCTCTATTTTAAAAACATTCTAGAACTGAGTAGGCATGTACAGATCGCTTCTGAGACCCAAAAATATTGAATTTTCGGGTGTTTTGAGCATGAATTTGAGATATAACCGGGTACAGAGAATGCATACACATATTGACTTTGTGCACCTAAAATATCAATTTTCAGCATGTTTTGGGCCTGTATTTTAAAAAACACTCTAACACGGAGTATGCATGTACAGATTGCTTCAGGGACAAAAAAATATCGAATTTTCGGAGTTTTGAGCCTGAATTTGAGATATAAACGGGTACAGAGGATGCATGCACATATTGACTTTGGGCACCTAAAATATCGATTTTGAGCATGTTTTAGGCCTGTATTTTGAAAATACTCTAACACGGAGTAGGCATGTACAGATCGCTTCTGGGACCCAAAAATATTGAATTTTCGGGTGTTTTGAGCCTGAAGTTGAGATATAACCGGATACAGAGAATGCATACACATATTGACTTTGTGCACCTAAAATACCAATTTTGAGCATGTTTTGGGCCTGTATTTTAAAAACACTCTAACACGGAGTATGCACGTACAGATCGCTTCTGGGACCCAAATAAATCGAATTTTCGGGGGTTTTCAGCCAGAATTTCTGATATAACCGGGTACAGAGGATGCATGCACATATCGACTTTTTGCACCTAAAATATCGATTTTGAGCATGTTTTGGGTCTGTATCTTGAAAAACATTCTAGTAAGGAGTAGACATGTACAGATCGCTTCTGGGACCCAAAAATACCGAATTTTCGGGTATTTTGAGCCTTATTTTGAGATATAAATGGATACTGAAGATGCATGCACATATCGACTATTTGCACCTAATATATCTATTTTTAGCATATTTTGGGTCTGTATCTTGAAAACATTCTAAGAAGGAGTAGGCATAGACATATCGCTTCCGGGACACAAAAATATCTAATTTTAGGGTGTTTTGAGCCTGAATTTGAGATATAAACGGGTACAGAAGATGCATGCACATATCGACTTTGGGCACCCAAAATATCGATTTTTAGTATGTTTTGGGCCGATATTTTGAAAATATTCTATCACTAAGTAAGCATGTACAGGTAGCTTCTGGGACCCAAAAAAATTAAATTTTTGGGTGTTTTGAGCCTGAATTTGGGATATAAACGGGTACAAAATATGTATGCACATATCGACTTTGGACACCTAAAATATCGAAATTTAGCATGTTTTAAGCCTATATTTTGAAAACATTCTAGCACTGAGTCTGTATGTACAGATCTCTTCTGGGATCCACAAATATCAAATTTTCGGGTGTTTTAAGCCTGAATTTGGGATATAAAAAGGTACAGAACATGCATGCACATATCAAACTTTGGGCACCTAAAATATCGATTTTCAGCTTGTTTTGGGCCTGTATTTTGAAAGTACTCTAACACGGAGTAGGCATGTACAGATTGCTTCTGGGACCCCAAAATATCAAATTTTCGGGGGTTTTGACCCTGAATTTGAGATATAAAAGGATACAGAAGATGCATGCAATTATCGACTATGGGCAGCTAAAATATCGATTTTCAGCATGTTTTGGGCATATATTTTGAAAATACTCAAACACGGAGTAGGCATATACAGATAGCTTCTGGGACCCAAAAATATCGAATTTTCGGGTGTTTTGAGCCTAAATTTGAGATATAAACGGGTACAGAACATGCATGCTCATATTGACTTTGGGCACCCAAAATATCGATTTTTAGCATGTTCTGAGCCTCTATTTTAAAAACATTCTAGAACTGAGTAGGCATGTACAGATCGCTTCTGAGACCCAAAAATATTGAATTTTCGGGTGTTTTGAGCATGAATTTGAGATATAACCGGGTACAGAGAATGCATACACATATTGACTTTGTGCACCTAAAATATCAATTTTCAGCATGTTTTGGGCCTGTATTTTAAAAAACACTCTAACACGGAGTATGCATGTACAGATTGCTTCAGGGACAAAAAAATATCGAATTTTCGGAGTTTTGAGCCTGAATTTGAGATATAAACGGGTACAGAGGATGCATGCACATATTGACTTTGGGCACCTAAAATATCGATTTTGAGCATGTTTTAGGCCTGTATTTTGAAAATACTCTAACACGGAGTAGGCATGTACAGATCGCTTCTGGGACCCAAAAATATTGAATTTTCGGGTGTTTTGAGCCTGAAGTTGAGATATAACCGGATACAGAGAATGCATACACATATTGACTTTGTGCACCTAAAATACCAATTTTGAGCATGTTTTGGGCCTGTATTTTAAAAACACTCTAACACGGAGTATGCACGTACAGATCGCTTCTGGGACCCAAATAAATCGAATTTTCGGGGGTTTTCAGCCAGAATTTCTGATATAACCGGGTACAGAGGATGCATGCACATATCGACTTTTTGCACCTAAAATATCGATTTTGAGCATGTTTTGGGTCTGTATCTTGAAAAACATTCTAGTAAGGAGTAGACATGTACAGATCGCTTCTGGGACCCAAAAATACCGAATTTTCGGGTATTTTGAGCCTTATTTTGAGATATAAATGGATACTGAAGATGCATGCACATATTGACTTTTTGCACCTATTATATGTATTTTTAGCATGTTTTGGGTCTGTATTTTGAAAACATTCTAAGAAGGAGTAGGCATAGACATATCGCTTCTGGGACACAAAAATATCTAATTTTCGGGTGTTTTGAGCCTGAATTTGGGATATAAACGGGAACAGAACATGCATACACATATCGACTTTTGACACCTAAAATATCGAATTTTAGCATGTTTTAAGCCTATATTTTTAAAACATTCTAGCACTGAGTAGATATGTACCGATCGCTTCTGGGATCCAAAAATATGGAATTTTCGGGTGTTTTAAGCCTGAATTTGGGATATAAAAGGGTACAGAACATGCATACACATATCGACTTTGGACACATAAAATATCGATTTTTTGCATGTTTTGACTCTATATTTTGAAAACATTCTAGCACTGAGTAGGCATGTACAGATCACTTCTTTGACCGAAAAATATCGAATTTTCGGGTGTTTTGAGCCTAAATTTGAGATATAAACGGGTACAGAAGATGCATGCACATATCGACTTTGGACACCTAAAATATCGATATTTAGCATGTTTTAAGCCTAAATTTTGAAAACAGTCTAGCACTGAGTAGACATGTACAGATCGCTTCTGGGACCCAAAAATATTGAATTTTGGTTCTTTTGAGCCTGAATTTGAGATATAAACGGGTACTGAAGATGCAGGCACATATCGACTTTTTGCACCTAAAATATCGATTTTGAGCTTGTTTTGGGTCTGTATTTTGAAAATACTCTAAAACGAGATAGGCATGTACAGATATCTTCTGTGACACAAAAATATCGAGTTTTCGGGTGTTTTGAGCCTGAATTTGGGATATAAACGTGTACAGAAGATGCATACACATATTGACTTCGGGAACCTCAAATATTGATTTTCAGCATGTTTTGAGCCTGTATTTTTAAAATACTCTAACACGGAATAGGCATGTACAGATTGCTTCTAGGACCCAAAAACATTGAATTTTCGGGTATTTTGAGCCTGAATTTGAGATATAAACGGGTACAGAAGATGCATGCACATATCGACTTTGTGCATCTAAAATATTGATTTTCAGTATGTTTTATTGCCTGTATTTTGAAAGTACTCTAACACGGAGTAGACAAGTACAGATCGCTTCTGGGAGCCAAAAATATCGAATTTTCGGGTGTTTTGAGCCTAAATTTTAGATATAAACGGGTACAGAACATGCATGCACATATCGACATTGGGCACCTAAAATATCGATTTTTAGCATGTATTGGGCCTATATTTTGAAAATATTCTAGCACTGAGTAGACATGTACAGATCGCTTCTGGGACCCAAAAATATTGAATTTTTGGGTGTTTTGAGCCTGAATTTGAGATATAAACGGGTACTGAAGATGCATGCACTTATCGACTTTTTGCACCTAAAATATTGATTTTGAGCTTGTTTTGGGTCTGTATCTTAAAAACATTCTAGTAAGGAGTAGGCATGTACAGATCGCTTCTGGGACCCAAAAATACCGAATTTTCGGGTATTTTGAGCCTTATTTTGAGATATAAATGGATACTGAAGATGCATGCACATATCGACTTTTTGCACCTAATATATCTATTTTTAGCATATTTTGGGTCTGTATCTTGAAAACATTCTAAGAAGGAGTAGGCATAGACATATCGCTTCTGGGACACAAAAATATCTAATTTTAGGGTGTTTTGAGCCTGAATTTGAGATATAAACGGGTACAGAAGATGCATGCACATATCGACTTTGGGCACCCAAAATATCGATTTTTAGTATGTTTTGGGCCGATATTTTGAAAATATTCTATCACTAAGTAAGCATGTACAGGTAGCTTCTGGGACCCAAAAAAATTAAATTTTTGGGTGTTTTGAGCCTGAATTTGGGATATAAACGGGTACAAAATATGTATGCACATATCGACTTTGGACACCTAAAATATCGAAATTTAGCATGTTTTAAGCCTTTATTTTGAAAACATTCTAGCACTGAGTCTGTATGTACAGATCTCTTCTGGGATCCACAAATATCAAATTTTCGGGTGTTTTAAGCCTGAATTTGGGATATAAAAAGGTACAGAACATGCATGCACATATCAAACTTTGGGCACCTAAAATATCGATTTTCAGCTTGTTTTGGGCCTGTATTTTGAAAGTACTCTAACACGGAGTAGGCATATACAGATAGCTTCTGGGACCCAAAAATATCGAATTTTCGGGTGTTTTGAGCCTAAATTTGAGATATAAACGGGTACAGAACATGCATGCTCATATTGACTTTGGGCACCCAAAATATCGATTTTTAGCATGTTCTGAGCCTCTATTTTAAAAACATTCTAGAACTGAGTAGGCATGTACAGATCGCTTCTGAGACCCAAAAATATTGAATTTTCGGGTGTTTTGAGCATGAATTTGAGATATAACCGGGTACAGAGAATGCATACACATATTGACTTTGTGCACCTAAAATATCAATTTTCAGCATGTTTTGGGCCTGTATTTTAAAAAACACTCTAACACGGAGTATGCATGTACAGATTGCTTCAGGGACAAAAAAATATCGAATTTTCGGAGTTTTGAGCCTGAATTTGAGATATAAACGGGTACAGAGGATGCATGCACATATTGACTTTGGGCACCTAAAATATCGATTTTGAGCATGTTTTAGGCCTGTATTTTGAAAATACTCTAACACGGAGTAGGCATGTACAGATCGCTTCTGGGACCCAAAAATATTGAATTTTCGGGTGTTTTGAGCCTGAAGTTGAGATATAACCGGATACAGAGAATGCATACACATATTGACTTTGTGCACCTAAAATACCAATTTTGAGCATGTTTTGGGCCTGTATTTTAAAAACACTCTAACACGGAGTATGCACGTACAGATCGCTTCTGGGACCCAAATAAATCGAATTTTCGGGGGTTTTCAGCCAGAATTTCTGATATAACCGGGTACAGAGGATGCATGCACATATCGACTTTTTGCACCTAAAATATCGATTTTGAGCATGTTTTGGGTCTGTATCTTGAAAAACATTCTAGTAAGGAGTAGACATGTACAGATCGCTTCTGGGACCCAAAAATACCGAATTTTCGGGTATTTTGAGCCTTATTTTGAGATATAAATGGATACTGAAGATGCATGCACATATCGACTATTTGCACCTAATATATCTATTTTTAGCATATTTTGGGTCTGTATCTTGAAAACATTCTAAGAAGGAGTAGGCATAGACATATCGCTTCCGGGACACAAAAATATCTAATTTTAGGGTGTTTTGAGCCTGAATTTGAGATATAAACGGGTACAGAAGATGCATGCACATATCGACTTTGGGCACCCAAAATATCGATTTTTAGTATGTTTTGGGCCGATATTTTGAAAATATTCTATCACTAAGTAAGCATGTACAGGTAGCTTCTGGGACCCAAAAAAATTAAATTTTTGGGTGTTTTGAGCCTGAATTTGGGATATAAACGGGTACAAAATATGTATGCACATATCGACTTTGGACACCTAAAATATCGAAATTTAGCATGTTTTAAGCCTATATTTTGAAAACATTCTAGCACTGAGTCTGTATGTACAGATCTCTTCTGGGATCCACAAATATCAAATTTTCGGGTGTTTTAAGCCTGAATTTGGGATATAAAAAGGTACAGAACATGCATGCACATATCAAACTTTGGGCACCTAAAATATCGATTTTCAGCTTGTTTTGGGCCTGTATTTTGAAAGTACTCTAACACGGAGTAGGCATGTACAGATTGCTTCTGGGACCCCAAAATATCAAATTTTCGGGGGTTTTGACCCTGAATTTGAGATATAAAAGGATACAGAAGATGCATGCAATTATCGACTATGGGCAGCTAAAATATCGATTTTCAGCATGTTTTGGGCATATATTTTGAAAATACTCAAACACGGAGTAGGCATATACAGATAGCTTCTGGGACCCAAAAATATCGAATTTTCGGGTGTTTTGAGCCTAAATTTGAGATATAAACGGGTACAGAACATGCATGCTCATATTGACTTTGGGCACCCAAAATATCGATTTTTAGCATGTTCTGAGCCTCTATTTTAAAAACATTCTAGAACTGAGTAGGCATGTACAGATCGCTTCTGAGACCCAAAAATATTGAATTTTCGGGTGTTTTGAGCATGAATTTGAGATATAACCGGGTACAGAGAATGCATACACATATTGACTTTGTGCACCTAAAATATCAATTTTCAGCATGTTTTGGGCCTGTATTTTAAAAAACACTCTAACACGGAGTATGCATGTACAGATTGCTTCAGGGACAAAAAAATATCGAATTTTCGGAGTTTTGAGCCTGAATTTGAGATATAAACGGGTACAGAGGATGCATGCACATATTGACTTTGGGCACCTAAAATATCGCTTTTGAGCATGTTTTAGGCCTGTATTTTGAAAATACTCTAACACGGAGTAGGCATGTACAGATCGCTTCTGGGACCCAAAAATATTGAATTTTCGGGTGTTTTGAGCCTGAAGTTGAGATATAACCGGATACAGAGAATGCATACACATATTGACTTTGTGCACCTAAAATACCAATTTTGAGCATGTTTTGGGCCTGTATTTTAAAAACACTCTAACACGGAGTATGCACGTACAGATCGCTTCTGGGACCCAAATAAATCGAATTTTCGGGGGTTTTCAGCCAGAATTTCTGATATAACCGGGTACAGAGGATGCATGCACATATCGACTTTTTGCACCTAAAATATCGATTTTGAGCATGTTTTGGGTCTGTATCTTGAAAAACATTCTAGCAAGGAGTAGGCATGTACAGATCGCTTCTGGGACCCAAAAATATCGAATTCTCTGGTGTATTGAACCTGAATTTGGGATATAGACGGGTACAGAAGATGCATGCACTTATCGACTATAGGCAGCTAAAATATCGATTTTCAGCATGTTTTGGGCTTGTATTTTAAAAATACTCTAACACGGAGTAGGCATGTACAGATCGCGTCTGGGACCCAAAAATATCGAATTTTAGGGTGTTTTGAGCCTGAATTTGTGATATAAACGGGTACAGAACATGCATGCACATATCGATTTTGGACACCTAAAATATCGATTTTTAGCATGTTTAGAGCCTATATTTTGAAAACATTCTAGCACTGAGTAGGCATGTACAGATCGCTTTTGGAACCCAAAAATATTGAATTTTCGGGTGTTTTGAGCCTGAATTTGATATGTAAACAGGTAATAAAGATGCATGCACATATCGACTCTTTGCACCAAAAATATCGATTTTGAGCATGTTTTGGGTCTGTATTGTGTAAATACTCTAACACGGAGTAGGCATGTACAGATCGCTTCAGGCACACAAAAATAACGGATTTTTGGGTGTTTTGAGCCTGAATTTGAGATATAAACGGGTACAGAAGATGCATGCACATATTGACTTTGGGCACCTAAAATATCGATTTTGAGCATGTTTTGGGCCTGTATTTTGAAAATACTCTAACACGGTATAGTAATGTACAGATCGCTTCTTGGACACAAAAATATCGATTTTTTGGGTGTTTTGAACCTGAATTAGGGATATACACGGGTACAGAAGATGCATACACATATTGACTTTGGGCACCTAATATATCGATTTTCAGCATGTTTTTGGCCTATATTTTAAAAACACTCTAACACGGAGTATGCACGTACAGATCGCTTCTGGGTCCCAAATAAATCGAATTTTCGGGGGTTTTGAGCCAGAATTTAGGATATAACCGGGTACAGAGGATGCATGTACATATCGACTTTTTGCACCTAAAATATCGATTTTGAGCATGTTTTTGGTCTGTATCTTGAAAAACATTCTAGCAAGGAGTAGTCATGTACAGATCGCTTCTGGGACCCAAAAATATCGAATTTTCTGGTGTTTTGAACCTGAATTTGGGATATAGACGGGTACAGAAGATGCATACACATATTGACTTTGGGCACCTAAAATATAGATTTTCAGCATGTTTTGGACGTGTAATTTGAAAATACTTTGACACGGAGTAGGCATGTACAGATCGCTTCTGGGACACAAAAATATCGATTTTTGGGTGTTTTGAGCCTGAATTTGAGATATAAACGGGTACAGAAGATGCATGCACATATCGACTTTGGACACCTAAAATATCGATTTATAGCATGTTTTAAGTCTGTATTTTAAAAACATTCTAGCACTGAGTAGGCATGTGTAGATCGCTTAAGGGACCCCAAAATATCGAATTTTCGGAGTTTTGAGCCTGAATTTGAGATATAAACGGGTACAGAAGATGCATGCACATATCGACTTTTTGCACTTAAAATATCGATTTTGAGCATGTTTTGGGTCTGTATCTTGAAAACATTCTACCAAAGAGTAGGCATGTACAGATCGCTTCTGGGACCCAAAAATATTGAATATTTGGGTGTTTTGAGCCTGAATTTGAGATATAAACGGGTACTGAAGATGCAGGCACATATCGACTTTTTGCACCTAAAATATTGATTTTGAGCTTGTTTTGGGTCAATATCTTAAAAACATTCTAGCAAGGAGTAGTCATGTACAGATCGCTTCTGGGACCCAAAAATATCGAATTTTCTGTTGTTTTGAACCTGAATTTGGGATATAGACGGGTACAGAAGATGCATACACATATTGACTTTGGGCACCTAAAATATAGATTTTCAGCATGTTTTGGACGTGTAATTTGAAAATACTCTAACACGGAGTAGGCATGTACAGATCGCTTCTGGGACACAAAAATATCGATTTTTGGGTGTTTTGAGCCTGAATTTGAGATATAAACGGGTACAGAAGATGCATGCACATATCGACTTTGGACACCTAAAATATCGATTTATAGCATGTTTTAAGCCTGTATTTTAAAAACATTCTAGCACTGAGTAGGCATGTGTAGATCGCTTAAGGGACCCCAAAATATCGAATTTTCGGAGTTTTGAGCCTGAATTTGAGATATAAACGGGTACAGAAGATGCATGCACATATCGACTTTTTGCACTTAAAATATCGATTTTGAGCATGTTTTGGGTCTGTATCTTGAAAACATTCTAGCAAAGAGTAGGCATGTACAGATCGCTTCTGGGACCCAAAAATATTGAATATTTGGGTGTTTTGAGCCTGAATTTGAGATATAAACGGGTACTGAAGATGCAGGCACATATCGACTTTTTGCACCTAAAATATTGATTTTGAGCTTGTTTTGGGTCAATATCTTAAAAACATTCTAGTAAGGAGTAGGCATGTACAGATCGCTTCTGGGACCCAAAAATACCGAATTTTCGGGTGTTTTGAGCCTTATTTTGAGATATAAATGGATACTGAAGATGCATGCACATATCGACTTTTTGCACCTAATATATCTATTTTTAGCATGTTTTGGGTCTGTATCTTGAAAACATTCTAAGAAGGAGTAGGCATAGACATATCGCTTCTGGGACACAAAAATATCTAATTTTCGGGTGTTTTGAGCCAGAATTTGAGATATAAACGGGTACAAAAGATGTATGCACATATCGACTTTGGACACCTAAAATATCGAATTTTAGCATGTTTTAAGCCTATATTTTGAAAACATTCTAGCACTTAGTAGATATGTACAGATCTCTTCTGGGATCCAAAAATATCAAATTTTCGGGTGTTTTAAGCCTGAATTTGGGATATAAAAGGGTACAGAACATGCATGCACATATCGACTTTGGGCACCTAAAATATCGATTTTCAGCATGTTTTAGGCCTGTATTTTGAAAGTTCTCTAACACGGAGTAGGCATGTACAGATTGCTTCTGGGACCCCAAAATATCAAATTTTCGGGGGTTTTGAGCCTGAATTTGAGATATAAAAGGGTACAGAAGATGCATTCACTTATCGACTATAGGCAGCTAAAATATCGATTTTCAGCATGTTTTGGGCATGTATTTTAAAAATACTCTAACACGGAGTAGGCATGTACAGATCGCGTCTGGGACCCAAAAATATCGAATTTTCGGGTGTTTTGAGCCTGAATTTGAGATGTAAACAGGTAATGAAGATGCATGCACATATCGACTATTTGCACTTAAAATATTGATTTTGAGCATGTTTTGGGTCTGTATTTTGAAAATACTTTAACACGGAGTATGCACGTACAGATCGCTTCTGGGACCCAAATAAATCGAATTTTCGGGGGTTTTGAGCCAGAATTTGGGATATAAACGGGTACAGAAGATGCATGCACATATCGACTTTTTGCACCTAAAATATCGATTTTGAGCATGTTTTGGGTCTGTATTTTAAAAACATTCTAGCACTGAGTAGGCATGTGCAGATCGCTTAAGGGACCTAAAAATATCGAATTTTTGGAGTTTTGAGCCTGAATTTGAGATATAAACGGATACAGAAGATGCATGCACATATCGACTTTGGGCACCTAAAACATCGATTTTGAGCATGTTTTGGGCCTGTATTTTAAAAATACTATAACACGGTGTAGACATGTACAGATCGCTTCTGGAACACAAAAATGTCGATTTTTTGGGTGTTTTGAGCCTGAATATGAGATATAAACGGGTACAGAAGATGCATGCACATATCGACTTTGGCACCCAAAATATCGATTTTTAGTATGTTTTGGGCGTATAATTTGAAAATATTCTATCACTAAGTAAGCATGTACAGGTAGCTTCTGGGACCCAAAAAAATTAAATTTTTGGGTGTTTTGAGCCTGAATTTGGGATATAAACGGGTACAAAATATGTATGCACATATCGACTTTGGACACCTAAAATATCGAAATTTAGCATGTTTTAAGCCTATATTTTGAAAACATTCTAGCACTGAGTCTGTATGTACAGATCTCTTCTGGGATCCACAAATATCAAATTTTCGGGTGTTTTAAGCCTGAATTTGGTATATAAAAAGGTACAGAACATGCATGCACATATCAAACTTTGGGCACCTAAAATATCGATTTTCAGCTTGTTTTGGGCCTGTATTTTGAAAGTACTCTAACACGGAGTAGGCATGTACAGATTGCTTCTGGGACCCCAAAATATCAAATTTTCGGGGGTTTTGACCCTGAATTTGAGATATAAAAGGATACAGAAGATGCATGCAATTATCGACTATGGGCAGCTAAAATATCGATTTTCAGCATGTTTTGGGCATGTATTTTGAAAATACTCAAACACGGAGTAGGCATATACAGATAGCTTCTGGGACCCAAAAATATCGAATTTTCGGGTGTTTTGAGCCTAAATTTGAGATATAAACGGGTACAGAACATGCATGCTCATATTGACTTTGGGCACCCAAAATATCGATTTTTAGCATGTTCTGAGCCTCTATTTTAAAAACATTCTAGAACTGAGTAGGCATGTACAGATCGCTTCTGAGACCCAAAAATATTGAATTTTCGGGTGTTTTGAGCATGAATTTGAGATATAACCGGGTACAGAGAATGCATACACATATTGACTTTGTGCACCTAAAATATCAATTTTCAGCATGTTTTGGGCCTGTATTTTAAAAAACACTCTAACACGGAGTATGCATGTACAGATTGCTTCAGGGACACAAAAATATCGAATTTTCGGAGTTTTGAGCCTGAATTTGAGATATAAACGGGTACAGAGGATGCATGCACATATTGACTTTGGGCACCTAAAATATCGATTTTGAGCATGTTTTAGGCCTGTATTTTGAAAATACTCTAACACGGAGTAGGCATGTACAGATCGCTTCTGGGACCCAAAAATATTGAATTTTCGGGTGTTTTGAGCCTGAATTTGAGATATAACCGGATACAGAGAATGCATACACATATTGACTTTGTGCACCTAAAATACCAATTTTGAGCATGTTTTGGGCCTGTATTTTAAAAACACTCTAACACGGAGTATGCACGTACAGATCGCTTCTGGGACCCAAATAAATCGAATTTTCGGGGGTTTTCAGCCAGAATTTCTGATATAACCGGGTACAGAGGATGCATGCACATATCGACTTTTTGCACCTAAAATATCGATTTTGAGCATGTTTTGGGTCTGTATCTTGAAAAACATTCTAGCAAGGAGTAGGCATGTACAGATCGCTTCTGGGACCCAAAAATATCGAATTCTCTGGTGTATTGAACCTGAATTTGGGATATAGACGGGTACAGAAGATGCATGCACTTATCGACTATAGGCAGCTAAAATATCGATTTTCAGCATGTTTTGGGCTTGTATTTTAAAAATACTCTAACACGGAGTAGGCATGTACAGATCGCGTCTGGGACCCAAAAATATCGAATTTTAGGGTGTTTTGAGCCTGAATTTGTGATATAAACGGGTACAGAACATGCATGCACATATCGATTTTGGACACCTAAAATATCGATTTTTAGCATGTTTAGAGCCTATATTTTGAAAACATTCTAGCACTGAGTAGGCATGTACAGATCGCTTTTGGAACCCAAAAATATTGAATTTTCGGGTGTTTTGAGCCTGAATTTGATATGTAAACAGGTAATAAAGATGCATGCACATATCGACTCTTTGCACCAAAAATATCGATTTTGAGCATGTTTTGGGTCTGTATTGTGTAAATACTCTAACACGGAGTAGGCATGTACAGATCGCTTCAGGCACACAAAAATAACGGATTTTTGGGTGTTTTGAGCCTGAATTTGAGATATAAACGGGTACAGAAGATGCATGCACATATTGACTTTGGGCACCTAAAATATCGATTTTGAGCATGTTTTGGGCCTGTATTTTGAAAATACTCTAACACGGTATAGTAATGTACAGATCGCTTCTTGGACACAAAAATATCGATTTTTTGGGTGTTTTGAACCTGAATTAGGGATATACACGGGTACAGAAGATGCATACACATATTGACTTTGGGCACCTAATATATCGATTTTCAGCATGTTTTTGGCCTATATTTTAAAAACACTCTAACACGGAGTATGCACGTACAGATCGCTTCTGGGTCCCAAATAAATCGAATTTTCGGGGGTTTTGAGCCAGAATTTAGGATATAACCGGGTACAGAGGATGCATGTACATATCGACTTTTTGCACCTAAAATATCGATTTTGAGCATGTTTTTGGTCTGTATCTTGAAAAACATTCTAGCAAGGAGTAGTCATGTACAGATCGCTTCTGGGACCCAAAAATATCGAATTTTCTGGTGTTTTGAACCTGAATTTGGGATATAGACGGGTACAGAAGATGCATACACATATTGACTTTGGGCACCTAAAATATAGATTTTCAGCATGTTTTGGACGTGTAATTTGAAAATACTTTGACACGGAGTAGGCATGTACAGATCGCTTCTGGGACACAAAAATATCGATTTTTGGGTGTTTTGAGCCTGAATTTGAGATATAAACGGGTACAGAAGATGCATGCACATATCGACTTTGGACACCTAAAATATTGATTTATAGCATGTTTTAAGCCTGTATTTTAAAAACATTCTAGCACTGAGTAGGCATGTGTAGATCGCTTAAGGGACCCCAAAATATCGAATTTTCGGAGTTTTGAGCCTGAATTTGAGATATAAACGGGTACAGAAGATGCATGCACATATCGACTTTTTGCACTTAAAATATCGATTTTGAGCATGTTTTGGGTCTGTATCTTGAAAACATTCTAGCAAAGAGTAGGCATGTACAGATCGCTTCTGGGACCCAAAAATATTGAATATTTGGGTGTTTTGAGCCTGAATTTGAGATATAAACGGGTACTGAAGATGCAGGCACATATCGACTTTTTGCACCTAAAATATTGATTTTGAGCTTGTTTTGGGTCTGTATCTTGAAAACATTCTAAGAAGGAGTAGGCATAGACATATCGCTTCTGGGACACAAAAATATCTAATTTTCGGGTGTTTTGAGCCAGAATTTGAGATATAAACGGGTACAAAAGATGTATGCACATATCGACTTTGGACACCTAAAATATCGAATTTTAGCATGTTTTAAGCCTATATTTTGAAAACATTCTAGCACTTAGTAGATATGTACAGATCTCTTCTGGGATCCAAAAATATCAAATTTTCGGGTGTTTTAAGCCTGAATTTGGGATATAAAAGGGTACAGAACATGCATGCACATATCGACTTTGGGCACCTAAAATATCGATTTTCAGCATGTTTTAGGCCTGTATTTTGAAAGTACTCTAACACGGAGTAGGCATGTACAGATTGCTTCTGGGACCCCAAAATATCAAATTTTCGGGGGTTTTGAGCCTGAATTTGAGATATAAAAGGGTACAGAAGATGCATTCACTTATCGACTATAGGCAGCTAAAATATCGATTTTCAGCATGTTTTGGGCATGTATTTTAAAAATACTCTAACACGGAGTAGGCATGTACAGATCGCGTCTGGGACCCAAAAATATCGAATTTTCGGGTGTTTTGTGCCTGAATTTGAGATGTAAACAGGTAATGAAGATGCATGCACATATCGACTATTTGCACTTAAAATATTGATTTTGAGCATGTTTTGGGTCTGTATTTTGAAAATACTTTAACACGGAGTATGCACGTACAGATCGCTTCTGGGACCCAAATAAATCGAATTTTCGGGGGTTTTGAGCCAGAATTTGGGATATAAACGGGTACAGAAGATGCATGCACATATCGACTTTTTGCACCTAAAATATCGATTTTGAGCATGTTTTGGGTCTGTATTTTAAAAACATTCTAGCACTGAGTAGGCATGTGCAGATCGCTTAAGGGACCTAAAAATATCGAATTTTTGGAGTTTTGAGCCTGAATTTGAGATATAAACGGATACAGAAGATGCATGCACATATCGACTTTGGGCACCTAAAACATCGATTTTGAGCATGTTTTGGGCCTGTATTTTAAAAATACTATAACACGGTGTAGACATGTACAGATCGCTTCTGGAACACAAAAATGTCGATTTTTTGGGTGTTTTGAGCCTGAATATGAGATATAAAAGGATACAGAAGATGCATGCAATTATCGACTATGGGCAGCTAAAATATCGATTTTCAGCATGTTTTGGGCATGTATTTTGAAAATACTCAAACACGGAGTAGGCATATACAGATAGCTTCTGGGACCCAAAAATATCGAATTTTCGGGTGTTTTGAGCCTAAATTTGAGATATAAACGGGTACAGAACATGCATGCTCATATTGACTTTGGGCACCCAAAATATCGATTTTTAGCATGTTCTGAGCCTCTATTTTAAAAACATTCTAGAACTGAGTAGGCATGTACAGATCGCTTCTGAGACCCAAAAATATTGAATTTTCGGGTGTTTTGAGCATGAATTTGAGATATAACCGGGTACAGAGAATGCATACACATATTGACTTTGTGCACCTAAAATATCAATTTTCAGCATGTTTTGGGCCTGTATTTTAAAAAACACTCTAACACGGAGTATGCATGTACAGATTGCTTCAGGGACACAAAAATATCGAATTTTCGGAGTTTTGAGCCTGAATTTGAGATATAAACGGGTACAGAGGATGCATGCACATATTGACTTTGGGCACCTAAAATATCGATTTTGAGCATGTTTTAGGCCTGTATTTTGAAAATACTCTAACACGGAGTAGGCATGTACAGATCGCTTCTGGGACCCAAAAATATTGAATTTTCGGGTGTTTTGAGCCTGAATTTGAGATATAACCGGATACAGAGAATGCATACACATATTGACTTTGTGCACCTAAAATACCAATTTTGAGCATGTTTTGGGCCTGTATTTTAAAAACACTCTAACACGGAGTATGCACGTACAGATCGCTTCTGGGACCCAAATAAATCGAATTTTCGGGGGTTTTCAGCCAGAATTTCTGATATAACCGGGTA
This sequence comes from Petrolisthes cinctipes, assembly GCA_033782935.1. NCBI lineage: Eukaryota > Metazoa > Arthropoda > Malacostraca > Decapoda > Porcellanidae > Petrolisthes > Petrolisthes cinctipes. The sequence continues at coordinate 1,823,585 of JAWQEG010000167.1, forward strand.
CAGAGGATGCATGCACATATCGACTTTTTGCACCTAAAATATCGATTTTGAGCATGTTTTGGGTCTGTATCTTGAAAAACATTCTAGCAAGGAGTAGGCATGTACAGATCGCTTCTGGGACCCAAAAATATCGAATTCTCTGGTGTATTGAACCTGAATTTGGGATATAGACGGGTACAGAAGATGCATGCACTTATCGACTATAGGCAGCTAAAATATCGATTTTCAGCATGTTTTGGGCTTGTATTTTAAAAATACTCTAACACGGAGTAGGCATGTACAGATCGCGTCTGGGACCCAAAAATATCGAATTTTAGGGTGTTTTGAGCCTGAATTTGTGATATAAACGGGTACAGAACATGCATGCACATATCGATTTTGGACACCTAAAATATCGATTTTTAGCATGTTTAGAGCCTATATTTTGAAAACATTCTAGCACTGAGTAGGCATGTACAGATCGCTTTTGGAACCCAAAAATATTGAATTTTCGGGTGTTTTGAGCCTGAATTTGATATGTAAACAGGTAATAAAGATGCATGCACATATCGACTCTTTGCACCAAAAATATCGATTTTGAGCATGTTTTGGGTCTGTATTGTGTAAATACTTTAACACGGAGTAGGCATGTACAGATCGCTTCAGGCACACAAAAATAACGGATTTTTGGGTGTTTTGAGCCTGAATTTGAGATATAAACGGGTACAGAAGATGCATGCACATATTGACTTTGGGCACCTAAAATATCGATTTTGAGCATGTTTTGGGCCTGTATTTTGAAAATACTCTAACACGGTATAGTAATGTACAGATCGCTTCTTGGACACAAAAATATCGATTTTTTGGGTGTTTTGAACCTGAATTAGGGATATACACGGGTACAGAAGATGCATACACATATTGACTTTGGGCACCTAATATATCGATTTTCAGCATGTTTTTGGCCTATATTTTAAAAACACTCTAACACGGAGTATGCACGTACAGATCGCTTCTGGGTCCCAAATAAATCGAATTTTCGGGGGTTTTGAGCCAGAATTTAGGATATAACCGGGTACAGAGGATGCATGTACATATCGACTTTTTGCACCTAAAATATCGATTTTGAGCATGTTTTTGGTCTGTATCTTGAAAAACATTCTAGCAAGGAGTAGTCATGTACAGATCGCTTCTGGGACCCAAAAATATCGAATTTTCTGGTGTTTTGAACCTGAATTTGGGATATAGACGGGTACAGAAGATGCATACACATATTGACTTTGGGCACCTAAAATATAGATTTTCAGCATGTTTTGGACGTGTAATTTGAAAATACTTTGACACGGAGTAGGCATGTACAGATCGCTTCTGGGATACAAAAATATCGATTTTTGGGTGTTTTGAGCCTGAATTTGAGATATAAACGGGTACAGAAGATGCATGCACATATCGACTTTGGACACCTAAAATATTGATTTATAGCATGTTTTAAGCCTGTATTTTAAAAACATTCTAGCACTGAGTAGGCATGTGTAGATCGCTTAAGGGACCCCAAAATATCGAATTTTCGGAGTTTTGAGCCTGAATTTGAGATATAAACGGGTACAGAAGATGCATGCACATATCGACTTTTTGCACTTAAAATATCGATTTTGAGCATGTTTTGGGTCTGTATCTTGAAAACATTCTAGCAAAGAGTAGGCATGTACAGATCGCTTCTGGGACCCAAAAATATTGAATATTTGGGTGTTTTGAGCCTGAATTTGAGATATAAACGGGTACTGAAGATGCAGGCACATATCGACTTTTTGCACCTAAAATATTGATTTTGAGCTTGTTTTGGGTCAATATCTTAAAAACATTCTAGTAAGGAGTAGGCATGTACAGATCGCTTCTGGGACCCAAAAATACCGAATTTTCGGGTGCTTTGAGCCTTATTTTGAGATATAAATGGATACTGAAGATGCATGCACATATCGACTTTTTGCACCTAATATATCTATTTTTAGCATGTTTTGGGTCTGTATCTTGAAAACATTCTAAGAAGGAGTAGGCATAGACATATCGCTTCTGGGACACAAAAATATCTAATTTTCGGGTGTTTTGAGCCAGAATTTGAGATATAAACGGGTACAAAAGATGTATGCACATATCGACTTTGGACACCTAAAATATCGAATTTTAGCATGTTTTAAGCCTATATTTTGAAAACATTCTAGCACTTAGTAGATATGTACAGATCTCTTCTGGGATCCAAAAATATCAAATTTTCGGGTGTTTTAAGCCTGAATTTGGGATATAAAAGGGTACAGAACATGCATGCACATATCGACTTTGGGCACCTAAAATATCGATTTTCAGCATGTTTTAGGCCTGTATTTTGAAAGTACTCTAACACGGAGTAGGCATGTACAGATTGCTTCTGGGACCCCAAAATATCAAATTTTCGGGGGTTTTGAGCCTGAATTTGAGATATAAAAGGGTACAGAAGATGCATTCACTTATCGACTATAGGCAGCTAAAATATCGATTTTCAGCATGTTTTGGGCATGTATTTTAAAAATACTCTAACACGGAGTAGGCATGTACAGATCGCGTCTGGGACCCAAAAATATCGAATTTTCGGGTGTTTTGAGCCTGAATTTGAGATGTAAACAGGTAATGAAGATGCATGCACATATCGACTCTTTGCACTTAAAATATTGATTTTGAGCATGTTTTGGGTCTGTATTTTGAAAATACTTTAACACGGAGTATGCACGTACAGATCGCTTCTGGGACCCAAATAAATCGAATTTTCGGGGGTTTTGAGCCAGAATTTGGGATATAAACGGGTACAGAAGATGCATGCACATATCGACTTTTTGCACCTAAAATATCGATTTTGAGCATGTTTTGGGTCTGTATTTTAAAAACATTCTAGCACTGAGTAGGCATGTGCAGATCGCTTAAGGGACCTAAAAATATCGAATTTTTGGAGTTTTGAGCCTGAATTTGAGATATAAACGGATACAGAAGATGCATGCACATATCGACTTTGGGCACCTAAAACATCGATTTTGAGCATGTTTTGGGCCTGTATTTTAAAAATACTATAACACGGTGTAGACATGTACAGATCGCTTCTGGAACACAAAAATGTCGATTTTTTGGGTGTTTTGAGCCTGAATATGAGATATAAACGGGTACAGAAGATGCATGCACATATCGACTTTGGCACCCAAAATATCGATTTTTAGTATGTTTTGGGCGTATAATTTGAAAATATTCTAGCACTGAGTAGGCATGTACAGATCGCTTCTGGGACCCAAAAATATCGAATTTTCGAGTGTTTTGAACCTGAATTTGGGATATAAACGGGTACAGAAGATGCATACACATATTGACTTTGGGCAGCTAAAATATCGATTTACATCATGTTTTAGGCCTGTATATTGAAAATACTCTAACACGGAGTATGCATGTACAGATGCCTTTTGGGACCCAAAAATATCGAATATTCGGGTGTTTTGAGACTGAATTTGAGATATAAACGGGTACAGAAGATGCATGCACATATCGACTTTGGGCACCAAAAATATCGATTTTCAGCTTGTTTTGGGCCTGTATTTTGAAAGTACTCTAACACGGAGTAGGCATGTACAGATTGCTTCTGGGACCCCAAAATATCAAATTTTCGGGGGTTTTGACCCTGAATTTGAGATATAAAAGGATACAGAAGATGCATGCAATTATCGACTATGGGCAGCTAAAATATCGATTTTCAGCATGTTTTGGGCATGTATTTTGAAAATACTCAAACACGGAGTAGGCATATACAGATAGCTTCTGGGACCCAAAAATATCGAATTTTCGGGTGTTTTGAGCCTAAATTTGAGATATAAACGGGTACAGAACATGCATGCTCATATTGACTTTGGGCACCCAAAATATCGATTTTTAGCATGTTCTGAGCCTCTATTTTAAAAACATTCTAGAACTGAGTAGGCATGTACAGATCGCTTCTGAGACCCAAAAATATTGAATTTTCGGGTGTTTTGAGCATGAATTTGAGATATAACCGGGTACAGAGAATGCATACACATATTGACTTTGTGCACCTAAAATATCAATTTTCAGCATGTTTTGGGCCTGTATTTTAAAAAACACTCTAACACGGAGTATGCATGTACAGATTGCTTCAGGGACACAAAAATATCGAATTTTCGGAGTTTTGAGCCTGAATTTGAGATATAAACGGGTACAGAGGATGCATGCACATATTGACTTTGGGCACCTAAAATATCGATTTTGAGCATGTTTTAGGCCTGTATTTTGAAAATACTCTAACACGGAGTAGGCATGTACAGATCGCTTCTGGGACCCAAAAATATTGAATTTTCGGGTGTTTTGAGCCTGAATTTGAGATATAACCGGATACAGAGAATGCATACACATATTGACTTTGTGCACCTAAAATACCAATTTTGAGCATGTTTTGGGCCTGTATTTTAAAAACACTCTAACACGGAGTATGCACGTACAGATCGCTTCTGGGACCCAAATAAATCGAATTTTCGGGGGTTTTCAGCCAGAATTTCTGATATAACCGGGTACAGAGGATGCATGCACATATCGACTCTTTGCACCAAAAATATCGATTTTGAGCATGTTTTGGGTCTGTATTGTGTAAATACTCTAACACGGAGTAGGCATGTACAGATCGCTTCAGGCACACAAAAATAACGGATTTTCGGGTGTTTTGAGCCTGAATTTGAGATATAAACGGGTACAGAAGATGCATGCACATATTGACTTTGGGCACCTAAAATATCGATTTTGAGCATGTTTTGGGCCTGTATTTTGAAAATACTCTAACACGGTATAGTAATGTACAGATCGCTTCTTGGACACAAAAATATCGATTTTTTGGGTGTTTTGAACCTGAATTAGGGATATACACGGGTACAGAAGATGCATACACATATTGACTTTGGGCACCTAATATATCGATTTTCAGCATGTTTTTGGCCTATATTTTAAAAACACTCTAACACGGAGTATGCACGTACAGATCGCTTCTGGGTCCCAAATAAATCGAATTTTCGGGGGTTTTGAGCCAGAATTTAGGATATAACCGGGTACAGAACATGCATGTACATATCGACTTTTTGCACCTAAAATATCGATTTTGAGCATGTTTTTGGTCTGTATCTTGAAAAACATTCTAGCAAGGAGTAGTCATGTACAGATCGCTTCTGGGACCCAAAAATATCGAATTTTCTGGTGTTTTGAACCTGAATTTGGGATATAGACGGGTACAGAAGATGCATACACATATTGACTTTGGGCACCTAAAATATAGATTTTCAGCATGTTTTGGATGTGTAATTTGAAAATACTTTGACACGGAGTAGGCATGTACAGATCGCTTCTGGGACACAAAAATATCGATTTTTGGGTGTTTTGAGCCTGAATTTGAGATATAAACGGGTACAGAAGATGCATGCACATATCGACTTTGGACACCTAAAATATCGATTTATAGCATGTTTTAAGCCTGTATTTTAAAAACATTCTAGCACTGAGTAGGCATGTGTAGATCGCTTAAGGGACCCCAAAATATCGAATTTTCGGAGTTTTGAGCCTGAATTTGAGATATAAACGGGTACAGAAGATGCATGCACATATCGACTTTTTGCACTTAAAATATCGATTTTGAGCATGTTTTGGGTCTGTATCTTGAAAACATTCTAGCAAAGAGTAGGCATGTACAGATCGCTTCTGGGACCCAAAAATATTGAATATTTTTGGTGTTTTGAGCCTGAATTTGAGATATAAACGGGTACTGAAGATGCAGGCACATATCGACTTTTTGCACCTAAAATATTGATTTTGAGCTTGTTTTGGGTCAATATCTTAAAAACATTCTAGTAAGGAGTAGGCATGTACAGATCGCTTCTGGGACCCAAAAATACCGAATTTTCGGGTGTTTTGAGCCTTATTTTGAGATATAAATGGATACTGAAGATGCATGCACATATCGACTTTTTGCACCTAATATATCTATTTTTAGCATGTTTTGGGTCTGTATCTTGAAAACATTCTAAGAAGGAGTAGGCATAGACATATCGCTTCTGGGACACAAAAATATCTAATTTTCGGGTGTTTTGAGCCAGAATTTGAGATATAAACGGGTACAAAAGATGTATGCACATATCGACTTTGGACACCTAAAATATCGAATTTTAGCATGTTTTAAGCCTATATTTTGAAAACATTCTAGCACTTAGTAGATATGTACAGATCTCTTCTGGGATCCAAAAATATCAAATTTTCGGGTGTTTTAAGCCTGAATTTGGGATATAAAAGGGTACAGAACATGTATGCACATATCGACTTTGGGCACCTAAAATATCGATTTTCAGCATGTTTTAGGCCTGTATTTTGAAAGTACTCTAACACGGAGTAGGCATGTACAGATTGCTTCTGGGACCCCAAAATATCAAATTTTCGGGGGTTTTGAGCCTGAATTTGAGATATAAAAGGGTACAGAAGATGCATTCACTTATCGACTATAGGCAGCTAAAATATCGATTTTCAGCATGTTTTGGGCATGTATTTTAAAAATACTCTAACACGGAGTAGGCATGTACAGATCGCGTCTGGGACCCAAAAATATCGAATTTTCGGGTGTTTTGAGCCTGAATTTGAGATGTAAACAGGTAATGAAGATGCATGCACATATCGACTCTTTGCACTTAAAATATTGATTTTGAGCATGTTTTGGGTCTGTATTTTGAAAATACTTTAACACGGAGTATGCACGTACAGATCGCTTCTGGGACCCAAATAAATCGAATTTTCGGGGGTTTTGAGCCAGAATTTGGGATATAAAAGGGTACAGAAGATGCATGCACATATCGACTTTTTGCACCTAAAATATCGATTTTGAGCATGTTTTGGGTCTGTATTTTAAAAACATTCTAGCACTGAGTAGGCATGTGCAGATCGCTTAAGGGACCTAAAAATATCGAATTTTTGGAGTTTTGAGCCTGAATTTGAGATATAAACGGATACAGAAGATGCATGCACATATCGACTTTGGGCACCTAAAACATCGATTTTGAGCATGTTTTGGGCCTGTATTTTAAAAATACTATAACACGGTGTAGACATGTACAGATCGCTTCTGGAACACAAAAATGTCGATTTTTTGGGTGTTTTGAGCCTGAATATGAGATATAAACGGGTACAGAAGATGCATGCACATATCGACTTTGGCACCCAAAATATCGATTTTTAGTATGTTTTGGGCGTATAATTTGAAAATATTCTAGCACTGAGTAGGCATGTACAGATCGCTTCTGGGACCCAAAAAAATCGAATTTTCGAGTGTTTTGAACCTGAATTTGGGATATAAACGGGTACAGAAGATGCATACACATATTGACTTTGGGCAGCTAAAATATCGATTTTCAGCATGTTTTGGGCATGTATTTTGAAAATACTCAAACACGGAGTAGGCATATACAGATAGCTTCTGGGACCCAAAAATATCGAATTTTCGGGTGTTTTGAGCCTAAATTTGAGATATAAACGGGTACAGAACATGCATGCTCATATTGACTTTGGGCACCCAAAATATCGATTTTTAGCATGTTCTGAGCCTCTATTTTAAAAACATTCTAGAACTGAGTAGGCATGTACAGATCGCTTCTGAGACCCAAAAATATTGAATTTTCGGGTGTTTTGAGCATGAATTTGAGATATAACCGGGTACAGAGAATGCATACACATATTGACTTTGAGCACCTAAAATATCAATTTTCAGCATGTTTTGGGCCTGTATTTTAAAAAACACTCTAACACGGAGTATGCATGTACAGATTGCTTCAGGGACACAAAAATATCGAATTTTCGGAGTTTTGAGCCTGAATTTGAGATATAAACGGGTACAGAGGATGCATGCACATATTGACTTTGGGCACCTAAAATATCGATTTTGAGCATGTTTTAGGCCTGTATTTTGAAAATACTCTAACACGGAGTAGGCATGTACAGATCGCTTCTGGGACCCAAAAATATTGAATTTTCGGGTGTTTTGAGCCTGAATTTGAGATATAACCGGATACAGAGAATGCATACACATATTGACTTTGTGCACCTAAAATACCAATTTTGAGCATGTTTTGGGCCTGTATTTTAAAAACACTCTAACACGGAGTATGCACGTACAGATCGCTTCTGGGACCCAAATAAATCGAATTTTCGGGGGTTTTCAGCCAGAATTTCTGATATAACCGGGTACAGAGGATGCATGCACATATCGACTTTTTGCACCTAAAATATCGATTTTGAGCATGTTTTGGGTCTGTATCTTGAAAAACATTCTAGCAAGGAGTAGGCATGTACAGATCGCTTCTGGGACCCAAAAATATCGAATTCTCTGGTGTATTGAACCTGAATTTGGGATATAGACGGGTACAGAAGATGCATGCACTTATCGACTATAGGCAGCTAAAATATCGATTTTCAGCATGTTTTGGGCTTGTATTTTAAAAATACTCTAACACGGAGTAGGCATGTACAGATCGCGTCTGGGACCCAAAAATATCGAATTTTAGGGTGTTTTGAGCCTGAATTTGTGATATAAACGGGTACAGAACATGAATGCACATATCGATTTTGGACACCTAAAATATCGATTTTTAGCATGTTTAGAGCCTATATTTTGAAAACATTCTAGCACTGAGTAGGCATGTACAGATCGCTTTTGGAACCCAAAAATATTGAATTTTCGGGTGTTTTGAGCCTGAATTTGATATGTAAACAGGTAATAAAGATGCATGCACATATCGACTCTTTGCACCAAAAATATCGATTTTGAGCATGTTTTGGGTCTGTATTGTGTAAATACTCTAACACGGAGTAGGCATGTACAGATCGCTTCAGGCACACAAAAATAACGGATTTTTGGGTGTTTTGAGCCTGAATTTGAGATATAAACGGGTACAGAAGATGCATGCACATATTGACTTTGGGCACCTAAAATATCGATTTTGAGCATGTTTTGGGCCTGTATTTTGAAAATACTCTAACACGGTATAGTAATGTACAGATCGCTTCTTGGACACAAAAATATCGATTTTTTGGGTGTTTTGAACCTGAATTAGGGATATACACGGGTACAGAAGATGCATACACATATTGACTTTGGGCACCTAATATATCGATTTTCAGCATGTTTTTGGCCTATATTTTAAAAACACTCTAACACGGAGTATGCACGTACAGATCGCTTCTGGGTCCCAAATAAATCGAATTTTCGGGGGTTTTGAGCCAGAATTTAGGATATAACCGGGTACAGAGGATGCATGTACATATCGACTTTTTGCACCTAAAATATCGATTTTGAGCATGTTTTTGGTCTGTATCTTGAAAAACATTCTAGCAAGGAGTAGTCATGTACAGATCGCTTCTGGGACCCAAAAATATCGAATTTTCTGTTGTTTTGAACCTGAATTTGGGATATAGACGGGTACAGAAGATGCATACACATATTGACTTTGGGCACCTAAAATATAGATTTTCAGCATGTTTTGGACGTGTAATTTGAAAATACTCTAACACGGAGTAGGCATGTACAGATCGCTTCTGGGACACAAAAATATCGATTTTTGGGTGTTTTGAGCCTGAATTTGAGATATAAACGGGTACAGAAGATGCATGCACATATCGACTTTGGACACCTAAAATATCGATTTATAGCATGTTTTAAGCCTGTATTTTAAAAACATTCTAGCACTGAGTAGGCATGTGTAGATCGCTTAAGGGACCCCAAAATATCGAATTTTCGGAGTTTTGAGCCTGAATTTGAGATATAAACGGGTACAGAAGATGCATGCACATATCGACTTTTTGCACTTAAAATATCGATTTTGAGCATGTTTTGGGTCTGTATCTTGAAAACATTCTAGCAAAGAGTAGGCATGTACAGATCGCTTCTGGGACCCAAAAATATTGAATATTTGGGTGTTTTGAGCCTGAATTTGAGATATAAACGGGTACTGAAGATGCAGGCACATATCGACTTTTTGCACCTAAAATATTGATTTTGAGCTTGTTTTGGGTCAATATCTTAAAAACATTCTAGTAAGGAGTAGGCATGTACAGATCGCTTCTGGGACCCAAAAATACCGAATTTTCGGGTGTTTTGAGCCTTATTTTGAGATATAAATGGATACTGAAGATGCATGCACATATCGACTTTTTGCACCTAATATATCTATTTTTAGCATGTTTTGGGTCTGTATCTTGAAAACATTCTAAGAAGGAGTAGGCATAGACATATCGCTTCTGGGACACAAAAATATCTAATTTTCGGGTGTTTTGAGCCAGAATTTGAGATATAAACGGGTACAAAAGATGTATGCACATATCGACTTTGGACACCTAAAATATCGAATTTTAGCATGTTTTAAGCCTATATTTTGAAAACATTCTAGCACTTAGTAGATATGTACAGATCTCTTCTGGGATCCAAAAATATCAAATTTTCGGGTGTTTTAAGCCTGAATTTGGGATATAAAAGGGTACAGAACATGCATGCACATATCGACTTTGGGCACCTAAAATATCGATTTTCAGCATGTTTTAGGCCTGTATTTTGAAAGTACTCTAACACGGAGTAGGCATGTACAGATTGCTTCTGGGACCCAAAAATATCAAATTTTCGGGGGTTTTGAGCCTGAATTTGAGATATAAAAGGGTACAGAAGATGCATTCACTTATCGACTATAGGCAGCTAAAATATCGATTTTCAGCATGTTTTGGGCATGTATTTTAAAAATACTCTAACACGGAGTAGGCAAGTACAGATCGCGTCTGGGACCCAAAAATATCGAATTTTCGGGTGTTTTGAGCCTGAATTTGAGATGTAAACAGGTAATGAAGATGCATGCACATATCGACTCTTTGCACTTAAAATATTGATTTTGAGCATGTTTTGGGTCTGTATTTTGAAAATACTTTAACACGGAGTATGCACGTACAGATCGCTTCTGGGACCCAAATAAATCGAATTTTCGGGGGTTTTGAGCCAGAATTTGGGATATAAACGGGTACAGAAGATGCATGCACATATCGACTTTTTGCACCTAAAATATCGATTTTGAGCATGTTTTCGGTCTGTATTTTAAAAACATTCTAGCACTGAGTAGGCATGTGCAGATCGCTTAAGGGACCTAAAAATATCGAATTTTTGGAGTTTTGAGCCTGAATTTGAGATATAAACGGATACAGAAGATGCATGCACATATCGACTTTGGGCACCTAAAACATCGATTTTGAGCATGTTTTGGGCCTGTATTTTAAAAATACTATAACACGGTGTAGACATGTACAGATCGCTTCTGGAACACAAAAATGTCGATTTTTTGGGTGTTTTGAGCCTGAATATGAGATATAAACGGGTACAGAAGATGCATGCACATATCGACTTTGGCACCCAAAATATCGATTTTTAGTATGTTTTGGGCGTATAATTTGAAAATATTCTAGCACTGAGTAGGCATGTACAGATCGCTTCTGGGACCCAAAAATATCGAATTTTCGAGTGTTTTGAACCTGAATTTGGGATATAAACGGGTACAGAAGATGCATACACATATTGACTTTGGGCAGCTAAAATATCGATTTACATCATGTTTTAGGCCTGTATATTGAAAATACTCTAACACGGAGTATGCATGTACAGATGCCTTTTGGGACCCAAAAATATCGAATATTCGGGTGTTTTGAGACTGAATTTGAGATATAAACGGGTACAGAAGATGCATGCACATATCGACTTTGGGCACCAAAAAAATCGATTTTGAGCATGTTTTGGGCCTGTATTTTTAAAACACTCTAACACGGAGTAGACACGTACAGATCACTTCTGGGACCCAAATAAATCGAATTTTCGGGTGTTCTGAGCCTGAATTTGAGATATGAACGGGTACAGAAGATGCATGCACATATCGACTTTGGGCACCAAAAATATCGATTTTGAGCATGTTTTGGGCCTGCATTTTGAAAATACTCTAACACGGTGTAGACATGTACAGATCGCTTCTGGAACACAGAAATATCGATTTTTCTGGTGTTTTGAGCATGAATTTGAGATATAAACGGGTACAGAAGATGCATACACATATTGACTTTGGGCACATAAAATATCGATTTTGAGTATGTTTTGGGCCTGTATTTTAAAAATACTCTAACACGGAGTAGACATGTACAGATCGCTTTTGGGACCCAAAAATATCGAATTTTGGGGTGTTTTGATCCTGAATTTAAGATATAAACGGGTACAGAAGATGCATACACTTATTGAATTTGGGCACCTAAAATATCGATTTGAGTATGTTTTGGGCCTGTATTCTAAAAATACTCTAACACGGAGTAGACATGTACAGATCGCTTTTGGGACCCAAAAACATCGAATTTTCGGGTGTTTTGACGATGAATTTAAGATATAAACGGGTACAGAAGATGCATGCACATATCGACTTTGGCACCCAAAATATCGATTTTTAGTATGTTTTTGGAGTATAATTTGAAAATATTCTAGCACTGAGTAGGCATGTACAGATCGCTTCTGGGACCCAAAAATATCGAATTTTCGGGGGTTTTGAGCCAGAATTTGGGATATAACCGGGTACAGAGGATGCATGCACATATCGACTTTTTGCACCTAAAATATCGATTTTAAGCATGTTTTGGGTCTGTATCTTGAAAACATTCTAGCAAGGAGTAGGCATGTACAAGTTGCTTCTGGGAACCAAAAATACCGAATTTTCTGGTGTTTTGAACCTGAATTTGGGATATAGATGGGTATAGAAGATGCATACACATATTGACTTTGGGCACCTAAAATATCGATTTTCAGCATGTTTTGGGCCTGTATTTTGAAAATACATTAACACGGAGTAGGCATGTACAGATCGCTTCTGGGACCCAAAAATATCGACATTTCGGGTGTTTTGAGCCTGAATTTGAGATATAAACGGGTACAGAAAATGCATGCACATATCGACTTTGGGCACCTAAAATATCGATTTTTAGCATGTTTTGGGCCTGTATTTTGAAAATACTCTAACACGGAGTATGCATGTACAGATCGCTTCTGGGACACAAAAATATCGATTTTTTGGGTGTTTTGAGCCTGAATTTGAGATATAAACGGGTACAGAAGATGCATGCACATATCGACTTTTTGCACTTAAAATATCAATTTTGAGCATGTTTTGGGTCTGTATCTTGAAAACATTCTAGCAAGAAGTAGGCAAGTACAGATTGCTTCTGGGACCCAAAAATATCGAATTTTCTGGTGTTTTGAACCAGAATTAGGGATAAACACGGATACAGAAGATGCATACACATATTGACTTTGGGCACATAAAATATCGATTTTCAGCATGTTTTGGCCCTGTATTTTAAAAACACTCTAACACGGAGTATGCACGTACAGATCGCTTCTGGGACCCAAAAACATTGAATTTTCGGTTGTTCTGAGCCTGAATTTGAGATATGAACAGGTACAGAAGATGCATGCATATATCGAATTCGGGCACCTAAAATATCGATTTTGAGCATGTTTTGGGCCTGTATTTTGAAAAATACTTAAACACGGTGTAGACATATACAGATCGCTTCTGGGACACAAAAATATCGATTTTTTGGGTGTTTTGAGCCTGAATTTGAGATATAAACGGGTACAGAAGATGCATGCACATATCGACTTTGGCACCCAAAAGATCGATTTTTAGTATGTTTTGGGCGTATAATTTGAAAATATTCTAGCACTGAGTAGGCATGTACAGATCGCTTCTAGGACCCAAAAATATCGAATTTTCGGGTGTTTTAAGCCGGAAATTGGGATATAACCGGGTACAGAGGATGCATGCACATATCGACTTTTCACACCTTAAATATCGATTTATAGCATGTTTTAAGCCTGTATTTTAAAAACATTCTAGCACTGAGTAGGCATGTCCAGATCGCTTAAGGGACCCAAAAATATCGAATTTTCGGAGTTTTGAGTCTGAATTTGAGATATAAACGGGTACAGAAGATGCATGCACATATCGACTTTGGGCACCTAAAATATCGATTTTGAGCATGCTTTGGGCTTTTATTTTAAAAATACAATAACACGGTGTAGACATGTACAGATCGCTTCTGTGACTCAAAAACATCGATTTTTTGGTTGTTTTGAGCCTGAATTTGAGATATAAACGGGTACAGAAGATGCATGCACATATCGACTTTTTGCACCTAAAATATCGATTTTGAGCATGTTTTAGGTCTGTATCTTAAAAAAATTCTAGCAAGGAGTAGGCATGTACAGATCGCTTCTGGGACCCAAAATTATCGAATTTTCGGGTGTTTTGAACCTGAATTTGGTATACAGACGGATACCGAAGATGCATGCACATATCGACTTTTTGCACCTAAAATATCGATTTTGAGCATGTTTTGGGCATGTATTTTGAAAATACTCTAACACGGAGTAGGCATGTACAGATCGCTTCGGGGACCCAAAAATATCGAATTTTCGGGTGTTTTGAGCCTGAATTTGAGATATAAACGGGTACAGAAGATGCATGCACATTTCGACTTTTTGCACCTAAAATATCGATTTTGAGCATGTTTTGGGTCTGTATCTTGAAAACATTCTAGCAAGAAGTAGGCATGTACAGATTGCTTCTGGGACCCAAAAATATCGAATTTTCGAGTGTTTTGAACCTGAATTTGGGATATAGACGGGTACAGAAGATGCGTACACATATTGACTTTGGGCAGCTAAAATATCGATTTTCTGCATGTTTTAGGCCTGTATTTTGAAAATACTCTAACACGGAGTAGACACGTACAGATCGCTTCTGGGACCCAAATAAATCGAATTTTCGGGTGTTCTGAGCCTGAATTTGAGATATGAACGGGTACAGAAGATGCATGCACATATTGACTTTGGGCACCTAAAATATAGATTTTCAGCATGTTTTGGGCTTGTATTTTGAAAATACATTAACACGGAGTAGACATGTACAGGTCGCTTCTGGGACCCATAAATATCGACTTTTCGGGTGTTTTGAGCCTGAATTTGAGATATAAACGGGTACAGAAGATGCATGCACATATCGACTTTGGGCACCTAAAATATCGATTTTGAGTATGTTTTGGGCCTGTATTTTGAAAATACTCTAACACGGAGTATGCATGTACAGATCGCTTCTGGGACACAAAAATATCGATTTTTTGGGTGTTTTGAGCCTGAATTTGAGATATAAACGGGTACAGAAGATGCATGCACATATCGACTTTTCACACCTAAAATATCGATTTATAGCATGTTTTAAGCCTGTATTTTAAAAACATTCTAGCACTGAGTAGGCATGACCAGATCGCTTAAGGGACCCAAAAATATCGAATTTTCGGAGTTTTGAGTCTGAATTTGAGATATAAACGGGTACAGAAGATGCATGCACATATCGACTTTGGGCACCCAAAATATCGATTTTGAGCATGTTTTGGGCCTGTATTTTGAAAATACTCAAACACGGTGTAGACATATACAGATCGCTTCTGGGACACAAAAATATCGATTTTTCTGGTGTTTTGAGCATGAATTTGAGATATAAACGGGTACAGAAGATGTTTGCACATATCGACTTTGGCACCCAAAATATCGATTTTTAGTATGTTTTGGGCGTATAATTTGAAAATATTCTAGCACTGTGTAGGCATGTACAGATCGCTTCTGGGACCCAAAAATATCGAATTTTCGGATGTTTTGAGCCAGTAATTGGGATATAACCGGGTACAGAGGATGCATGCACATATCGACTTTTTGCACCTAAAATATCGATTTTGAGCAGGTTTTGGGTCTGTATCTTGATAAAATTCTAGCAAGAAGTAGGCATGTACAGATTGCTTCTGGGACCCAAAAATATCGATTTTTTGGGTGTTTTGAGCCTAAATTTGAGATATAAACGGGTACAGAAGATGCATGCACATATCGACTTTGGCACCCAAAATATCGATTTTTAGTATGTTTTGGGCGTATAATTTGAAAATATTCTAGCACTGAGTAGGCATGTACAGATCGCTTCTAGGACCCAAAAATATCGAATTTTCGGGTGTTTTAAGCCAGAAATTGGGATATAACCGGGTACAGAGGATGCATGCACATATCGACTTTTCACACCTTAAATATCGATTTATAGCATGTTTTAAGCCTGTATTTTAAAAACATTCTAGCACTGAGTAGGCATGTCCAGATCGCTTAAGGGACCCAAAAATATCGAATTTTCGGAGTTTTGAGTCTGAATTTGAGATATAAACGGGTACAGAAGATGCATGCACATATCGACTTTGGGCACCCAAAATATCGATTTTGAGCATGTTTTGGGCCTGTATTTTTAAAATACTCTAACACTGAGTAGACACGTACAGATCGCTTCTGGGACCCAAATAAATCGAATTTTCGGGTGTTCTGAGCCTGAATTTGAGATATGAACGGGTACAGAAGATGCATGCACATATCGACTTTGGGCACCTAAAATATCGATTTTGAGCATGCTTTGGGCTTGTATTTTAAAAATACTATAACACGGTGTAGACATGTACAGATCGCTTCAGGGACACAAAAATATCGATTTTTTGGGTGTTTTGAGCCTGAATTTGAGATATAAACGGGTACAGAAGATGCATGCACATATCGACTTTTTGCACCTAAAATATCGATTTTGAGCATGTTTTAGGTCTGTATCTTAAAAAAATTCTAGCAAGGAGTAGGCATGTACAGATCGCTTCGGGGACCCAAAAATATCGAATTTTCGGGTGTTTTGAGCCTGAATTTGAGATATAAATGGGTACAGAAGATGCATGCACATTTTGACTTTTTGCACCTAAAATATCGATTTTGAGCATGTTTTGGGTCTTTATCTTGAAAACATTTTAGCAAGAAGTAGGCATGTACAGATTGCTTCTGGGACCCAAAAATATCGAATTTTCGAGTGTTTTGAACCAGAATTTGGGATATAGACGGGTACAGAAGATGCGTACACATATTGACTTTGGGCAGCTAAAATATCGATTTTCTGCATGTTTTAGGCCTGTATTTTGAAAATACTCTAACACGGAGTAGACACGTACAGATCGCTTCTGGGACCCAAATAAATCGAATTTTCGGGTGTTCTGAGCCTGAATTTGAGATATGAACGGGTACAGAAGATGCATGCACATATTGACTTTGGGCACCTAAAATATAGATTTTCAGCATGATTGGGCCTGTATTTTGAAAATACATTAACACGGAGTAGGCATGTACAGGTCGCTTCTGGGACCCATAAATATCGACTTTTCGGGTGTTTTGAGCCTGAATTTGAGATATAAACGGGTACAGAAGATGCATGCACATATCGACTTTGGGCACCTAAAATATCGATTTTGAGTATGTTTTGGGCCTGTATTTTGAAAATACTCTAACACGGAGTATGCATGTACAGATCGCTTCTGGGACACAAAAATATCGATTTTTTGGGTGTTTTGAGCCTGAATTTGAGATATAAACGGGTACAGAAGATGCATGCACATATCGACTTTTCACACCTAAAATATCGATTTATAGCATGTTTAAAGCCTGTATTTTAAAAACATTCTAGCACTGAGTAGGCATGTCCAGATCGCTTAAGGGACCCAAGAAATATCGAATTTTCGGAGTTTTGAGTCTGAATTTGAGATATAAACGGGTACAGAAGATGCATGCACATATCGAATTTGGGCACCCAAAATATTGATTTTGAGCATGTTTTGGGCCTGTATTTTGAAAATACTCAAACACGGTGTAGACATATACAGATCGCTTCTGGGACACGAAAATATCGATTTTTTGGGTGTTTTGAGCCTGAATTTGAGATATGAACGGGTACATAAGATGCATGCACATATCGACTTTGGCACCCAAAATATCGATTTTTAGTATGTTTTGGGCGTATAATTTGAAAATATTCTAGCACTGAATAGGCATGTACAGAACGCTTCTGGGACCCAAAAATATCGAATTTTCGGGTGTTTTGAGCCAGAAATTGGGATATAACCGGGTACAGAGGATGCATGCACATATCGACTTTTTGCACCTAAAATATCGATTTTGAGCATGTTTTGGGTCTGTATCTTGATAAAATTCTAGCAAGAAGTAGGCATGTACAGATTGCTTCTGGGACCCGAAAATATCGATTTTTTGGGTGTTTTGAGCCTGAATTTGAGATATAAACGGGTACAGAAGATGCATGCACATATCGACTTTGGACACCTAAAATATCGATTTATAGCATGTTTTGGGCCTGTATTTTAAAAATATTCTAGCACTGAGTAGGCATGTGCAGATTGCTTAAGGGACCCAAAAATATCTAATTTTCGGAGTTTTGAGCCTGAATTTCAGATATAAACGGGTACAGAAGATGCATGCACATATCGACTTTTTGCACTTAAAATATCGATTTTTAGCATGTTTTGGGTCTGTATCTTGAAAACATTCTAGCAAGGAGTAGGCATGTACAGATTGCTTCTGGGACACTAAAATATCGAATTTTCTGGTGTTTTGAACCTGAATTAGGGATATACACGGGTACAGAAGATGCATACACATATTGACTTTAGGCACATAAAATATCGATTTTCAGCATGTTTTGGGCCTGTATTTTAAAAATACTCTAACACGGAGTATGCATGTACAGATGGCTTTTGGGACCCAAAAATATCGAATATTCGGGTGTTTTGAGTCTGAATTTGAGATATGAACGGGTACAGAAGATGCATGCACATATCGACTTTTAGCACTTAAAATATCGATTTTGAGCAAGTTTTGGGTCTGTATATTGAAAACATTCTAGCAAGGAGTAGGCATATACAGATCGCTTCTGGGACACAAAAATATCGATTTTTTGGGTGTTTTGAGCCTGAATTTGAGATATAAACGGGTACAGAAGATGCATGCACATATCGACTTTTTGCACCAAAAATATCGATTTTAAGCATGTTTTGGGTCTGTATCTTGAAAACTTTCTAGCAAGAAGTAGGCATGTACAGATTGCTTCTGGGACCCAAAAATATCGAATTTTCGAGTGTTTTGAACCTGAATTTGGGATATAGACGGGTACAGAAGATGCATACACATATTGACTTTGGGCAGCTAAAATATCGATTTTCTGCATGTTTTAGGCCTGTATTTTGAAATTACTCTAACACGGAGTAGACACGAACAGATCGCTATTTGGGACACAAATAAATCGAACTTTCGGGTGTTCTGAGCCTGAATTTGAGATATGAACGGGTACAGAAGATGCATGCACATATTGACTTAGGGCACTTAAAATATAGATTTTCAGCATGTTTTGGGCCTGTATTTTGAAAATACATTAACACGGAGTAGGCATGTACAGGTCGCTTCTGGGACCCAAAAATATCGACTTTTCGGGTGTTTTGAGCCTGAATTTGAGATATAAACGGGTACAGTAGATGCATGCACATATCGACTTTGGGCACCTAAAATATCGATTTTGAGTATGTTTTGGGCCTGTATTTTGAAAATACTCTAACACGGAGTATGCATGTACAGATTGCTTCTGGGACACAAAAATATCGATTTTTTGGGTGTTTTGAGCCTGAATTTGAGATATAAACGGGTACAGAAGATGCATGCACATATCGACTTTTCACACCTTAAATATCGATTTATAGCATGTTTTAAGCCTGTATTTTAAAAACATTCTCGCACTGAGTAGGCATGTGCAGATCGCTTAAGGAACCCAAAAATATCGAATTTTCGGAGTTTTGAGCCTGAATTTGAGATATAAACGGGTACAGAAGATGCATGCACATATCGACTTTGGGCACCCAAAATATCGATTTTGAGCATGTTTTATGCCTGTATTTTTAAAATACTCTAACACTGAGTAGACACGTACAGATCGCTTGAGGAACCCAAATAAATCGAATTTTCGGGAGTTCTGAGCCTGAATTTGAGATATGAACGGGTACAGAAGATGCATGCACATATCGACTTTGGGCACCTAAAATATCGATTTTGAGCATGTTTTGGGCTTGTATTTTAAAAATACTATAACACGGTATAGACATGTACAGATCGCTTCTGGGACACAAAAATATCGATTTTTTGGGTTTTTTGAGTCTGAATTTGAGATATAAACGGGTACAGAAGATGCATGCACATATCGACTTTTTGCACATAAAATATCGATTTTGAGCATGTTTTGGTTCTGTATCATGAAAACTTTCTAGCAAGAAGAAGGCATGTACAGATTGCTTCTGAGACTCAAAAATATCGAATTTTCGAGTGTTTTGAACCTGAATTTGGGATATAGACGGGTACAGAAGATGCATACACATATTGACTTTGGGCAGCTAAAATATCGATTTACAGCATGTTTTAGGCCTGTATTTTAAAAATACTCTAACACGGAGTATGCATGTACAGATGGCTTTTGGGACCCAAAAATATCGAATATTCGGGTGTTTTGAGTCTGAATTTGAGATATAAACGGGTACAGAAGATGCATGCACATATCGACTTTTAGCACTTAAAATATCGATTTTGAGCAAGTTTTGGGTCTGTATATTGAAAACATTCTAGCAAGGAGTAGGCATGTACAGATCGCTTCTGGGACCCAAAAATATCGAATTTTCGGGTGTTTTGAACCTGAATTTGGGATATAGACGGGTACAGAAGATGCATACACATATTGACTTTGGGCAGCTAAAATATCGATTTTAAGCATGTTTTGAGCCTGTATTTTTAAAATACTCTAACACGGAGTAGACACGTACAGATCGCTTCTGGGACCCAAATAAATCGAATTTTCGGTTGTTCCGAGCCTGATTTTGAGATATGAACGGGAACAGAAGATGCATGCACATATCGACTTCGGACACCTAAAATATCGATTTTGAGCATGTTTTTGGCCTGTATTTTGAAAATACTCAAACACGGTGTAGACATGAACAGATCGCTTCTGGGACACAAAAATATCGATTTTTTGGGTGTTTTGAGCCTGAATTTGAGATATAAACGGGTACAGAAGATGCATGCACATATCGACTTTGGAACCCAAAATATCGATTTTTAGTATGTTTTGGGCGTTTAATTTGAAAATATTCTAGCACTGAGTAGGCATGTACAGATCGCTTCTGGGACCCAAAAATATCGAATTTTCGGGTGTTTTGAGCCAGAAATTGGGATATAACCGGGTACAGAGGATGCATGCACATATCGACTTTTTGCACCTAAAATATCGATTTTGAGCATGTTTTGGGTCTGTATCTTGAAAAAATTCTAGCAAGGAGTAGGCATGTACAGATTGCTTCTGGGATCCAAAATTATCGAATTTTTGGGTGTTTTGAACCTGAATTTGGGATATAGACGGATACCGAAAATGCATGCACATATCGACTTTTTGCACCTAAAATATCGATTTTAAGCATGTTTTCGGCCTGTATTTTGAAAATACTCTAACACGGAGTAGGCATGTACAGATCGCTTCGGGGACCCAAATATATCGACTTTTCGGGTGTTTTGAGCCTGAATTTGAGATATAAACGGGTACAGATAATGCATGCACATTTCGACTTTGGGCACCTAAAATATAGATTTTCAGCATGTTTTGGGCCTGTATTTTGAAAATACATTAACACGGAGTAGGCATGTACAGATCGCTTCTGGAACCCAAATAAATCGAATTTTAGGGTGTTCTGAGCCTGAATTTGAGATATGAACGGATACAGAAGATGCATGCACATATCGACTTTGGGCACCCAAAATATCGATTTTAAGCATGTTTTGAGCCTGTATTTTTAAAATACTCTAACACGGAGTAGACACGTACAGATCGCTTCTGGGACCCAAATAAATCGAATTTTCGGTTGTTCTGAGCCTGATTTTGAGATATGAACGTGAACAGAAGATGCATGCACATATAGACTTCGGACACCTAAAATATCGATTTAGAGCATGTTTTTGGCCTGTATTTTGAAAATACTCAAACACGGTGTAGACATGTACAGATCGCTTCTGGGACACAAAAATATCGGTTTTTTGGGTGTTTTGAGCCTGAATTTGAGATATAAACGGGTACAGAAGATGCATGCACATATCGACTTTGGAACCCAAAATATCGATTTTTAGTATGTTTTGGGCGTTTAATTTGAAAATATTCTAGCACTGAGTAGGCATGTACAGATCGCTTCTGGGACCCAAAAATATCGATTTTTCAGGTGTTTTGAGCCAGAAATTGGGATATAACCGGGTACAGAGGATGCATGCACATATCGACTTTTTGCACCTAAAATATCGATTTTGAGCATGTTTTGGGTATGTATCTTGAAAAAATTCTAGCAAGGAGTAGGCTTGTACAGATCGCTTCTGGGATCCAAAATTATCGAATTTTCGGGTGTTTTGAACCTGAATTTGGGATATAGACGGATACCGAAAATGCATGCACATATCGACTTTTTGCACCTAAAATATCGATTTTGAGCATGTTTTCGGCCTGTATTTTGAAAATACTCTAACACGGAGTAGGCATGTACAGATCGCTTCTGGGACCCAAATATATCGACTTTTCGGGTGTTTTGAGCCTGAATTTGAGATATAAACGGGTACAGATAATGCATGCACATTTCGACTTTGGGCACCTAAAATATAGATTTTCAGCATGTTTTGGGCCTGTATTTTGAAAATACATTAACACGGAGTAGGCATGTACAGATCGCTTCTGGAACCCAAATAAATCGAATTTTAGGGTGTTTTGAGCATGAATTTGAGATATAAACGGGTACAGAAGATGCATGCACATATCGACTTTGGCACCCAAAATATCGATTTTTAGTATGTTTTGGGCGTATAATTTGAAAATATTCTAGCACTGAGTAGGCATGTACAGATCGCTTCTAGGACCCAAAAATATCGAATTTTCGGGTGTTTTAAGCCAGAAATTGGGATATAACCGGGTACAGAGGATGCATGCACATATCGACTTTTCACACCTTAAATATCGATTTATAGCATGTTTTAAGCCTGTATTTTAAAAACATTCTAGCACTGAGTAGGCATGTCCAGATCGCTTAAGGGACCCAAAAATATCGAATTTTCGGAGTTTTGAGTCTGAATTTGAGATATAAACGGGTACAGAAGATGCATGCACATATCGACTTTGGGCACCCAAAATATCGATTTTGAGCATGTTTTGGGCCTGTATTTTTAAAATACTCTAACACTGAGTAGACACGTACAGATCGCTTCTGGGACCCAAATAAATCGAATTTTCGGGTGTTCTGAGCGTGAATTTGAGATATGAACGGGTACAGAAGATGCATGCACATATCGACTTTGGGCACCTAAAATATCGATTTTGAGCATGCTTTGGGCTTGTATTTTAAAAATACTATAACACGGTGTAGACATGTACAGATCGCTTCAGGGACACAAAAATATCGATTTTTTGGGTGTTTTGAGCCTGAATTTGAGATATAAACGGGTACAGAAGATGCATGCACATATCGACTTTTTGCACCTAAAATATCGATTTTGAGCATGTTTTAGGTCTGTATCTTAAAAAAATTCTAGCAAGGAGTAGGCATGTACAGATCGCTTCGGGGACCCAAAAATATCGAATTTTCGGGTGTTTTGAGCCTGAATTTGAGATATAAACGGGTACAGAAGATGCATGCACATTTCGACTTTTTGCACCTAAAATATCGATTTTGAGCATGTTTTGGGTCTGTATCTTGAAAACATTTTAGCAAGAAGTAGGCATGTACAGATTGCTTCTGGGACCCAAAAATATCGAATTTTCGAGTGTTTTGAACCTGAATTTGGGATATAGACGGGTACAGAAGATGCGTACACATATTGACTTTGGGCAGCTAAAATATCGATTTTCTGCATGTTTTAGGCCTGTATTTTGAAAATACTCTAACACGAAGTAGACACGTACAGATCGCTTCTGGGACCCAAATAAATCGAATTTTCGGGTGTTCTGAGCCTGAATTTGAGATATGAACGGGTACAGAAGATGCATGCACATATTGACTTTGGGCACCTAAAATATAGATTTTCAGCATGTTTTGGGCCTGTATTTTGAAAATACATTAACACGGAGTAGGCATGTACAGGTCGCTTCTGGGACCCATAAATATCGACTTTTCGGGTGTTTTGAGCCTGAATTTGAGATATAAACGGGTACAAAAGATGCATGCACATATCGACTTTGGGCACCTAAAATATCGATTTTGAGTATGTTTTGGGCCTGTATTTTGAAAATACTCTAACACGGAGTATGCATGTACAGATCGCTTCTGGGACACAAAAATATCGATTTTTTGGGTGTTTTGAGCCTGAATTTGAGATATAAACGGGTACAGAAGATGCATGCACATATCGACTTTTCACACCTAAAATATCGATTTATAGCATGTTTTAAGCCTGTATTTTAAAAACATTCTAGCACTGAGTAGGCATGTCCAGATCGCTTAAGGGACCCAAGAAATATCGAATTTTCGGAGTTTTGAGTCTGAATTTGAGATATAAACGGGTACAGAAGATGCATGCACATATCGAATTTGGGCACCCAAAATATCGATTTTGAGCATGTTTTGGGCCTGTAATTTGAAAATACTCAAACACGGTGTAGACATATACAGATCGCTTCTGGGACACAAAAATATCGATTTTTTGGGTGTTTTGAGCCTGAATTTGAGATATAAACGGGTACAGAAGATGCATGCACATATCGACTTTGGCACCCAAAATATCGATTTTTAGTATGTTTTGGGCGTATAATTTGAAAATATTCTAGCACTGAATAGGCATGTACAGAACGCTTCTGGGACCCAAAAATATCGAATTTTCGGGTGTTTTGAGCCAGAAATTGGGATATAACCGGGTACAGAGGATACATGCACATATCGACTTTTTGCACCTAAAATATCGATTTTGAGCATGTTTTGGGTCTGTATCTTGATAAAATTCTAGCAAGAAGTAGGCATGTACAGATTGCTTCTGGGACCCGAAAATATCGATTTTTTGGGTGTTTTGAGCCTGAATTTGAGATATAAACGGGTACAGAAGATGCATGCACATATCGACTTTGGACACCTAAAATATCGATTTATAGCATGTTTTGGGCCTGTATTTTAAAAATATTCTAGCACTGAGTAGGCATGTGCAGATTGCTTAAGGGACCCAAAAATATCTAATTTTCGGAGTTTTGAGCCTGAATTTGAGATATAAACGGGTACAGAAGATGCATGCACATATCGACTTTTTGCACTTAAAATATCGATTTTTAGCATGTTTTGGGTCTGTATCTTGAAAACATTCTAGCAAGGAGTAGGCATGTACAGATTGCTTCTGGGACACTAAAATTTCGAATTTTCTGGTGTTTTGAACCTGAATTAGGGATATACACGGGTACAGAAGATGCATACACATATTGACTTTAGGCACATAAAATATCGATTTTCAGCATGTTTTGGGCCTGTATTTTAAAAACACTCTAACACGGAGTATGCACGTACAGATCGCTTCTGGGACCCAAAAATATTGAATTTTCGGGTGTTTTGAGCCTGAATTTGAGATATAAACGGGTACAGAAGATGCATGCACATATCGACTTTGGGCACCTAAAATATCGATTTGAGTATGTTTTGGGCCTGTATTCTAAAAATACTATAACACGGTGTAGACATGTACAGATCGCTTCTGGGACACAAATATATCGATTTTTTGGGTGTTTTGAGCCTGAATTTGAGATATAAACGGGTACAGAAGATGCATGCACATATCGACTTTTTGCACCTAAAATATCGATTTTGAGCATGTTTTAGGTCTGTATCTTAAAAAAATTCTAGCAAGGAGTAGGCATGTACAGATCGCTTCTGGGACACAAAATTATCGAATTTTCGGGTGTTTTGAACCTGAATTTGGGATACAGACGGATACCGAAGATGCATGCACAAATCGACTTTTTGCACCTAAAATATCGATTTTGAGCATGTTTTGGGCATGTATTTTGAAAATACTCTAACACGGAGTAGGCATGTACAGATCGCTTCGGGGACCCAAAAATATCGAATTTTCGGGTGTTTTGAGCCTGAATTTGAGATATAAACGGGTACAGAAGATGCATGCACATTTCGACTTTTTGCACCTAAAATATCGATTTTGAGCATGTTTTGGGTCTGTATCTTGAAAACATTCTAGCAAGAAGTAGGCATGTACAGATTGCTTCTGGGACACAAAAAAATCGAATTTTCGAGTGTTTTGAACCTGAATTTGGGATATAGACGGGTACAGAAGATGCGTACACATATTGACTTTGGGCAGCTAAAATATCGATTTTCTGCATGTTTTAGGCCTGTATTTTGAAAATACTCTAACACGGAGTAGACACCTACAGATCGCTTCGGGGACCCAAAAAAATCGAATTTTCGGGTGTTTTGAGCCAAAAATTGGGATATAACCGGGTACAGAGGATGCATGCACATATCGACTTTTTGCACCTAAAATATCGATTTTGAGCATGTTTTAGGTCTGTATCTTAAAAAAATTCTAGCAAGGAGTAGGCATGTACAGATCGCTTCTGGGACCCAAAATTATCGAATTTTCGGGTGTTTTGAACCTGAATTTGGGATATAGACGGATACCGAAGATGCATGCACATATCGACTTTTTGCACCTAAAATATCGATTTTGAACATGTTTTGGGCATGTATTTTGAAAATACATTAACGTGGAGTAGGCATGTACAGGTCGCTTCTGTGACCCATAAATATCGACTTTTCGGGTGTTTTGAGCCTGAATTTGAGATATAAACGGGTACAGAAGATGCATGCACATATCGACTTTGGGCACCTAAAATATCGATTTTGAGTATGTTTTGGGCCTGTATTTTGAAAATACTCTAACACGGAGTATGCATGTACAGATCGCTTCTGGGACACAAAAATATCGATTTTTTGGGTGTTTTGAGCCTGAATTTGAGATATAAACGGGTACAGAAGATGCATGCACATATCGACTTTTCACACCTAAAATATCGATTTATAGCATGTTTTAAGCCTGTATTTTAAAAACATTCTAGCACTGAGTAGGCATGTCCAGATCGCTTAAATGACCCAAAAATATCGAATTTTCGGAGTTTTGAGTCTGAATTTGAGATATAAACGGGTACAGAAGATGCATGCACATATCGACTTTGGGCACCCAAAATATCGATTTTGAGCATGTTTTCGGCCTGTATTTTTAAAATACTCTAACACTGACTAGACACGTACAGATCGCTTCTGGAACCCAAGTAAATCGAATTTTAGGGTGTTCTGAGCCTGAATTTGAGATATGAACGGATACAGAAGATGCATGCACATATCGACTTTGGGCACCTAAAATATCGATTTTCGGCATGTTTTGGGCCTGTATTTTGAAAATACTCAAACACGGAGTAGGCATGTACAGATCGCTTCTGGGACACAAAAATATCGATTTTTTGGCTGTTTTGAGCATGAATTTGAGATATAAACGGGTACAGAAGATGCATGCACATATCGACTTTGGCACCCAAAATATCGATTTTGAGCATGTTTTGGGTCTGTATCTTGAAAACTTTCTAGCAAGAAGTAGGCATGTACAGATTGCTTCTGGGACCCAAAAATATCGAATTTTCGAGTGTTTTGAACCTGAATTTGGGATATAGACGGATACCGAAGATGCATGCACATATCGACTTTTTGCACCTAAAATATCGATTTTGAGCATGTTTTGGGTCTGTATCTTGAAAACATTCTAGCAAGAAGTAGGCATGTACAGATTGCTTCTAGGTCCCAAAAATATCGAATTTTCGAGTGTTTTGAACCAGAATTTGGGATATAGACGGGTACAGAAGATGCATACACATATTGACTTTGGGCAGCTAAAATATCGATTTTCTGCATGTTTTAGGCTTGTATTTTAAAAATACTCTAACACGGAGTATGCATGTACACATTGCTTTTGGGACCCAAAAATATCGAATATTCGGGTGTTTTGAGTCTGAATTTGAGATATAAACGGGTACAGAAGATGCATGCACATATCGACTTTGGGCACCCAAAATATCGATTTTGAGCATGTTTTGGGCCTGAATTTTTAAAATACTCTAACACTGAATAGACACGTACAGATCCCTTCTAGGACCCAAAAATATCGAATTTCCGAGTGTTCTGAGCCTGAATTTGAGATATGAAAGGGTACAGAAGATGCATGCACATATCGACTTTGGGCACCTAAAATATCGATTTTGAGCATGTTTTGGGCTTGTAATTTAAAAATACTATAACACGGTATAGACATGTACAGATCGCTTCTGGGACACAAAAATATCGATTTTTTGGGTTTTTTGAGTCTGAATTTGAGATATAAACGGGTACAGAAGATGCATGCACATATCGACTTTTTGCACATAAAATATCGATTTTGAGCATGTTTTGGTTCTGTATCATGAAAACTTTCTAGCAAGAAGAAGGCATGTACAGATTGCTTCTGAGACTCAAAAATATCGAATTTTCGAGTGTTTTGAACCTGAATTTGGGATATAGACGCGTACAGAAGATGCATACACATATTGACTTTGGGCAGCTAAAATATCGATTTACAGCATGTTTTAGGCCTGTATTTTAAAAATACTCTAACACGGAGTATGCATGTACAGATGGCTTTTGGGACCCAAAAATATCGAATATTCGGGTGTTTTGAGTCTGAATTTGAGATATGAACGGGTACAGAAGATGCATGCACATATCGACTTTTAGCACTTAAAATATCGATTTTGAGCAAGTTTTGGGTCTGTATATTGAAAACATTCTAGCAAGGAGTAGGCATATACAGATCGCTTCTGGGACACAAAAATATCGATTTTTTGGGTGTTTTGAGCCTGAATTTGAGATATAAACGGGTACAGAAGATGCATGCACATATCGACTTTTTGCACCAAAAATATCGATTTTGAGCATGTTTTGGGTCTGTATCTTGAAAACTTTCTAGCAAGAAGTAGGCATGTACAGATTGCTTCTGGGACCCAAAAATATCGAATTTTCGAGTGTTTTGAACCTGAATTTGGGATATAGACGGGTACAGAAGATGCATACACATATTGACTTTGGGCAGCTAAAATATCGATTTTCTGCATGTTTTAGGCCTGTATTTTGAAATTACTCTAACACGGAGTAGACACGTACAGATCGCTATTTGGGACCCAAATAAATCGAACTTTCGGGTGTTCTGAGCCTGAATTTGAGATATGAACGGGTACAGAAGATGCATGCACATATTGACTTAGGGCACTTAAAATATAGATTTTCAGCATGTTTTGGGCCTGTATTTTGAAAATACATTAACACGGAGTAGGCATGTACAGGTCGCTTCTGGGACCCAAAAATATCGACTTTTCGGGTGTTTTGAGCCTGAATTTGAGATATAAACGGGTACAGTAGATGCATGCACATATCGACTTTGGGCACCTAAAATATCGATTTTGAGTATGTTTTGGGCCTGTATTTTGAAAATACTCTAACACGGAGTATGCATGTACAGATCGCTTCTGGGACACAAAAATATCGATTTTTTGGGTTTTTTGAGTCTGAATTTGAGATATAAACGGGTACAGAAGATGCATGCACATATCGACTTTTTGCACATAAAATATCGATTTTGAGCATGTTTTAAGCCTGTATTTTAAAAACATTCTCGCACTGAGTAGGCATGTGCAGATCGCTTAAGGAACCCAAAAATATCGAATTTTCGGAGTTTTGAGCCTGAATTTGAGATATAAACGGGTACAGAAGATGCATGCACATATCGACTTTGGGCACCTAAAATATCGAT
The DNA here is from genome assembly GCA_033782935.1 of Petrolisthes cinctipes. Classification (NCBI taxonomy): domain Eukaryota; kingdom Metazoa; phylum Arthropoda; class Malacostraca; order Decapoda; family Porcellanidae; genus Petrolisthes; species Petrolisthes cinctipes. The sequence goes on from JAWQEG010000167.1 coordinate 1,853,526, forward strand.
TTTGAGCATGTTTTGGGCTTGTATTTTAAAAATACTATAACACGGTATAGACATGTACAGATCGCTTCTGGGACACAAAAATATCGATTTTTTGGGTTTTTTGAGTCTGAATTTGAGATATAAACGGGTACAGAAGATGCATGCACATATCGACTTTTTGCACATAAAATATCGATTTTGAGCATGTTTTGGTTCTGTATCATGAAAACTTTCTAGCAAGAAGAAGGCATGTACAGATTGCTTCTGAGACTCAAAAATATCGAATTTTCGAGTGTTTTGAACCTTAATTTGGGATATAGACGGGTACAGAAGATGCATACACATATTGACTTTGGGCAGCTAAAATATCGATTTACAGCATGTTTTAGACCTGTATTTTAAAAATACTCTAACACGGAGTATGCATGTACAGATGGCTTTTGGGACCCAAAAATATCGAATATTCGGGTGTTTTGAGTCTGAATTTGAGATATGAACGGGTACAGAAGATGCATGCACATATCGACTTTTAGCACTTAAAATATCGATTTTGAGCAAGTTTTGGGTCTGTATATTGAAAACATTCTAGCAAGGAGTAGGCATATACAGATCGCTTCTGGGACACAAAAATATCGATTTTTTGGGTGTTTTGAGCCTGAATTTGAGATATAAACGGGTACAGAAGATGCATGCACATATCGACTTTTCACACCTTAAATATCGATTTATAGCATGTTTTAAGCCTGTATTTTAAAAACATTCTCGCACTGAGTAGGCATGTGCAGATCGCTTAAGGAACCCAAAAATATCGAATTTTCGGAGTTTTGAGCCTGAATTTGAGATATAAACGGGTACAGAAGATGCATGCACATATCGACTTTGGGCACCCAAAATATCGATTTTGAGCATGTTTTATGCCTGTATTTTTAAAATACTCTAACACTGAGTAGACACGTACAGATCGCTTCTGGAACCCAAATAAATCGAATTTTCGGGTGTTCTGAGCCTGAATTTGAGATATGAACGGGTACAGAAGATGCATGCACATATCGACTTTGGGCACCTAAAATATCGATTTTGAGCATGTTTTGGGCTTGTATTTTAAAAATACTATAACACGGTATAGACATGTACAGATCGCTTCTGGGACACAAAAATATCGATTTTTTGGGTTTTTTGAGTCTGAATTTGAGATATAAACGAGTACAGAAGATGCATGCACATATCGACTTTTTGCACATAAAATATCGATTTTGAGCATGTTTTGGGTCTGTATCATGAAAACTTTCTAGCAAGAAGAATGCATGTACAGATTGCTTCTGAGACTCAAAAATATCGAATTTTCGAGTGTTTTGAACCTGAATTTGGGATATAGACGGGTACAGAAGATGCATACACATATTGACTTTGGGCAGCTAAAATATCGATTTACAGCATGTTTTAGGCCTGTATTTTAAAAATTCTCTAACACGGAGTATGCATGTACAGATGGCTTTTGGGACCCAAAAATATCGAATATTCGGGTGTTTTGAGTCTGAATTTGAGATATGAACGGGTACAGAAGATGCATGCACATATCGACTTTTAGCACTTAAAATATTGATTTTGAGCAAGTTTTGGGTCTGTATATTGAAAACATTCTAGCAAGGAGTAGGCATGTACAGATTGCTTCTGGGACCCAAAAATATCGAATTTTCTGGTGTTTTGAACCTGAATTTGGGATATAGACGGGTACAGAAGATGCATACACATATTGACTTTGGGCAGCTAAAATATCGATTTACAGCATGTTTTAGGCCTGTATTTTAAAAATACTCTAACACGGAATATGCATGTACAGATGGATTTTGGGACCCAAAAATATCGAATATTCGGGTGTTTTGAGTCTGAATTTGAGATATAAACGGGTACAGAAGATGCATGCACATATCGACTTTGGGCACCCAAAATATCGATTTTAAGCATGTTTTGAGCCTGTATTTTTAAAATACTCTAACACGGAGTAGACACGTACAGATCGCTTCTGGGACCCAAATAAATCGAATTTTCGGTTGTTCTGAGCCTGATTTTGAGATATGAACGGGAACAGAAGATGCATGCACATATCGACTTCGGACACCTAAAATATCGATTTTGAGCATGTTTTTGGCCTGTATTTTGAAAATACTCAAACACGGTGTAGACATGAACAGATCGCTTCTGGGACACAAAAATATCGATTTTTTGGGTGTTTTGAGCCTGAATTTGAGATATAAACGGGTACAGAAGATGCATGCACATATCGACTTTGGAACCCAAAATATCGATTTTTAGTATGTTTTGGGCGTTTAATTTGAAAATATTCTAGCACTGAGTAGGCATGTACAGATCGCTTCTGGGACCCAAAAATATCGAATTTTCGGGTGTTTTGAGCCAGAAATTGGGATATAACCGGGTACAGAGGATGCATGCACATATCGACTTTTTGCACCTAAAATATCGATTTTGAGCATGTTTTGGGTCTGTATCTTGAAAAAATTCTAGCAAGGAGTAGGCATGTACAGATCGCTTCTGGGATCCAAAATTATCGAATTTTCGGGTGTTTTGAACCTGAATTTGGGATATAGACGGATACCGAAAATGCATGCACATATCGACTTTTTGCACCTAAAATATCGATTTTGAGCATGTTTTCGGCCTGTATTATGAAAATACTCTAACACGGAGTAGGCATGTACAGATCGCTTCGGGGACCCAAATATATCGACTTTTCGGGTGTTTTGAGCCTGAATTTGAGATATAAACGGGTACAGATAATGCATGCACATTTCGACTTTTTGCACCTAAAATATAGATTTTCAGCATGTTTTGGGCCTGTATTTTGAAAATACATTAACACGGAGTAGGCATGTACAGATCGCTTCTGGAACCCAAAAATATCGAATATTCGGGTGTTTTGAGTCTGAATTTGAGATATAAACGGGTACAGAAGATGCATGCACATATCGACTTTGGGCACCCAAAATATCGATTTTAAGCATGTTTTGAGCCTGTATTTTTAAAATACTCTAACACGGAGTAGACACGTACAGATCGCTTCTGGGACCCAAATAAATCGAATTTTCGGTTGTTCTGAGCCTGATTTTGAGATATGAACGGGAACAGAAGATGCATGCACATATCGACTTCGGACACCTAAAATATCGATTTTGAGCATGTTTTTGGCCTGTATTTTGAAAATACTCAAACACGGTGTAGACATGAACAGATCGCTTCTGGGACACAAAAATATCGATTTTTTGGGTGTTTTGAGCCTGAATTTGAGATATAAACGGGTACAGAAGATGCATGCACATATCGACTTTGGAACCCAAAATATCGATTTTTAGTATGTTTTGGGCGTTTAATTTGAAAATATTCTAGCACTGAGTAGGCATGTACAGATCGCTTCTGGGACCCAAAAATATCGAATTTTCGGGTGTTTTGAGCCAGAAATTGGGATATAACCGGGTACAAAGGATGCATGCACATATCGACTTTTTGCACCTAAAATATTGATTTTGAGCATGTTTTGGGTCTGTATCTTGAAAAAATTCTAGCAAGGAGTAGGCATGTACAGATCGCTTCTGGGATCCAAAATTATCGAATTTTCGGGTGTTTTGAACCTGAATTTGGGATATAGACGGATACCGAAAATGCATGCACATATCGACTTTTTGCACCTAAAATATCGATTTTGAGCATGTTTTCGGCCTGTATTTTGAAAATACTCTAACACGGAGTAGGCATGTACAGATCGCTTCGGGGACCCAAATATATCGACTTTTCGGGTGTTTTGAGCCTGAATTTGAGATATAAACGGGTACAGATAATGCATGCACATTTCGACTTTTTGCACCTAAAATATAGATTTTCAGCATGTTTTGGGCCTGTATTTTGAAAATACATTAACACGGAGTAGGCATGTACAGATCGCTTCTGGAACCCAAATAAATCGAATTTTAGGGTGTTCTGAGCCTGAATTTGAGATATGAACGGATACAGAAGATGCATGCACATATCGACTTTGGGCACCCAAAATATCGATTTTAAGCATGTTTTGAGCCTGTATTTTTAAAATACTCTAACACGGAGTAGACACGTACAGATCGCTTCTGGGACCCAAATAAATCGAATTTTCGGTTGTTCTGAGCCTGATTTTGAGATATGAACGGGAACAAAAGATGCATGCACATATCGACTTCGGACACCTAAAATATCGATTTTGAGCATGTTTTTGGCCTGTATTTTGAAAATACTCAAACACGGTGTAGACATGTACAGATCGCTTCTGGGACACAAAAATATCGATTTTTTGGGTGTTTTGAGCCTGAATTTGAGATATAAACGGGTACAGAAGATGCATGCACATATCGACTTTGGAACCCAAAATATCGATTTTTAGTATGTTTTGGGCGTTTAATTTGAAAATATTCTAGCACTGAGTAGGCATGTACAGATCGCTTCTGGGACCCAAAAATATCGATTTTTCGGGTGTTTTGAGCCAGAAATTGGGATATAACCGGGTACAGAGGATGCATGCACATATCGACTTTTTGCACCTAAAATATCGATTTTGAGCATGTTTTGGGTCTGTATCTTGAAAAAATTCTAGCAAGGAGTAGGCATGTACAGATCGCTTCTGGGATCCAAAATTATCGAATTTTCGGGTGTTTTGAACCTGAATTTGGGATATAGACGGATACCGAAAATGCATGCACATATCGACTTTTTGCACCTAAAATATCGATTTTGAGCATGTTTTCGGCCTGTATTTTGAAAATACTCTAACACGGAGTAGGCATGTACAGATCGCTTCGGGGACCCAAAAATATCGACTTTTCGGGTGTTTTGAGCCTGAATTTGAGATATAAATGGGTACAGATAATGCATGCACATTTCGACTTTGGGCACCTAAAATATAGATTTTCAGCATGTTTTGGGCCTGTATTTTGAAAATACATTAACACGGAGTAGGCATGTACAGATCGCTTCTGGAACCCAAATAAATCGAATTTTAGGGTGTTCTAAGCCTGAATTTGAGATATGAACGGATACAGAAGATGAATGCACATATCGACTTTGGGCACCTAAAATATCGATTTTGAGCATGTTTTGGGCCTGTATTTTGAAAATACTCTAACACAGAGTATGCATGTACACATTGCTTTTGGGACCCAAAAATATCGAATATTCGGGTGTTTTGATTCTGTATTTGAGATATAAACGGGTACAGAAGATGCATTCACATATCGACTTTGGGCACCCAAAATATCGATTTTGAGCATGTTTTGGGCCTGTATATTTAAAATACTCTAACACTGAGTAGACACGTACAGATCGCTTCTGGAACCCAAATAAATCGAATTTTAGGGTGTTCTGAGCCTGAATTTGAGATATGAACGGATACAGAAGATGCATGCACATATCGACTTTGGGCACCTAAAATATCGATTTTCGGCATGTTTTGGGCCTGTATTTTGAAAATACTCAAACACGGAGTAGGCATGTACAGATCGCTTCTGGGACACAAAAATATCGATTTTTTGGGTGTTTTGAGCCAGAAATTGGGATATAACCGGGTACAGAGGATGCATGCAAATATCGACTTTTTCCACCTAAAATATCGATTTTGAGCATGTTTTGGGTCTGTATCTTGAAAAAAATTCTAGCAAGGAGTAGGCATGTACAGATCGCTTCTGGGACCCAAAATTATCGAATTTTCGGGTGTTTTGAACCTGAATTTGGGATATAGACGGATACCGAAGATGCATGCACATATCGACTTTTTGCACCTAAAATATCGATTTTGAGCATGTTTTGGGCCTGTATTTTAAAAATACATTAACACGGAGTAGACACGTACAGATCGCTTCTGGGACACAAAAATATCGATTTTTTGGGTGTTTTGAGCCTGAATTTGAGATATAAACGGGTACAGAAGATGCATGCACATATCGACATTGGCACCCAAAATATCGATTTTTAGTATGTTTTGGGCGTATAATTTGAAAATATTCTAGCACTGAGTAGGCATGTACAGATCGCTTCTGGGACCCAAAAATATCGAATTTTCGGGTGTTTTGAACCAGAAATTGGGATATAACCGGGTACAGAGGATGCATGCACATATCGACTTTTTGCACCTAAAATAACGATTTTGAGCATGTTTTGGGTCTGTATCTTGAAAAAATTCTAGCAACGAGTAGGCATGTACAGATCGCTTCTGGGACCCAAAATTATCGAATTTTCGGGTGTTTTGAACCTGAATTTGGGATATAGACGGATACCGAAGATGCATGCACATATCGACTTTTTGCACCTAAAATATCGATTTTGAGCATGTTTTGGGCCTGTATTTTGAAAATACCATAACACGGAGTAGGCATGTACAGATCGCTTCGGGGACCCAAAAATATCGAATTTTCGGGTGTTTTGAGCCTGAATTTGAGATATAAACGGGTACAGAAGATGCATGCATATTTCGACTTTTTGCACCTAAAATATCGATTTTGAGTATGTTTTGGGTCTGTATCTTGAAAACATTCTAGCAAGAAGTAGGCATGTACAGATTGCTTTTGGGACCCAAAATTATCGAATTTTCGAGTGTTTTGAACCTGAATTTGGGATATAGACGGGTACAGAAGATGCATACACATATTGACTTTGGGCAGCTAAAATATCGATTTTCAGCATGTTTTAGGCCTGTATTTTGAAAATACTCTAACACGGAGTATGCATGTACACATTGCTTTTGGGACCCAAAAATATCGAATATTCGGGTGTTTTGAGTCTGAATTTGAGATATAAACGGGTACAGAAGATGCATGCACATATCGACTTTGGGCACCCAAAATACCGATTTTGAGCATGTTTTGGGCCTGTATTTTTACAATACTATAACACTGAGTAGACACGTACAGATCGCTTCTGGAACCCAAATAAATCGAATTTTAGGGTGTTCTGAGCCTGAATTTGAGATATAAACGGGTACAGAAGATAAATGCACATATCGACTTTGGGCACCTAAAATATCGATTTTGAGCATGTTTTGGGCCTGTATTTTGAAAATACTATAGCACGGTGTAGACATGTACAGATCGCTTCTGGGACACAAAAATATCGATTTTTTGGGTGTTTTGAGCCTGAATTTGAGATATAAACGGGTACAGAAGATGCATACACATATCGACTTTGGCACCCAAAATATCGATTTTTAGTATGTTTTGGGCGTATAATTTGAAAATACTCTAACACGGAGTAGGCATGTACAGATCGCTTCGGGGACCCAAAAATATCGAATTTTCGGGTGTTTTGAGCCTGAATTTGAGATATAAACGGGTACAGAAGATGCATGCACATTTCGACTTTTTGCACCTAAAATATCTATTTTGAGCATGTTTTGGGTCTGTATCTTGAAAACATTCTAGCAAGAAGTAGGCATGTACAGATTGCTTCTGGGACCCAAAAATATCGAATTTTCGATTGTTTTGAACCTGAATTTGGGATATAGACGGGTACAGAAGATGCATACACATATTGACTTTGGGCAGCTAAAATATCGATTTTCAGCATGTTTTAGGCCTGTAATTTTAAAATACTCTAACACAGAGTATGCATGTACACATTGCTTTTGGGACCCAAAAATATCGAATATTCGGGTGTTTTGAGTCTGAATTTGAGATATAAACGGGTACAGAAGATGCATGCACATATCGACTTTGGGCACCCAAAATATCGATTTTGAGCATGTTTTGGGCCTGTATTTTTAAAATACTCTAACACTGAGTAGACACGTACAGATCGCTTCTGGAACCCAAATAAATCGAATTTTAGGGTGTTCTGAGCCTTAATTTGAGATATGAACGGATACAAAAGATGCATGCACATATCGACTTTGGGCACCTAAAATATCGATTTTGAGCATGTTTTGGGCCTGTATTTTGAAAATACTATAGCACGGTGTAGACATGTACAGATCGCTTCTGGGACACAAAAATATCGATTTTTTGGGTGTTTTGAGCCTGAATTTGGGATATAAACGGGTACAGAAGATGCATGCACATTTCGACTTTTTGCACCTAAAATATCGATTTTGAGCATGTTTTGGGTCTGTATCTTGAAAACATTCTAGCAAGAAGTAGGCATGTACAGATTGCTTCTGATACCCAAAAATATCGAATTTTCGAGTGTTTTAAACCTAAATTTGGGATATAGACTGGTACAGAAGATGCATACACATATTGACTTTGGGCAGCTAAAATATCGATTTTCTGCATGTTTTAGGCTTGTATTTAGAAAATACTCTAACACGGAGTATGCATGTACACATTGCTTTTGGGACCCAAAAATATCGAATATTCGGGTGTCTTGAGTCTGAATTTGAGATATAAACGGGTACAGAAGATACATGCACATATTGACTTTGGGCACCCAAAATATCGATTTTGAGCATGTTTTGGGCCTGAATTTTTAAAATACTCTAACACTGAATAGACACGTACAGATCGCTTCTAGGACCCAAATAAATCGAATTTTCGAGTGATCTGAGCCTGAATTTGAGATATGAAAGGGTACAGAAGATGCATGCACATATTGACTTTGGGCACCTAAAATATAGATTTTCGGCATGTTTTGGGCCTGTATTTTGAAAATACATTAACACGGAGTAGGCATGTACAGATCGCTTCTGGGACACAAAAATATCGACTTTTCGGGTGTTTTGAGCCTGAATTTGAGATATAAACGGGTACAGAAGATGCATGCATCACATATCGATTTTTCACACCTAAAATATCGATTTATAGCATGTTTTAAGCCTGTATTTTAAAAACATTCTAGCACTGAGTAGGCATGTGCAGATCGCTTAAGGGACCCAAAAATATCGAATTTTCGGAGTTTTGAGCCAGAAATTGGGATATAACCGGGTACAGAGGATGCATGCACATATTGACTTTGGGCAGCTAAAATATCGATTTACAGCATGTTTTAGGCCTGTATTTTAAAAATACTCTAACACGGAGTATGCATGTACAGATGGCTTTTGGGACCCAAAAATATCGAATATTCGGGTGTTTTGAGTCTGAATTTGAGATATAAACGGGTATAGAAGATGCATGCACATATCGACTTTGGGCACCCAAAATATCGATTTTGAGCATGTTTAGAGCCTGTATTTTTAAAATACTCTAACACGGAGTAGACACGTACAGATCGCTTCTGGGACCCAAATAAATCGAATTTTCGGTTGTTCTGAGCCTGAATTTGAGATATGAACAGGTACAGAAGATGCATGCACATATCGACTTCGGGCACCTAAAATATCGATTTTGAGCATGTTTTGGGCCTGTATTTTGAAAATACTAAAAAACGGTGTAGACATGTACAGATCGCTTCTGGGACACAAAAATATCGATTTTTTTGGGTGTTTTGAGCCAGAAATTGGGATATAACCGGGTACAGAGGATGCATGCACATATCGACTTTTTCCACCTAAAATATCGATTTTGAACATGTTTTGGGTCTGTATCTTGAAAAAATTCTAGCAAGGAGTAGGCATGTACATATTGCTTCTAGGACCCAAAAATATCGAATTTTCGAGTGTTTTGAACCTGAATTTGGGATATAGACGGGTACAGAAGATGCATTCACATATTGACTTTGGGCAGCTAAAATATCGATTTTCCGCATGTTTTAGGCTTATATTTTGAAAATACTCTAACACGGAGTATGCATGTACACATTGCTTTTGGGACCCAAAAATATCGAATATTCGGGTGTTTTGAGACTGAATTTGAGATATAAACGGGTACAGAAGATGCATGCACATATCGACTTTGGGCACCCAAAATATCGATTTTGAGCATGTTTTGGGCCTGAATTTTTAAAATACTCTAACACTGAATAGACACGTACAGATCGCTTCTAGGACCCAAATAAATCAAATTTTCGAGTATTCTGAGCCTGAATTTGAGATATGAAAGGGTACAGAAGATGTATGCACATATCGACTTTGGGCACCTAAAATATCGATTTTGAGCATGTTTTGGGCCTGTATTTTGAAAATACTATAACACAGTGTAGACATGTACAGATCGCTTCTGGGACACAAAAATATCGAATTTTCGGAGTTTTGAGACTGAATTTGAGATATAAACGAGTACAGAAGATGCATAAACATATCGACTTTTTGCACCTAAAATATCGATTTTGAGCATGTTTTGGGTCTGTATCTTGAAAACTTTCTAGCAATAAGTAGGCATGTACAGATTGCTTCTGGGACCCAAAAATATCGAATTTTCGAGTGTTTTGAACCTGAATTTGGGATATAGACGGGTACAGAAGATGCATACACATATTGACTTTGGGCAGCTAAAATATCGATTTACATCATGTTTTAGGCCTGTATTTTGAAAATACTCTAACACGGAGTATGCATGTACAGATGGCTTTTGGGACCCAAAAATATCGAATATTCGGGTGTTTTGAGTCTGAATTTGAGATATAAACGGGTACAGAAGATGCATGCACATATCGACTTTGGGCACCCAAAATATCGATTTTGAGCATGTTTTGGGCCCGTATTTTTAAAACACTCTAACACGGAGTAGACACGTACAGATCACTTCTGGGACCCAAATAAATCAAATTTTCGGTTGTTCTGAGCCTGAATTTGAGATATGAACAGGTACAGAAGATGCAAGCACATATCGACTTCTGGCACATAAAATATCGATTTTGAGCATGTTTTGGGTCTGTATCTTGAAAACATTCTAGCAAGAAGTAGGCATTTACAGATTGCTTCTGGGACCCAAAAATATCGAATTTTCGAGTGTTTTGAACCTGAATTTGGGATATAGACGGGTACAGAAGATGCATACACATATTGACTTTGGGCAGCTAAAATATCGATTTTCTGCATGTTTTAGGCTTGTATTTTGAAAATACTCTAACACGGAGTATGCATGTACACATTGCTTTTGGGACCCAAAAATATCGAATATTCGGGTGTTTTAAGTCTGAATTTGAGATATAAACGGGTACAAAAGATGCATGCACATATCGACTTTGGGCACCCAAAATATCGATTTTGAGCATGTTTTGGGCCTGAATTTTTAAAATACTCTAACACTGAATAGACACGTACAGATCGCTTCTAGGACCCAAATAAATCGAATTTTCGAGTGTTCTGAGCCTGAATTTGAGATATGAAAGGGTACAGAAGATGCATGCACATATTGACTTTGGGCACCTAAAATATAGATTTTTGGGATGTTTTGGGCCTGTATTTTGAAAATACATTAACACGGAGTAGGCATGTACAGATCGCTTAAGGGACACAAAAATATCGACTTTTCGGGTGTTTTGAGCCTGAATTTGAGATATAAACGGGTACAGAAGATGCATGCACATATCGATTTTTCACACCTAAAATATCGATTTATAGCATGTTTTAAGCCTGTATTTTAAAAACATTCTAGCACTGAGTAGGCATGTGCAGATCGCTTAAGGGACCCAAAAATATCGAATTTTCGGAGTTTTGAGCCAGAAATTGGGATATAACCGGGTACAGAGGATGCATGCACATATTGACTTTGGGCAGCTAAAATATCGATTTACAGCATGTTTTAGGCCTGTATTTTAAAAATACTCTAACACGGAGTATGCATGTACAGATGGCTTTTGGGACCCAAAAATATCGAATATTCGGGTGTTTTGAGTCTGAATTTGAGATATAAACGGGTATAGAAGATGCATGCACATATCGACTTTGGGCACCCAAAATATCGATTTTGAGCATGTTTAGAGCCTGTATTTTTAAAATACTCTAACACGGAGTAGACACGTACAGATCGCTTCTGGGACCCAAATAAATCGAATTTTCGGTTGTTCTGAGCCTGAATTTGAGATATGAACAGGTACAGAAGATGCATGCACATATCGACTTCGGGCACCTAAAATATCGATTTTGAGCATGTTTTGGGCCTGTATTTTGAAAATACTAAAAAACGGTGTAGACATGTACAGATCGCTTCTGGGACACAAAAATATCGATTTTTTGGGTGTTTTGAGCCAGAAATTGGGATATAACCGGGTACAGAGGATGCATGCACATATCGACTTTTTCCACCTAAAATATCGATTTTGAACATGTTTTGGGTCTGTATCTTGAAAAAATTCTAGCAAGGAGTAGGCATGTACATATTGCTTCTAGGACCCAAAAATATCGAATTTTCGAGTGTTTTGAACCTGAATTTGGGATATAGACGGGTACAGAAGATGCATTCACATATTGACTTTGGGCAGCTAAAATATCGATTTTCCGCATGTTTTAGGCTTATATTTTGAAAATACTCTAACACGGAGTATGCATGTACACATTGCTTTTGGGACCCAAAAATATCGAATATTCGGGTGTTTTGAGACTGAATTTGAGATATAAACGGGTACAGAAGATGCATGCACATATCGACTTTGGGCACCCAAAATATCGATTTTGAGCATGTTTTGGGCCTGAATTTTTAAAATACTCTAACACTGAATAGACACGTACAGATCGCTTCTAGGACCCAAATAAATCAAATTTTCGAGTATTCTGAGCCTGAATTTGAGATATGAAAGGGTACAGAAGATGTATGCACATATCGACTTTGGGCACCTAAAATATCGATTTTGAGCATGTTTTGGGCCTGTATTTTGAAAATACTATAACACAGTGTAGACATGTACAGATCGCTTCTGGGACACAAAAATATCGAATTTTCGGAGTTTTGAGACTGAATTTGAGATATAAACGAGTACAGAAGATGCATAAACATATCGACTTTTTGCACCTAAAATATCGATTTTGAGCATGTTTTGGGTCTGTATCTTGAAAACTTTCTAGCAATAAGTAGGCATGTACAGATTGCTTCTGGGACCCAAAAATATCGAATTTTCGAGTGTTTTGAACCTGAATTTGGGATATAGACGGGTACAGAAGATGCATACACATATTGACTTTGGGCAGCTAAAATATCGATTTACATCATGTTTTAGGCCTGTATTTTGAAAATACTCTAACACGGAGTATGCATGTACAGATGGCTTTTGGGACCCAAAAATATCGAATATTCGGGTGTTTTGAGTCTGAATTTGAGATATAAACGGGTACAGAAGATGCATGCACATATCGACTTTGGGCACCCAAAATATCGATTTTGAGCATGTTTTGGGCCCGTATTTTTAAAACACTCTAACACGGAGTAGACACGTACAGATCACTTCTGGGACCCAAATAAATCAAATTTTCGGTTGTTCTGAGCCTGAATTTGAGATATGAACAGGTACAGAAGATGCAAGCACATATCGACTTCTGGCACATAAAATATCGATTTTGAGCATGTTTTGGGTCTGTATCTTGAAAACATTCTAGCAAGAAGTAGGCATTTACAGATTGCTTCTGGGACCCAAAAATATCGAATTTTCGAGTGTTTTGAACCTGAATTTGGGATATAGACGGGTACAGAAGATGCATACACATATTGACTTTGGGCAGCTAAAATATCGATTTTCTGCATGTTTTAGGCTTGTATTTTGAAAATACTCTAACACGGAGTATGCATGTACACATTGCTTTTGGGACCCAAAAATATCGAATATTCGGGTGTTTTGAGTCTGAATTTGAGATATAAACGGGTACAAAAGATGCATGCACATATCGACTTTGGGCACCCAAAATATCGATTTTGAGCATGTTTTGGGCCTGAATTTTTAAAATACTCTAACACTGAATAGACACGTACAGATCGCTTCTAGGACCCAAATAAATCGAATTTTCGAGTGTTCTGAGCCTGAATTTGAGATATGAAAGGGTACAGAAGATGCATGCACATATTGACTTTGGGCACCTAAAATATAGATTTTTGGGATGTTTTGGGCCTGTATTTTGAAAATACATTAACACGGAGTAGGCATGTACAGATCGCTTAAGGGACACAAAAATATCGACTTTTCGGGTGTTTTGAGCCTGAATTTGAGATATAAACGGGTACAGAAGATGCATGCACATATCGACTTTTCACACCTAAAATATCGATTTATAGCATGTTTTAAGCCTGTATTTTAAAAACATTCTAGCACTGAGTAGGCATGTGCAGATCGCTTACGGGACCTAAAAATATCGAATTTTCGGAGTTTTGAGCCAGAAATTGGGATATAACCGGGTACAGAGGATGCATGCACATATTGACTTTGGGCAGCTAAAATATCGATTTACAGCATGTTTTAGGCCTGTATTTTAAAAATACTCTAACACGGAGTAGGCATGTACAGATCGCTTCGGGGACCCAAAAATATCGAATTTTCGGGTGTTTTGAGCCTGAATTTGAGATATAAACGGGTACAGAAGATGCATGCACATTTCGACTTTTTGCACCTAAAATATCGATTTTGAGCATGTTTTGGGTCTGTATCTTGAAAACATTCTAGCAAGAAGTAGGCATGTACAGATTGTTTCTAGGACCCAAAAACATCGAATTTTCGAGTGTTTTGAACCTGAATTTGGGATATAGACGGGTACAGAAGATGCATACACATATTGACTTTGGGCAGCTAAAATATCGATTTTCAGCATGTTTTAGGCTTGTATTTTGAAAATACTCTAACACGGAGTATGCATGTACACATTACTTTTGGGACCCAAAAATATCGAATATTCGGGTGTTTTGAGTTTGAATTTGAGATATAAACGGGTACAGAAGATGCATGCACATATCGACTTTGGGCACCCAAAATATCGATTTTGAGCATGTTTTGGGCCTGAATTTTTAAAATACTCTAACACTGAATAGACACGTACAGATCGCTTCTAGGACCCAAAAAAAATCGAATTTTCGAGTATTCTGAGCCTGAATTTGAGATATGAAAGGGTACAGAAGATGCATGCACATATCGACTTTGGGCACCTAAAATATCGATTTTGAGCATGTTTTGGGCCTGTATTTTGAAAATACTATAACACAGTGTAGACATGTACAGATCGCTTCTTGGACACAAAAATATCGAATTTTCGGAGTTTTGAGCCTGAATTTGAGATATAAACGAGTACAGAAGATGCATGCACATATCGACTTTTTGCACCTAAAATATCGATTTTGAGCATGTTTTGGGTCTGTATCTTGAAAACATTCTAGCAAGAAGTAGGCAAGTACAGATTGCTTCTGGGACCCAAAAATATCGAATTTTCGAGTGTTTTGAACCTGAATTTGGGATATAGACGGGTACAGAAGATGCATACACATATTGACTTTGGGCAGCTAAAATATCGATTTTCTGCCTGTTTTAGGCCAGTATTTTGAAAATACTCAAACACGGTGTAGACATGTACAGATCGCTTCTGGGACACAAAAATATCGATTTTTTGGGTGTTTTGAGCCTGAATTTGAGATATAAACGGGTACAGAAGATGCATGCACATATCGACTTTGGGCACACAAAATATCGATTTTAAGCATGTTTTGGGCCTGTATTTTTAAAACACTCTAACACGGAGTAGACACGTAGAGATCACTTTTGGGACCCAAATAAATCGAATTTCCGGTTGTTCTGAGCCTGAATTTGAGATATGAACAGGTACAGAAGATGCATGCACATATCGTCTACGGGCACCTAAAATATCGATTTTGAGCATGTTTTGGGCCTGTATTTTGAAAATACTTTAACACAGTGTAGACATGTACAGATTGCTTCTGGGACACAAAAATATCGAATTTTCGGAATTTTGAGCCTGAATTTGAGATATAAACGAGTACAGAAGATGCATAAACATATAGACTTTTTGCACCTAAAATATCGATTTTGAGCATGTTTTGGGTCTGTATCTTGAAAACTTTCTAGCAAGAAGTAGGCATGTACAGATTGCTTCTGGGACCCAAAAATATCGAATTTTCGAGTGTTTTGAACCTGAATTTGGGATATAGACGGGTACAGAAGATGCATACACATATTGACTTTGGGCAGCTAAAATATCGATTTACATCATGTTTTAGGCCTGTATTTTGAAAATACTCTAACACGGAGTATGCATGTACAGATGGCTTTTGGGACCAAAAAATATCGAATATTCGGGTGTTTTGAGTCTGAATTTGAGATATAAACGGGTACAGAAGATGCATGCACATATCGACTTTGGGCACCCAAAATATCGATTTTGAGCATGTTTTGGGCCTGAATATTTAAAATACTCTAACACTGAATAGACACGTACAGATCGCTTCTAGGACCCAAATAAATCGAATTTTCGAGTGTTCTGAGCCTGAATTTGAGATATGAAAGGGTACAGAAGATGCATGCACATATTGACTTTGGGCACCTAAAATATAGATTTTCGGCATGTTTTGGGCCTGTATTTTGAAAATACATTAACACGGACTAGGCATGTACAGATCGCTTATGGGACACAAAAATATCGAATTTTCGGAGTTTTTACCAGAAATTGGGATATAACCGGGTACAGAGGATGCATGCACATATTGACTTTGGGCAGCTAAAATATCGATTTACAGCATGTTTTAAGCCTGTACTTTAAAAATACTCTAACACGGAGTAGGCATGTACAGATCGCTTCGGAGACCCAAAAATATCGAATTTTCGGGTGTTTTGAGCCTGAATTTGAGATATGAACGGGTACAGAAGATGCATGCACATTTCGACTTTTTGCACCTAAAATATCGATTTACAGCATGTTTTGGGTCTGTATCTTGAAAACATTCTAGCAAGAAGTAGGCATGTACAGATTGCTTCTAGGACCCAAAAATATCGAATTTTCGAGTGTTTTTAACCTGAATTTGAGATATAAACGGGTACAGAAGATGCATACACATATCGACTTTGGCACCAAAAATATCGATTTTTAGTATGTTTTGGGCGTATAATTTGAAAATACTCTAACACGGAGTAGACATGTACAGATCACTTGGGGGACCCAAAAATATCGAATATTCGGGTGTTTTGAGTCTGAATTTGAGATATAAACGGGTACAGAAGATGCATGCACATATCGACTTTGGGCACCCAAAATATCGATTTTGAGCATGTTTTGGGCCTGTATTTTGAAAATACTTTAACACAGTGTAGACATGTACAGATTGCTTCTGGGACACAAAAATATCGAATTTTCGGAATTTTGAGCCTGAATTTGAGATATAAACGAGTACAGAAGATGCATAAACATATAGACTTTTTGCACCTAAAATATCGATTTTGAGCATGTTTTGGGTCTGTATCTTGAAAACTTTCTAGCAAGAAGTAGGCATGTACAGATTGCTTCTAGGACCCAAAAATATCGAATTTTCGAGTGTTTTGAACCTGAATTTGGGATATAGACGGGTACAGAAGATGCATACACATATTGACTTTGGGCAGCTAAAATATCGATTTACATCATGTTTTAGGCCTGTATTTTGAAAATACTCTAACACGGAGTATGCATGTACAGATGGCTTTTGGGACCAAAAAATATCGAATATTCGGGTGTTTTGAGTCTGAATTTGAGATATAAACGGGTACAGAAGATGCATGCACATATCGACTTTGGGCACCCAAAATATCGATTTTGAGCATGTTTTGGGCCTGAATATTTAAAATACTCTAACACTGAATAGACACGTACAGATCGCTTCTAGGACCCAAATAAATCGAATTTTCGAGTGTTCTGAGCCTGAATTTGAGATATGAAAGGGTACAGAAGATGCATGCACATATTGACTTTGGGCACCTAAAATATAGATTTTCGGCATGTTTTGGGCCTGTATTTTGAAAATACATTAACACGGACTAGGCATGTACAGATCGCTTAAGGGACACAAAAATATCGAATTTTCGGAGTTTTGAGCCAGAAATTGGGATATAACCGGGTACAGAGGATGCATGCACATATTGACTTTGGGCAGCTAAAATATCGATTTACAGCATTTTTAAGCCTGTATTTTAAAAATACTCTAACACGGAGTAGGCATGTACAGATCGCTTCGGAGACCCAAAAATATCGAATTTTCGGGTGTTTTGAGCCTGAATTTGAGATATAAACGGGTACAGAAGATGCATGCACATTTCGACTTTTTGCACCTAAAATATCGATTTTGAGCATGTTTTGGGTCTGTATCTTGAAAACATTCTAGCAAGAAGTAGGCATGTACAGATTGCTTCTAGGACCCAAAAATATCGAATTTTCGAGTGTTTTGAACCTGAATTTGAGATATAAACGGGTACAGAAGATGCATACACATATCGACTTTGGCACCCAAAATATCGATTTTTAGTATGTTTTGGGCGTATAATTTGAAAATACTCTAACACGGAGTAGACATGTACAGATCACTTGGGGGACCCAAAAATATCGAATATTCGGGTGTTTTGAGTCTGAATTTGAGATATAAACGGGTACAGAAGATGCATGCACATATCGACTTTGGGCACCCAAAATATCGATTTTGAGCATGTTTTGGGCCTGTATTTTTAAAATACTCTAACACTGAGTAGACACGTACAGATCGCTTCTGGAACCCAAATAAATCGTTTTTTAGGGTGTTCTGAGCCTGAATTTGAGATATGAACGGATACAGAAGATGCATGCACATATCGACTTTGGGCACCTAAAATATCGATTTTGAGCATGTTTTGGGCCTGTATTTTGAAAATACTATAGCACGGTGTAGACATGTACAGATCGCTTCTGGGACACAAAAATATCGATTTTTTGGGTGTTTTGAGCCTGAATTTGGGAAATAAACGGGTACAGAAGATGCATGCACATTTCGACTTTTTGCACCTAAAATATCGATTTTGAGCATGTTTTGGGTCTGTATCTTGAAAACATTTTAGCAAGAAGTAGGCATGTACAGATTGCTTCTGGGACCCAAAAATATCGAATTTTCGAGTGTTTTGAACCTGAATTTGGGATATAGACGGGTACAGAAGATGCATACACATATTGACTTTGGGCAGCTAAAATATCGATTTACATCATGTTTTAGGCCTGTATTTTGAAAATACTCTAACATGGAGTATGCATGTACAGATGGCTTTTGGGACCCAAAAATATCGAATATTCGGGTGTTTTGAGTCTGAATTTGAGATATAAACGGGTACAGAAGATGCATGCACATATCGACTTTGGGCACCCAAAATATCGATTTTGAGCATGTTTTGGGCCCGTATTTTTAAAACACTCTAACACGGAGTAGACACGTACAGATCACTTCTGGGACCCAAATAAATCAAATTTTCGGTTGTTCTGAGCCTGAATTTGAGATATGAACAGGTACAGAAGATGCAAGCACATATCGACTTCTGGCACCTAAAATATCGATTTTGAGCATGTTTTGGGTCTGTATCTTGAAAACATTCTAGCAAGAAGTAGGCATTTACAGATTGCTTCTGGGACCCAAAAATATCGAATTTTCGAGTGTTTTGAACCTGAATTTGGGATATAGACGGGTACAGAAGATGCATACACATATTGACTTTGGGCAGCTAAAATATCGATTTTCTGCATGTTTTAGGCTTGTATTTTGAAAATACTCTAACACGGAGTATGCATGTACACATTGCTTTTGGGACCCAAAAATATCGAATATTCGGGTGTTTTGAGTCTGAATTTGAGATATAAACGGGTACAAAAGATGCATGCACATATCGACTTTGGGCACCCAAAATATCGATTTTGAGCATGTTTTGGGCCTGAATTTTTAAAATACTCTAACACTGAATAGACACGTACAGATCGCTTCTAGGACCCAAATAAATCGAATTTTCGAGTGTTCTGAGCCTGAATTTGAGATATGAAAGGGTACAGAAGATGCATGCACATATTGACTTTGGGCACCTAAAATATAGATTTTTGGGATGTTTTGGGCCTGTATTTTGAAAATACATTAACACGGAGTAGGCATGTACAGATCGCTTAAGGGACACAAAAATATCGACTTTTCGGGTGTTTTGAGCCTGAATTTGAGATATAAACGGGTACAGAAGATGCATGCACATATCGACTTTTCACACCTAAAATATCGATTTATAGCATGTTTTAAGCCTGTATTTTAAAAACATTCTAGCACTGAGTAGGCATGTGCAGATCGCTTACGGGACCTAAAAATATCGAATTTTCGGAGTTTTGATCCAGAAATTGGGATATAACCGGGTACAGAGGATGCATGCACATATTGACTTTGGGCAGCTAAAATATCGATTTACAGCATGTTTTAGGCCTGTATTTTAAAAATACTCTAACACGGAGTAGGCATGTACAGATCGCTTCGGGGACCCAAAAATATCGAATTTTCGGGTGTTTTGAGCCTGAATTTGAGATATAAACGGGTACAGAAGATGCATGCACATTTCGACTTTTTGCACCTAAAATATCGATTTTGAGCATGTTTTGGGTCTGTATCTTGAAAACATTCTAGCAAGAAGTAGGCATGTACAGATTGTTTCTAGGACCCAAAAACATCGAATTTTCGAGTGTTTTGAACCTGAATTTGGGATATAGACGGGTACAGAAGATGCATACACATATTGACTTTGGGCAGCTAAAATATCGATTTACAGCATGTTTTAGGCCTGTATTTTAAAAATACTCTAACACGGAGTAGGCATGTACAGATCGCTTCGGGGACCCAAAAATATCGAATTTTCGGGTGTTTTGAGCCTGAATTTGAGATATAAACGGGTACAGAAGATGCATGCACATTTCGACTTTTTGCACCTAAAATATCGATTTTGAGCATGTTTTGGGTCTGTATCTTGAAAACATTCTAGCAAGAAGTAGGCATGTACAGATTGCTTCTGGGACCCAAAAATATCGAATTTTCGAGTGTTTTGAACCTGAATTTGGGATATAGACGGGTACAGAAGATGCATACACATATTGACTTTGGGCAGCTAAAATATCGATTTTCTGCATGTTTTAGGCCAGTATTTTGAAAATACTCAAACACGGTGTAGACATGTACAGATCGCTTCTGGGACACAAAAATATCGATTTTTTGGGTATTTTGAGCCTGAATTTGAGATATAAACGGGTACAGAAGATGCATGCACATATCGACTTTGGGCACACAAAATATCGATTTTAAGCATGTTTTGGGCCTGTATTTTTAAAACACTCTAACACGGAGTAGACACGTAGAGATCACTTTTGGGACCCAAATAAATCGAATTTCCGGTTGTTCTGAGCCTGAATTTGAGATATGAACAGGTACAGAAGATGCATGCACATATCGACTACGGGCACCTAAAATATCGATTTTGAGCATGTTTTGGGCCTGTATTTTGAAAATACTTTAACACAGTGTAGACATGTACAGATTGCTTCTGGGACACAAAAATATCGAATTTTCGGAATTTTGAGCCTGAATTTGAGATATAAACGAGTACAGAAGATGCATAAACATATAGACTTTTTGCACCTAAAATATCGATTTTGAGCATGTTTTGGGTCTGTATCTTGAAAACTTTCTAGCAAGAAGTAGGCATGTACAGATTGCTTCTGGGACCCAAAAATATCGAATTTTCGAGTGTTTTGAACCTGAATTTGGGATATAGACGGGTACAGAAGATGCATACACATATTGACTTTGGGCAGCTAAAATATCGATTTTCTGCATGTTTTAGGCCAGTATTTTGAAAATACTCAAACACGGTGTAGACATGTACAGATCGCTTCTGGGACACAAAAATATCGATTTTTTGGGTGTTTTGAGCCTGAATTTGAGATATAAACGGGTACAGAAGATGCATGCACATATCGACTTTGGGCACACAAAATATCGATTTTAAGCATGTTTTGGGCCTGTATTTTTAAAACACTCTAACACGGAGTAGACACGTAGAGATCACTTTTGGGACCCAAATAAATCGAATTTCCGGTTGTTCTGAGCCTGAATTTGAGATATGAACAGGTACAGAAGATGCATGCACATATCGACTACGGGCACCTAAAATATCGATTTTGAGCATGTTTTGGGCCTGTATTTTGAAAATACTTTAACACAGTGTAGACATGTACAGATTGCTTCTGGGACACAAAAATATCGAATTTTCGGAATTTTGAGCCTGAATTTGAGATATAAACGAGTACAGAAGATGCATAAACATATAGACTTTTTGCACCTAAAATATCGATTTTGAGCATGTTTTGGGTCTGTATCTTGAAAACTTTCTAGCAAGAAGTAGGCATGTACAGATTGCTTCTGGGACCCAAAAATATCGAATTTTCGAGTGTTTTGAACCTGAATTTGGGATATAGACGGGTACAGAAGATTCATACACATATTGACTTTGGGCAGCTAAAATATCGATTTACAGCATGTTTTAGGCCTGTATTTTGAAAATACTCTAACACGGAGTATGCATGTACAGATGGCTTTTGGGACCAAAAAATATCGAATATTCGGGTGTTTTGAGTCTGAATTTGAGATATAAACGGGTACAGAAGATGCATGCACATATCGACTTTGGGCACCCAAAATATCGATTTTGAGCATGTTTTGGGCCTGAATATTTAAAATACTCTAACACTGAATAGACACGTACAGATCGCTTCTAGGACCCAAATAAATCGAATTTTCGAGTGTTCTGAGCCTGAATTTGAGATATGAAAGGGTACAGAAGATGCATGCACATATTGACTTTGGGCACCTAAAATATAGATTTTCGGCATGTTTTGGGCCTGTATTTTGAAAATACATTAACACGGACTAGGCATGTACAGATCGCTTAAGGGACACAAAAATATCGAATTTTCGGAGTTTTGAGCCAGAAATTGGGATATAACCGGGTACAGAGGATGCATGCACATATTGACTTTGGGCAGCTAAAATATCGATTTACAGCATGTTTTAAGCCTGTATTTTAAAAATACTCTAACACGGAGTAGGCATGTACAGATCGCTTCGGAGACCCAAAAATATCGAATTTTCGGGTGTTTTGAGCCTGAATTTGAGATATAAACGGGTACAGAAGATGCATGCACATTTCGACTTTTTGCACCTAAAATATCGATTTTGAGCATGTTTTGGGTCTGTATCTTGAAAACATTCTAGCAAGAAGTAGGCATGTACAGATTGTTTCTAGGACCCAAAAACATCGAATTTTCGAGTGTTTTGAACCTGAATTTGGGATATAGACGGGTACAGAAGATGGATACACATATTGACTTTGGGCAGCTAAAATATCGATTTACAGCATGTTTTAGGCCTGTATTTTAAAAATACTCTAACACGGAGTAGGCATGTACAGATCGCTTCGGGGACCCAAAAATATCGAATTTTCGGGTGTTTTGAGCCTGAATTTGAGATATAAACGGGTACAGAAGATGCATGCACATTTCGACTTTTTGCACCTAAAATATCGATTTTGAGCATGTTTTGGGTCTGTATCTTGAAAACATTCTAGCAAGAAGTAGGCATGTACAGATTGCTTCTGGGACCCAAAAATATCGAATTTTCGAGTGTTTTGAACCTGAATTTGGGATATAGACGGGTACAGAAGATGCATACACATATTGACTTTGGGCAGCTAAAATATCGATTTTCTGCATGTTTTAGGCCAGTATTTTGAAAATACTCAAACACGGTGTAGACATGTACAGATCGCTTCTGGGACACAAAAATATCGATTTTTTGGGTATTTTGAGCCTGAATTTGAGATATAAACGGGTACAGAAGATGCATGCACATATCGACTTTGGGCACACAAAATATCGATTTTAAGCATGTTTTGGGCCTGTATTTTTAAAACACTCTAACACGGAGTAGACACGTAGAGATCACTTTTGGGACCCAAATAAATCGAATTTCCGGTTGTTCTGAGCCTGAATTTGAGATATGAACAGGTACAGAAGATGCATGCACATATCGACTACGGGCACCTAAAATATCGATTTTGAGCATGTTTTGGGCCTGTATTTTGAAAATACTTTAACACAGTGTAGACATGTACAGATTGCTTCTGGGACACAAAAATATCGAATTTTCGGAATTTTGAGCATGAATTTGAGATATAAACGAGTACAGAAGATGCATAAACATATAGACTTTTTGCACCTAAAATATCGATTTTGAGCATGTTTTGGGTCTGTATCTTGAAAACTTTCTAGCAAGAAGTAGGCATGTACAGATTGCTTCTGGGACCCAAAAATATCGAATTTTCGAGTGTTTTGAACCTGAATTTGGGATATAGACGGGTACAGAAGATGCATACACATATTGACTTTGGGCAGCTAAAATATCGATTTTCTGCATGTTTTAGGCCAGTATTTTGAAAATACTCAAACACGGTGTAGACATGTACAGATCGCTTCTGGGACACAAAAATATCGATTTTTTGGGTGTTTTGAGCCTGAATTTGAGATATAAACGGGTACAGAAGATGCATGCACATATCGACTTTGGGCACACAAAATATCGATTTTAAGCATGTTTTGGGCCTGTATTTTTAAAACACTCTAACACGGAGTAGACACGTAGAGATCACTTTTGGGACCCAAATAAATCGAATTTCCGGTTGTTCTGAGCCTGAATTTGAGATATGAACAGGTACAGAAGATGCATGCACATATCGACTACGGGCACCTAAAATATCGATTTTGAGCATGTTTTGGGCCTGTATTTTGAAAATACTTTAACACAGTGTAGACATGTACAGATTTCTTCTGGGACACAAAAATATCGAATTTTCGGAATTTTGAGCCTGAATTTGAGATATAAACGAGTACAGAAGATGCATAAACATATAGACTTTTTGCACCTAAAATATCGATTTTGAGCATGTTTTGGGTCTGTATCTTGAAAACTTTCTAGCAAGAAGTAGGCATGTACAGATTGCTTCTGGGACCCAAAAATATCGAATTTTCGAGTGTTTTGAACCTGAATTTGGGATATAGACGGGTACAGAAGATGCATACACATATTGACTTTGGGCAGCTAAAATATCGATTTACAGCATGTTTTAGGCCTGTATTTTGAAAATACTCTAACACGGAGTATGCATGTACAGATGGCTTTTGGGACCAAAAAATATCGAATATTCGGGTGTTTTGAGTCTGAATTTGAGATATAAACGGGTACAGAAGATGCATGCACATATCGACTTTGGGCACCCAAAATATCGATTTTGAGCATGTTTTGGGCCTGAATATTTAAAATACTCTAACACTGAATAGACACGTACAGATCGCTTCTAGGACCCAAATAAATCGAATTTTCGAGTGTTCTGAGCCTGAATTTGAGATATGAAAGGGTACAGAAGATGCATGCACATATTGACTTTGGGCACCTAAAATATAGATTTTCGGCATGTTTTGGGCCTGTATTTTGAAAATACATTAACACGGACTAGGCATGTACAGATCGCTTAAGGGACACAAAAATATCGAATTTTCGGAGTTTTGAGCCAGAAATTGGGATATAACCGGGTACAGAGGATGCATGCACATATTGACTTTGGGCAGCTAAAATATCGATTTACAGCATGTTTTAAGCCTGTATTTTAAAAATACTCTAACACGGAGTAGGCATGTACAGATCGCTTCGGAGACCCAAAAATATCGAATTTTCGGGTGTTTTGAGCCTGAATTTGAGATATAAACGGGTACAGAAGATGCATGCACATTTCGACTTTTTGCACCTAAAATATCGATTTTGAGTATGTTTTGGGTCTGTATCTTGAAAACATTCTAGCAAGAAGTAGGCATGTACAGATTGCTTCTAGGACCCAAAAATATCGAATTTTCGAGTGTTTTGAACCTGAATTTGAGATATAAACGGGTACAGAAGATGCATACACATATCGACTTTGGCACCCAAAATATCGATTTTTAGTATGTTTTGGGCGTATAATTTGAAAATACTCTAACACGGAGTAGACATGTACAGATCACTTGGGGGACCCAAAAATATCGAATATTCGGGTGTTTTGAGTCTGAATTTGAGATATAAACGGGTACAGAAGATGCATGCACATATCGACTTTGGGCACCCAAAATATCGATTTTGAGCATGTTTTGGGCCTGTATTTTTAAAATACTCTAACACTGAGTAGACACGTACAGATCGCTTCTGGAACCCAAATAAATCGAATTTTAGGGTGTTCTGAGCCTGAATTTGAGATATGAACGGATACAGAAGATGCATGCACATATCGACTTTGGGCACCTAAAATATCGATTTTGAGCATGTTTTGGGCCTGTATTTTGAAAATACTATAGCACGGTGTAGACATGTACAGATCGCTTCTGGGACACAAAAATATCGATTTTTTGGGTGTTTTGAGCCTGAATTTGGGAAATAAACGGGTACAGAAGATGCATGCACATTTCGACTTTTTGCACCTAAAATATCGATTTTGAGCATGTTTTGGATCTGTATCTTGAAAACATTCTAGCAAGAAGTAGGCATGTACAGATTGCTTCTGGGACCCAAAAATATCGAATTTTCGAGTGTTTTGAACCTGAATTTGGGATATAGACGGGTACAGAAGATGCATACACATATTGACTTTGGGCAGCTAAAATATCGATTTTCTGCATGTTTTAGGCTTGTATTTTGAAAATACTCTAACACGGAGTATGCATGTACACATTGCTTTTGGGACCCAAAACTATCGAATATTCGGGTGTTTTGAGTCTGAATTTGAGATATAAACGGGTACAGAAGATGCATGCACATATCGACTTTGGGCACCCAAAATATCGATTTTGTGCATGTTTTGGGCCTGAATTTTTAAAATACTCTAACACTGAATAGACACGAACAGATCGCTTCTAGGACCCAAATAAATCGAATTTTCGAGTATTCTGAGCCTGAATTTGAGATATGAAAGGGTACAGAAGATGCATGCACATATCGACTTTGGGCACCTAAAATATCGATTTTGAGCATGTTTTGGGCCTGTATTTTGAAAATACTATAACACAGTGTAGACATGTACAGATCGCTTCTGGGACACAAAAATAGTGCATTTGTCGCGGCTTCTAGCCGCTTAAATTGTATTTATTGGTTGTAAAACCAGCACAGCTGTTTGCTATAGAATAGGCCCCTTCACAAGCCCAGGCCCCGTATAGGCATAATCTGGGTTGGAAGGGTCAATTCCGTGACGTTCATCAGAAGTAAATAAAATTCAAATCTGGTGCTGTACTGATAGTGGAGCCACCTGGTGGTGGTGAGGTGAGGTATTAAGCCCCTCCTCCGCTGAATACCGCTCGCCCACTCCAATGAGAAAGAAGTGAGTGCCTGCCGCATCGGGAGGTGGGTGGGACAGTAGAAGCTGTGCTGGTTTCACAACCAATAAATACAATTTAAGCGGCTAGAAGCCGCGACAAATGCACTATTATTGGTATAGTGAAACCAGCACAGCTGTTTGCTATGCATGCGATGCGGTAGGTGGGAGGTGAGGTGGAGGCAATCACGTGCTAGTTAAGAGTGGTTGAGAGCGGAGGGCAGGAAAGATAACCGAGCCCGGTGAGGCAGCAGCTAACGCCCCTCCCGACACTGGCTAGGTGAATAGCCGTGTTGGGGGAGAAGTAGCTTATACCATATAACCGTAGACCATTCTGTTATAGACCAGAATTGTTACACATAAAGTCTTTATAGGTAGACTCGAGGGTTCGGGCCTAGGAGAGGAGGGGGGGAGGTGCCCATGGCAACCCCCCCCCCTTCCCCCCCCCCCCCTTATTCAAGTCTTCTGAGTTAGGGCTATGGCCCTCGCTCAGTTAATGTGATCCCGAGGGGATGAAGGAGGACACTAGGATCCAGATATCCTGTGTAATAATATCTCCTGTCACTCATCGTAGTAAAGTAATTGTTTGGAAAATAAATACACAAGAATTCCGTAACAATGTAATTTATTTTAGTCTCTCTTTCACCATATGTACACGTAAAGAATGGGGATGAGTATGAAGCTGTACAAGATGTGGATGAGGTATGGGATGATGTGACGGGACTTAAATCACCCGACCTTTTCTCTTCGGGCGGCCCCTCCCCCCCATGTGTCTCCCGCGGGGACCCTGGGGAATAGAAGGTGGAGTACCCATAGCCACACAGGGGGTAGGGGAGAGCGAGTGGAACAGGTACCTCGTCCTGAAGGAGGAAGTGGACGCCCAGCCCCCCAAATCCCTGACCCTCTCCACCGAGTGAGTCCTGAGGAAGGCGAGGGAGGCGGCCACGCCCCTAACGCTGTGAGCCCTCGGGGCGTGTCCGGGATCCCCGTTCTCTATCACTCGGCAGAGAAGGCGAGCGATTGACCAAGGGAAGAGAGGGTTACCGGACCTAGAGTTGTAGAAGAGGTGGTCCGGAGAAGCCCCTCTCGTCGCCTCCACGTATGCAACAAAGGCGTGGACTGGGCAGAGGGGGTGGAATTTTCCATCCCTCAGGAACGAGGGTACTGCGAGAGGGCCAATTCTGTCGTCAGCCTGCTCGTTCTTAGCTAGAAAAGCAGGAGAGGGGGAAATGGTTAAGGAAGTAAGGTTAGGGGTTACTGAAGAAAAGGCTGTGTGACGGGTCAGGGCTGCCAACTGAGAAGCCCTGTAACCTGTAGCTAAGGCGAGCAGGAAGAGAGCTTTCTGGAGGAGGTGACAAACCTCCAGAGGGACCCCCTCGAAGGTCAGGTAGGAAAGGACACGATGAAGGGACCAGGAGGGTGTCTGGGCCCGGTGAGGTGCGGTCCCCGCCCGAATCCCCATCCTCAGGAGAGAAAGAGGCCTCTCCGAAACCTTAATGTTAAAACCCAGGAGGAGGGGATCAGACAGGGCTGCGTGATGCGCAAGCACCGTCGCCGGGGCCCTGTTGGTGGAATCGGCGAGCCACGTGAGGAATTCCAGGACTGTGTCCTCCGAGATGACCCTGGAGGGGTGTCTTCGCAAGAAGTCCTGGAATCTTTTCCAGCACGATTCGTATTGTCGCACCGAAGACTGACGATGAGCCCTCAACATCTTGTCCACTGTCTCCTTAGTGAACCTTTTGCTGAGGACTCCCCGTAGAAACTCCAAGCGTGTAGTTTCAGTGACGCTTGGAGTGGTGCAGACAGGGTACTGGAGAGGCACGCCGATCCCAACTGAATTGGATGAGGGCACCACCGGGACAACTCTCCGAACCACGGCTGTGCTGGCCAGAGGGGGGCTATGAGGAGAACCCTCCCCCTGAAAGTGCGCAGCTTGAGGATCGCCTTCAGGAGGACTGAAGTGGCTGGGGGTGGGAAGAGGTAGAGATGACCCCACCTGTTCCAGTCCTCCGTGAAGGCGTCCGGGCCTCCCGCCTCTGTTCTGGATGAGAAAGTCAGGAACAGAGGGAGTAGGGCCGTGGATGGGGAGGCGAATAGGTCCACCTCCGGTGTCCCGTAGCGAAGGCAGAGAGACTCGAACACGAGGGGATGCAGTTGCCACTCGACTGACGTCCCCCTGAACCTGGATAGGGCGTCCGCCCAATCGTTCTCCCGCCCTGGCACGTAGCGGGCCAAGAGGTGAATGTCCCTCTTGGCCGCTATTGCGAAAATCTGTTCTGACAGGGACAGGAGAATTTCCGACCGTATGGTGCCCTGTTTCTGTAGGCACCGCACTGCCGCAACGTTGTCCATATCGAAGCGGACGCCTATCCTGGCAAACTGAGGGTGTCTGTTGAGCCATTCCTTCGCTACCATCAACTCCCGGGCGTTGATGTGCAGTAGCCTTTCCCCTTCCTTCCATCCCCCGCACCGTTGATGTCCCCGGCAAGACTGGTATCCCCAGCCTACGTCCGATGCGTCTGTCGCCACCGTGATCCCCGGGGGAGGGAACACCCAGGGGACCCGCTGGCGCAGGGCACCGGGACGTAGCCAGGGGCGAAGGAGGCGGTGGAGAGAGGGGGACACTTGCCTGGGAAGGTCCCTGTGTGCGGGGGACAGGTGGAGGTTTACCTCCCGCGTCAACCTCCTGTGTTTCAATCGTCCCAGGGGCATTGCAGGGGCCGCGAAATTTAGGGACCCGAGCAATGATTCCCACTGGCGGCGAGAGAAAGTACGGGAAAAATGCGCCTGGCGGACGAGGCGGAGGGTCCGGCGGGCGTTGTCTGGAGCGAGAGAGAGGGTGGCCGAAAGAGAGTCCCACTCTATTCCTGGCCAACACAGCTTGCGAGTGGGGGTGAGAGAGGACTTGGGGATGTTCAACAGGAACCCCATTTCCTCTAGCACTCTCCTCGCTACCCGGACGTTGTTTGCTACCTGCTCCTTGGAAGGGGCGTGAAGCAACCAATCGTCCAGGTACATGAGGGTGGGGACACCCGCCTCTGCCAGACGGGATGCCACTACCCTCACGAGTTTTGTGAAGACTCGCGGAGCTAGAGAAAGACCGAAAGGGAGCCTGGTAAACTGGAACGTCTCGGTCCCCACCTGGAAGGCCAGAAAGCGGCGAAACCTGGGGTGGATCGGGACGTGCCAGTACGCATCCTTGAGATCCAGGGATGCTAACCAGTCTCCCTTCCTCAGAACTGTGCGGACCTGAGCAACCGAAACCATCCTGAAATGTAACGTTTTCACGAATTTGTTTAGCTTGCTCAGGTCCATCACCAATCTCGTTTTTCCCTGGTCCTTTTTGGGGACCGTGAATAAACGAGAAAGAAAGACCCTTCCCGTCGCCCGCTCCACTACCCCTTTTTCCCGCATTTCTAACACATGCGGGACGACCAAAAGTGACACTTTGGTTGAGGCAGGAGGTAGACGTAGTGGCTGTAACGGGAGAAGACAGGTGTCAGTGAGAGTACCGTTAATCCTAATCCCCCGGGGCCCGAGGGACCCGGGGGTGGTTGGGGGGTGAATGACAGGAGAGGCAGAGATTTTGACCGCAAGGGAAAATCTGATTTTGACCTAACGGTAGCCCAAGGACGGGATTAGGCATAATTCATATGTCAGAAAGTAAAGATGACAGTTACTCACCGGAACAGTAATCCAGGGCCATGACAGGCCCTGGCGAATTATCCTTGCTGCCCAGCCGTGGGTGGGCCAGGCTGCTGACCACCCTGTGAGGCAGCCCAGAGTGGGACCCTCAAGTGGCACGGTCCTTCTGGGCGGGGTGGTTGAAGGAGGACTTGGGCTTCGAGTAGGACTTGGAGCCCTGTCCCCTTCCTCGAAACGGCTGCTGGCCCCTCTGGGAGGGCCTGTTGTGTGCTCTCGGGGGAGTGGGATAGGAGGGCCTCGGTAGCCTGGAGGGCTGGGAGGGCCTCCGGGGCTGGTAGGCTGGTCTGGCTGGCTGTGGGGCACGTGGCCTACGGACAAACAGAATGATTAGGAACCAAAGTAGACCCGAAAATCCTTTCATTTCACCCCCGTGACAACTCGGGTAAGACGAACACGAGAGGTACTTACTTGGAGGTGGAGGGTTTTGGTAAATTGATTACCGCTGGGAGGGAGGCGAAGATCGTGTCTGTCGCCGGTTGGTCAAAGAGGGCGGGGGACAAGGGGGCAGCTCGCACCACTCCCCTCTGTGCCATCTCCGGCGCAGATTTAGCCGCCGCCTGGCGGGCTGCCAGTCTCGCCTCGGCGAACGCCTTCGCCTCCTCCCGCATGAAGTGGGTCGCCATCGCCGCCACGCCCTCCATCACGGTGGCCATGGAAGAGAGGGTGTCACTGTAAGGGGTAAACAAGGAAAAAACCGAGCGAACCCGGGGATAAGTACCCGGGAGTAACAGAGAGACCCTCTACCCAGTATCCCTAAAAAACATGACACACGAGTAAGGTACTCACGCTAGCTGTACACCCGACATCTCGTGGTAGGAGTTGGTTAGGGCGTTGAGGCAGTCCCTAATCAACGAGGCGGCTGCTCCCGTGGAGATGGTGTGGGCCAACTCTAGACGGGTAGCAGACTCCGCCTGTCGCAACTTGCCATCGGGCTCCTTCAGCTGATAGGGGACCGGGGGCTCCTTCTCCGTCTTCCACAGGCACTCCCTCAAGCCCGGGGGGGCCCGGGAATGAGGGAGGATGACGGGGAAAGACGGAGGAGGGGGCTTCCTGGGCACGTTGTTTCTCTGGTGGTCCAGGGACTTAAGGAGAAGGGCTGGAATGTCCAGGTCCCCTTCGCCCTTATCCCACGGGAAGTACGCGTCCGGGGAAAGGAGGAGAGCCGTGTTACCGTGGGAGCGGTCAATCCTCCAAGCCCCGGACAAGTGTAGCTGGCTGTACTCCACCAGAAAACCCATCGCGTCCAGGGTCGCTGCAGAGGACACCCTAGATGAAGTGGGTACGGGCGCTGAGATAGGACGGACCTTGTAGAAGGGAATAGCCTCGCCCTTCTCATCCGCCCCCCACTTCACCACGACGTCATCCCTCCGGATCCACACGTCTGGTTGAGCCGTGTCCGGAGACCAAGCCACCAGTCTGCCCTCCTCCGAAGAGTGGGTCCAGGTAGGAGGGAGAAGAGACCAAGAGTAGGGAAGGTATCCGTCTCCCGAAGGAGGGGGTGACGGGGACGGAGGTGCGGAGGTAACCAACTCCTCAGCTACGTCCCCCGACGGAGACTCGAGCCCCGTGGAAACGGGAGGCACGAAAAGGACTCCCACATCCCCGGGAGGACTCGCGCCCTCGACGGGAGCAGCAGCGGGAGGCGGGGGAACAGGAGCGGGTTCCGTAGCGACAGCCGGAGGCTGCGCGACGGAAGCCCCAGGGAAAGCGTGAGGAATAAGGGTGTGGAAGATCTTAACTATCTTCCTCGACGAGGGGCTGTCCCCCCCCCCGCTTACCCTTGCGGGATTTGCGGGCGGGCGAAGGAGAGCTCCCCGACGACGAAGAAGAGGAAGAGGACGACGAAGAAGAGGAGAAAGGAGAACGGCGACGAGCACGGGACTTCCTGGAGTGGCGGGACCTCTTAGCTGAACGCTTGCGTCCTCTAGAGAGGCCTGAGGAGCCAGCTCTAGCAGGAGGCGAAGCTGGGGGTTCCCTGCTGGGCCCTTGTACCGGTGAGGCAGTCGGGAGAACCAGCGCGACAGACTCGCTCGTTTCCCGGGGGGATAAGCCCCGAGAAGGAGTCGTAGTACCGCCTAGGGAAGGAGGCTCAATCTCTCGGGCCTCAGGAGGTTCTAGCCCCTGAGACTCCGAGAGACAGGAAGAAGGGTAACGGGTCCTGAATAAACCCAGGTCCGCTCCCAAAATCGGGTCCACCCACGCCAAAGAAGAACCGTCTCGTTTGTGGGCCATTCTCCTAGCCCTCGTCCACGCCATACGAAGAGAAGCAAGGGCAGAGAGCTTGGAGCGGGCAGAAGGGGAGGTAACCCGACACAACTCAGCCCAGGGGCGGCACACACCACACGCCAAAGGGTCGTAACCCAAGGGAGTGAAGCAGGGTGCGTGAGGTGAACAGTGCAGGTGTCCGTCAGGCGAGACCCGCACGGTACATCCTGAGGCAGCACAAAGGGCACGAGTAGGCTGGGGGAGAAAAGAATACACAAACATGGGTTAACACGTGCAAACACTGGAACACAGAAGACACGAAACCCATCCTCCCCGAAGGAAAAAAGCGCGGGACACGCCCGCTGAACCTGGGGACCAGGACACGATCCCCCACACTCGCGCAGCCGCCCAGGGAAAAACCCCGTAAAACCAAAACCGTCCGCCACATGGAGCGGGTAAATAAGGGCCCCCCGGACAGAAAGAACCAGAAGGAGGGGTAGGAGGGGACCCGATAGCCTGAGAAGAAACACTCCAGGCTGAAAATAATGGAAAAACCCCAAAAATAAAATAAAAAAACCCCGCCCGGGAGAGGAAGAGAGAACCAGGGCACAATTCTCACTCCCCCTTACCGAGAGGGGACACATAATAATCGGGGAAGGCAAGAGGAAGGGTTGCAAAGACCCCATGTGCTCACCACGTGGGGCGGAGAAGTCCCACGTGGCGCCCACTAACCTCGCTAAAAAAACCCAGAAACCCCGATAAAATACACACGAAGCATGTACTAGTGGCAGGAGGGACAGTGAAAGGGGGGACAAAAGGAGAAAAACTCCGAAAACAGGGGCTGAAAAGCCCCCTTCGCTTAAGGAAAAGACTAAGTCCTAACGAAGAAAAAAAAAAAACCCATAAACACCTAAAACCCTCCTAGAAAACACACATGAAACATCTGCAAAGCAGGCTAGCCACTAGAACACAAAAGAAAAAATTAGCAGGAACACGCGACACAATACCATAGCGTAGCAGCGAGGAGCGTAGATGTTGACTGAGACGTGTTCCGCGACAGAGTGGACGAGCGGTATTCAGCGGAGGAGGGGCTTAATACCTCACCTTACCACCACCAGGTGGCTCCACTATCAGTACAGCGCCAGATTTGAATTTTATTTACTTCTGATGAACGTCACGGAATTGACCCTTCCAACCCAGATTATGCCTATACGGGGCCTGGGCTTGTGAAGGGGCCTATTCTATAGCAAACAGCTGTGCTGGTTTCACTATACCAATAATATCGAATTTTCGGAGTTTTGAGCTTGAATTTGAGATATAAACGAGTACAGAAGATGCATGCACATATCGACTTTTTGCACCTAAAATATCGATTTTGAGCATGTTTTGGGTCTGTATCTTGAAAACATTCTAGCAAGAAGTAGGCAAGTACAGATTGCTTCTGGGACCCAAAAATATCGAATTTTCGAGTGTTTTGAACCTGAATTTGGGATATAGACGGGTACAGAAGATGCATACACATATTGACTTTGGGCAGCTAAAATATCGATTTTCTGCATGTTTTAGGCCAGTATTTTGAAAATACTCTAACACGGAGTATGCATGTACAGATGGCTTTTGGGACCCAAAAATATCGAATATTCGGGTGTTTTGAGTCTGAATTTGAGATATAAACGGGTACAGAAGATGCATGCACATATCGACTTTGGGCACCCAAAATATCGATTTTGAGCATGTTTTGGGCCTGTATTTTTAAAACACTATAACACGGAGTAGACACGTACAGATCACTTTTGGGACCCAAATAAATCGAATTTCCGGTTGTTCTGAGGCTGAATTTGAGATATGAACAGGTACAGAAGATGCATGCACATATCGACTTCGGGCACCTAAAATATCGATTTTGAGCATGTTTTGGGGCTGTATTTTGAAAATACTCAAACACGGTGTAGACATGTACAGATCGCTTCTGGGACACAAAAATATCGATTTTTTGGGTGTTTTGAGCCTGAATTTGAGATATAAACGGGTACAGAAGATGCATACACATATCGACTTTGGCACCCAAAATATCGATTTTTAGTATGTTTTAGGCGTATAATTTGAAAATACTCTAACACGGAGTAGATATGTACAGATCGCTTGGGGGACCCAAAAATATCGAATATTCGGGTGTTTTGAGTCTGAATTTGAGATATAAACGGGTACAGAAGATGCATGCACATATCGACTTTGGGCACCCAAAATATCGATTTTGAGCATGTTTTGGGCCTGTATTTTTAAAATACTCTAACACTGAGTAGACACGTACAGATCGCTTCTGGAACCCAAATAAATCGAATTTTAGGGTGTTCTGAGCCTGAATTTGAGATATGAACGGATACAGAAGATGCATGCACATATCGACTTTGGGCACCTAAAATATCGATTTTGAGCATGTTTTGGGCCTGTATTTTGAAAATACTATAGCACGGTGTAGACATGTACAGATCGCTTCTGGGACACAAAAATATCGATTTTTTGGGTGTTTTGAGCCTGAATTTGGGATATAAATGGGTACAGAAGATGCATACAGATATTGACTTTGGGCAGCTAAAATATCGATTTTCTGCATGTTTTAGGCTTGTATTTAAAAAATACTCTAACACGGAGTATGCATGTACACATTGCTTTTGGGACCCAAAAATATCGAATATTCGGGTGTTTTGAGTCTGAATTTGAGGTATAAACGGGTACAGAAGATGCATGCACATATCGACTTTGGGCACCCAAAATATCGATTTTGAGCAGGTTTTGGGCCTGAATTTTTAAAATACTCTAACACTGAATAGACACGTACAGATCGCTTCTATGACCCAAATAAATCGAATTTTCGAGTGTTCTGAGCCTGAATTTGAGATATGAAAGGGTACAGTAGATGCATGCACATATCGACTTTGGGCACCTAAAATATCGATTTTGAGCATGTTTTGGGCCTGTATTTTGAAAATACTTTAACACAGTGTAGACATGTACAGATCGCTTCTGGGACACAAAAATATCGAATTTTCGGAGTTTTGAGCCTGAATTTGAGATATAAACGAGTACAGAAGATTCATGCACATATCGACTTTTTGCACCTAAAATATCGATTTTGAGCATGTTTTGGGTCTGTATCTTGAAAACTTTCTAGCAAGAAGTAGGCATGTACAGATTGCTTCTGGGACCCAAAAATATCGAATTTTCGAGTGTTTTGAACCTGAATTTGGGATATAGACGGGTACAGAAGATGCATACACATATTGACTTTGGGCAGATAAAATATCGATTTACATTATGTTTTAGGCCTGTATTTTGAAAATACTCTAACACGGAGTATGCATGTACAGATGGCTTTTGGGACCCAAAAATATCGAATATTCGGGTGTTTTGAGTCTGAATTTGAGATATAAACGGGTACAGAAGATGCATGCACATATCGACTTTGGGCACCCAAAATATCGATTTTGAGCATGTTTTGGGCCTGTATTTTTAAAACACTCTAAAACGGAGTAGACACGTACAGATCACTTCTGGTACCCAAATAAATCGAATTTTCGGTTGTTCTGAGCCTGAATTTGAGATATGAACAGGTACAGAAGATGCATGCACATATCGACTTCGGGCACCTAAAATATCGATTTTGAGCATGTTTTGGGCCTGTATTTTGAAAATACTCAAACACGGTGTAGACATGTACAGATCGCTTCTGGGACACAAAAATATCGATTTTTTGGGTGTTTTGAGCCTGAATTTGAGATATAAACGGGTACAGAAGATGCATACACATATCGACTTTGGCACCCAAAATATCGATTTTTAGTATGTTTTGGGCGTATAATTTGAAAATACTCTAACACGGAGTAGGCATGTACAGATCGCTTCGGGGACCCAAAAATATCGAATATTCGGGTGTTTTGAGTGTGAATTTGAGATATAAACGGGTACAAAAGATGCATGCACATATCGACTTTGGGCACCCAAAATATCGATTTTGAGCATGTTTTGGGCCTGTATTTTTAAAACACTCTAAAACGGAGTAGACACGTACAGATCACTTCTGGTACCCAAATAAATCGAATTTTCGGTTGTTCTGAGCCTGAATTTGAGATATGAACAGGTACAGAAGATGCATGCACATATCGACTTCGGGCACCTAAAATATCGATTTTGAGCATGTTTTGGGCCTGTATTTTGAAAATACTCAAACACGGTGTAGACATGTACAGATCGCTTCTGGGACACAAAAATATCGATTTTTTGGGTGTTTTGAGCCTGAATTTGAGATATAAACGTGTACAGAAGATGCATACACATATCGACTTTGGCACCCAAAATATCGATTTTTAGTATGTTTTGGGCGTATAATTTGAAAATACTCTAACACGGAGTAGGCATGTACAGATCGCTTCTGGAACCCAAATAAATCGAATTTTAGGGTGTTCTGAGCCTGAATTTGAGATATAAACGAGTACGGAAGATGCATGCACATATCGACTTTTTGCACCTAAAATATCGATTTTGAGCATGTTTTGGGTCTGTATCTTGAAAACTTTCTAGCAAGAAGTAGGCATGTACAGATTGCTTCTGGGACCCAAAAATATCGAATTTTCGAGTGTTTTGAATCTGAATTTGGGATATAGACGGGTACAGAAGATGCATACACATATTGACTTTGGGCAGCTAAAATATCGATTTTCTGCATGTTTTAGGCTTGTAATTTGAAAATACTCTAATACGGAGTATGCATGTACACATTGCTTTTGGGACCCAAAAATATCGAATATTCGGGTGTTTTGAGTCTGAATTTGAGATATAAACGGGTACAGAAGATGCATGCACATATCGACTTTGGGCACCCAAAATATCGATTTTGAGCATGTTTTGGGCCTGAATTTTTAAAATACTCTAACACTGAATAGACACGTACAGATCGCTTCTAGGACCCAAATAAATCGAATTTTCAAAGTGTTCTGAGCCTGAATTTGAGATATGAAAGGGTACAGAAGATGCATGCACATATTGACTTTGGGCAACTAAAATATAGATTTTCGGCATGTTTTGGGCCTGTATTTTGAAAATACATTAACACGGAGTAGGCATGTACAGATCGCTTCTGGGACACAAAAATATCGACTTTTCGGGTGTTTTGAGCCTGAATTTGAGATATAAACGGGTACAGAAGATGCATGCACATATCGACTTTTCACACCTAAAATATCGATTTATAGCATGTTTTAAGCCTGTATCTTAAAAACATTCAAGCACTGAGTAGGCATGTGCAGATCGCTTACGGGACCCAAAAATATCGAATTTTCGGAGTTTTGAGCCTGAAATTGGGATATAACCGGGTACAGAGGATGCATGCACATATTGACTTTAGGCAGCTAAAATATCGATTTACAGCATGTTTTAGGCCTGTATTTTAAAAATACTCTAACACGGAGTATGCATGTACAGATGGCTTTTGGGACCCAAAAATATCGAATATTCGGGTGTTTTGAGTCTGAATTTGAGATATAAACGGGTATAGAAGATGCATGCACATATCGACTTTAGGCACCCAAAATATCGATTTTGAGCATGTTTTTGGCCTGTATTTTTAAAACACTCTAACACGGAGTAGACACGTACAGATCACTTCTGGTACCCAAATAAATCGAATTTTCGGTTGTTCTGAGCCTGAATTTGAGATATGAACAGGTACAGAAGATGCATGCACATATCGACTTCGGGCACCTAAAATATCGATTTTGAGCATGTTTTGGGCCTGTATTTTGAAAATACTCAAACACGGTGTAGACATGTACAGATCGCTTCTGGGACACAAAAATATCGATTTTTTGGGTGTTTTGAGCCTGAATTTGAGATATAAACGGGTACAGAAGATGCATACACATATCGACTTTGGCACCCAAAATATCGAGATTTAGTATGTTTTGGGCGTATAATTTGAAAATACTCTAACACGGAGTAGGCATGTACAGATCGCTTCGGGGACCCAAAAATATCGAATATTCGGGTGTTTTGAGTCTGAATTTGAGATATAAACGGGTACAGAAGATGCATGCACATATCGACTTTGGGCACCCAAAATATCGATTTTGAGCATGTTTTGGGCCTGTATTTTTAAAATACTCTAACACTGAGTAGACACGTACAGATCGCTTCTGGAACCCAAATAAATCGAATTTTAGGGTGTTCTGAGCCTGAATTTGAGATATGAACGGATACAGAAGATGCATGCACATATCGACTTTGGGCACCTAAAATATCGATTTTGAGCATGTTTTGGGCCTGTATTTTGAAAATACTATAGCACGGTGTAGACATGTACAGATCGCTTCTGGGACACAAAAATATCGATTTTTTGGGTGTTTTGAGCCTGAATTTGGGATATAAACGGGTACAGAAGATGCATGCACATTTCGACTTTTTGCACCTAAAATATCGATTTTGAGCATGTTTTGGGTCTGTATCTTGAAAACATTCTAGCAAGAAGTAGGCATGTACAGATTGCTTCTGGGACCCAAAAATATCGAATTTTCGAGTGTTTTGAACCTGAATTTGGGATATAGACGGATACAGAAGATGCATACACATATTGACTTTGGGCAGCTAAAATATCGATTTTCTGCATGTTTTAGGCTTGTATTATGAAAATACTCTAACACGTAGTATGCATGTACACATTGCGTTTGGGACCCAAAAATATCGAATATTCGGGTGTTTTGAGTCTGAATTTGAGATATAAACGGGTACAGAAGATGCATGCACATATCGACTTTGGGCACCCAAAATATCGATTTTTAACATGTTTTGGGCCTG
The DNA here is from genome assembly GCA_033782935.1 of Petrolisthes cinctipes. Lineage (NCBI taxonomy): Eukaryota > Metazoa > Arthropoda > Malacostraca > Decapoda > Porcellanidae > Petrolisthes > Petrolisthes cinctipes. The sequence continues at coordinate 1,893,534 of JAWQEG010000167.1, forward strand.
AATTTTTAAAATACTCTAACACTGAATAGACACGTACAGATCGCTTCTAGGACCCAAATAAATCGAATTTTCGAGTGTTCTGAGCCTGAATTTGAGATATGAAAGGGTACAGAAGATGCATGCACATATCGACTTTGGGCACCTAAAATATCGATTTTGAGCATGTTTTGGGCCTGTATTTTGAAAATAATTTAACACAGTGTAGACATGTACAGATTGCTTCTGGGACACAAAAATATCGAATTTTCGGAATTTTGAGCCTGAATTTGAGATATAAACGAGTACAGAAGATGCATAAACATATAGACTTTTTGCACCTAAAATATCGATTTTGAGCATGTTTTGGGTCTATATCTTGAAAACTTTCTAGCAAGAAGTAGGCATGTACAGATTGCTTCTGGGACCCAAAAATATCGAATTTTCGAGTGTTTTGAACCTGAATTTGGGATATAGACGGGTACAGAAGATGCATACACATATTGACTTTGGGCAGCTAAAATATCGATTTACATCATGTTTTAGGCCTGTATTTTGAAAATACTCTAACACGGAATATGCATGTACAGATGGCTTTTGGGACCAAAAAATATCGAATATTCGGGTGTTTTGAGTCTGAATTTGAGATATAAACGGGTACAGAAGATGCATGCACATATCGACTTTGGGCACCCAAAATATCGATTTTGAGCATGTTTTGGGCCTGTATTTTTAAAACACTCTAACACGAAGTAGACACGTACAGATCACTTCTGGGACCCAAATAAATCAAATTTTCGGTTGTTCTGAGCCTAAACTTGAGATATGAACAGGTACAGAAGATGCATGCACATATCGACTTCGGGCACCTAAAATATCGATTTTGAGCATGTTTTGGGCCTGTATTTTGAAAATACTCAAACACGGTGTAGACATGTACAGATCGCTTCTGGGACACAAAAATATCAATTTTTTGGGTGTTTTGAGCCTGAATTTGAGATATAAACGGGTACAGAAGATGCATACACATATCGACTTTGGCACCCAAAATATCGAGTTTTAGTATGTTTTGGGCGTATAATTTGAAAATATTCTAGCACTGAGTAGGCATGTACAGATCGCTTCTGGGACCCAAAAATATCGAATTTTCGGGTGTTTTGAGCCAGAAATTGGGATATAACCGGGTACAGAGGATGCATGCACATATCGACTTTTTGCACCTAAAATATCGATTTTGAGCATGTTTTGGGTCTGTATCTTGAAAAAATTCTAGCAAGGAGTAGGCATGTACAGATCGCTTCTGGGACCCAAAATTATCGAATTTTCGGGTGTTTTGAACCTGAATTTGGGATATAGACGGATACAGAAGATGCATGCACATATCGACTTTGGGCACCTAAAATATCGATTTTGAGCATGTTTTGGGCCTGTATTTTTAAAATACTCTAACACGGAGTAGGCATGTACAGATCGCTTGGGGGACCCAAAAATATCGAATTTTCGGGTGTTTTGAGCCTGAATTTGAGATATAAACGGATACAGAAGATGCATGCACATTTCGACTTTTTGCACCTAAAATATCGATTTTGAGCATGTTTTGGGTCTGTATCTTGAAAACATTCTAGCACTGAGTAGGCATGTGCAGATCGCTTACGGGACCCAAAAATATCGAATTTTCGGTGTTTTGAGCCAGAAATTGGGATATAACCGGGTATAGAGGATGCATGCACATATTGACTTTGGGCAGCTAAAATATCGATTTACAGCATGTTTTAGGCCTATATTTTAAAAATACTCTAACACGGAGTATGCATGTACAGATGGCTTTTGGGACCCAAAAATATCGAATATTCGGGTGTTTTGAGTCTGAATTTGAGATATAAACGGGTACAGAAGATGCATGCACATATCGACTTTGGGCACCCAAAATATCGATTTTGAGCATGTTTTGAGCCTGTATTTTTAAAATACTCTAACACTGAGTAGACACGTACAGATCGCTTCTGGAACCCAAATAAATCGAATTTTCGGGTGTTCTGAGCCTGAATTTGAGATATGAACGGGTACTGAAGATGCATGCACATATCGACTTTGGGCACCAAAAATATCGATTTTGAGCATGTTTTGGGCCTGCATTTTGATAATACTCTAACACGGTGTAGACATGTACAGATCGCTTCTGGGACACAAAAATATCGATTTTTTGGGTGTTTTGAGCCTGAATTTGAGATATAAACGGGTACAGAAGATGCATGCACATATCGACTTTGGCACCCAAAATATCGATTTTTAGTATTTTTTGGGCGTATAATTTGAAAATATTCTAGCACTGAGTAGGCATGTACAGATCGCTTCTGGAACCCAAAAATATCGAATTTTCGGGGGTTTTGAGCCAGAATTTGGGATATAACCGGGTACAGAGGATGCATGTACATATCGACTGTTTGCACCTAAAATATCGATTTTAAGCATGTTTTGGGTCTGTATCTTGAAAACATTCTAGCAAAGAGTAGAAATGTACAGGTCGCTTCTGGGACCCAAAAATATCGAATTTTCTAGTGTTTTGAACCTGAATTTGGGATATAGACGGGTACAGAAGATGCATACACATATTGACTTTGGGCACCTAAAATATCGTTTTTCAGCATGTTTTGGGCCTGAATTTTGAAAATACATTAACACGGAGTAGGCATGTACAGATCGCTTCTGGGACCCAAAAATATCGACTTTTCGGGTGTTTTGAGCCTGAATTTGAGATATAAACGGGTACAGAAGATGCATTCACATATCGACTTTGGGCACCTAAAATATCGATTTTGAGCATGTTTTGGGCCTGTATTTTAAAAAAATACTCTAACACGGAGTATGCATGTACAGATCGCTTCTGGGACACAAATATATCGATTTTTTGGGTGTTTTGAGCCTGAATTTGAGATATAAACGGGTACAGAAGATGCATGCACATTTCGACTTTTTGCACCTAAAATATCGATTTTGAGTATGGTTTGGGTCTGTATCTTGAAAACATTCTAGCAAGAAGTAGGCATGTACAGATTGCTTCTGGGACCCAAATATATCGAATTTTTGAGTGTTTTGAATCTGAATTTGGGATATAGACGTGTACAGAAGATGCATACACATATTGACTTTGGGCAGCTAAAATATCGATTTTCAGCATGTTTTAGGCCTGTATTTTGAAAATACTCTAACACGGAGTATGGCTGTACACATTGCTTTTGGGACCCAAAAATATCGAATATTCGGGTGTTTTGAGTCTGAATTTGAGATATAAACGGGTATAGAAGATGCATGCACATATCAACTTTGGCCACCCAAAATATCGATTTTGAGCATGTTTTGGGCCTGTATTTTTAAAATACTCTAACACTGAGTAGACACGTACAGATCGCTTCTGGAACCCAAATAAATCGAATTTTAGGGTGTTCTGAGCTTGAATTTGAGATATGAACGGATACAGAAGATGCATGCACATATCGACTTTGGGCAACTAAAATATCGATTTTGAGCATGTTTTGGGCCTGTATTTTGAAAATACTATAACACGGTGTAGACATGTACAGATCGCTTCTGGGACACAAAAATATCGATTTTTTGGGTGTTTTGAGCCTGAATTTGAGATATAAACGGGTACAGAAGATGCATGCACATTTCGACTTTGGCACCCAAAATATCGATTTTTAGTATGTTTTGGGCGTATAATTTGAAAATATTCTAGCACTGAGTAGGCATGTACAGATCGCTTCTGGAACCCAAAAATATCGAATTTTCGGGGGTTTTGAGCCAGAATTTGGGATATAACCGGGTACAGAGGATGCATGTACATATCGACTTTTTGCACCTAAAATATCGATTTAAAGCATGTTTTGGGTCTGTATCTTGAAAACATTCTAGCAAAGAGTAGAAATGTACAGGTCGCTTCTGGGACCCAAAAATATCGAATTTTCTGGTGTTTTGAGCCTGAATTTAAGATATAACCGGGTACAGAGAATGCATACACATATTGACTTTGTGCACTTAAAATATCATTTTTCAGCATGTTATGGGCCTGCAATTTAAAAACACTCTAACACGGAGTATGCATGTACAGATCGCTTCTGGGACACAAAAATATCGAATTTTCGGAGTTTTGAGCCTGAATTTGAGATATAAACGATTACAGAAGATGCATGTACATATCGACTTTTTGCACATAAAATATCGATTTTGAGCATGTTTTGGGTCTGTATCTTGAAAACTTTCTAGCAAGAAGTAGGCATGTACAGATTGCTTCTGGGGCCCAAAAATATCGAATTTTCGAGTGTTTTGAACCTGAATTTGGGATATAGACGGGTACAGAAGATGCATACACATATTGACTTTGGGCAGCTAAAATATCGATTTTCAGCATGTTTTAGGCCTGTATTTTGAAAATACTCTAACACGGAGTATGCATGTACTCATTGCTTTTGGGACCCAAAAATATCGAATATTCGGGTGTTTTGAGTCTGAATTTGAGATATAAACGGGTACAGAAGATGCATGCACATATCAACTTTGGCCACCCAAAATATCGATTTTGAGCATGTTTTGGACCTGTATTTTTAAAATACTCTAACACTGAGTAGACACGTACAGATCGCTTCTGGAACCCAAATAAATCGAATTTTAGGGTGTTCTGTGCTTGAATTTGAGATATGAACGGATACAGAAGATGCATGCACATATCGACTTTGGGCACCTAAAATATCGATTTTGAGCATGTTTTGGGCCTGTATTTTGAAAATACTATAACACGGTGTAGACATGTACAGATCGCTTCTGGGACACAAAAATATCGATTTTTTGGGTGTTTTGAGCCTGAATTTGAGATATAAACGGGTACAGAAGATGCATGCACATTTCGACTTTGGCACCCAAAATATCGATTTTTAGTATGTTTTGGGCGTATAATTTGAAAATATTCTAGCACTGAGTAGGCATGTACAGATCGCTTCTCGGACCCAAATATATCGAATTTTCTGGTGTTTTGAATCCGAATTAGGGATATTCACGGGTACAGAAGATACATACACATATTGACTTTGGGCACATAAAATATCGATTTTCAGCATGTTTTGGGCCTGTATTTTAAAAACACTCTAACACGGAGTAGGCATGTACAGATCGCTTCTGGGACCCAAAAATATTGAATTTTCGGGTGTTTTGAGCCTGAATTTGAGATATAAACGGGTACAGAATATGCATTCACATATCGACTTTGGGCACCTAAAATATCGATTTTGAGCATGTTTTGGGCCTGTATTTTAAAAAAATACTCTAACACGGAGTATGCATTTACAGATCGCTTCTGGGACACAAAAATATCGATTTTTTGGGTGTTTTGAGCCTGAATTTGAGATATAAACGGGTACAGAAGATGCATGCACATTTCGACTTTTTGCACCTAAAATATCGATTTTGAGTATGTTTTGGGTCTGTATCTTGAAAACATTCTAGCAAGAAGTAGGCATGTACAGATTGCTTCTGGGACCCAAATATATCGAATTTTTGAGTGTTTTGAATCTGAATTTGGGATATAGACGTGTATAGAAGATGCATACACATATTGACTTCGGGCAGCTAAAATATCGATTTTCAGCATGTTTTAGGCCTGTATTTTGAAAATACTCTAACACGGAGTATGCATGTACACATTGCTTTTGGGACCCAAAAATATCGAATATTCGGGTGTTTTGACTCTGAATTTGAGATATAAACGGGTACAGAAGATGCATGCACATATCAACTTTGGCCACCCAAAATATCGATTTTGAGCATGTTTTGGACCTGTATTTTTAAAATACTCTAACACTGAGTAGACACGTACAGATCGCTTCTGGAACCCAAATAAATCGAATTTTAGGGTGTTCTGAGCTTGAATTTGAGATATGAACGGATACAGAAGATGCATGCACATATCGACTTTGGGCACCTAAAATATCGATTTTGAGCATGTTTTGGGCCTGTATTTTGAAAATACTATAACACGGTGTAGACATGTACAGATCGCTTCTGGGACACAAAAATATCGATTTTTTGGGTGTTTTGAGCCTGAATTTGAGATATAAACGGGTACAGAAGATGCATGCACATTTCGACTTTGGCACCCAAAATATCGATTTTTAGTATGTTTTGGGCGTATAATTTGAAAATATTCTAGCACTGAGTAGGCATGTACAGATCGCTTCTGGCACCCATATATATCGAATTTTCTGGTGTTTTGAACCCGAATTAGGGATATTCACGGGTACAGAAGATACATACACATATTGACTTTGGGCACATAAAATATCGATTTTCAGCATGTTTTGGGCCTGTATTTTAAAAACACTCTAACACGGAGTATGCACGTACAGATCGCTTCTGGGACCCAAAAATATTGAATTTTCGGGTGTTTTGAGCCTGAATTTGAGATATAAACGGGTACAGAAGATGCATGCACATATCGACTTTAGGCACCCAAAATATCGATTTTGAGCATGTTTTGGGCCTGAATTTTTAAAATACTCTAACACTGAGTAGACACGTACAGATCGCTTCTGGGACCCAAATAAATCGAATTTTCGGGTGTTCTGAGCCTGAATTTGAGATATAAACGGGTACAGAAGATGCATGCACATTTCGACTTTTTGCACCTAAAATATCGATTTTGAGTATGTTTTGGGTCTGTATCTTGAAAACATTCTAGCAAGAAGTAGGCATGTACAGATTGCTTCTGGGACCCAAAAATATCGAATTTTTTAATGTCTTGAATCTGAATTTGGGATATAGACGGGTACAGAAGATGCATACACATATTGACTTTGAGCAGCTAAAATATCGATTTTCAGCATGTTTTAGGCATGTATTTTGAAAATACTCTAAAACAGAGTATGCATGTACACATTGCTTTTGGGACCCAAAAATATCGAATATTCGGGTGTTTTGAGTCTGAATTTGAGATATAAACGGGTACAGAAGATGCATGCACATATCGACTTTGGGCACCCAAAATATCGATTTTGAGCATGTTTTGGGCTTGTATTTTTAAAATACTCTAACACTGAGTAGACACGTACAGATCGCTTCTGAAACCCAAATAAATCGAATTTTAGGGTGTTCTGAGCCTGAATTTGAGATATGAACGGATACAGAAGTTGCATGCACATATCGACTTTGGGCACCTAAAATATCGATTTTGAGCATGTTTTGGGCCTGTATTTTGAAAATACTATAGCACGGTGTAGACATGTACAGATCGTTTCTGGGACACAAAAATATCGATTTTTTGGGTGTTTTGAGCCTGAATTTGAGATATAAACGGGTACAGAAGATGCATGCACATATCGACTTTGGCACCCAAAATATCGATTTTTAGTATTTTTTGGGCGTATAATTTGAAAATATTCTAGCACTGAGTGCCAGGCATGTACAGATCGCTTCTGGGACCCAAAAATATCGAATTTTCGAGTGTTTTGAATCTGAATTTGGGATATAGACGGGTACAGAAGATGCATACACATATTGACTTTGGGCAGCTAAAATATCGATTTTCAGCATGTTATAGGCCTGTATTTTGAAAATACTCTAAAACAGAGTATGCATGTACACATTGCTTTTGGGACCCAAAAATATCGAATATTCGGGTGTTTTGAGTCTGAATTTGAGATATAAACGGGTACAGAAGATGCATGCACATATCGACTTTGGGCACCCAAAATATCGATTTTGAGCATGTTTTGGGCCGATATTTTGAAAATACTCTAGCACGGTGTAGACATGTACAGATCGCTTCTGGGAAACAAAAATATCGATTTTTTGGGTGTTTTGAGCCTGAATTTGAGATATAAACGGGTACAGAAGATGCATGCACATATCGACTTTGGCACCCAAAATATCGATTTTTAGAATGTTTTAGGCGTATAATTTGAAAATATTCTAACACTGAGTAGGCATGTACAGATCGCTTCTGGGACCCAAATATACCGAATTTTCTGGTGTTTTGAACCAGAATTAGGGACATACACGGGTACAGAAGATGCATACACATATTGACTTTGGGCACATAAAATATCGATTTTCAACATGTTTTGGGCCTGTATTTTAAAAACACTCTAACACGGAGTATGCACGTACAGATCGCTTCTGGGACCCAAAAGCATTGAATTTTCGGGTGTTTTGAGCCTAAATTTGAGATATAAACGGGTACAGAAGATGCATGCACATATCGACTTTGGGCACCCAAAATATAGATTTTGAGCATGTTTTGGGCCTGAATTTTTAAAATACTCTAACATTGAATAGACACGTACAGATCGCTTCTGGGACCCAAATAAATCGAATTTTCGGGAGTTCTGAGACTGAATTTGAGATATGAACGGGTACAGAAGATGCATGCACATGTCGACTTTGGGCACCTAAAACATCGATTTTGAGCATGTTTTGGGCCTGTATTTTAAAAATACTATAACACGGTGTAGACATGTACAGATCGCTTCTGGGACACAAAAATATCGATTTTTTGGGTGTTTTGAGCCTAAATTTGAGATATAAACGGGTACAGAAGATGCATGCACATATCGACTTTGGCACCAAAAATATCGATTTTTAGTATGTTTTGGGCGTATAATTTGAAAATATTCTAGCACTGAGTAGGCATGTACAGATCGCTTCTGGGACCCAAATATATCGAATTTTCTGTTGTTTTGAACCAGAATTAGGGATATACACGGGTACAGAAGATGCATACACATATTGACTTTGGGCAGCTAAAATATCGATTTTCAGCATGTTTTAGGCCTGTATTTTGAAAATACTCTAACACGGAGTATGCATGTACACATTGCTTTTGGGACCCAAAAATATCGAATATTCGGGTGTTTTGAGTCTGAATTTGAGATATAAACGGGTACAGAAGATGCATGCACATATCGACTTTGGGCACATAAAATATCGATTTTCAGCATGTTTTGGGCCTGAATTTTTAAAATACTCTAACACTGAGTAGACACGTACAGATCGCTTCTGGGACCCAAATAAATCGAATTTTCGGTTGTTCTGAGCCTGAATTTGAGATATGAACAGGTACAGAAGATGAATGCACATATCGACTTCGGGCACCTAAAATATCGATTTTGAGCATGTTTTGGGCCTGTATTTTGAAAATACTCAAACACGGTGTAGACATGTACAGATCGCTTCTGGGACACAAAAATATCGATTTTTTAGCTGTTTTGAGCATGAATTTGAGATATAAACGGGTACAGAAGATGCATGCACATATCGACTTTGGCACCCAAAATATCGATTTTTTGTATGTTTCGGGCGTATAATTTGAAAATATTCTAGTACTGAGTAGGCATGTACAGATCGCTTCTGGGACCCAAAAATATCGAATTTTCGGGTGTTTTGAGCCAGAAATTGGGATATAACCGGGTACAGAGGATGCATGCACATATCGACTTTTTGCACCTAAAATATCGATTTTGAGCATGTTTTGGGTCTGTATCTTGAAAAAATTCTAGCAAGGAGTAGGCATGTACAGATCGCTTCTGGGACCCAAAATTATCGATTTTTCGGGTGTTTTGAGCCTGAATTTGAGATATAAACGGGTACAGACGATGCATGCACATATCGACTTTGGGCACCTAAAATATCGATTTTGAGTATGTTTTGGGCCTGTATTTTGAAAATACTCTAACACGGAGTATGCATGTACAGATCGCTTCGGGGACCCAAAAATATTGATTTTTTGGGTGTTTTGAGCCTGAATTTGAAATATAAACGGGTACAGAAGATGCATGCACATATCGACTTTTCACACCTAAGATATCGATTTATAGCATGTTTTAAGCATGTATTTTAAAAACATTCTAGCACTGAGTAGGCATGTGCAGATCGCTTAAGGGACCCAAAAATATCGAATTTTTGGGTGTTTTGAGCCTGAATTTGAGATATAAACGGGTACAGAAGATGCATGCACATTTCGACTTTTTGCACCTAAAATATCGATTTTGAGTATGTTTTGGGTCTGTATCTTGAAAATATTCTAGCAAGAAGTAGGCATGTACAGATTGCTTCTGGGACCCAAAAATATCGAATTTTTGAGTGTTTTGAATCTGAATTTGGGATATAGACCGGTACAGAAGATGCATACACATATTGACTTTGGGCAGCTAAAATATCGATTTTCAGCATGTTTTAGGCCTGTATTTTGAAAAAACTCTAACACGGAGTATGCATGTATACATTGCTTTTGGGACCCAAAAATATCGAATATTCGGGTGTTTTGAGTCTGAATTTGAGATATAAACGGGTACAGAAGATGCATGCACATATCGACTTTGGGCACCCAAAATATCGATTTTGAGCATGTTTTGAGCCTGTATTTTTAAAATACTCTAACACGGAGTAGACACGTACAGATCGCTTCTGGGACCAAAATAAATCGAATTTTCGGTTGTTCTGGGCCTGAATTTGAGATATGAACAGGTACAGATGATGCATGCACATATCGACTTCGGGCACCTAAAATATCGATTTTGAGCATATTTTGGGCCTGTATTTTGAAAATACTCAAACACGGTGTAGACATGTACAGATCGCTTCTGGGACACAAAAATATCGATTTTTTGGGTGTTTTGAGCATGAATTTGAGATATAAACGGGTACAGAAGATGCATGCACATATCGACTTTTTGCACTTATAATATCGATTTTGAGCAGGTTTTGGGTCTGTATCTTAAAAACATTCTAGCAAGTAGGCATGTACAGATCGCTTCTGGGACCCAAAAATATCGAATTTTCTGGTGTTTTGAACCAGAATTAGGGATATACACGGGTACAGAAGATGCATACACATATTGACTTAGGGCACATAAAATATCGATTTTCAGCATGTTTTGGGCCTGTATTTTAAAAACACTCTAACACGGAGTATGCACGTACAGATCGCTTCTGGGACCCAAAAACATTGAATTTTCGGGTGTTTTGAGCCTGAATTTGAGATATAAACGGGTACAGAAGATGCATGCACATATCGACTTTGGGCACCCAAAATATCGATTTTGAACATGTTTTGGGCCTGAATTTTTAAAATACTCAAACACTGAGTAGACACGTACAGATCGCTTCTGGGACCCAAATAAATCGAATTTTCGGTTGTTCTGAGCCTGAATTTGAGATATGAACAGGTACAGAAGATGCATGCACATATCGACTTCGGGCACCTAAAATATCGATTTTGAGCATGTTTTGGGCCTGTATTTTGAAAATACTCAAACACGGTGTAGACATGTACAGATCGCTTCTGGGACACAAAAATATCGATTTTTTGGGTGTTTTGAGCCTGAATTTGAGATATAAACGGATACAGAAGATGCATTCACATATCGACTTTGGGCACCCAAAATATCGATTTTTAGTATGTTTTGGGCGTATAATTTGAAAATATTCTAGCACTGAGTAGGCATGTACAGATCGCTTCTGGGACCCAAAAATATCGAATTTTCGGGTGTTCTGAGCCAGAAATTCGGATGTAACCGGGTACAGAGGATGCATGCACATATCGACTTTTTGCACCTAAAATATCGATTTTGAGCATGTTTTGGGTCCGTATCTTGAAAATATTCTAGCAAGAAGTAGGCATGTACAGATTGCTTCTGGGACCCAAAAATATCGAATTTTCGAGTGATTTGAACCTGAATTTGGGATATAGACGGGTACAGAAGATGCATACACATATTGACTTTGGGAATCTAAAATATCGATTTTCAGCATGTTTTAGGCCTGTATTTTGAAAATACTCTAACACGGAGTATGCATGTACACATTGCTTTTAGGACCCAAAAATATCGAATATTCGGGTGTTTTGAGTCTTAATTTGAGATATAAACGGGTACAGAAGATGCATGCACATATCGACTTTGGGCACCTAAAATATCGATTTTGAGCATGTTTTGGGCCTGTATTTTGAAAATACTCTAACACTGTGTAGGCATGTACAGATCACTTCTGGGACACAAAAATATCGATTGTTTGGGTGTTTTGAGCCTGAATTTGAGATATAAACGGGTTCAGAAGATGCATGCACATATCGACTTTGGACACCTAAAATATCGATTTATAGTATGTTTTGGGTCTGTATCTTGAAAAGAATCTAGCAAGGAGTAGGCATGTACAGATCGCTTCTGGGACCCAAAATAATCGAATTTTCGGGTGTTTTGAACCTGAATTTGGGATATAGACGGATACAGAAGATGCATGCACATATCGACTTTGGCACCAAAAATATCGATTTTTAGTATGTTTTGGGCGTATAATTTGAAAATATTCTAGCACTGAGTAGGCATGTACAGATCGCTTCTGGGACCCAAAAATATCTAATTTTCGGGGGTTTTGACCCAGAATTTGGGATATAACCGGTTACAGAGGATGCATGCACATATCGACTTTTTGCACCTAAAATATCGATTTTGAGCATGTTTTGGGTCTGTATCTTGAAAACATTCTAGAAAGGAGTAGGCATGTACAGATCGCTTCTGGGACCCAAAAATACCGAATTTTCTGGAGTTTTGAACCTGAATTTGGGATATAGACGGGTACAGAAGATGCATACACATATTGACTTTGGGCAGCTAAAATATCGATTTCCAGCATGTTTTGGGCCTGTATTTTGAAAATACTCTAACACGGAATATGCATGTACAGATCGCTTCTGGGACCCAAAAATATTGATTTTATGGGTGTTTTGAGCCTGAATTTGAGATATAAACGGGTACAGAAGATGCATGCACATATCGACTTTTCACACCTAAAATATCGATTTATAGCATGTTTTAAGCATGTATTTTAAAAACATTCTAGCACTGAGTAGGCATGTGCAGATCGCTAAAGGGACCCAAAAATATCGAATTTTCGGAGTTTTTAGCCCGAATTTGAGATATAAACGGGTACAGAAGATGCATGCACATATCGACTTTTTGCACCTAAAATATCGATTTTGAGCATGTTTTGGGTCTGTATCTAAAAAACATTCTAGCAAGGAGTAGGCATGTACAGATCGCTTCTGGGACCCAAAAATATCGAATTTTCTGGTGTTTTGAACCAGAATTAGGGATATACACAGGTACAGAAGATGCATACACATATTGACTTTGGGCACATAAAATATCGATTTTCAGCATGTTTTGGGCCTGTATTTTAAAAACACTCCAACACGGAGTATGCACGTACAGATCGCTTCTGGGACCCAAAAACATTGAATTTTCGGGTGTTTTAAGCCTGAATTTGAGATATAAACGGGTACAGAAAATGCATGCACATATCGACACTGGGCACCCAAAATATCGATTTTGAACATGTTTTGGGCCTGAATTTTTAAAATACTCTAACACTGAGTAGACACGTACAGATCGCTTCTGGGACCCAAATAAATCGAATTTTCGGTTGTTCTGAGCCTGAATTTGAGATATGAACAGGTACAGAAGATGCATGCACATATCGACTTCGGGCACCTAAAATATCGATTTTGAGCATGTTTTGGGCCTGTAATTTGAAAATACTCAAACACGGTGTAGACATGTACAGATCGCTTCTGGGACACAAAAATATCGATTTTTTGGCTGTTTTGAGCATGAATTTGAGATATAAACGGGTACAGAAGATGCATGCACATATCGACTTTGGCACCCAAAATATCGATTTTTAGTATGTTTCGGGCGTATAATTTGAAAATATTCTAGTACTGAGTAGGCATGTACAGATCGCTTCTGGGACCCAAAAATATCGAATTTTCGGGTGTTTTGAGCCAGAAATTGGGATATAACCGGGTACAGAGGATGCATGCACATATCGACTTTTTGCACCTAAAATATCGATTTTGAGCATGTTTTGGGTCTGTATCTTGAAAAAATTCTAGCAAGGATTAGGCATGTACAGATCGTTTCTGGGACCCAAAATTATCGAATTTTCGGGTGTTTTGAGCCTGAATTTGAGATATAAACGGGTACAGAAGATGCATGCACATATCGACTTTGGGCACCTAAAATATCGATTTTGAGTATGTTTTGGGCCTGTATTTTGAAAATACTCTAACACGGAGTATGCATGTACAGATCGCTTCTGGGACCCAAAAATATTGATTTTTTGGGTCTTTTGAGGCTGAATTTGAAATATAAACGGGTACAGAAGATGCATGCACATATCGACTTTTCACACCTAAAATATCGATTTATAGCATGTTTTAAGCATGTATTTTAAAAACATTCTAGCACTGAGTAGGCATGTGCAGATCGCTTAAGGGACCCAAAAATAACGAATTTTTGGGTGTTTTGAGCCTGAATTTGAGATATAAACGGGTACAGAAAATGCATGCACATTTCGACTTTTTGCACCTAAAATATCGATTTTGAGTATGTTTTGGGTCTGTATCTTGAAAAAATTCTAGCAAGAAGTAGGCATGTACAGATTGCTTCTGGGACCCAAAAATATCGAATTTTTGAGTGTTATGAATCTGAATTTGGGATATAGACCGGTACAGAAGATGCATACACATATTGACTTTGGGCAGCTAAAATATCGATTTTCAGCATGTTTTAGGCCTGTATTTTGAAAATACTCTAACACGGAGTATGCATGTATACATTGCTTTTGGGACCCAAAAATATCGAATATTCGGGTGTTTTGAGTCTGAATTTGAGATATAAACGGGTACAGAAGATGCATGCACATATCGACTTTGGGCACCCAAAATATCGATTTTGAGCATGTTTTGAGCCTGTATTTTTAAAATACTCTAACACGGAGTAGACACGTACAGATCGCTTCTGGGACCAAAATAAATCGAATTTTCGGTTGTTCTGAGCCTGAATTTGTGATATGAACAGGTACAGATGATGCATGCACATATCGACTTCGGGCACCTAAAATATCGATTTTGAGCATGTTTTGGGCCTGTATTTTGAAAATACTCAAACACGGTGTAGATATGTATAGATCGCTTCTGGGACACAAAAATATCGATTTTTTGGGTGTTTTGAGAATGAATTTGAGATATAAACGGGTACAGAAGATGCATGCACATATCGACTTTTTGCACTTATAATATCGATTTTGAGCAGGTTTTGGGTCTGTATCTTAAAAACATTCTAGCAAGTAGGCATGTACAGATCGCTTCTGGGACCCAAAAATATCGAATTTTCTGGTGTTTTGAACCAGAATTAGGGATATACACGGGTACAGAAGATGCATACACATATTGACTTAGGGCACATAAAATATCGATTTTCAGCATGTTTTGGGCCTGTATTTTAAAAACACTCTAACACGGAGTATGCACGTACAGATCGCTTCTGGGACCCAAAAACATTGAATTTTCGGGTGATTTGAGCCTGAATTTGAGATATAAACGGGTACAGAAGATGCATGCACATATCGACTTTGGGCACCCAAAATATCGATTTTGAACATGTTTTGGGCCTGAATTTTTAAAATACTCTAACACTGAGTAGACACGTACAGATCGCTTCTGGGACCCAAATAAATCGAATTTTCGGTTGTTCTGAGCCTGAATTTGAGATATGAACAGGTACAGAAGATGCATGCACATATCGACTTCGGGCACCTAAAATATCGATTTTGAGCATGTTTTGGGCCTGTATTTTGAAAATACTCAAACACGGTGTAGACGTGTACAGATAGCTTCTGGGACACAAAAATATCGATTTTTTGGGTGTTTTGAGCCTGAATTTGAGATATAAACGGATACAGAAGATGCATTCACATATCGACTTTGGGCACCCAAAATATCGATTTTTAGTATGTTTTGGGCGTATAATTTGAAAATATTCTAGCACTGAGTAGGCATGTACAGATCGCTTCTGGGACCCAAAAATATCGAATTTTCGGGTGTTCTGAGCCAGAAATTCGGATGTAACCGGGTACAGAGGATGCATGCACATATCGACTTTTTGCACCTAAAATATCGATTTTGAGCATGTTTTGGGTCTGTATCTTGAAAATATTCTAGCAAGAAGTAGGCATGTACAGATTGCTTCTGGGACCCAAAAATATCGAATTTTCGAGTGATTTGAACCTGAATTTGGGATATAGACGGGTACAGAAGATGCATACACATATTGACTTTGGGCAGCTAAAATATCGATTTACAGCATGTTTTGGGCCTGTATTTTGAAAATACTCTAACACGGAATATGCATGTACAGATCGCTTCTGGGACCCAAAAATATTGATTTTATGGGTGTTTTGAGCCTGAATTTGAGATATAAACGGGTACAGAAGATGCATGCACATATCGACTTTTCACACCTAAAATATCGATTTATAGCATGTTTTAAGCATGTATTTTAAAAACATTCTAGCACTGAGTAGGCATGTGCAGATCGCTTAAGGGACCCAAAAATATCGAATTTTCGGAGTTTTGAGCCTGAATTTGAGATATAAACGGGTACAGAAGATGCATGCACATATCGACTTTTTGCACCTAAAATATCGATTTTGAGCATGTTTTGGGTCTGTATCTAAAAAACATTCTAGCAAGGAGTAGGCATGTACAGATCGCTTCTGGGACCCAAAAATATCGAATTTTCTGGTGTTTTGAACCAGAATTAGGGATATACACGGGTACAGAAGATGCATACACATATTGACTTTGGGCACATAAAATATCGATTTTCAGCATGTTTTGGGCCTGTATTTTAAAAACACTCCAACACGGAGTATGCACGTACAGATCGCTTCTGGGACCCAAAAACATTGAATTTTCGGGTGTTTTAAGCCTGAATTTGAGATATAAACGGGTACAGAAAATGCATGCACATATCGACACTGGGCACCCAAAATATCGATTTTGAACATGTTTTGGGCCTGAATTTTTAAAATACTCTAACACTGAGTAGACACGTACAGATCGCTTCTGGGACCCAAATAAATCGAATTTTCGGTTGTTCTGAGCCTGAATTTGAGATATGAACAGGTACAGAAGATGCATGCACATATCGACTTCGGGCACCTAAAATATCGATTTTGAGCATGTTTTGGGCCTGTAATTTGAAAATACTCAAACACGGTGTAGACATGTACAGATCGCTTCTGGGACACAAAAATATCGATTTTTTGGGTGTTTTGAGCCTGAATTTGAGATATAAACGGGTACAGAAGATGCATGCACATATCGACTTTGGCACCCAAAATATCGATTTTTAGTATGTTTCGGGCGTATAATTTGAAAATATTCTAGTACTGAGTAGGCATGTACAGATCGCTTCTGGGACCCAAAAATATCGAATTTTCGGGTGTTTTGAGCCAGAAATTGGGATATAACCGGGTACAGAGGATGCATGCACATATCTACTTTTTGCACCTAAAATATCGATTTTGAGCATGTTTTGGGTCTGTATCTTGAAAAAATTCTAGCAAGGAGTAGGCATGTACAGATCGTTTCTGGGACCCAAAATTATCGAATTTTCGGGTGTTTTGAGCCTGAATTTGAGATATAAACGGGTACAGAAGATGCATGCACATATCGACTTTGGGCACCTAAAATATCGATTTTGAGTATGTTTTGGGCCTGTATTTTGAAAATACTCTAACACGGAGTATGCATGTACAGATCGCTTCTGGGACCCAAAAATATTGATTTTTTGGGTCTTTTGAGGCTGAATTTGAAATATAAACGGGTACAGAAGATGCATGCACATATCGACTTTTCACACCTAAAATATCGATTTATAGCATGTTTTAAGCATGTATTTTAAAAACATTCTAGCACTGAGTAGGCATGTGCAGATCGCTTAAGGGACCCAAAAATATCGAATTTTTGGGTGTTTTGAGCTTGAATTTGAGATATAAACGGGTACAGAAAATGCATGCACATTTCGACTTTTTGCACCTAAAATATCGATTTTGAGTATGTTTTGGGTCTGTATCTTGAAAAAATTCTAGCAAGAAGTAGGCATGTACAAATTGCTTCTGGGACCCAAAAATATCGAATTTTTGAGTGTTTTGAATCTGAATTTGGGATATAGACCGGTACAGAAGATGCATACACATATTGACTTTGGGCAGCTAAAATATCGATTTTCAGCATGTTTTAGGCCTGTATTTTGAAAATACTCTAACACGGAGTATGCATGTATACATTGCTTTTGGGGCCCAAAAATATCGAATATTCGGGTGTTTTGAGTCTGAATTTGAGATATAAACGGGTACAGAAGATGCATGCACATATCGACTTTGGGCACCCAAAATATCGATTTTGAGCATGTTTTGAGCCTGTATTTTTAAAATACTCTAACACGGAGTAGACACGTACAGATCGCTTCTGGGACCAAAATAAATCGAATTTTCGGTTGTTCTGAGCCTGAATTTGAGATATGAACAGGTACAGATGATGCATGCACATATCGACTTCGGGCACCTAAAATATCGATTTTGAGCATGTTTTGGGCCTGTATTTTGAAAATACTCAAACACGGTGTAGATATGTACAGATCGCTTCTGGGACACAAAAATATCGATTTTTTGGGTGTTTTGAGAATGAATTTGAGATATAAACGGGTACAGAAGATGCATGCACATATCGACTTTTTGCACTTATAATATCGATTTTGAGCAGGTTTTGGGTCTGTATCTTAAAAACATTCTAGCAAGGAGGCATGTACAGATCGCTTCTGGGACCCAAAAATATCGAATTTTCTGGTGTTTTGAACCAGAATTAGGGATATACACGGGTACAGAAGATGCATACACATATTGACTTAGGGCACATAAAATATCGATTTTCAGCATGTTTTGGGCCTGTATTTTAAAAACACTCTAACACGGAGTATGCACGTACAGATCGCTTCTGGGACCCAAAAACATTGAATTTTCGGGTGATTTGAGCCTGAATTTGAGATATAAACGGGTACAGAAGATGCATGCGCATATCGACTTTGGGCACCCAAAATATCGATTTTGAACATGTTTTGGGCCTGAATTTTTAAAATACTCTAACACTGAGTAGACACGTACAGATCGCTTCTGGGACCCAAATAAATCGAATTTTCGGTTGTTCTGAGCCTGAATTTGAGATATGAACAGGTACAGAAGATGCATGCACATATCGACTTCGGGCACCTAAAATATCGATTTTGAGCATGTTTTGGGCCTGTATTTTGAAAATACTCAAACACGGTGTAGACATGTACAGATCGCTTCTGGGACACAAAAATATAGATTTTTTGGGTGTTTTGAGCCTGAATTTGAGATATAAACGGATACAGAAGATGCATTCACATATCGACTTTGGGCACCCAAAATATCGATTTTTAGTATGTTTTGGGCGTATAATTTGAAAATATTCTAGCACTGAGTAGGCATGTACAGATCGCTTCTGGGACCCAAAAATATCGAATTTTCGGGTGTTCTGTGCCAGAAATTCGGATGTAACCGGGTACAGAGGATGCATGCACATATCGACTTTTTGCACCTAAAATATCGATTTTGAGCATGTTTTGGGTCTGTATCTTGAAAATATTCTAGCAAGAAGTAGGCATGTACAGATTGCTTCTGGGACCCAAAAATATCGAATTTTCGAGTGATTTGAACCTGAATTTGGGATATAGACGGGTACAGAAGATGCATACACATATTGACTTTGGGCAGCTAAAATATCGATTTACAGTATGTTTTGGGCCTGTATTTTGAAAATACTCTAACACGGAATATGCATGTACAGATCGCTTCTGGGACCCAAAAATATTGATTTTATGGGTGTTTTAAGCCTGAATTTGAGATATAAACGGGTACAGAAGATGCATGCACATATCGACTTTTCACACCTAAAATATCGATTTATAGCATGTTTTAAGCATGTATTTTAAAAACATTCTAGCACTGAGTAGGCATGTGCAGATCGCTTAAGGGACCCAAAAATATCGAATTTTCGGAGTTTTGAGCCTGAATTTGAGATATAAACGGGTACATAAGATGCATGCACATATCGACTTTTTGCACTTAAAATATCGATTTTGAGCATGTTTTGGGTCTGTATCTAAAAAACATTCTAGCAAGGAGTAGGCATGTACAGATCGCTTCTGGGACCCAAAAATATCGAATTTTCTGGTGTTTTGAACCAGAATTAGGGATATACACGGGTACAGAAGATGCATACACATATTGACTTTGGGCACATAAAATATCGATTTTCAGCATGTTTTGGGCCTGTATTTTAAAAACACTCTAACACGGAGTATGCACGTACAGATCGCTTCTGGGACCCAAAAACATTGAATTTTCGGGTGTTTTAAGCCTGAATTTGAGATATAAACGGGTACAGAAGATGCATGCACATATCGACTTTGGGCACCCAAAATATCGATTTTGAACATGTTTTGGGCCTGAATTTTTAAAATACTCTAACACTGAGTAGACACGTACAGATCGCTTCTGGGACCCAAATAAATCGATTTTTCGGTTATTCTGAGCCTGAATTTGAGATATGAACAGGTACAGAAGATGCATGCACATATCGACTTCGGGCACCTAAAATATCGATTTTGAGCATGTTTTGGGCCTGTATTTTGAAAATACTCAAACACGGTGTAGACATGTACAGATCGCTTCTGGGACACAAAAATATCGATTTTTTGGCTGTTTTGAGCATGAATTTGAGATATAAACGGGTACAGAAGATGCATGCACATATCGACTTTGGCACCCAAAATATCGATTTTTAGTATGTTTCGGGCGTATAATTTGAAAATATTCTAGTACTGAGTAGGCATGTACAGATCGCTTCTGGGACACAAAAATATCGAATTTTCGGGTGTTCTCATCCAGAAATTCGGATGTAACCGGGTACAGAGGATGCATGCACATATCGACTTTTTGCACCTAAAATATCGATTTTGAGCATATTTTGGGTCTGTATCTTGAAAATATTCTAGCAAGAAGTAGGCATGTACAGATTGCTTCTGGGACCCAAAAATATCGAATTTTCGAGTGATTTGAACCTGAATTTGGGATATAGACGGGTACAGAAGATGCATACACATATTGACTTTGGGAATCTAAAATATCGATTTTCAGCATGTTTTAGGCCTGTATTTTGAAAATACTCTAACACGGAGTATGCATGTACACATTGCTTTTGGGACCCAAAAATATCGAATATTCGGGTGTTTTGAGTCTGAATTTGAGATATAAACGGGTACAGAAGATGCATGCACATATCGACTTTGGGCACCTAAAATATCGATTTTGAGCATGTTTTGGGCCTGTATTTTGAAAATACTCTAACACTGTGTAGGCATGTACAGATCGCTTCTGGGACAAAAAATATCGATTTTTTGGGTGTTTTCAGCCTGAATTTGAGATATAAACGGGTTCAGAAGATGCATGCACATATCGACTTTGGACACCTAAAATATCGATTTATAGCATGTTTTAAGCCTGTATTTTAAAAACATTCTAGCACTGAGTAGGCATGTGCAGATTGCTTAAGGGACCCAAAAATATCGAATTTTCGGAGTTTTGAGCCTGAATTTGAGATATAAACGGGTACAGAAGATGCATGCACATATCGACTTTTTGCACTTAAAATATCGATTTTGAACATGTTTTGGGTCTGTATCTTGAAAATAATCTAGCAAGGAGTAGGCATGTACAGATCGCTTCTGGGACCAAAATAAATCGAATTTTCGGTTGTTCTGAGCCTGAATTTGAGATATGAACAGGTACAGATGATGCATGCACATATCGACTTCGGGCACCTAAAATATCGATTTTGAGCATGTTTTGGGCCTGTATTTTGAAAATACTCAAACACGGTGTAGATATGTACAGATCGCTTCTGGGACACAAAAATATCGATTTTTTGGGTGTTTTGAGCCTGAATTTGAGATATAAACGGGTACAGAAGATGCATGCACATATCGACTTTTTGCACTTATAATATCGATTTTGAGCAGGTTTTGGGTCTGTATCTTAAAAACATTCTAGCAAGGAGGCATGTACAGATCGCTTCTGGGACCCAAAAATATCGAATTTTCTGGTGTTTTGAACCAGAATTAGGGATATACACGGGTACAGAAGATGCATACACATATTGACTTAGGGCACATAAAATATCGATTTTCAGCATGTTTTGGGCCTGTATTTTAAAAACACTCTAACACGGAGTATGCACGTACAGATCGCTTCTGGGACCCAAAAACATTGAATTTTCGGGTGATTTGAGCCTGAATTTGAGATATAAACGGGTACAGAAGATGCATGCACATATCGACTTTGGGCACCCAAAATATCGATTTTGAACATGTTTTGGGCCTGAATTTTTAAAATACTCTAACACTGAGTAGACACGTACAGATCGCTTCTGGGACCCAAATAAATCGAATTTTCGGTTGTTCTGAGCCTGAATTTGAGATATGAACAGGTACAGAAGATGCATGCACATATCGACTTCGGGCACCTAAAATATCGATTTTGAGCATGTTTTGGGCCTGTATTTTGAAAATACTCAAACACGGTGTAGACATGTACAGATCGCTTCTGGGACACAAAAATATAGATTTTTTGGGTGTTTTGAGCCTGAATTTGAGATATAAACGGATACAGAAGATGCATTCACATATCGACTTTGGGCACCCAAAATATCGATTTTTAGTATGTTTTGGGCGTATAATTTGAAAATATTCTAGCACTGAGTAGGCATGTACAGATCGCTTCTGGGACCCAAAAATATCGAATTTTCGGGTGTTCTGTGCAAGAAATTCGGATGTAACCGGGTACAGAGGATGCATGCACATATCGACTTTTTGCACCTAAAATATCGATTTTGAGCATGTTTTGGGTCTGTATCTTGAAAATATTCTAGCAAGAAGTAGGCATGTACAGATTGCTTCTGGGACCCAAAAATATCGAATTTTCGAGTGATTTGAACCTGAATTTGGGATATAGACGGGTACAGAAGATGCATACACATATTGACTTTGGGAATCTAAAATATCAATTTTCAGCATGTTTTAGGCCTGTATTTTGAAAATACTTTAACACGGAGTATGCATGTACACATTGCTTTTAGAACCCAAAAATATCGAATATTCGGGTGTTTTGAGTCTGAATTTGAGATATAAACGGGTACAGAAGATGCATGCACATATCGACTTTGGGCACCTAAAATATCGATTTTGAGCATGTTTTGGGCCTTTATTTTGAAAATACTCTAACACTGTGTAGGCATGTACAGATCGCTTCTGGGACACAAAAATATCGATTGTTTGAGTGTTTTGAGCCTGAATTTGAGATATAAACGGGTTCAGAAGATGCATGCACATATCGACTTTGGACACCTAAAATATCGATTTATAGCATGTTTTAAGCCTGTATTTTAAAAACATTCTAGCACTGAGTAGGCATGTGCAGATTGCTTAAGGGACCCAAAAATATCGAATTTTCGGAGTTTTGAGCCTGAATTTGAGATATAAACGGGTATATAAGATTCATGCACATATCGACTTTTTGCACTTAAAATATCGATTTTGAACATGTTTTGGGTCTGTATCTTGAAAATAATCTAGCAAGGAGTAGGCATGTACAGATCGCTTCTGGGACCCAAAATAATCGAATTTTCGGGTGTTTTGAACCTGAATTTGGGATATAGACGGATACAGAAGATGCATGCACATATTGACTTTGGGCACCTAAAATATCGATTTTGAGCATGTTTTGGGCCTGTATTTTGAAAATACTATAGCACGGTCTAGACATGTAGAGATCGCTTCTGGGACACAAAAATATCGATGTTTTGGGTGTTTTGAGCCTGAATTTGAGATATAAACGGGTACTGAAGATGCATGCACATATCGACTTTGGCACCGAAAATATCGATTTTTAGTATGTTTTGGGCGTATAATTTGAAAATATTCTAGCACTGAGTAGGCATGTACAGATCGCTTCAGGGACCCAAAAATATCGAATTTTCGGGGGTTTTGACCCAGAATTTGGGATATAACCGGGTACAGAGAATGCATGCACATATCGACTTTTTGCTCCTAAAATATCGATTTTGAGCATGTTTTGGGTCTGTATCTTGAAAACATTCTAGAAAGGAGTAGGCATGTACAAATCGCTTCTGGGACCCAAAAATACCGAATTTTCTGGAGTTTTGAACCTGAATTTGGGATATAGACGGGTACAGAAGATCCATACACATATTGACTTTGGGCAGCTAAAATATCGATTTACAGCATGTTTTGGGCCTGTATTTTGAAAATACTCTAACACGGAATATGCATGTACAGATCGCTTCTGGGACCCAAAAATATTGATTTTATGGGTGTTTTAAGCCTGAATTTGAGATATAAACGGGTACAGAAGATGCATGCACATATCGACTTTTCACACCTAAAATATCGATTTATAGCATGTTTTAAGCATGTATTTTAAAAACATTCTAGCACTGAGTAGGCATGTGCAGATCGCTTAAGGGACCCAAAAATATCGAATTTTCGGAGTTTTGAGCCTGAATTTGAGATATAAACGGGTACATAAGATGCATGCACATATCGACTTTTTGCACTTAAAATATCGATTTTGAGCATGTTTTGGGTCTGTATCTAAAAAACATTCTAGCAAGGAGTAGGCATGTACAGATCGCTTCTGGGACCCAAAAATATCGAATTTTCTGGTGTTTTGAACCAGAATTAGGGATATACACGGGTACAGAAGATGCATACACATATTGACTTTGGGCACATAAAATATCGATTTTCAGCATGTTTTGGGCCTGTATTTTAAAAACACTCTAACACGGAGTATGCACGTACAGATCGCTTCTGGGACCCAAAAACATTGAATTTTCGGGTGTTTTAAGCCTGAATTTGAGATATAAACGGGTACAGAAGATGCATGCACATATCGACTTTGGGCACCCAAAATATCGATTTTGAACATGTTTTGGGCCTGAATTTTTAAAATACTCTAACACTGAGTAGACACGTACAGATCGCTTCTGGGACCCAAATAAATCGATTTTTCGGTTATTCTGAGCCTGAATTTGAGATATGAACAGGTACAGAAGATGCATGCACATATCGACTTCGGGCACCTAAAATATCGATTTTGAGCATGTTTTGGGCCTGTATTTTGAAAATACTCAAACACGGTGTAGACATGTACAGATCGCTTCTGGGACACAAAAATATCGATTTTTTGGCTGTTTTGAGCATGAATTTGAGATATAAACGGGTACAGAAGATGCATGCACATATCGACTTTGGCACCCAAAATATCGATTTTTAGTATGTTTCGGGCGTATAATTTGAAAATATTCTAGTACTGAGTAGGCATGTACAGATCGCTTCTGGGACACAAAAATATCGAATTTTCGGGTGTTCTCATCCAGAAATTCGGATGTAACCGGGTACAGAGGATACATGCACATATCGACTTTTTGCACCTAAAATATCGATTTTGAGCATATTTTGGGTCTGTATCTTGAAAATATTCTAGCAAGAAGTAGGCATGTACAGATTGCTTCTGGGACCCAAAAATATCGAATTTTCGAGTGATTTGAACCTGAATTTGGGATATAGACGGGTACAGAAGATGCATACACATATTGACTTTGGGAATCTAAAATATCGATTTTCAGCATGTTTTAGGCCTGTATTTTGAAAATACTCTAACACGGAGTATGCATGTACATATTGCTTTTGGGACCCAAAAATATCGAATATTCGGGTGTTTTGAGTCTGAATTTGAGATATA
Source organism: Petrolisthes cinctipes (assembly GCA_033782935.1). Classification (NCBI taxonomy): domain Eukaryota; kingdom Metazoa; phylum Arthropoda; class Malacostraca; order Decapoda; family Porcellanidae; genus Petrolisthes; species Petrolisthes cinctipes. The sequence continues at coordinate 1,919,301 of JAWQEG010000167.1, forward strand.
AACGGGTACAGAAGATGCATGCACATATCGACTTTGGGCACCTAAAATATCGATTTTGAGCATGTTTTGGGCCTGTATTTTGAAAATACTCTAACACTGTGTAGGCATGTACAGATCGCTTCTGGGACAAAAAATATCGATTTTTTGGGTGTTTTCAGCCTGAATTTGAGATATAAACGGGTTCAGAAGATGCATGCACATATCGACTTTGGACACGTAAAATATCGATTTATAGCATGTTTTAAGCCTGTATTTTAAAAACATTCTAGCACTGAGTAGGCATGTGCAGATTGCTTAAGGGACCCAAAAATATCGAATTTTCGGAGTTTTGAGCCTGAATTTGAGATATAAACGGGTACAGAAGATGCATGCACATATCGACTTTTTGCACTTAAAATATCGATTTTGAACATGTTTTGGGTCTGTATCTTGAAAATAATCTAGCAAGGAGTAGGCATGTACAGATCGCTTCTGGGACACAAAATAATCGAATTTTCGGGTGTTTTGAACCTGAATTTGGGATATAGACGGATACAGAAGATGCATGCACATATTGACTTTGGGCACCGAAAATATCGATTTTTAGTATGTTTTGGGCGTATAATTTGAAAATATTCTAGCACTGAGTAGGCATGTATAGATCGCTTCTGGGACCCAAAAATATCGAATTTTCGGGGGTTTTGACCCAGAATTTGGGATATAACCGGGTACAGAGGATGCATGCACATATCGACTTTTTGCACCTAAAATATCGATTTTGAGCATGTTTTGGGTCTATATCTTGAAAACATTCTAGAAAGGAGTAGGCATGTACAAATCGCTTCTGGGACCCAAAAATACCGAATTTTCTGGAGTTTTGAACCTGAATTTGGGATATAGACGGGTACAGAAGATCCATACACATATTGACTTTGGGCAGCTAAAATATCGATTTACAGCATGTTTTGGGCCTGTATTTTGAAAATACTCTAACACGGAATATGCATGTACAGATCGCTTCTGGGACCCAAAAATATTGATTTTATGGGTGTTTTAAGCCTGAATTTGAGATATAAACGGGTACAGAAGATGCATGCACATATCGACTTTTCACACCTAAAATATCGATTTATAGCATGTTTTAAGCATGTATTTTAAAAACATTCTAGCACTGAGTAGGCATGTGCAGATCGCTTAAGGGACCCAAAAATATCGAATTTTCGGAGTTTTGAGCCTGAATTTGAGATATAAACGGGTACATAAGATGCATGCACATATCGACTTTTTGCACTTAAAATATCGATTTTGAGCATGTTTTGGGTCTGTATCTAAAAAACATTCTAGCAAGGAGTAGGCATGTACAGATCGCTTCTGGGACCCAAAAATATCGAATTTTCTGGTGTTTTGAACCAGAATTAGGGATATACACGGGTACAGAAGATGCATACACATATTGACTTTGGGCACATAAAATATCGATTTTCAGCATGTTTTGGGCCTGTATTTTAAAAACACTCTAACACGGAGTATGCACGTACAGATCGCTTCTGGGACACAAAAACATTGAATTTTCGGGTGTTTTAAGCCTGAATTTGAGATATAAACGGGTACAGAAGATGCATGCACATATCGACTTTGGGCACCCAAAATATCGATTTTGAACATGTTTTGGGCCTGAATTTTTAAAATACTCTAACACTGAGTAGACACGTACAGATCGCTTCTGGGACCCAAATAAATCGATTTTTCGGTTATTCTGAGCCTGAATTTGAGATATGAACAGGTACAGAAGATGCATGCACATATCGACTTCGGGCACCTAAAATATCGATTTTGAGCATGTTTTGGGCCTGTATTTTGAAAATACTCAAACACGGTGTAGACATGTACAGATCGCTTCTGGGACACAAAAATATCGATTTTTTGGCTGTTTTGAGCATGAATTTGAGATATAAACGGGTACAGAAGATGCATGCACATATCGACTTTGGCACCCAAAATATCGATTTTTAGTATGTTTCGGGCGTATAATTTGAAAATATTCTAGTACTGAGTAGGCATGTACAGATCGCTTCTGGGACACAAAAATATCGAATTTTCGGGTGTTCTCATCCAGAAATTCGGATGTAACCGGGTACAGAGGATGCATGCACATATCGACTTTTTGCACCTAAAATATCGATTTTGAGCATATTTTGGGTCTGTATCTTGAAAATATTCTAGCAAGAAGTAGGCATGTACAGATTGCTTCTGGGACCCAAAAATATCGAATTTTCGAGTGATTTGAACCTGAATTTGGGATATAGACGGGTACAGAAGATGCATACACATATTGACTTTGGGAATCTAAAATATCGATTTTCAGCATGTTTTAGGCCTGTATTTTGAAAATACTCTAACACGGAGTATGCATGTACACATTGCTTTTGGGACCCAAAAATATCGAATATTCGGGTGTTTTGAGTCTGAATTTGAGATATAAACGGGTACAGAAGATGCATGCACATATCGACTTTGGGCACCTAAAATATCGATTTTGAGCATGTTTTGGGCCTGTATTTTGAAAATACTCTAACACTGTGTAGGCATGTACAGATCGCTTCTGGGACAAAAAATATCGATTTTTTGGGTGTTTTCAGCCTGAATTTGAGATATAAACGGGTTCAGAAGATGCATGCACATATCGACTTTGGACACCTAAAATATCGATTTATAGCATGTTTTAAGCCTGTATTTTAAAAACATTCTAGCACTAAGTAGGCATGTGCAGATTGCTTAAGGGACCCAAAAATATCGAATTTTCGGAGTTTTGAGCCTGAATTTGAGATATAAACGGGTACAGAAGATGCATGCACATATCGACTTTTTGCACTTAAAATATCGATTTTGAACATGTTTTGGGTCTGTATCTTGAAAATAATCTAGCAAGGAGTAGGCATGTACAGATCGCTTCTGGGACCCAAAATAATCGAATTTTCGGGTGTTTTGAACCTGAATTTGGGATATAGACGGATACAGAAGATGCATGCACATATTGACTTTGGGCACCGAAAATATCGATTTTTAGTATGTTTTGGGCGTATAATTTGAAAATATTCTAGCACTGAGTAGGCATGTATAGATCGCTTCTGGGACCCAAAAATATCGAATTTTCGGGGGTTTTGACCCAGAATTTGGGATATAACCGGGTACAGAGGATGCATGCACATATCGACTTTTTGCACCTAAAATATCGATTTTGAGCATGTTTTGGGTCTATATCTTGAAAACATTCTAGAAAGGAGTAGGCATGCACAGATCGCTTCTGGGACCCAAAAATACCGAATTTTCTGGAGTTTTGAACCTGAATTTGGGATATAGACGGGTACAGAAGATGCATACACATATTGACTTTGGGCAGCTAAAATATCGATTTACAGCATGTTTTGGGACTGTATTTTGAAAATACTCTAACACGGAGTATGCATGTACAGATCGCTTCTGGGACCCAAAAATATTGATTTTTTGGGTGTTTTGAGCCTGAATTTGAGATATAAACGGGTACAGAAGATGCATGCACATATCGACTTTTCACACCTAAAATATCGATTTATAGCATGTTTTAAGCATGTATTTTAAAAACATTCTAGCACTGAGTAGGCATGTGCAGATCGCTTCTGGGACCCAAAAATATCGAATTTTCGGAGTTTTGAGCCTGAATTTGAGATATAAACGGGTACAGAAGATGCATGCACATATCGACTTTTTGCACTTAAAATATCGATTTTGAGCATGTTTTGGGTCTGTATCTTAAAAACATTCTAGCAAGGAGTAGGCATGTACAGATCGCTTCTGGGACCCAAAAATATCGAATTTTCAGGTGTTTTGAACCACAATTAGGGATATACACGGGTACAGAAGATGCATACACATATTGACTTTGGGCACATAAAATATCGATTTTTAGCATGTTTTGGGCCTGTATCTTAAAAACACTCTAACACGGAGTATGCACGTACAGATCGCTTCTGGGACCCAAAAACATTGAATTTTCGGGTGTTTTGAGCCTGAATTTGAGATATAAACGGGTACAGAAGATGCATGCACATATCGACTTTGGGCACCCAAAATATCGATTTTGAACATGTTTTGGGCCTGAATTTTTAAAATACTCTAACACTGAGTAGACACGTACAGATCGCTTCTGGGACCCAAATAAATCGAATTTTCGGTTGTTCTGAGCCTGAATTTGAGATATGAACAGGTACAGAAGATGCATGCACATATCGACTTCGGGCACCTAAAATATTGATTTTGAGCATGTTTTGGGCCTGTATTTTGAAAATACTCAAACACGGTGTAGACATGTACAGATCGCTTCTGGGACACAAAAATATCGATTTTTTGGCTGTTTTGAGCATGAATTTGAGATATAAACGGGTACAGAAGATGCATGCACATATCGACTTTGGCACCCAAAATATCGATTTTTAGTATGTTTCGGGCGTATAATTTGAAAATATTCTAGTACTGAGTAGGCATGTACAGATCGCTTCTGGGACCCAAAATTATCGAATTTTCGGGTGTTTTGAGCCTGAATTTGAGATATAAACGGGTACAGAAGATGCATGCACATATCGACTTTGGGCACCTAAAATATCGATTTTGAGTATGTTTTGGGGCTGTATTTTGAAAATACTCTAACACGGAGTATGCATGTACAGATCGCTTCTGGGACCCAAAAATATGGAATTTTCAGGAGTTTTGAGCATGAATTTGAGATATAAACGGGTACAGAAGATGCATGCACATATCGACTTTTCTCACCTAAAATATCGATTCATATCATGTTTTAAGCATGTATTTTAAAAACATTCTAGCACTGAGTAGGCATGTGCAGATCGCTTAAGGGACCCAAAAATATCGAATTTTCGGAGTTTTGAGCCTGAATTTGAGATATAAACGGGTACAGAAGATGCATGCACATATCGACTTTTTGCACTTAAAATATCGATTTTGAGCATGTTTTGGGTCTGTATCTTAAAAACATTCTAGCAAGGAGTAGGCATGTACAGATCGCTTCTGGGACCCAAAAATATCGAATTTTCAGGTGTTTTGAACCAGAATTAGGGATATACACGGGTACAGAAGATGCATACACATATTGACTTTGGGCACATAAAATATCGATTTTTAGCATGTTTTGGGCCTGTATTTTAAAAACACTCTAACACGGAGTATGCACGTACAGATCGCTTCTGGGACCCAAAAACATTGAATTTTCGTGTGTTTTGAGCCTGGATTTGAGATATAAACGGGTACAGAAGATGCATGCACATATCGACTTTGGGCACCCAAAATATCGATTTTGAACATGTTTTGGGCCTGAATTTTTAAAATACTCTAACACTGAGTAGACACGTACAGATCGCTTCTGGGACCCAAATAAATCGAATTTTCGGTTGTTCTGAGCCTGAATTTGAGATATGAACAGGTACAGAAGATGCATGCACATATCGACTTCGGGCACCTAAAATATCGATTTTGAGCATGTTTTGGGCCTGTATTTTGAAAATACTCAAACACGGTGTAGACATGTACAGATCGCTTCTGGGACACAAAAATATCGATTTTTTGGGTTTTTTTGAGCCTGAATTTGAGATATACGGATACAGAAGATGCATTCACATATCGACTTTGGGCACCCAAAATATCGATTTTTAGTATGTTTTCGGCGTATAATTTGAAAATATTCTAGCACTGAGTAAGCATGTACAGATCGCTTCTGGGACCCAAAAATATCGAATTTTCGGGTGTTCTGAGCCAGAAATTGGGATGTAACCGGGTACAGAGGATGCATGCACATATCGACTTTTTGCACCTAAAATATCGATTTTTAGCATGTTTTGGGTCTGTATCTTGAAAATATTCTAGCAAGAAGTAGGCATGTACAGATTGCTTCTGGGACCCAAAAATATCGAATTTTCGAGTGATTTGAACCTGAATTTGGGATATAGACGGGTACAGAAGATGCATACACATATTGACTTTGGGAATCTAAAATATCGATTTTCAGCATGTTTTAGGCCTGTATTTTGAAAATACTCTAACACGGAGTATGCATGTACACATTGCTTTTGGGACCCAAAAATATCGAATATTCGGGTGTTTTGAGTCTGAATTTGAGATATAAACGGGTACAGAAGATGCTTGCACATATCGACTTTGGGCACCTAAAATATCGATTTTGAGCATGTTTTAAGCCTGTATTTTAAAAACATTCTAGCACTGAGTAGGCATGTGCAGATTGCTTAAGGGACACAAAAATATCGAATTTTCGGAGTTTTGAGCCTGAATTTGAGATATAAACGGGTACAGAAGATGCATGCACATATCGACTTTTTGCACTTAAAATATCGATTTTGAACATGTTTTGGGTCTGTATCTTGAAAATAATCTAGCAAGGAGTAGGCATGTACAGATCGCTTCTGGGACCCAAAATAATCGAATTTTCGGGTGTTTTGAACCTGAATTTGGGATATAGACGGATACAGAAGATGCATGCACATATTGACTTTGGGCACCTTAAATATCGATTTTGAGCATGTTTTGGGCCTGTATTTTGAAAATACTATAGCACGGTCTAGACATGTACAGATCGCTTCTGGGACACAAAAATATCGATGTTTTGGGTGTTTTGAGCCTGAATTTGAGATATAAACGGGTACAGAAGATGCATGCACATATCGACTTTGGCACCGAAAATATCGATTTTTTGTATGATTTGGGCGTATAATTTGAAAATATTCTAGCACTGAGTAGGCATGTACAGATCGCATCTGGGACCAAAAAATATCGAATTTTCGGGGGTTTTGACCCAGAATTTGGGATATAACCGGGTACAGAGGATGCATGCACATATCGACTTTTTGCACCTAAAATATCGATTTTGAGCATGTTTTGGGTCTGTATCTTGAAAACATTCTAGAAAGGAGTAGGCATGTACAGATCGCTTCTGGGACCCAAAAATACCTAATTTTCTGGAGTTTTGAACCTGAATTTGGGATATAGACGGGTACAGAAGATGCATACACATATTGACTTTGGGCAGCTAAAATATCGATTTACAGCATGTTTTGGGCCTGTATTTTGAAAATACATTAACACGGAGTAGGCATGTACATATCGCTTCTGGGACCCAAAAATATCGAATTTTCGGGTGTTTTGAGCATGAATTTGAGATATAAACGGATACAGAAGATTCATTCACATATCGACTTTGGACACCTAAAATATCGATTTATAGCATGTTTTAAGCCTGTATTTTAAAAACATTCTAGCACTGAGTAGGCATGTGCAGATTCCTTAAGGGACCCAAAAAAATCGAATTATCTGGTGTTTTGAGTCTGAATTTGAGATATAAACGGGTACAGAAGATGCATGCACATATCGACTTTGGGCACCCAAAATATCGATTTTGTGCATGTTTTAGGCCTGTATTTTGAAAATACTCTAACACGGAGTATGCATGTACACATTGCTTTTGGGACCCAAAAATATCGAATATTCGGGTGTTTTGAGTCTGAATTTGAGATATAAACGGGTACAGAAGTTGCATGCACATATCGACTTTGGGCACCCAAAATATCGATTTTGTGCATGTTTTGGGCGTATAATTTGAAAATAATTCTAGCACTGAGTAGGCATGTACAGATCGCTTCTGGGACCCAAAAATATTGAATTTTCGTGTGTTTTGAGCCAGAATTTGGGATATAACCGGGTACATAGGATGCATGCACATATCGACTTTGGCACCCAAAATATCGATTTTTAGTATGTTTTGGGCGTATAATTTGAAAATAATTCTAGCACTGAGTAGGCATGTACAGATCGCTTCTGGGACCCAAAAATATCGAATTTTCGTGTGTTTTGAGCCAGAATTTGGGATATAACCGGGTACATAGGATGCATGCACATATCGACTTTTTGCACCTAAAATATCGATTTTAAGCATGTTTTGGGTCTGTATCTTGAAAACATTCTACGAAGGAGTAGGCATGTACAGGTCGCTTCTGGGACCCAAAAACATTGAATTTTCGGGTGGTTTGAACCTGAATTTGGGATATAGACGGATACAGAAGATGCATGCACATATTGACTTTGGGCAGCTAAAATATCGATTTACAGCATGTTTTGGGCCTGTATTTTGAAAATACATTAACACGGAGTACGCATGTTCAGATCGCTTCTGGGACCCAAAAACATTGAATTTTCGGGTGTTTTGAGCCTGAATTTGAGATATAAACGGGTACAGAAGATGCATGCACATATCGACTTTGAGCACCCAAAATATCGATTTTGAGCATGTTTTGGGCCTGAATTTTTAAAATACTCTAACACTGAGTAGACACGTACAGATCGCTTCTGGTACCCAAATAAATCGAATTTTCGGGTGTTCTGAGCCTGAATTTGAGATATGAACGGGTACAGAAGATGCATGCACATATCGACTTTGGGCACCTAAAACATCGATTTTGAGCATGTTTTGGGCCTGTATTTAAAAAATACTATAACACGGTGTAGACATGTACAGATCGCTTCTGGGACACAAAAATATCGATTTTTTGGGTGTTTTGAGCCTGAATTTGAGATATAAACGGGTACAGAAGATGCATGCACATATCGACTTTTTGCACCTAAAATATCGATTTTGAGCATGTTTTGGGTCTGTATCATGAAAACTTTCTAGCAAGAAGTAGGCATGTACAGATTGCTTCTGGGACTCAAAAATATCGAATTTTCGAGTGTTTTGAACCTGAATTTGGGATATAGACGGGTACAGAAGATGCATACACATATTGACTTTGGGCAGCAAAAATATCGATTTACAGAATATTTTATGCCTGTATTTTAAAAATACTCTAACACGGAGTATGCATGTACAGATGGCTTATGGGACCCAAAAATATCGAATATTCGGGTGTTTTGAGTCTGAATTTGAGATATAAACGGGTACAGAAGATGCATGCACATATCGACTTTGGGCACCCAAAATATCGATTTTGAGCATGTTTTGAGCCTGTATTTTTAAAATACTCTAACACGGAGTAGACACGTACAGATCGCTTATGGGACCCAAATAAATCGAATTTTCGTATGTTCTGAGCCTGAATTTGTGATATGAACAAGTACAGAAGATGCATGCACATATTGACTTCGGGCACCTAAAATATCGATTTTGAGCATGTTTTGGGCCTGTATTTTGAAAATACTCAAACACGGTGTAGACATGTACAGATCGCTTCTGGGACACAAAAATATCGATTTTTTGGGTGTTTTGAGCCTGAATTTGAGATATAATCGGGTACAGAAGATGCATGCACATATCGACTTTGGCACCCAAAATATCGATTATTAGTATGTTTTGGGCGTATAATTTGAAAATATTCTAGCACTGAGTAGGCATGTACAGATCGCTTCTGGGACCCAAAAATATCAAATTTTCGGGTGTTTTGAGCCAGAAATTGGGATATAACCGGATACAGAGGATGCATGCACATATCGACTTTTTGCACCTAAAATATCGATTTTGAGCATGTTTTGGGTCTGTAACTTGAAAAAATTCTAGCAAGGAGTAGGCATGTACAGATCGCTTCTGGGACCCAAAATTATCGAATTTTCGGGTGTTTTGAACCTCAATTTGGGATATAGACGGGTAAAGAAGATACATACACATATTGACTTTGGGCAGCTAAAATATCGATTTTCAGCATGTTTTAGGCCTGTATTTTGAAAATACTCTAACACGGAGTAGGCATGTACAGTTCGCTTCGGGGACCCAAAAATATCGAATTTTCGGGTGTTTTGAGCCTGAATTTGAGATATAAACGGGTACAGAAGATGCATGCACATTTCGACTTTTTGCACCTAAAATATCGATTTTGAGCATGTTTTGGGTCTGTATCTTGAAATCATTCTAGCAAGAAGTAGGCATGTACAGATTGCTTCTGGGACCCAAAAATATCGAATTTTCGAGTGTTTTGAACCTGAATTTGGGATATAGACGGGTACAGAAGATCCATACACATATTGACTTTGGGCAGCTAAAATATCGATTTTCTGCATGTTTTAGGCCTGTATTTTGAAAATACTCTAACACGGAGTATGCATGTACACATTGCTTTTGGGACCCAAAAATATCGATTATTCGGGTGTTTTGAGTCTGAATTTGAGATATAAACGGGTACAAAAGATGCATGCACATATCGACTTTGGGCACCCAAAATATCGATTTTGAGGATGTTTTGGGCCTGTATTTTTAAAATACTCTAACACTGAGTAGACACGTACAGATCGCTTCTGGAACCCAAAAAAATCGAATTTTAGGGTGTTCTGAGCCTGAATTTGAGATATGAACGGATACAGAAGATGCATGCACATATCGACTTTGGGCACCTAAAATATCGATTTTGAGCATGTTTTGGGCCTGTATTTTGAAAATACTATAGCACGGTGTAGACATGTACAGATCCCTTCTGGGACACAAAAATATCGATTTTTTGGGTGTTTTGAGCCTGAATTTGAGATATAAACGGGTACAGAAGATGCATGCACATATCGACTTTGTCACACAAAATATCGATTTTAAGTATGTTTTGGGCGAATATTTTGAAAATATTCTAGCACTGATTAGGCATGTACAGATCGCTTCTGGGACCCAAAAATATCGAATTTTCGGGGGTTTTGAGCCAGAATTTGGGATATAACCGGGTACAGAGGATTCATGCACATATCGACTTTTTGCACCTAAAATATCGATTTTAAGCATGTTTTGGGTCTGTATGTTGAAAACATTCTACAAAGGAGTAGGCATGTACAGGTCGCTTCTGGGACCCAAAAATATCGAATTCTCTGGTGTTTTGAACCTGAATTTGGGATATAGACGGGTACAGAAGATGCATGCACATATCGACTTTGGGCACCTAAAATATCGATTTTGAGTATGTTTTGGGCCTGTATTTTGAAAATACTCTAACACGGAGTATGCATGTACAGATCGCTTCTGGGACACAAAAATATTGATTTTTTGGGTGTTTTGAGCCTGAATTTGAGATATAAACGGGTACAGAAGATGCATGCATATATCGACTATTCACACCTAAAATATCGATTGATAGCATGTTTTAAGCATGTATTTTAAAAACATTCTAGCACTGAGTAGGCATGTACAGATCGCTTCTGGGACCCAAAAATATCGAATTTTCGGGTGTTTTGAGCCAGAAATTGGGATATAACCGGGTACAGAGGATCCATGCACATATCGACTTTTTGCACCTAAAATATCGATTTTGAGCATGTTTTGGGCCTGTATTTTGAAAATACTCTAACACGGTGTAGGCATGTACAGATCGCTTCGGGGACCCAAAAATATCGAATTTTCGGGTGTTTTGAGTCTGAATTTGAGATATAAACGGGTACAGAAGATGCATGCACATATCGACTTTGGGCACCCAAAATATCGATTTTGAGCATGTTTTGGGCCTGTATTTTTAAAATACTCTAACACTGAGTAGACACGTACAAACCGCTTCTGGAACCCAAATAAATCGAATTTTAGGGTGTTCTGAGCCTGAATATGAGATATGAACTTATACAGAAGATGCATGCACATATCGACTTTGGGCACCTAAAATATCGATTTTGAGCATGTTTTGGGCCTGTATTTTGAAAATACTATAGCACGGTGTAGACATGTAAAGATCGCTTCTGGGACACAAAAATATCGATTTTTTGGGTGTTTTGAGCCTGAATTTGAGATATAAACGGGTACAGAAGATGCATGCACATATCGACTTTGGTACACAAAATATCGATTTTTAGTATGTTTTGGGCGTATATTTTGAAAATATTCTAGCACTGATTAGGCATGTACAGATCGCTTCTGGGACCCAAAAATATCGAATTTTCGGGTGTTTTGAGCCAGAATTTGGGATATAACCGGGTACAGAGGATGCATGCACATATCGACTTTTTGCACCTAAAATATCGATTTTAAGCATGTTTTGGGTCTGTATGTTGAAAACATTCTACAAAGGAGTAGGCATGTACAGGTCGCTTCTGGGACCCCAAAATACCGAATTTTCTGGTGTTTTGAACCTGAATTTGGGATATAGACGGGTACAGAAGATGCATACACATATTGACTTTGGGCACCTAAAATATAGATTTTCAGCATGTTTTGGGCCTGTATTTTGAAAATACATTAACACGGAGTAGGCATGTACAGATCGCTTCTTGGGCCCAAAAATATCGACTTTTCGGGTGTTTTGAGCCTGAATTTGAGATATAAACGGGTACAGAAGATGCATGCACATATCGACTTTTTGCACTTAAAATATCGATTTTGAGCATGTTTTGGGTCTGTATCTTTAAAACATTCTAGCAAGGAGTAGGCATGTACAGATCGCTTCTGGGACCCAAAAATATCGAATTTTCTGGTGTTTTGAACCAGAATTAGGGATATACACGAGTACAGAAGATGCATACACATATTGACTTTGGGCACATAAAATATCGATTTTCAGCATGTTTTGGGCCTGTAATATAAAAACACTCTAACACGGAGTATGCACGTACAGATCGCTTCTGGGACCCAAAAACATTGAATTTTAGGGTGTTTTGATCCTGAATTTGAGATATAAACGGGTACAGAAGATGCATGCACATATCGACTTTTTGCACCTAAAATATCGATTTTTAGCATGTTTTGGGTCTGTATCTTGAAAACATTCTAGCAAGAAGTAGGCATGTACAGATTGCTTCTGGGACCCAAAAATATCGAATTTTCGAGTGATTTGAACATGAATTTGGGATATAGACGGGTACAGAAGATGAATACACATATTGACTTTGGGAAGCTAAAATACCGATTTTCAGCATGTTTTAGGCCTGTATTTTGAAAATACTCTAACACGGAGTATGCATGTACACATTGGTTTTGGAACCCAAAAATATCGAATATTCGGGTGTTTTGAGTCTGAATTTGAGATATAAACGGGTACAGAAGATGCATGCACATATCGACTTTGGGCACCTAAAATATCGATTTTGAGCATGTTTTGGGCCTGTATTTTGAAAATACTGTAACACTGTGTAGGCATGTACAGATCGCTTCTGGGACACAAAAACATCGATTTTTTGGGTGTTTTGAGCCTGAATTTGAGATATAAACGGGTTCAGAAGATGCATGCACATATCGACTTTGGACACCTAAAATATCGATTTATAGCATGTTTTAAGCCTGTATTTTAAAAACATTCTAGCACTGAGTAGGCATGTGCAGATTGCTTAAGGGACCCAAAAATATCGAATTTTCGGAGTTTTGAGCCTGAATTTGAGAAATAAACGGGTACAGAAAATGCATGCACATATCGACTTTGGGCACCTAAAATATCGATTTTCAGCATGTTTTGGGCCGGTATTTTAAAAACACTCTGACACGGAGTATGCACGTACAGATCGCTTCTGGGACCCAAAAATATTAAATTTTCTGGTGTTTTGAGCCTGAATTTGAGATATAAACAGGTACAGAAGATGCATGCACATATCGACTTTGGGCACCTAAAATATCGATTTTTAGCATGTTTTGGGCCTGTATTTAATAAATACTCTAACTCGAAATAGACATATACAGATCGCTTTTGGGACCCAAAAATATCGAATTTTCGGGTGTTTTGAACCTGAATTTGTGATATAGACGGATACAGAAGATGCATGCACATATCGACTTTGGGCACCTAAAATATCGATTTTGAGCAGGTTTTGGGCCTGTATTTTTAAAATACTATAGCACGGTCTAGACATGTACAGATCGCTTCTGGGACACAAAAATATCGATTTTTTGGGTGTTTTGAGCCTGAATTTGAGATATAAACGGGTACAGAAGATGCATGCACATATCGACTTTTTGCACTTAAAATATCGATTTTGAGCATGTTTTGGGTCTGTATCTTGAAAATATTCTAGCAAGGAGTAGGCATGTACAGATCGCTTCTGGGACCCAAAATTATCGAATTTTCGGGTGTTTTGAACCTGAATTTAGGATATAGACGGATACAGAAGATGCATGCACATATCGACTTTGGGCACCTAAAATATCGATTTTGAGCATGTTTTGGGCCTGTATTTTGAAAATACTATAGCACGGTCGAGACATGTACAGATCGCTTCTGGGACACAAAAATATCGATTTTTTGGGTGTTTTGAGCCTGAATTTGAGATATAAACGGGTACAGAAGATGCATGCACATATCGACTTTGGTACACAAAATATCGATTTTTAGTATGTTTTGGGCGTATATTTTGAAAATATTCTAGCACTGATTAGGCATGTACAGATCGCTTCTGGGACCCAAAAATATCGAATTTTCGGGTGTTTTGAGCCAGAATTTGGGATATAACCGGGTACAGAGGATGCATGCACATATCGACTTTTTGCACCTAAAATATCGATTTTAAGCATGTTTTGGGTCTGTATGTTGAAAACATTCTACAAAGGAGTAGGCATGTACAGGTCGCTTCTGGGACCCCAAAATACCGAATTTTCTGGTGTTTTGAACCTGAATTTGGGATATAGACGGGTACAGAAGATGCATACACATATTGACTTTGGGCACCTAAAATATAGATTTTCAGCATGTTTTGGGCCTGTATTTTGAAAATACATTAACACGGAGTAGGCATGTACAGATCGCTTCTGGGGCCCAAAAATATCGACTTTTCGGGTGTTTTGAGCCTGAATTTGAGATATAAACGGGTACAGAAGATGCATGCACATATCGACTTTTTGCACTTAAAATATCGATTTTGAGCATGTTTTGGGTCTGTATCTTTAAAACATTCTAGCAAGGAGTAGGCATGTACAGATCGCTTCTGGGACCCAAAAATATCGAATTTTCTGGTGTTTTGAACCAGAATTAGGGATATACACGAGTACAGAAGATGCATACACATATTGACTTTGGGCACATAAAATATCGATTTTCAGCATGTTTTGGGCCTGTAATATAAAAACACTCTAACACGGAGTATGCACGTACAGATCGCTTCTGGGACCCAAAAACATTGAATTTTAGGGTGTTTTGATCCTGAATTTGAGATATAAACGGGTACAGAAGATGCATGCACATATCGACTTTTTGCACCTAAAATATCGATTTTTAGCATGTTTTGGGTCTGTATCTTGAAAACATTCTAGCAAGAAGTAGGCATGTACAGATTGCTTCTGGGACCCAAAAATATCGAATTTTCGAGTGATTTGAACATGAATTTGGGATATAGACGGGTACAGAAGATGAATACACATATTGACTTTGGGAAGCTAAAATATCGATTTTCAGCATGTTTTAGGCCTGTATTTTGAAAATACTCTAACACGGAGTATGCATGTACACATTGGTTTTGGAACCCAAAAATATCGAATATTCGGGTGTTTTGAGTCTGAATTTGAGATATAAACGGGTACAGAAGATGCATGCACATATCGACTTTGGACACCTAAAATATCGATTTTCAGCATGTTTTGGGCCGGTATTTTAAAAACACTCTGACACGGAGTATGCACGTACAGATCGCTTCTGGGACCCAAAAATATTAAATTTTCTGGTGTTTTGAGCCTGAATTTGAGATATAAACAGGTACAGAAGATGCATGCACATATCGACTTTGGGCACCTAAAATATCGATTTTTAGCATGTTTTGGGCCTGTATTTAATAAATACTCTAACTCGAAATAGACATGTACAGATCGCTTTTGGGACCCAAAAATATCGAATTCTCGGGTGTTTTGAACCTGAATTTGTGATATAGACGGATACAGAAGATGCATGCACATATCGACTTTGGGCACCTAAAATATCGATTTTGAGCAGGTTTTGGGCCTGTATTTTTAAAATACTATAGCACGGTCTAGACATGTACAGATCGCTTCTGGGACACAAAAATATCGATTTTTTGGGTGTTTTGAGCCTGAATTTGAGATATAAACGGGTACAGAAGATGCATGCACATATCGACTTTTTGCACTTAAAATATCGATTTTGAGCATGTTTTGGGTCTGTATCTTGAAAATATTCTAGCAAGGAGTAGGCATGTACAGATCGCTTCTGGGACCCAAAATTATCGAATTTTCGGGTGTTTTGAACCTGAATTTAGGATATAGACGGATACAGAAGATGCATGCACATATCGACTTTGGGCACCTAAAATATCGATTTTGAGCATGTTTTGGGCCTGTATTTTGAAAATACTAGAGCACGGTCGAGACATGTACAGATCGCTTCTGGGACACAAAAATATCGATTTTTTGGGTGTTTTGAGCCTGAATTTGAGATATAAACGGGTACAGAAGATGCATGCACATATCGACTTTGGACACCTAAAATATCGATTTATAGCATGTTTTAAGACTGTATTTTAAAAACATTCTAGCACTGAGTAGGCATGTGCAGATTCCTTAAGGGACCCCAAAAAATCGAATTTTCGGGTGTTTTGAGCCTGAATTTTAGATATAAACGGGTACAGAAGATGCATGCACATATCGACTTTGGACACCTAAAATATCGATTTATAGCATGTTTTAAGCCTGTATTTTAAAAAAATTCTAACACTGAGTAGGCATGTGCAGATTGCTTCTGGGACCCAAAAATATCGAATTTTCGGAGTTTTGAGCATGAATTTGAGATATAAACGGGTACAGAAGATGCATGCACATATCGACTTTGGGCACCTAAAATATCGATTTTCAGCATGTTTTGGGCCGGTACTTTAAAAACACTCTAACACGGAGTATGCACGTACAGATCGCTTCTGGGACCCAAAAATATTGAATTTTCGGGTGTTTTGAGCCTGAATTTGAGATATAAACAGGTACAGAAGATGCATGCACATATCGACTTTGGGCACCAAAAATATCGGTATTTAGCATGTTTTGGGCCTGTATTTAAAAAATACTCTAACTCGGAGTAGACATGTACAGATCGCTTTTGGGACCCAAAAATATCGAATTTTAGGGTGTTTTGAACCTGAATTTGTGATATAGACGGACACAGAAGATGCATGCACATATCGACTTTGGGCACCTAAAATATCGATTTTGAGCAGGTTTTGGGCCTGTATTTTTAAAATACTATAGCACGGTCTAGACATGTACAGATCGCTTCTGGGACACAAAAATATCGATTTTTTGGGTGTTTTGAGCCTGAATTAGAGATATAAACGGGTACAGAAGATGCATGCACATATCGACTTTTTGCACTTAAAATATCGATTTTGAGCATGTTTTGGGTCTGTATCTTGAAAATATTCTAGCAAGGAGTAGGCATGTACAGATCGCTTCTGGGACCCAAAATTATCGAATTTTCGGGTGTTTTGAGCCTGAATTTGAGATATAAACGGGTACAGAAGATGCATGCACATATCAACTTTGGCACCCAAAATATCGATTTTTTGTTTGATTTGGGCGTATATTTTGAAAATATTCTAGCACTGAGTAGGCATGTACAGATCACTTCTAGGACCCAAAAATATAGAATTTTCGGGGGTTTTGAGCCAGAATTTGGGATATAACCGGGTACAGAAGATGCATGCACATATCGACTTTTTGCACTTAAAATATCGATTTTTAACATGTTTTTGGTCTGTATCTTGAAAACATTCTAGCAAGGAGTAGGCATGTACAGATCGCTTCTGGGACACAAAAAAATCGAATTTTCTTGTGTTTTGAACCTGAATTTGGGATATAGACGGATACAGAAGATGCATGCACATATCGACTTTGGGCACGTAAAATATCGATTTTGAGCATGTTTTGGGCCTGTATTTTGAAAATACTATAGCACGGTCGAGACATGTACAGATCGCTTCTGGGACACAAAAATATCGATTTTTTGGGTGTTTTGAGCCTGAATTTGAGATATAAACGGGTACAGAAGATGCATGCACATATCAACTTTGGCACCCAAAATATCGATTTTTCGTTTGATTTGGGCGTATATTTTGAAAATATTCTACCACTGAGTAGGCATGTACAGATCGCTTCTAGGACCCAAAAATATAAAATTTTCGGGGGTTTTGAGCCAGAATTTGGGATATAACCGGGTACAGAGGATGCATGCACATATCGACTTTTTGCACCTAAAATATCGATTTTGAGCATGTTTTGGGTCTGTATCTTGAAAACATTCTAGCAAGGAGTAGGCATGTACAGATCGCTTCTGGGACCCAAAAATACCTAATTTTCTGGAGTTTTGAACCTGAATTTGGGATATAGACTTGTACAGAAGATGCATACACATATTGACTTTGGGCACCCAAAATATAGATTTTCAGCATGTTTTGGGACTGTATTTTGAAAATACTCTAACACGGAGTAGGCATGTACAGATCGTTTCTGGGACACAAAAATATCGATTTTTTGGGTGTTTTGAGCCTGAATTTGAGATATAAACGGATACAGAAGATTCATGCACATATCGACTTTGGGCACCTAAAATATCGATTTTGAGCATGTTTTGGGACTGTATTTTGAAAATACTCTAACACGGAGTAGGCATGTACAGATCGTTTCTGGGACACAAAAATATCGATTTTTTGGGTGTTTTGAGCCTGAATTTGAGATATAAACGGGTTCAGAAGATACATGCACATATCGACTTTGGACACCTAAAATATCGATTTATAGCATGTTTTAAGCCTCTATTTAAAAAACATTCTAGCACTGAGTAGGCATGTGCAGATTGCTTAAGGGAACCAAAAAAAACGAATTTTCGGAGTTTTGAGCCTGAATTTGAGATATAAACGGGTACAGAAGATGCATGCACATATCGACTTTTTGCACTTAAAATATCGATTTTTAACATGTTTTTGGTCTTTATCTTGAAAACATTCTAGCAAGGAGTAGGCATGTACAGATCGCTTCTGGGACACAAAAAAATCGAATTTTCTGGTGTTTTGAACCTGAATTAGGGATATAGACGGGTACAGAAGATGCATACACATTTTGACTTTGGGCACCTAAAATATCGATTTTCAGCATGTTTTGGGCCGGTATTTTAAAAACACTCTAACACGGATTATGCACGTACAGATCGCTTCTGGGACCCAAAAATATTGAATTTTCGGGTGTTTTGAGCCTGAATTTGAGATATAAACAGGTACAGAAGATGCATGCACATATCGACTTTGGGCACCTAAAATATCGATTTTTAGCATGTTTTGGGCCTGTATTTAAAAAATACTCTAACTCGGAGTAGACATGTACAGATCGCTTTTGGGACCCAAAAATATCGAATTTTAGGGTGTTTTGAACCTGAATTTGTGATATAGACGGATACAGAAGATGCATGCACATATCGACTTTGGGCACCTAAAATATCGATTTTGAGCAGGTTTTGGGCCTGTATTTTTAAAATACTATAGCACGGTCTAGACATGTACAGATCGCTTCTGGGACACAAAAATATCGATTTTTTGGGTGTTTTGAGCCTGAATTTGAGATATAAACGGGTACAGAAGATGCATGCACATATCGACTTTTTGCACTTAAAATATCGATTTTGAGCATGTTTTGGGTCTGTATCTTGAAAATATTCTAGCAAGGAGTAGGCATGTACAGATCGCTTCTGGGACCCAAAATTATCGAATTTTCGGGTGTTTTGAGCCTGAATTTGAGATATAAACGGGTACAGAAGATGCATGCACATATCAACTTTGGCACCCAAAATATCGATTTTTTGTTTGATTTGGGCGTATATTTTGAAAATATTCTAGCACTGAGTAGGCATGTACAGATCACTTCTAGGACCCAAAAATATAGAATTTTCGGGGGTTTTGAGCAAGAATATGGGATATAACCGGGTACAGAGGATGCATGCACATATCGACTTTTTGCACCTAAAATATCGATTTTGAGCATGTTTTGGGTCTGTATCTTGAAAACATTCTAGCAAGGAGTAGGCATGTACAGATCGCTTCTGGGACCCAAAAATACCGAATTCTCTGGAGTTTTGAACCTGAATTTGGGATATAGACTTGTACAGAAGATGCATACACATATTGACTTTGGGCACCCAAAATATAGATTTTCAGCATGTTTTAGGCCTGTATTTCGAAAATACATTAACACGGAGTAGGCATGTACAGATCGCTTCAGGGACCAAAAATATCGAATTTTCGGGTGTTTTCAGCCTGAATTTGAGATATAAACGGATACAGAAGATTCATGCACATATCGACTTTGGGCACCTAAAATATCGATTTTGAGCATGTTTTGGGCCTGTATTTTGAAAATACTCTAACACGGAGTAGGCATGTACAGATCGTTTCTGGGACACAGAAATATCGATTTTTTGGGTGTTTTGAGCCTGAATTTGAGATATAAACGGGTTCAGAAGATACATGCACATATCGACTTTGGACACCTAAAATATCGATTTATAGCATGTTTTAAGCCTGTATTTTAAAAACATTCTAGCACTGAGTAGGCATGTGCAGATTGCTTAAGGGAACCAAAAAAATCGAATTTTCGGAGTTTTGAGACTGAATTTGAGATATAAACGGGTACAGAAGATGCATGCACATATCGACTTTTTGCACTTAAAATATCGATTTTTAACATGTTTTTGGTCTGTATCTTGAAAACATTCTAGCAAGGAGTAGGCATGTACAGATTGCTTCTGGGACACAAAAAAATCGAATTTTCTGGTGTTTTGAACCTGAATTAGGGATATAGACGGGTACAGAAGATGCATACACATTTTGACTTTGGGCACATAAAATATCGATTTTCAGCATGTTTTGGGCCTGTATTTTAAAAACACTCTAACACGGAGTGTGCACGTACAGATCGCTTCTGGGACCCAAAAATATCGAATTTTCGGGTGTTTTGAGCCTGAATTTGAGATATAAACGGGTACAGATTATGCATGCACATATCGACTTTGGGCACCTAAAATATCGATTTTTAGCATGTTTTGGGCCTGTATTTAAAAAATACTCTAACCCGGAGAAGACATGTACAGATCACTTTTGGGACCCAAAAATATCGAATTTTCGGGTGTTATGAGCCTGAATTTTAGATATAAACGGGTACAGAAGATGCATGCACATATCGTCTTTGGACACCTAAAATATCGATTTTTAGCATGTTTGGGCCTATATTTTGAAAACATTCTAGCACTGAGTATGCATGTACAGATCGCTTAAGGGACCCAAAAATATGGAATTTTCGGGTGTTTTGAGCCTGAATTTGAGATATAAACGGGTACAGAAAATGCATGCACATATCGACTTTTTGCACCTAAAATATTGATTTTGCGCATGTCTTGGGTTTGTATCTTAAAAAATTCTAGCAAGGAGTAGGCATGTACAGATCGCTTCTGGGACACAAAAATATCGAATTTTCGGAGTTTTGAGCCTGAATTTGAGATATAAACGGGTACAGAAGATGCATGCACATATCGACTTTTTGCACTTAAAATATCGATTTTTAACATGTTTTTGGTCTTTATCTTGAAAATATTCTAGCAAGGAGTAGGCATGTACAGATCGCTTCTGGGACACAAAAAAATCGAATTTTCTGGTGTTTTGAACCTGAATTAGGGATATAGACGGGTACAGAAGATGCATACACATTTTGACTTTGGGCACATAAAATATCGATTTTTAGCATGTTTTGGGCCTCTATTTTAAAAATTCTCTAACACGGAGTGTGCACGTACAGATCGCTTCTGGGACCCAAAAATATCGAATTTTCGGGTGTTTTGAGCCTGAATTTGAGATATAAACGGGTACAGAAGATGCATGCACATATCGACTTTGGGCACCCAAAATATCGATTTTGAGCATGTTTTGGGCCTGTATTTTTAAAATACTCTAACACTGAGTAGACACGTACAGATCGCTTCTGGAACACAAATAAATCGAATTTTAGGGTGTTCTGAGCCTGAATTTGAGATATGAACGGGTACAGAAGATGCATGCACATATCGACTTTGGTACCCAAAATATTGATTTTTAGTATGTTTTTTTTAGCGTAAAATTTGAAAATATTCTAGCACTGAGTAGGCATGAACAGATCGCTTCTGGGACCCAAAAATATCGAATTTTCGGGTGTTTTGAGCCTGAATTTGAGATATGAACGGGTACAGAAGATGCATGCACATATCGACTTTGGACACCTTAAATATCGATTTTGAGCATGTTTTGGGCCTGTATTTTGAAAATACTATAGCACGGTGTAGACATGTACAGAACGCTTCTGGGACACAAAAATATCGATTTTTTGGGTGTTTTGAGACTGAATTTGAGATATAAACGGATAAAGAAGATGCATGCACATATCGACTTTGGACACCTAAAATATCGATTTATAGCATGTTTTAAGCCTGTATTTTAAAAACATTCTAGCACTGAGTAGGCATGTGCAGATTCCTTAAGGGACCCAAAAAAATTGAATTTTCGGAGTTTTGAGCCTGAATTTGAGATATAAACGGGTACAGAAGATGCATGCACATATCGACTTTTTGCACTTAAAATATCGATTTTTAACATGTTTTGGGTCTGTATCTTGAAAACATTCTAGCAAGGAGTAGGCATGTACAGATCGCTTCTGGGACCCCAAAAAATCGAATTTTCGGGTGTTTTGAACCTGAATTAGGGATATACACGTGTACAGAAGATCCATACACATTTTGACTTTGGGAAGCTAAAATATCGATTTTCAGCATGTTTTAGACCTGTATTTTGAAAATACTCTAACACGGAGTATGCATGTACACATTGCTTTTGGGACCCAAAAATATCGAATATTCGGGTGTTTTGAGTCTGAATTTGAGATATAAACGGGTACAGAAGATGCATGCACATATCGACTTTGGACACCTAAAATATCGATTTTGAGCATGTTTTGGGCCTTTTTTTTTGAAAATACTCTAACAATGTGTAGGCATGTACAGATCGCTTCTGGGACACAAAAATATCGATTTTTTGGGTGTTTTGAGCCTGAATTTGAGATATAAACGGGTTCAGAAGATGCATGCACATATCGACTTTGGACACCTAAAATATCGATTTATAGCATGTTTTAAGCCTGTATTTTAAAAACATTCTAGCACTGAGTAGGCATGTGCAGATTGCTTAAGGGACCCAAAAATATTGAATTTTCGGAGTTTTGAGCCTGAATTTGAGATATAAACGGGTACAGAAGATGCATGCACATATCGACTTTTTGCACTTATAATATCGATTTTGAACATGTGTTGGGTCTGTATCTTGAAAATATTCTAGCAAGGAGTAGGCATGTACAGATCGCTTCTGGGACCCAAAATTATCGAATTTTCGGGTTTTTTGAACCTGAATTTGGGATATAGACGGATACAGAAGATGCATGCACATATCGACTTTGGGCACCTAAAATATCGATTTTGAGCATGTTTTGGGCCTGTATTTTGAAAATACTATAGCACGGTTTAGACATGTACAGATCGCTTCTGGGACACAAAAATATTGATTTTTTAGGTGTTTTGAGCCTGAATTTGAGATATAAACGGGTTCAGAAGATGCATGCACATATCGACTTTGGACACCTAAAATATCGATTTATAGCATGTTTTAAGACTGTATTTTAAAAACATTCTAGCACTGAGTAGGCATGTGCAGATTCCTTAAGGGACCCAAAAAAATCGAATTTTCGGGTGTTTTGAGCCTGAATTTTAGATATAAACGGGTACAGAAGATGCATGCACATATCGTCTTTGGACACCTAAAATATCGATTTTTAGCATGTTTGGGCCTATATTTTGAAAACATTCTAGCACTGAGTATGCATGTACAGATCGCTTAAGGGACCCAAAAATATCGAATTTTCGGGTGTTTTGAGCCTGAATTTGAGATATAAACGGGTACAGAAAATGCATGCACATATCGACTTTTTGCACCTAAAATATTGATTTTGAGCATGTCTTGGGTTTGTATCTTAAAAAATTCTAGCAAGGAGTAGGCATGTACAGATCGCTTCTGGGACCCAAAAATATCGAATTTTCGGGTGTTTTGAACCTGAATTTGGGATATAGGCTGATACAGAAGATGCATGCAAATATCGACTTTGGGCACCTAAAATATCGATTTTGAGCATGTTTTGGGCCTGTATTTTGAAAATACTCTAACACGGAGTAGGCATGTACAGATCGCTTCGGGGACCCAAAAATATCGAATTTTCGGGTGTTTTGAGCCTGAATTTGAGATATAAACGGGTACAGAAGATGCATGCACATTTCGACTTTTTGCACCTAAAATATCGATTTTGAGCATGTTTAGGGTCTGTATCTTGAAAACATTCTAGCAAAAAGTAGGCATGTACAGATTGCTTCTGGGACCCAAAAATATCGAATTTTCGAGTTTTTTGAACCTGAATTTGGGATATAGACGGGTAAAGAAGATACATACACATATTGACTTTGGGCAGCTAAAATATCGATTTTCAGCATGTTTTAGGCCTGTATTTTGAAAATACTCTAACACGGAGTATGCATGTACACATTGCTTTTGGGACCCAAAAATATTGAATATTCGGGTGTTTTGAGTCTGAATTTGAGATATAAACGGGTACAGAAGATGCATGCACATATCGACTTTGGGCACCTAAAATATCGATTTTGAGCATGTTTTGGGCCTGTATTTTAAAAATACTCTAACACTGAGTAAACACGTACAGATCGCTTCTGGAACCCAAATAAATCGAATTTTAGGGTTTTCTGAGCCTGAATTTGAGATATGAACGGGTACAGAAGATGCATGCACATATCGACTTTGGGCACCCAAAATATTGATTTTTAGTATGTTTTTTTTAACGTAAAATTTAAAAATATTCTAGCACTGAGTAGGCATGAACAGATCGCTTCTGGGACCCAAAAATATCGAATTTTAGGGTGTTCTGAACCTGAATATGAGATATGAACGGGTACAGAAGATGCATGCACATATCGACTTTGGACACCTTAAATATCGATTTTGAGCATGTTTTGGGCCTGTATTTTGAAAATACTATAGCACGGTTTAGACATGTACAGAACGCTTCTGGGACACAAAAATATCGATTTTTTGGGTGTTTTGAGACTGAATTTGAGATATAAACGGATACAGAAGATGCATTCACATATCGACTTTGGGCACCCAAAATATCGATTTTTAGTATGTTTTCGGCGTATAATTTGAAAATATTCTAGCACTGAGTAGGCATGTACAGATCGCTTAAGGGACCCAAAAATATCGAATTTTCGGGTGTTCTGAACCAGAAATTGGGATGTAACCGGGTACAAAGGATGCATGCACATATCGACTTTTTGCACCTAAAATATCGATTTTTAGCATGTTTTGGGTCTGTATTTTGAAAACATTCTAGCAAGAAGTAGGCATGTACAGTTTGCTTCTGGGACCCAAAAATATCGAATTTTCGAGTGATTTGAACATGAATTTGGGATATAGACGGGTACAGAAGATGCATACACATATTGACTTTGGGAAGCTAAAATATCGATTTTAAGCATGTTTTAGGCCTGTATTTTGAAAATACTCTAACACGGAGTATGCATGTACACATTGCTTTTGGGACCCAAAAATATCGAATATTCGGGTGTTTTCAGCCTGAATTTGAGATATAAACGGGTTCAGAAGATGCATGCACATATCGACTTTGGACACCTAAAATATCGATTTTAAGCATGTTTTAGACCTGTATTTTTAAAATACTCTAACACTGTGTAGGCATGTACAGATCGCTTCTGGGACACAAAAATATCGATTTTTTGGGTGTTTTGAGCCTGAATTTGAGATATAAACGGGTTCAGAAGATGCATGCACATATCGACTTTGGACACCTAAAATATCGATTTATAGCATGTTTTAAGCCTGTATTTTAAAAACATTCTAGCACTGAGTAGGCATGTGCAGATTGCTTAAGGGACCCAAAAATATCGAATTTTCGGAGTTTTGAGCCTGAATTTGAGATATAAACGGGTACAGAAGATGCATGCACATATCGACTTTTTGCACTTAAAATATCGATTTTGAACATGTGTTGGGTCTGTATCTTGAAAAAGTTCTAGCAAGGAGTAGGCATGTACAGATCGCTTCTGGGACCCAAAATTATCGAATTTTCGGGTGTTTTGAACCTGAATTTGGAATATAGACGGATACAGAAGATGCATGCACATATCGACTTTGGGCACCTAAAATATCGATTTTGAGCATGTTTTGGGCCTGTATTTTGAAAATACTATAGCACGGTTTAGACATGTACAGATCGCTTCTGGGACACAAAAATATCGATTTTTTGGGTGTTTTGAGCCTGAATTTTAGATATAAACGGGTTCAGAAGATGCATGCACATATCGACTTTGGACACCTAAAATATCGATTTATAGCATGTTTTAAGCCTGTATTTTAAAACCATTCTAGCACTGAGTAGGCATGTGCAGATTGCTTAAGGGACCCAAAAATATCGAATTTTCGGAGTTTTGAGCCTGAATTTGAGATATAAACGGGTACAGAAGATGCATGCACATATCGACTTTTTGCACTTAAAATATCGATTTTGAGCATGTTTTGGGTCTGTATCTTGAAAACATTCTAGCAAGGAGTAGGCATGTACAGATCGCTTCTGGGACCCCAAAAAATCGAATTTTCGGGTGTTTTGAACCTGAATTAGGGATATACACGTGTACAGAAGATGCATTCACATTTTGACTTTGGGATGCTAAAATATCGATTTTCAGCATGTTTTAGGCCTGTATTTTGAAAATACTCTAACACGGAGTATGCATGTACACATTGCTTTTGGGACCCAAAAATATCGAATATTCGGGTGTTTTGAGTCTGAATTTGAGATATAAACGGGTACAGAAGATGCATGCACATATCGAGTTTGGTCACCTAAAATATCGATTTATAGCATGTTTTAAGCCTGTATTTTAAAAACATTCTAGCACTGAGTAGGCATGTGCAGATTGCTTAAGGGACCCAAAAATATTGAATTTTCGGAGTTTTGAGCCTGAATTTGAGATATAAACGGGTACAGAAGATGCATGCACATATCGACTTTTTGCACTTAAAATATCGATTTTTAACATGTTTTGGGTCTGTATCTTGAAAACATTCTAGCAAGGAGTAGGCATGTACAGATCGCTTCTGGGACCCCAAAAAATCGAATTTTCGGGTGTTTTGAACCTGAATTAGGGATATACACGTGTACAGAAGATCCATACACATTTTGACTTTGGGAAGCTAAAATATCGATTTTCAGCATGTTTTAGACCTGTATTTTGAAAATACTCTAACACGGAGTATGCATGTACACATTGCTTTTGGGACCCAAAAATATCGAATATTCGGGTGTTTTGAGTCTGAATTTGAGATATAAACGGGTACAGAAGATGCATGCACATATCGACTTTGGACACCTAAAATATCGATTTTGAGCATGTTTTGGGCCTTTTTTTTTGAAAATACTCTAACAATGTGTAGGCATGTACAGATCGCTTCTGGGACACAAAAATATCGATTTTTTGGGTGTTTTGAGCCTGAATTTGAGATATAAACGGGTTCAGAAGATGCATGCACATATCGACTTTGGACACCTAAAATATCGATTTATAGCATGTTTTAAGCCTGTATTTTAAAAACATTCTAGCACTGAGTAGGCATGTGCAGATTGCTTAAGGGACCCAAAAATATTGAATTTTCGGAGTTTTGAGCCTGAATTTGAGATATAAACGGGTACAGAAGATGCATGCACATATCGACTTTTTACACTTATAATATCGATTTTGAACATGTGTTGGGTCTGTATCTTGAAAATATTCTAGCAAGGAGTAGGCATGTACAGATCGCTTCTGGGACCCAAAATTATCGAATTTTCGGGTTTTTTGAACCTGAATTTGGGATATAGACGGATACAGAAGATGCATGCACATATCGACTTTGGGCACCTAAAATATCGATTTTGAGCATGTTTTGGGCCTGTATTTTGAAAATACTATAGCACGGTTTAGACATGTACAGATCGCTTCTGGGACACAAAAATATTGATTTTTTAGGTGTTTTGAGCCTGAATTTGAGATATAAACGGGTTCAGAAGATGCATGCACATATCGACTTTGGACACCTAAAATATCGATTTATAGCATGTTTTAAGACTGTATTTTAAAAACATTCTAGCACTGAGTAGGCATGTGCAGATTCCTTAAGGGACCCAAAAAAATCGAATTTTCGGGTGTTTTGAGCCTGAATTTTAGATATAAACGGGTACAGAAGATGCATGCACATATCGTCTTTGGACACCTAAAATATCGATTTTTAGCATGTTTGGGCCTATATTTTGAAAACATTCTAGCACTGAGTATGCATGTACAGATCGCTTAAGGGACCCAAAAATATCGAATTTTCGGGTGTTTTGAGCCTGAATTTGAGATATAAACGGGTACAGAAAATGCATGCACATATCGACTTTTTGCACCTAAAATATTGATTTTGAGCATGTCTTGGGTTTGTATCTTAAAAAATTCTAGCAAGGAGTAGGCATGTACAGATCGCTTCTGGGACCCAAAAATATCGAATTTTCGGGTGTTTTGAACCTGAATTTGGGATATAGGCTGATACAGAAGATGCATGCAAATATCGACTTTGGGCACCTAAAATATCGATTTTGAGCATGTTTTGGGCCTGTATTTTGAAAATACTCTAACACGGAGTAGGCATGTACAGATCGCTTCGGGGACCCAAAAATATCGAATTTTCGGGTGTTTTGAGCCTGAATTTGAGATATAAACGGGTACAGAAGATGCATGCACATTTCGACTTTTTGCACCTAAAATATCGATTTTGAGCATGTTTAGGGTCTGTATCTTGAAAACATTCTAGCAAAAAGTAGGCATGTACAGATTGCTTCTGGGACCCAAAAATATCGAATTTTCGAGTTTTTTGAACCTGAATTTGGGATATAGACGGGTAAAGAAGATACATACACATATTGACTTTGGGCAGCTAAAATATCGATTTTCAGCATGTTTTAGGCCTGTATTTTGAAAATACTCTAACACGGAGTATGCATGTACACATTGCTTTTGGGACCCAAAAATATTGAATATTCGGGTGTTTTGAGTCTGAATTTGAGATATAAACGGGTACAGAAGATGCATGCACATATCGACTTTGGGCACCTAAAATATCGATTTTGAGCATGTTTTGGGCCTGTATTTTAAAAATACTCTAACACTGAGTAAACACGTACAGATCGCTTCTGGAACCCAAATAAATCGAATTTTAGGGTTTTCTGAGCCTGAATTTGAGATATGAACGGGTACAGAAGATGCATGCACATATCGACTTTGGGCACCCAAAATATTGATTTTTAGTATGTTTTTTTTAACGTAAAATTTAAAAATATTCTAGCACTGAGTAGGCATGAACAGATCGCTTCTGGGACCCAAAAATATCGAATTTTAGGGTGTTCTGAACCTGAATATGAGATATGAACGGGTACAGAAGATGCATGCACATATCGACTTTGGACACCTTAAATATCGATTTTGAGCATGTTTTGGGCCTGTATTTTGAAAATACTATAGCACGGTTTAGACATGTACAGAACGCTTCTGGGACACAAAAATATCGATTTTTTGGGTGTTTTGAGACTGAATTTGAGATATAAACGGATACAGAAGATGCATTCACATATCGACTTTGGGCACCCAAAATATCGATTTTTAGTATGTTTTCGGCGTATAATTTGAAAATATTCTAGCACTGAGTAGGCATGTACAGATCGCTTAAGGGACCCAAAAATATCGAATTTTCGGGTGTTCTGAACCAGAAATTGGGATGTAACCGGGTACAAAGGATGCATGCACATATCGACTTTTTGCACCTAAAATATCGATTTTTAGCATGTTTTGGGTCTGTATTTTGAAAACATTCTAGCAAGAAGTAGGCATGTACAGTTTGCTTCTGGGACCCAAAAATATCGAATTTTCGAGTGATTTGAACATGAATTTGGGATATAGACGGGTACAGAAGATGCATACACATATTGACTTTGGGAAGCTAAAATATCGATTTTAAGCATGTTTTAGGCCTGTATTTTGAAAATACTCTAACACGGAGTATGCATGTACACATTGCTTTTGGGACCCAAAAATATCGAATATTCGGGTGTTTTCAGCCTGAATTTGAGATATAAACGGGTTCAGAAGATGCATGCACATATCGACTTTGGACACCTAAAATATCGATTTTAAGCATGTTTTAGACCTGTATTTTTAAAATACTCTAACACTGTGTAGGCATGTACAGATCGCTTCTGGGACACAAAAATATCGATTTTTTGGGTGTTTTGAGCCTGAATTTGAGATATAAACGGGTTCAGAAGATGCATGCACATATCGACTTTGGACACCTAAAATATCGATTTATAGCATGTTTTAAGCCTGTATTTTAAAAACATTCTAGCACTGAGTAGGCATGTGCAGATTGCTTAAGGGACCCAAAAATATCGAATTTTCGGAGTTTTGAGCCTGAATTTGAGATATAAACGGGTACAGAAGATGCATGCACATATCGACTTTTTGCACTTAAAATATCGATTTTGAACATGTGTTGGGTCTGTATCTTGAAAAAGTTCTAGCAAGGAGTAGGCATGTACAGATCGCTTCTGGGACCCAAAATTATCGAATTTTCGGGTGTTTTGAACCTGAATTTGGAATATAGACGGATACAGAAGATGCATGCACATATCGACTTTGGGCACCTAAAATATCGATTTTGAGCATGTTTTGGGCCTGTATTTTGAAAATACTATAGCACGGTTTAGACATGTACAGATCGCTTCTGGGACACAAAAATATCGATTTTTTGGGTGTTTTGAGCCTGAATTTTAGATATAAACGGGTTCAGAAGATGCATGCACATATCGACTTTGGACACCTAAAATATCGATTTATAGCATGTTTTAAGCCTGTATTTTAAAACCATTCTAGCACTGAGTAGGCATGTGCAGATTGCTTAAGGGACCCAAAAATATCGAATTTTCGGAGTTTTGAGCCTGAATTTGAGATATAAACGGGTACAGAAGATGCATGCACATATCGACTTTTTGCACTTAAAATATCGATTTTGAGCATGTTTTGGGTCTGTATCTTGAAAACATTCTAGCAAGGAGTAGGCATGTACAGATCGCTTCTGGGACCCCAAAAAATCGAATTTTCGGGTGTTTTGAACCTGAATTAGGGATATACACGTGTACAGAAGATGCATTCACATTTTGACTTTGGGATGCTAAAATATCGATTTTCAGCATGTTTTAGGCCTGTATTTTGAAAATACTCTAACACGGAGTATGCATGTACACATTGCTTTTGGGACCCAAAAATATCGAATATTCGGGTGTTTTGAGTCTGAATTTGAGATATAAACGGGTACAGAAGATGCATGCACATATCGAGTTTGGTCACCTAAAATATCGATTTTGAGCATGTTTTGGGCCTGTATTTTGAAAATACTCTAACACTGTGTAGGCATGTACAGATCGCTTCTGGAACACAAAAATATCGATTTTTTGGGTGTTTTGAGCCTGAATTTGAGATATAAACAGGTTCAGAAGATGCATGCACATATCGAATTTTTGCACCTAAAATATTGATTTTGAGCATGTCTTGGGTTTGTATCTTAAAAAATTCTAGCAAGGAGTAGGCATGTACAGATCGCTTCTGGGACCCAAAAATATCGAATTTTCGGAGTTTTGAGCCTGAATTTGAGATATAAACGGGTACAGAAGATGCATGCACATATCGAATTTTTGCACCTAAAATATTGATTTTGAGCATGTCTTGGGTTTGTATCTTAAAAAATTCTAGCAAGGAGTAGGCATGTACAGATCGCTTCTGGGACCCAAAAATATCGAATTTTCGGGTGTTTTGAACCTGAATTTTGGATATAGGCGGATACAGAAGATGCATGCAAATATCGACTTTGGGCACCTAAAATATCGATTTTGAGCATGTTTTGGGCCTGTATTTTGAAAATACTCTAACACGGAGTAGGCATGTACAGATCGCTTCGGGGACCCAAAAATATCGAATTTTCGGGTATTTTGAGCCTGAATTTGAGATATAAACGGGTACAGAAGATGCATGCACATTTCGACTTTTTGCACCTAAAATATCGATTTTGAGCATGTTTAGGGTCTGTATCTTGAAAACATTCTAGCAAAAAGTAGGCATGTACAGATTGCTTCTGGGACCCAAAAATATCGAATTTTCGAGTGTTTTGAACCTGAATTTGGGATATAGACGGGTAAAGAAGATACATACACATATTGACTTTGGGCAGCTAAAATATCGATTTTCAGCATGTTTTAGGCCTGTATTTTGAAAATACTCTAACACGGAGTATGCATGTACACATTGCTTTTGGGACCCAAAAATATTGAATATTCGGGTGTTTTGAGTCTGAATTTGAGATATAAACGGGTACAGAAGATGCATGCACATATCGACTTTGGGCACCTAAAATATCGATTTTGAGCATGTTTTGGGCCTGTATTTTAAAAATACTCTAACACTGAGTAGACACGTACAGATCGCTTCTGGAACCCAAATAAATCGAATTTTAGGGTTTTCTGAGCCTGAATTTGAGATATGAACGGGTACAGAAGATGCATGCACATATCGACTTTGGTACCCAAAATATTGATTTTTAGTATGTTTTTTTTAGCGTAAAATTTAAAAATATTCTAGCACTGAGTAGGCATGAACAGATCGCTTCTGGGACCCAAAAATATCGAATTTTAGGGTGTTCTGAACCTGAATATGAGATATGAACGGGTACAGAAGATGCATGCACATATCGACTTTGGACACCTTAAATATCGATTTTGAGCATGTTTTGGGCCTGTATTTTGAAAATACTATAGCACGGTGTAGACATGTACAGAACGCTTCTGGGACACAAAAATATCGATTTTTTGGGTGTTTTGAGACTGAATTTGAGATATAAACGGATACAGAAGATGCATTCACATATCGACTTTGGGCACCCAAAATATCGATTTTTAGTATGTTTTCGGCGTATAATTTGAACATATTCTAGCACTGAGTAGGCATGTACAGATCGCTTAAGGGACCCAAAAATATCGAATTTTCGGGTGTTCTGAACCAGAAATTGGGATGTAACCGGGTACAAAGGATGCATGCACATATCGACTTTTTGCACCTAAAATATCGATTTTTAGCATGTTTTGGGTCTGTATTTTGAAAACATTCTAGCAAGAAGTAGGCATGTACAGTTTGCTTCTGGGACCCAAAAATATCGAATTTTCGAGTGATTTGAACATGAATTTGGGATATAGACGGGTACAGAAGATGCATACACATATTGACTTTGGGAAGCTAAAATATCGATTTTAAGCATGTTTTAGGCCTGTATTTTGAAAATACTCTAACACGGAGTATGCATGTACACATTGCTTTTGGGACCCAAAAATATCGAATATTCGGGTGTTTTGAGCCTGAATTTGAGATATAAACGGGTTCAGAAGATACATGCACATATCGACTTTGGACACCTAAAATATCGATTTTAAGCATGTTTTAGACCTGTATTTTTAAAATACTCTAACACTGTGTAGGCATGTACAGATCGCTTCTGGGACACAAAAATATCGATTTTTTGGGTGTTTTGAGCCTGAATTTGAGATATAAACGGGTTCAGAAGATGCATGCACATATCGACTTTGGACACCTAAAATATCGATTTATAGCATGTTTTAAGCCTGTATTTTAAAAACATTCTAGCACTGAGTAGGCATGTGCAGATTGCTTAAGGGACCCAAAAATATCGAATTTTCGGAGTTTTGAGCCTGAATTTGAGATATAAACGGGTACAGAAGATGCATGCACATATCGACTTTTTACACTTAAAATATCGATTTTGAACATGTGTTGGGTCTGTATCTTGAAAAAGTTCTAGCAAGGAGTAGGCATGTACAGATCGCTTCTGGGACCCAAAATTATCGAATTTTCGGGTGTTTTGAACCTGAATTTGGAATATAGACGGATACAGAAGATGCATGCACATATCGACTTTGGGCACCTAAAATATCGATTTTGAGCATGTTTTGGGCCTGAATTTTGAAAATACTATAGCACGGTTTAGACATGTACAGATCGCTTCTGGGACACAAAAATATCGATTTTTTGGGTGTTTTGAGCCTGAATTTTAGATATAAACGGGTTCAGAAGATGCATGCACATATCGACTTTGGACACCTAAAATATCGATTTATAGCATGTTTTAAGCCTGTATTTTAAAACCATTCTAGCACTGAGTAGGCATGTGCAGATTGCTTAAGGGACCCAAAAATATCGAATTTTCGGAGTTTTGAGCCTGAATTTGAGATATAAACGGGTACAGAAGATGCATGCACATATCGACTTTTTGCACTTAAAATATCGATTTTGAGCATGTTTTGGGTCTGTATCTTGAAAACATTCTAGCAAGGAGTAGGCATGTACAGATCGCTTCTGGGACCCCAAAAAATCGAATTTTCGGGTGTTTTGAACCTGAATTAGGGATATACACGTGTACAGAAGATGCATACACATTCTAACTTTGGGATGCTAAAATATCGATTTTCAGCATGTTTTAGGCCTGTATTTTGAAAATACTCTAACACGGAGTATGCATGTACACATTGCTTTTGGGACCCAAAAATATCGAATATTCGGGTGTTTTGAGTCTGAATTTGAGATATAAATGGGTACAGAAGATGCATGCACATATCGAGTTTGGTCACCTAAAATATCGATTTTGAGCATGTTTTGGGCCTGTATTTTGAAAATACTCTAACACTGTGTAGGCATGTACAGATCGCTTCTGGAACACAAAAATATCGATTTTTTGGGTGTTTTGAGCCTGAATTTGAGATATAAACAGGTTCAGAAGATGCATGCACATATCGACTTTGGACACCTAAAATATCGATTTATAGCATGTTTTAAGCCTGTATTTTAAAAACATTCTAGCACTGAGTAGGCATGTGCAGATCGCTTAAGGGACCCAAAAATATCGAATTTTCGGAGTTTTGAGCCTGAATTTGAGATATAAACGCGTACAGAAGATGCATGCACATATCGACTTTTTGCACTTAAAATATCGATTTTGAACATGTGTTGGGTCTGTATCTTGAAAATATTCTAGCAAGGAGTAGGCATGTACAGATCGCTTCTGGGACCCAAAATTATCGAATTTTCGGGTGTTTTGAACCTGAATTTGGGATATAGACGGATACAGAAGATGCATGCACATATCGACTTTGGGCACCTAAAATATCGATTTTGAGCATGTTTTGGGCCTGTATTTTGAAAATACTATAGCACGGTTTAGACATGTACAGATCGCTTCTGGGACACAAAAATATCGATTTTTTGGGTGTTTTGAGCCTGAATTTTAGATATAAACGGGTTCAGAAGATGCATGCACATATCGACTTTGGACACCTAAAATATCGATTTATAGCATGATTTAAGCCTGTATTTTAAAAACATTCTAGCACTGAGTAGGCATGTGCAGATTCCTTAAGGGACCCAGAAAAATTGAATTTTCGGAGTTTTGAGCCTGAATTTGAGATATAAACGGGTACAGAAGATGCATGCACATATCGATTTTTGCACTTAAAATATCGATTTTTAACATGTTTTGGGTCTGTATCTTTAAAACATTCTAGCAAGGAGTAGGCATGTACAGATCGCTTCTGGGACCCCCAAAAATCGAATTTTCTGGTGTTTTGAACCTGAATTAGGGATATACACGTGTACAGAAGATGCATACACATTTTGACTTTGGGAAGCTAAAATATCGATT
Source organism: Petrolisthes cinctipes (assembly GCA_033782935.1). Lineage (NCBI taxonomy): Eukaryota > Metazoa > Arthropoda > Malacostraca > Decapoda > Porcellanidae > Petrolisthes > Petrolisthes cinctipes. The sequence goes on from JAWQEG010000167.1 coordinate 1,955,226, forward strand.
TTCAGCATGTTTTAGGCCTGTATTTTGAAAATACTCTAACACGGAGTATGCATGTACACATTGCTTTTGGGACCCAAAAATATCGAATATTCGGGTGTTTTGATTCTGAATTTGAGATATAAACGGGTACAGAAGATGCATGCACATATCGACTTTGGGCAGCTAAAATATCGATTTTTAGCATATTTTGGGCCTTTATTTTGAAAATACTCTAACAATGTGTAGGCATGTACAGATTGCTTCAGGGACACAAAAATATCGATTTTTTGGGTGTTTTGAGCCTGAATTTGAGATATAAACGGGTTCAGAAGATGCATGCACATATCGACTTTGGACACCTAAAATATCGATTTATAGCATGTTTTAAGCCTGTATTTTAAAAACATTCTAGCACTGAGTAGGCATGTGCAGATTGCTTAAGGGACCCAAAAATATTGAATTTTCGGAGTTTTGAGCCTGAATTTGAGATATAAACGGGTACAGAAGATACATGCACATATGGACTTTTTGCACTTAAAATATCGATTTTTAACATGTTTTGGGTCTGTATCTTGAAAACATTCTAGCAAGGAGTAGGCATGTACAGATCGCTTCTGGGACCCCAAAAAATCGAATTTTCTGGTGTTTTGAACCTGAATTAGGGATATACACGTGTACAGAAGATGCATACACATTTTGACTTTGGGAAGCTAAAATATCGATTTTCAGCATGTTTTAGGCCTGTATTTTGAAAATACTCTAACACGGAGTATGCATGTACACATTGCTTTTGGGACCCAAAAATATCGAATATTCGGGTGTTTTGAGTCTGAATTTGATATATAAACGGGTACAGAAGATGCATGCACATATCGACTTTGGGCACCTAAAATATCGATTTTGAGCATGTTTTGGGCCTGTATTTTTAAAATACTCTAACACTGTGTAGGCATGTACAGATCGCTTCTGGGACACAAAAATATCGATTTTTTGGGTGTTTTGAGCCTGAATTTGAGATATAAACGGGTTCAGAAGATGCATGCACATATCGACTTTGGACACCTAAAATATCGATTTATAGCATGTTTAAAGCCTGTATTTTTAAAACATTCTAGCACTGAGTAGGCATGTGCAGATTGCTTAAGGGACCCAAAAATATCGAATTTTCGAAGTTTTGAGCCTGAATTTGAGATATAAACGGGTACAGAAGGTGCATGCACATATCGACTTTTTGCACTTAAAATATCGATTTTGAACATGTGTTGGGTCTGTATCTTGAAAATATTCTAGCAAGGAGTAGGCATGTACAGATCGCTTCTGGGACCCAAAATTATCGAATTTTCGGGTGTTTTGAACCTGAATTTGGGATATAGACGGATACAGAAGATGCATGCACATATCGACTTTGGGCACCTAAAATATCGATTTTTAACATGTTTTGGGCCTGTATTTTAAAAATACTCTAACACGGAGTAGGAATGTACAGATCGCTTCTGGTACACAAAAATATCGATTTTTTGGGTGTTTTGAGCCTGAATTTGAGATATAAACGGGTTCAGAAGATGCATGCACATATCGACTTTGGACACCTAAAATATCGATTTATAGCATGTTTTAAGCCTGTATTTTAAAAACATTCTAGCACTGAGTAGGCATGTGCAGATTGCTTAAGGGACCAAAAAATATCGAATTTTCGGGTGTTTTGAGTCTGAATTTGAGATATAAACGGGTACAGAAGATGCATGCACATATCGACTTTGGGCACCCAAAATATCGATTTTAAGCATGTTTTGGGCCTGTATTTTGAAAATACTCTAACACGGAGTATGCATGTACACATTGCTTCTGAAACCCAAAAATATCGAATATTCGGGTGTTTTGAGTCTGAATTTGAGATATAAACGGGTACAGAAGATGCATGCACATATCGACTTTGGGCACCTAAAATATCGATTTTGAGCATGTTTTGGGCCTGTATTTTTAAAATACTCTAACACTGTGTAGGCATGTACAGATCGCTTCTGGGACACAAAAATATCGATTTTTTGGGTGTTTTGAGCCTGAATTTGAGATATAAACGGGTACAGAAGATGCATGCACATATCGACTTTGGACACCTAAAATATCGATTTATAGCATGTTTTAAGCCTGTATTTTAAAAACATTCTAGCACTGAGTAGGCATGTGCAGATTGCTTAAGGGACCCAAAAATATCGAATTTTCGAAGTTTTGAGCCTGAATTTGAGATATAAACGGGTACAGAAGGTGCATGCACATATCGACTTTTTGCACTTAAAATATCGATTTTGAACATGTGTTGGGTCTGTATCTTGAAAATATTCTAGCAAGGAGTAGGCATGTACAGATCGCTTCTGGGAACCAAAATTATCGAATTTTCGGGTGTTTTGAACCTGAATTTGGGATATAGACGGATACAGAAGATGCATGCACATATCGACTTTGGGCACCTAAAATATCGATTTTTAACATGTTTTTGGGCCTGTATTTTAAAAATACTCTAACACGGAGTAGGAATGTACAGATCGCTTCTGGTACACAAAAATATCGATTTTTTGGGTGTTTTGAGACTGAATTTGAGATATAAACGGGTTCAGAAGATGCATGCACATATCGACTTTGGACACCTAAAATATCGATTTATAGCATGTTTTAAGCCTGTATTTTAAAAACATTCTAGCACTGAGTAGGCATGTGCAGATTGCTTAAGGGACCAAAAAATATCGAATTTTAGGGTTTTTTGAGTCTTAATTTGAGATATAAACGGGTACAGAAGATGCATGCACATATCGACTTTGGGCACCCAAAATATCGATTTTAAGCATGTTTTGGGCCTGTATTTTAAAAAATACTCTAACAGTGAGTAGACACGTACAGATCGCTTCTGGAACCCAAATAAATCGAATTTTAGGGTGTTCTGATCCTGAATTTGAGTAATGAACGGGTACAGAAGATGCATGCACATATCGACTTTGGGCACCTAAAATATCGATTTTGAGCATGTTTTGGGCCTGTATTTTGAAAATACTATAGCACAGTGTAGACATGTACAGATCGCTTCTCGGACACAAAAATATCGATTTTTTGGGTGTTTCGAGCGTGAATTTGAGATATAAACGGGTACAGAAGATGCATGCACATATCGACTTTGGCACCCAAAAATATCGATTTTTAGTATGTTTTCGGCGTATAATTTGAAAATATTCTAGCACTGAGTAGGCATATACAGATCACTTCTGGGACCCAAAAATATCGAATTTTTGGTTGTTTTGAGCCAGAATTTGGGATATAACCGGGTACAGAGGATGCATGCACATATCGACTTTTTGCACCTAAAATATCGATTTTGAGCATGTTTTGGGTCTGTATCTTGAAAACATTCTAGCAAGGAGTAGGCATGTACAGATCGCTTCTGGGACCAAAAAATACCGAATTTTCTGATGTTTTGAACCTGAATTTGGGATATAGACAGGTACCGAAGATGCATACACATATTGACTTTGGGCACCTAAAATACACATTTTCAGGAAGGTTTTTGGCCTGTATTTTGAAAATACATTAACACGGAGTAGGCATGTACAGATCGCTTCTGAGACCCAAAAATATCGAATTTTCGGGTGTCTTGAGCCTGAATTTGAGATATAAACGGATACAGAAGATTCATGCACATATCGACTTTGTGCACCTAAATTATCGATTTTGAGCATGTTTTGGGCCTGTATTTTGAAAATACTCTAACACGGAGTAGGCATGTACAGATCGTTTCTGGGACACAAAAATATCGTTTTTTTGGGTGTTTTGAGCCTGAATTTAAGATATAAACGGGTTCAGAAGATGCATGCACATATCGACTTTGGACACATAAAATATCGATTTATAGCATGTTTTAGGCCTGTATTTTAAAAACGAATAATTCTAGCACTGAGTAGGCATGTGCAGATTGCTTAAGGGACCCCAAAAAAATCGAATTTTCGGAGTTTTGAGCCTGAATTTGAGATATAAACAGGTACAGAAGATGCATGCACATATCGACTTTATGCACTTAAAATATCGATTTTTAACATGTTTTGGGTCTGTATCTTGAAAACATTCTAGCAAGGAGTAGGCATGTACAGATCGCTTCTGGGACCCAAAAAAATCGAATTTTCTGGTGTTTTGAACCTGAATTAGGGATATACACGTGTACAGAAGATGCATACACATTTTGACTTTGGGCACATAAAATATCGTTTTTTCAGCATGTTTTGGGCCTGTATTTTAAAAACACTCTAACACGGAGTGTGCACGTACAGATCGCTTCTGGGACCCAAAAATATCGAATTTTCGGGGGTTTTGAGCCAGAATATGAGATATAAACGGATTCAGAAGATGCATGCACATATCGACTTTGGGCACCTAAAATATCGATTTTTAACATGTTTTGGGCCTGTATTTTAAAAATACTCTAACACGGAGTAGGAATGTACAGATCGCTTCTGGTACACAAAAATATCGATTTTTTGGGTGTTTTGAGCCTGAATTTGAGATATAAACGGGTTCAGAAGATGCATGCACATATCGACTTTGGACACCTAAAATATCGATTTATAGCATGTTTTAAGCCTGTATTTTGAAAACATTCTAGCACTGAGTAGGCATGTGCAGATTGCTTAAGGGACCAAAAAATATCGAATTTTAGGGTGTTTTGAGTCTGAATTTGAGATATAAACGGGTACAGAAGATGCATGCACATATCGACTTTGGGCACCCAAAATATCGATTTTAAGCATGTTTTGGGCCTGTATTTTAAAAAATACTCTAACACTGAGTAGACACGTACAGATCGCTTCTGGAACCCAAATAAATCGAATTTTAGGGTGTTCTGATCCTGAATTTGAGTAATGATCTGGTAAAGAAGATGCATGCACATATCGACTTTGGGCACCTAAAATATCGATTTTGAGCATGTTTTGGGCCTGTATTTTGAAAATACTATAGCACAGTGTAGACATGTACAGATCGCTTCTGGGACACAAAAATATCGATTTTTTGGGTGTTTCGAGCGTGAATTTGAGATATAAACGGGTACAGAAGATGCATGCACATATCGACTTTGGCACCCAAAAATATCGATTTTTAGTATGTTTTCGGCGTATAATTTAAAAAATATTCTAGCACTGAGTAGGCATATACAGATCACTTCTGGGACCCCAAAATATCGAATTTTTGGTTGTTTTGAGCCAGAATTTGGGATATAACCGGGTACAGAGGATGCATGCACATATCGACTTTTTGCACCTAAAATATCGATTTTGAGCATGTTTTGGGTCTGTATCTTGAAAACATTCTAGCAAGGAGTAGGCATGTACAGATCGCTTCTGGGACCAAAAAATACCGAATTTTCTGGTGTTTTGAACCTGAATTTGGGATATAGACAGGTACCGAAGATGCATACACATATTGACTTTGGGCACCTAAAATATAAATTTTCAGGAAGGTTTTTGGCCTGTATTTTGAAATTACATTAACACGGAGTAGGCATGTACAGATCGCTTCTGGGACCCAAAAATATCGAATTTTCGGGTGTCTTGAGCCTGAATTTGAGATATAAACGGATACAGAAGATTCATGCACATATCGACTTTGTGCACCTAAATTATCGATTTTGAGCATGTTTTGGGCCTGTATTTTGAAAATACTCTAACACGGAGTAGGCATGTACAGATCGTTTCTGGGACACAAAACTATCGTTTTTTTGGGTGTTTTGAGCCTGAATTTAAGATATAAACGGGTTCAGAAGATGCATGCACATATCGACTTTGGACACATAAAATATCGATTTATAGCATGTTTTAGGCCTGTATTTTAAAAACGAATAATTCTAGCACTGAGTAGGCATGTGCAGATTGCTTAAGGGACCCCAAAAAAATCGAATTTTCGGAGTTTTGAGCCTGAATTTGAGATATAAACAGGTACAGAAGATGCATGCACATATCGACTTTATGCACTTAAAATATCGATTTTTAACATGTTTTGGGTCTGTATCTTGAAAACATTCTAGCAAGGAGTAGGCATGTACAGATCGCTTCTGGGACCCAAAAAAATCGAATTTTCTGGTGTTTTGAACCTGAATTAGGGATATACACGTGTACAGAAGATGCATACACATTTTGACTTTGGGCACATAAAATATCGTTTTTCAGCATGTTTTGGGCCTGTATTTTAAAAACACTCTAACACGGAGTGTGCACGAACAGATCGCTTCTGGGACCCAAAAATATCGAATTTTCGGGTGTTTTGAGCCTGAATTTGAGATATAAACGGGTACAGAAGATGCATGCACATATCGACTTTGGACACCTAAAATATCGATTTATAGCATGTTTTAAGCCTTTATTTTAAAAACATTCTAGCACTGACTAGGCATGTGCAGATTGCTTCTGGGACCCAAAAATATCGAATTTTCGGAGTTTTGAGCCTGAATTTGAGATATAAACGGGTACAGAAGATGCATGCACATATCGACTTTTTGCACTTAAAATATCGATTTTGAGCATGTTTTGGGTCTGTATCTTGAAAACATTCTAGCAAGGAATAAGGCATGTACAGATCGCTTCTGGGACCCCAAAAAATCGAATTTTCTGGTGTTTTGAACCTGAATTAGGGATATACACGTGTACAGAAGATGCATACACATTTTGACTTTGGGCAGCTAAAATATCGATTTTCAGCATGTTTTAGGCCTGTACTTTGAAAATACTCTAACACGGAGTATGCATGTACACATTGCTTTTGGGACCCAAAAATATCGAATATTCGGGTGTTTTGAGTCTGAATTTGAGATATAAACGGGTACAGAAGATGCATGCACATATCGACTTTGGGCACCTAAAATATCGGTTTTGAGCATGTTTTGGGCCTGTATTTTTAAAATACTCTAACACTGTGTAGGCATGTACAGATCGCTTCTGGGACACAAAAATATCGATTTTTTGGGTGTTTTGAGCCTGAATTTGAGATATAAACGGGTTCAGAAGATGCATGCACATATCGACTTTGGACACCTAAAATATCGATTTATAGCATGTTTTAAGCCTGTATTTTAAAAACATTCTAGCACTGAGTAGGCATTGGTCAGATTGCTTAAGGGACCCAAAAATATCGAATTTTCGGAGTTTTGAGCCTGAATTTGAGATATAAACGGGTACAGAAGATGCATGCACATATCGACTTTTTGCACTTAAAATATCGATTTTGAACATGTGTTGGGTCTGTATCTTGAAAATATTCTAGCAAGGAGTAGGCATGTACAGATCGCTTCTGGGACCAAAAATTATCGAATTTTCGGGTGTTTTGAACCTGAATTTGGGATATAGACGGATACAGAAGATGCATGCACATATCGACTTTGGGCACCTAAAATATCGATTTTGAGCATGTTTTGGGCCGGTATTTTGAAAATACTATAGCACGGTTTAGACATGTACAGATCGCTTCTGGGACACAAAAATATCGATTTTTTGGGTGTTTTGAGCCTGAATTTTAGATATAAACGGGTTCAGAAGATGCATGCACATATCGACTTTGGACACCTAAAATATCGATTTTTAGCATGTTCTGAGCCTATATTTTGAAAACATTCTAGCACTGAGTATGCATGTACAGATCACTTAAGGGACCCAAAAATATGGAATTTTCAGGTGTTTTGAGCCTGAATTTGAGATATAAACGAGAACAGAAGATGCATGCGCATATCGACTTTTTGCACCTAAAATATCGATTTTGAGCATGTCTTGGGTTTGTATCTTAAAAAATTGTAGCACTGAGTAGGCATGTACAGATCGCTTCTGGGACCCAAAAATATCGAATTTTCGGGTGTTTTGAACCTGAATTTGGGATATAGACGGGTACAGAAGATGTATACACATATTGACTTTGGGCAGCTAAAATATCGATTTTCAGCATGTTTTAGGCCTGTATTTTGAAAATACTCTAACACGGAGTATGCATGTACAGATGGCTTTTGAGACCCAAAAATATTAAATATTCGGGTGTTTTGAGTCTGAATTTGTGATATAAACGGGTACAGAAGATGCATGCACATATCGACTTTGGGCACCCAAAATATCGATTTTGAGCATGATTTGGGCCTGTATTTTTAAAATACTCTAACACTGCGTAGACACGTACAGATCGCTTCTGGAACCCAAATAAATCGAATTTTAGGGTGTTCTGAGCCTGAATTTGAGATATGAACGGGTACAGAAGATGCATGCACATATCGACTTTGTGCACCTAAAATATCGATTTTGAGCATGTTTTGGGCCTGTATTTTAAAAATACTATAGCACGGTGTAGACATGTACAGATCGCTTTTGCAACCCAAAAATATCGAATTTTCGGGTGTTTTGAGCCTGAATTTGAGATATAAACGGGTACAGAAGATGCATGCACATATCGACTTTTTGCACTAAAAATATCGATTTTGAGCATTTTTTTGTTCTGTACCTTGAAAACATTCTAGCAAGGAGTAGGCATGTACAGATTGCTTCTGGGACCCAAAAATATCGAATTTTCTGGTGTTTTGAACCTGAATTAGGGATATACACGTGTACAAAAGATGCATACACATATTGACTTTGGGCACATAAAATATCGATTTTCAGCATGTTTTAGGCCTGTATTTTTAAAACACTCTAACACAGAGTATGCACGTACAGATCGCTTCTGGGACCCAAAAATATTGAATTTTCGGGTGTTTTGAGCCTGAATTTGAGATATAAACGGGTACAGAAGATGCATGCACATATCGACTTTGGGCACCTAAAATATCGATTTTTAGCATGATTTGGGTCTGTATCTTGAAAAAATTCTAGCAAGGAGTAGGCATGTACAGATCGCTTCTGGGACACAAAAATATCGAATTTTCGTTTGTTTTGAACCTGAATTTGGGATATAGACGGATACAGAAGATGCATGCACATATCGACTTTGGGCACCTAAAATATCGATTTTGAGCATGTTTTGGGCCTTTATTTTGAAAATACTCTAACACGGATTAGGCATGTACAGATCGCTTCGGGGACCTAAAAATATCGAATTTTCGGGTGTTTTGAGCCTGAATTTGACATATAAACGGATACAGAAGATGCATGCACATTTCGACTTTTTGCACCTAAAATATCGATTTTGAGCATGTTTTGGGTCTGTATCTTGAAAACATTCTAGCAAGAAGTAGGCATGTACCGATTGCTTCTGGGACCCAAAAATATCGAATTTTCGAGTGTTTTGAACCTGAATTAGGGATATACACGTGAACAGAAGATGCATACACATATTGACTTTGGGCACATAAAATATCGATTTTCAGCATGTTTAGGGCCTGTATTTTGAAAACACTCTAACACGGAGTATGCAAGTACAGATCGCTTCTGGGACCCAAAAATATTGAATTTTCGGGTGTTTTGAACCTGAATTTGAGATATAAACGGGTACAGAAGATGAATGCACATATTGACTTTGGGCAACTAAAATATCGATTTTTAGCATGTTTTGGGCCTGTATTTTAAAAATACTCTAACACGGAGTAGACATGTACAGATCGCTTTTGGGACCCAAAAATATCGATTTTTCGTGTGTTTTGAGCCTGAATTTGAGATATGAACAGGTACAGAAGATGCATGCACATATCGACTTTGGACACCTAAAATATCGATTTTTAGCATGTTTTGAGCCTATATTTTGAAAACATTCTAGCACTGAGTATGCATGTACAGATCGCTTAAGGGACCCAAAATTATCGAATTTTCGGGTGTTTTGAGCCTGAATTTGAGATATAAACGGGTACAGAAGATTCATGCACATATCGTCTTTTTGCACCTAAAATATCGATTTTGAGCATGTTTTGTGTCTGTATCTTGAAAAAATTCTAGCAAGGAGTAGGCATGTACAAATCGCTTCTGGGACCCAAAAATATCGAATTTTCGGGTGTTTTGAACCTGAATTTGGGATATAGACGGATACAGAAGATGCATGCACATATCGACTTTGGGCACCTAACATATCGATTTTGAGAATGTTTTGGGCCTGTATTTTAAAAATACTCTAACACGGATTAGGCATGTACAGATCGTTTCGGGGACACACAAATATCGAATTTTAGGGTGTTTTGAGCCTGAATTTGAGATATAAACGGGTACAGAAGATGCATGCACATTTCGACTTTTTGCACCTAAAATATCGATTTTGAGCATGTTTTGGGTCTGTATCTTGAAAACATTCTAGCAAGAAGTAGGCATGTACAGATTGCTTCTGGGACCCAAAAATATCGAATTGTCGAGTGTTTTGAACGTGAATTTGGGATATAGACGGGTACAGAAGATGTATACACATTTTGACTTTGGGCACATAAAATATCGATTTTCAGCATGTTTTAGGTCTGTATTTTAAAAACACTCTAACACGGAGTATGCACGTACAGATAGCTTCTGGGACACAAAAATATTGAATTTTCGGATGTTTTGAGCCTGAATTTGAGATATAAACGGGTACAGAAGATGCATGCACATATCGACTTTGGACACCCAAAATATCGATTTTGAGCATGTTTTGAGCCTGTATTTTTAAAATACTCCAACACTGAGTAGACACGTACAGATCGCTTCTGGAACCCAAATACATCGAATTTTCGGGTGTTTTGAGCCTGAATTTGAGTTATGAACAGGTACAGAAGATGCAAGCACATATCGACTTTGGGCAACTAAAATATCGATTTTGAGCATGTTTTGGGCCTGTATTTTGAAAATACTATAGCACGGTCTAGTCATGTACAGATCGCTTCTGGGACACAAAAATATCGATTTTTTTGGAGTTTTGAGCCTGAATTTGAGATATAAACGGGTACAGAAGATGCATGCACATATCGACTTTGGCACCCAAAATATCGATTTTTAGTATGTTTCCGGCGTATAATTTGAAAATATTCTAGCACTGAGTAGGCATGTACAGATCGCTTCTGGGACCCAAAAATACCGAATTTTCTGGTGTTTTGAACCTGAATTTGGGATATAGACGGGTACAGAAGATGCATACACATATTGACTTTGGGCACCTAAAATATAGATTTTTAGCATGTTTTGGACCTGTATTTTGAAAATATATTAACACGGAGTAGGCATGTACAGATCACTTCTGGGACCCAAAAATATTGAATTTTCGGGTGTTTTGAGCCTGAATTTGAGATATAAACGGATACAGAAGATGTATGCACATTTCGACTTTGGGCACCTAAAATATCGATTTTGAGCATGTTTTGGGCCTGTATTTTGAAAATACTCTAACAAGGAGTAGGCATGTACAGATCGCTTCTGGGACACAAAAATATCGATTTTTTGGGTGTTTTGAGCCTGAATTTGAGATATAAACGGGTTCAGAAGATGCATGCACAAATCGACTTTGGACACCTAAAATATCGATTTATAGCATGTTTTAAGCCTGTATTTTAAAAACATTCTATCACTGAGTCGGCATGTGCAGATTGCTTAAGGGACCCAAAAATATCGAATTTTCGGAGTTTTGAGACTGAATTTGAGATATAAACGGGTACAGAAGATGCATGCACATATCGACTTTTTGCACTTAAAATATCGATTTTTAACATGTTTTGGGTCTGTATCTTGAAAACATTCTAGCAAGGAGTAGGCATGTACAGATCGCTTCTTGGACCCCAAAAAATCGAATTTTCTTGTGTTTTGAACCTGAATTTGGGATATACACGTATACAGAAGATGCATACACATTTTGACTTTGGGCACATAAAATATCGATTTTCAGCATGTTTTAGGTCTGGATTTTAAAAACACTCTAACACGGAGTATGCACGTACAGATCGCTTCTGGGACCCAAAAATATTGAATTTTCGGATGTTTTGAGCCTGAATTTGAGATATAAACGGGTACAGATGATACATGCACATATCGACTTTGGGCACCTAAAATATCGATTTTTAGCATGTTTTGTGCCTGTATTATAAAAATACTCTAACACGGAGTAGACATGTACAGATCGCTTTTGCGACCCAAAAATATCGAATTTTCGGGTGTTTTGAGCCTGAATTTGAGATATAAACGGGTACAGAAGATGCATGCACATATCGACTTTGGACACCTAAAATATCGATTTATAGCATGTTTTAGGCCTGTATTTTAAAAACATTCTAGCACTGAGTAGGCATGTACAGATTGCTTAAGGGACCCAAAAATATCGAATTTTCGGAGATTTGAGCCTGAATTTGAGATATAAACGGGTACAGAAGATGCATGCACATATCGACTTTTTGCACTAAAAATATCGATTTTGAGCATTTTTTTGGTCTGTATCTTGAAAACATTCTAGCAAGGAGTAGGCATGTACAGATTGCTTCTGGGACCCAAAAATATCGAATATTCGGGTGTTTTGAGCCTGAATTTGAGATATAAACGGGTACAAAAGATGCATGCACATATCGACTTTGGACACCTAAAATATCGATTTTTAGCATGATTTGGGTCTGTATCTTGAAAAAATTCTAGCAAGGAGTAGGCATGTACAGATCGCTTCTGGGACCCAAAAATATCGAATTTTCTGGTTTTTTGAACCTGAATTGGGGATACAGACGGATACAGAAGATGCATGCACATATCGACTTTGGGCACCTAAAATATCGATTTTGAGCATGTTTTGGGCCTGTATTTTGAAAATACTCTAACACGGAGTAGGCATGTACAGATCGCTTCATGGACCCAAAAATATCGAATTTTCTGGTGTTTTGAGCCTGAATTTGACATATAAACGGATACAGAAGATGCATGCACATTTCGAGTTTTTGCAACTAAAATATCGATTTTGAGCATGTTTTGGGTCTGTATCTTGAAAAAATTCTAGCAAGGAGTAGGCATGTACAGATCGCTTCTGGGACCCAAAAATACCGAATTTTCTGGTGTTTTGAACCTGAATTTGGGATATAGACGGGTACAGAAGATGCATACACATATTGACTTTGGGCACCTAAAATATAGATTTTCAGCATGTTTTGGACCTGTATTTTGAAAATATATTAACACGGAGTAGGCATGTACAGATCGCTTCTGGGACCCAAAAATATTGAATTTTCGGGTGTTTTGAGCCTGAATTTGAGATATAAACGGATACAGAAGATGTATGCACATATCGACTTTGGGCACCTAAAATATCGATTTTGAGCATGTTTTGGGCCTGTATTTTGAAAATACTCTAACACGGAGTAGGCATGTACAGATCGGTTCTGGGACACAAAAATATCGATTTTTTGGGTGTTTTGAGACTGAATTTGAGATATAAACGGGTACAGAAGATGCATGCACATATCGACTTTTTGCACTTAAAATATTGATTTTTAACATGTTTTGGGTCTGTATCTTGAAAACATTCTAGCAAGGAGTAGGCATGTACAGATCGCTTCTTGGACCCCAAAAAATCGAATTTTCTGGTGTTTTGAACCTGAATTAGGGATATAAACGTGTACATAAGATGCATACACATTTTGACTTTGGGCACATAAAATATCGATTTTCAGCATGTTTTGGGTCTGTATTTTAAAAACACTCTAACACGGAGTAGACATGTACAGATCGCTTTTGCGACCCAAAAATATCGAATTTTCGATTATTTTGAGCCTGAATTTGAGATATAAACGGGTACAAAATATGCATGCACATATCGAATTTGGACACCTAAAATATCGATTTTTAGCATGATTTGGGTCTGTATCTTGAAAAAATTCTAGCAAGGAGTAGGCATGTACAGATCGCTTCTGGGACCCAAAAATATCGAATTTTCGGGTGTTTTGAACCTGAATTTGGGATACAGACGGATACAGAAGATGCATGCACATATCGACTTTGGGCACCTAAAATATCGATTCTGAGCATGTTTTGGGCCTGTATTTTGAAAATACTCTAACACGGAGTAGGCATGTACAGATCGCTTCATGGACCCAAAAATATCGAATTTTCGGGTGTTTTGAGCCTGAATTTGACATATAAACGGATACAGAAGATGCATGCACATTTCGAGTTTTTGCACCTAAAATATCGGTTTTGAGCATGTTTTGGGTCTGTATCTTGAAAAAATTCTAGCAAGGAGTAGGCATGTACAGATCGCTTCTGGGACCCAAAAATACCGAATTTTCTGGTGTTTTGAACCTGAATTTGGGATATAGACGGGTACAGAAGATGCATACACATATTGACTTTGGGCACCTAAAATATAGATTTTCAGCATGTTTTGAACCAGTATTTTGAAAATATATTAACACGGAGTAGGCATGTACAGATCGCTTCTGGGACCCAAAAATATTGAATTTTCGGGTGTTTTGAGCCTGAATTTGAGATATAAACGGATACAGAAGATGTATGCACATATCGACTTTGGGCACCTAAAATATCGATTTTGAGCATGTTTTGGGCCTGTATTTTGAAAATACTCTAACACGGAGTAGGCATGTACAGATCGCTTCTGGGACACAAAAATATCGATTTTTTGGGTGTTTTGAGCCTGAATTTGAGATATAAACGGGTACAGAAGATGCATGCACATATCGACTTTTTGCACTTAAAATATTGATTTTTAACATGTTTTGGGTCTGTATCTTGAAAACATTCTAGCAAGAAGTAGACATGTACAGATCGCTTCTTGGACCCAAAAAAATCGAATTTTCTGGTGTTTTGAACCTGAATTAGGGATATAAACGTGTACAGAAGATGCATCCACATTTTGACTTTGGGCACATAAAATATCGATTTTCAGCATGTTTTGGGTCTGTATTTTAAAAACACTCTAACACGGAGTAGACATGTACAGATCGCTTTTGCGACCCAAAAATATCGAATTTTCGATTATTTTGAGCCTGAATTTGAGATTTAAACGGGTACAAAAGATGCATGCACATATCGACTTTGGACACCTAAAATATCGATTTTTAGCATGATTTGGGTCTGTATCTTGAAAAAATTCTAGCAAGGAGTAGGCATGTACAGATCGCTTCTGGGACCCAAAAATATCGAATTTTCGGGTGTTTTGAACCTGAATTTGGGATACAGACGGATACAGAAGATGCATGCACATATCGACTTTGGGCACCTAAAATATCGATTTTGAGCATGTTTTGGGCTTGTATTTTGAAAATATATTAACACGGAGTAGGCATGTACAGATCGCTTCTGGGACACAAAAATATCGAATTTTTGGGAGTTTTGAGCCTGAATTTGAGATATAAACGGGTACAAAAGATGCATGCACATATCGACTTTGGACACCTAAAATATCGATTTTTAGCATGATTTGGGTCTGTATCTTGAAAAAATTCTAGCAAGGAGTAGGCATGTACAGATCGCTTCTGGGACCCAAAAATATTGAATTTTCGGGTGTTTTGAGCCTGAATTTGAGATATAAACGGATACAGAAGATGTATGCACATATCGACTTTGGGCACCTAAAATATCGATTTTGAGCATGTTTTGGGCCTGTATTTTGAAAATACTCTAACACGGAGTAGGCATGTACAGATCGCTTCTGGGACACAAAAATATCGATTTTTTGGGTGTTTTGAGCCTTAATTTGAGATATAAACGGGTACAGAAGATGCATTCACATATCGACTTTTTGCACTTAAAATATTGATTTTTAACATGTTTTGGGTCTGTATCTTGAAAACATTCTAGCAAGGAGTAGGCATGTACAGATCGCTTCTTGGACCCAAAAAAATCGAATTTTCTGGTGTTTTGAACCTGAATTAGGGATATAAACGTGTACAGAAGATGCATCCACATTTTGACTTTGGGCACATAAAATATCGATTTTCAGCATGTTTTGGGTCTGTATTTTAAAAACACTCTAACACGGAGTAGACATGTACAGATCGCTTTTGCGACACAAAAATATCGAATTTTCGATTATTTTGAGCCTGAATTTGAGATATAAACGGGTACAAAAGATGCATGCACATATCGACTTTGGACACCTAAAATATCGATTTTTAGCATGATTTGGGTCTGTATCTTGAAAAAATTCTAGCAAGGAGTAGGCATGTACAGATCGCTTCTGGGACCCATAAATATCGAATTTTCGGGTGTTTTGAACCTGAATTTGGGATACAGACGGATACAGAAGATGCATGCACATATCGACTTTGGGCACCTAAAATATCGATTTTGAGCATGTTTTGGGCCTGTATTTTGAAAATACTCTAACACGGAGTAGGCATGTACAGATCGCTTCATGGACCCAAAAATATCGAATTTTCGGGTGTTTTGAGCCTGAATTTGACATATAAACGGATACAGAAGATGCATGCACATTTCGAGTTTTTGCACCTAAAATATCGATTTTGAGCATGTTTTGGGTCTGTATCTTGAAAAAATTCTAGCAAGGAGTAGGCATGTACAGATCGCTTCTGGGACCCAAAAATATCGAATTTTCGGGTGTTTTGAGCCTGAATTTGAGATATAAACGGGTACAAAAGATGCATGCACATATCGACTTTGGACACCTAAAATATCGATTTTTAGCATGATTTGGGTCTGTATCTTGAAAAAATTCTAGCAAGGAGTAGGCATGTACAGATCGCTTCTGGGACCCAAAAATATCGAATTTTCGGGTGTTTTGAACCTGAATTTGGGATACAGACGGATACAGAAGATGCATGCACATATCGACTTTGGGCACCTAAAATATCGATTTTCAGCATGTTTTGGGCCTGTATTTTGAAAATACTCTAACACGGAGTAGGCATGTACAGATCGCTTCATGGACCCAAAAATATCGAATTTTCGGGTATTTTGAGCCTGAATTTGACATATAAACGGATACAGAAGATGCATGCACATTTCGAGTTTTTGCACCTAAAATATCGATTTTGAGCATGTTTTGGGTCTGTATCTTGAAAAAATTCTAGCAAGGAGTAGGCATGTACAGATCGCTTCTGGGACCCAAAAATACCGAATTTTCTGGTGTTTTGAACCTGAATTTGGGATATAGACGGGTACAGAAGATGCATACACATATTGACTTTGGGCACCTAAAATATAGATTTTCAGCATGTTTTGGACCTGTATTTTGAAAATATATTAACACGGAGTAGGCATGTACAGATCGCTTCTGGGACCCAAAAATATTGAATTTTCGATTATTTTGAGCCTGAATTTGAGATATAAACGGATACAGAAGATGAATGCACATATCGACTTTGGGCACCTAAAATATCGATTTTGAGCATGTTTTGGGCCTGTATTTTGAAAATACTCTAACACGGAGTAGGCATGTACAGATGGCTTCTGGGACACAAAAATATCGATTTTTTGGGTGTTTTGAGCCTGAATTTGAGATATAAACGGGTACTGAAGATGCATGCACATATCGACTTTTTGCACTTAAAATATTGATTTTTAACATGTTTTGGGTCTGTATCTTGAAAACATTCTAGCAAGGAGTAGGCATGTACAGATCGCTTCTTGGACCCCAAAAAATCGAATTTTCTGGTGTTTTGAACCTGAATAAGGGATATAAACGTGTACAGAAGATGCATACACATTTTGACTTTGGGCACATAAAATATCGATTTTCAGCATGTTTTGGGTCTGTATTTTAAAAACACTCTAACACGGAGTAGACATGTACAGATCGCTTTTGCGACCCAAAAATATCGAATTTTCGATTATTTTGAGCCTGAATTTGAGATATAAACGGGTACAAAAGATGCATGCACATATCGACTTTGGACACCTAAAATATCGATTTTTAGCATGATTTGGGACTGTATCTTGAAAAAATTCTAGCAAGGAGTAGGCATGTACAGATCGCTTCTGGGACCCAAAAATATCGAATTTTCGGGTGTTTTGAACCTGAATTTGGGATACAGACGGATACAGAAGATGCATGCACATATCGACTTTGGGCACCTAAAATATCGATTTTGAGCATGTTTTGGGCCTGTATTTTGAAAATACTCTAACACGGAGTAGGCATGTACAGATCGCTTCATGGACCCAAAAATATCGAATTTTCGGGTGTTTTGAGCCTGAATTTGACATATAAACGGATACAGAAGATGCATGCACATTTCAAGTTTTTCCACCTCAAATATCGATTTTGAGCATGTTTTGGGTCTGTATCTTGAAAAAATTCTAGCAAGGAGTAGGCATGTACAGATCGCTTCTGGGACCCAAAAATACCGAATTTTCTGGTGTTTTGAACCTGAATTTGGGATATAGACGGGTACAGAAGATGCATACACATATTGACTTTGGGCACCTAAAATATAGATTTTCAGCATGTTTTGGACCTGTATTTTGAAAATATATTAACACGGAGTAGGCATGTACAGATCGCTTTTGCGACCCAAAAATATCGAATTTTCGATTATTTTGAGCCTGAATTTGAGATATAAACGGGTACAAAAGATGCATGCACATATCGACTTTGGACACCTAAAATATCGATTTTTAGCATGATTTGGGTCTGTATCTTGAAAAAATTCTAGCAAGGAGTAGGCATGTACAGATCGCTTCTGGGACCCAAAAATATCGATTTTTCGGGTTTTTTGAACCTGAATTTGGGATACAGACGGATACAGAAGATGCATGCACATATCGACTTTGGGCACCTAAAATATCGATTTTGAGCATGTTTTGGGCTTGTATTTTGAAAATACTCTAACACGGAGTAGGCATGTACAGATCGCTTCATGGACCCAAAAATATCGAATTTTCTGGTGTTTTGAGCCTGAATTTGACATATAAACGGATGCAGAAGATGCATGCACATTTCGAGTTTTTGCACCTAAAATATCGATTTTGAGCATGTTTTGGGTCTGTATCTTGAAAAAATTCTAGCAAGGAGTAGGCATGTACAGATCGCTTCTGGGACCCAAAAATACCGAATTTTCTGGTGTTTTGAACCTGAATTTGGGATATAGACGGGTACAGAAGATGCATACACATATTGACTTTGGGCACCTAAAATATAGATTTTCAGCATGTTTTGGACCTGTATTTAGAAAATATATTAACACAGAGTAGGCATGTACAGATCGCTTCTTGGACCCAAAAATATTGAATTTTCGGGTGTTTTGAGCCTGAATTTGAGATATAAACGGATACAGAAGATGTATGCACATATTAGACTTTGGGCACCTAAAATATCGATTTTGAGCATGTTTTGGGCCTGTATTTTGAAAATACTCTAACACGGAGTAGGCATGTACAGATCGCTTCTGGGACACAAAAATATCGATTTTTTGGGTGTTTTGAGCCTGAATTTGAGATATAAACGGGTTCAGAAGATGCATGCACAAATCTACTTTGGACACCTAAAATATCGATTTATAGCATGTTTTAAGCCTGTATTTTAAAAACATTCTATCACTGAGTAAGCATGTGCATATTGCTTAAGGTACCCAAAAATATCGAATTTTCGGAGTTTTGAGACTGAATTTGAGATATAAACGGGTACAGAAGATGCCTGCACATATCGACTTTGGGCACCTAAAATATCGATTTTTAGCATGTTTTTTGCCTGTATTATAAAAATACTCTAACACGGAGTAGGCATGTACAGATCGCTTCTGGGACACAAAAATATCGATTTTTTGGGTGTTTTGAGTCTGAATTTGGGATACAGACGGATACAGAAGATGCATGCACATATCGACTTTGGGCACCTAAAATATCGATTTTGAGCATGTTTTGGGCCTGTATTTTGAAAATACTCTAACACGGAGTAGGCATGTACAGATCGCTTCATGGACCCAAAAATATCGAATTTTCGGGTGTTTTGAGCCTGAATTTGACATATAAACGGATACAGAAGATGCATGCACATTTCGAGTTTTTGCACATAAAATATCGATTTTGAGCATGTTTTGGGTCTGTATCTTGAAAAAATTCTAGCAAGGAGTAGGCATGTACAGATCGCTTCTGGGACCCAAAAATATCGAATTTTCGGGTGTTTTGAGCCTGAATTTGAGATATAAACGGGTACAAAAGATGCATGCACATATCGACTTTGGACACCTAAAATATCGATTTTTAGCATGATTTGGGTCTGTATCTTGAAAAAATTCTAGCAAGGAGTAGGCATGTACAGATCGCTTCTGGGACCCAAAAATATCGAATTTTCGGGTGTTTTGAACCTGAATTTGGGATACAGACGGATACAGAAGATGCATGCACATATCGACTTTGGGCACCTAAAATATCGATTTTGAGCATGTTTTGGGCCTGTATTTTGAAAATACTCTAACACGGAGTAGGCATGTACAGGTCACTTCATGGACCCAAAAATATCGAATTTTCGGGTGTTTTGAGCCTGAATTTGACATATAAACGGATACAGAAGATGCATGCACATTTCAAGTTTTTGCACCTAAAATATCGATTTTGAGCATGTTTTGGGTCTGTATCTTGAAAAAATTCTAGCAAGGAGTAGGCATGTACAGATCGCTTCTGGGACCCAAAAATACCGAATTTTCTGGTGTTTTGAACCTGAATTTGGGATATAGACGGGTACAGAAGATGCATACACATATTGACTTTGGGCACCTAAAATATAGATTTTCAGCATGTTTTGGACCTGTATTTTGAAAATATATTAACACGGAGTAGGCATGTACAGATCGCTTCTGGGACCCAAAAATATTGAATTTTCGGGTGTTTTGAGCCTGAATTTGAGATATAAACGGATACAGAAGATGTATGCACATATCGACTTTGGGCACCTAAAATATCGATTTTGAGCATGTTTTGGGCCTGTATTTAGAAAATACTCTAACACGGAGTAGGCATGTACAGATCGCTTCTGGGACACAAAAATATCGATTTTTAGGGTGTTTTGAGCCTGAATTTGAGATATAAACGGGTACAGAAGATGCATGCACATATCGACTTTTTGCACTTAAAATATTGATTTTTAACATGTTTTGGGTCTGTATCTTGAAAACATTCTAGCAAGGAGTAGGCATGTACAGATCGATTCTTGGACCAAAAAAAATCGAATTTTCTGGTGTTTTGAACCTGAATTAGGGATATAAACGTGTACAGAAGATGCATACACATTTTGACTTTGGGCACATAAAATATCGATTTTCAGCATGTTTTGGGTCTGTATTTTAAAAACACTCTAACACGGAGTAGACATGTACAGATCGCTTTTGCGACCCAACTATATCGAATTTTCGATTATTTTGAGCCTGAATTTGAGATATAAACGGGTACAAAAGATGCATGCACATATCGACTTTGGACACCTAAAATATCGATTTTTAGCATGATTTGGGTCTGTATCTTGAAAAAATTCTAGCAAGGAGTAGGCATGTACAGATCGCTTCTGGGACCCAAAAATATCGAATTTTCGGGTGTTTTGAACCTGAATTTGGGATACAGACGGATACAGAAGATGCATGCACATTTCGACTTTGGGCACCTTAAATATCGATTTTGAGCATGTTTTGGGCCTGTATTTTGAAAATACTCTAACACGGATTAGGCATGTACAGATCGCTTCATGGACCCAAAAATATCGAATTTTCGGGTGTTTTGAGCCTGAATTTGACATATAAACGGATACAGAAGATGCATGCACATTTCGAGTTTTTGCACCTAAAATATCGATTTTGAGCATGTTTTGGGTCTGTATCTTGAAAAAATTCTAGCAAGGAGTAGGCATGTACAGATCGCTTCTGGGACCCAAAAATATCGAATTTTCGGGTGTTTTGAGCCTGAATTTGAGATATAAACGGGTACAAAAGATGCATGCACATATCGACTTTGGACACCTAAAATATCGATTTTTAGCATGATTTGGGTCTGTATCTTGAAAAAATTCTAGCAAGGAGTAGGCATGTACAGATCGCTTCTGGGACCCAAAAATATCGAATTTTCGGGTGTTTTGAACCGGAATTTGGGATACAGACGGATACAGAAGATGCATGCACATATCGACTTTGGGCACCTAAAATATCGATTTTCAGCATGTTTTGGGCCTGTATTTTGAAAATACTCTAACACGGAGTAGGCATGTACAGATCGCTTCTGGGACCCAAAAATATTGAATTTTCGGGTGTTTTGAGCCTGAATTTGAGATATAAACGGATACAGAAGATGTATGCACATATCGACTTTGGGCACCTAAAATATCGATTTTGAGCATGTTTTGGGCCTGTATTTTGAAAATACTCTAACACGGAGTAGGCATGTACAGATCGCTTCTGGGACACAAAAATATCGATTTTTTGGGTGTTTTGAGCCTGAATTTGAGATATAAACGGGTTCAGAAGATGCATGCACAAATCGACTTTGGACACCTAAAATATCGATTTATAGCATGTTTTAAGCCTGTATTTTAAAAACATTCTATCACTGAGTAGGCATGTGCAGATTGCTTAAGGGACCCAAAAATATCGAATTTTCGGAGTTTTGAGACTGAATTTGAGATATAAACGGGTACAGAAGATGCATGCACATATCGACTTTTTGCACTAAAAATATCGATTTCGAGCATTTTTTTGGTCTGTATCTTGAAAACATTCTAGCAAGGAGTAGGCATGTACAGATTCCTTCAGGGACCCAAAAATATCGAATTTTCTGGTGTTTTGAACCTGAATTAGGGATATACACGTGTACAGAAGATGCATACACATATTGACTTTGGGCACATAAAATATCGATTTTCAGCATGTTTTAGGCCTGTATTTTTAAAACACTCTAACACAGAGTATGCACGTACAGATCGCTTCTGGGACCCAAAAATATTGAATTTTCGGGTGTTTTGAGCCGGAATTTGAGATATAAACGGGTACAGAAGATGCATGCACATATCGACTTTGGGCACCTAAAATATCGATTTTTAGCATGATTTGGGTCTGTATCTTGAAAAAATTCAAGCAAGGAGTAGGCATGTACAGATCGCTTCTGGGACCCAAAAATATCGAATTTTCGGGTGTTTTGAACCTGAATTTGGGATATAGACGGATACAGAAGATGCATGCACATATCGACTTTGGGCACCTAAAATATCGATTTTGAGCATGTTTTGGGCCTGTATTTTGAAAATACTCTAACACGGAGTAGGCATGTATAGATCGCTTCGTGGACCCAAAAATATCGAATTTTCGGAGTTTTGAGCCTGAATTTGAGATATAAACGGGTACAGAAGATGCATGCACATATCGACTTTGGGCACCTAAAATATCGATTTTGAGCATCTTTTGGGCCTGTATTTTGAAAATACTCAAACACGGTGTAGACATGTGCAGATTGCTTAAGGGACCCAAAAATATCGAATTTTCGATGTTTTGAGCCTGAATTTGAGATATAACCGGGTACAGAGGATGCATGCACATATCGACTTTTTGCACCTAAAATATCGATTTTGAGCATGTTTTGGGTCTGTATCTTGAAAACATTCTAGCAAGAATTAGGCATGTACAGAACGCTTCTGGGACCCAAAAATATCGAATTTTCTGGTGTTTTGAACCTGAATTAGGGATATACACGGGTACAGAAGATGCATACACATATTGACTTTGGGCATATAAAATATCGATTTTTAGCATGTTTTGGGCCTGTATTTTAAAAACACTCTAACACGGAGTATGCACGTACAGATCGCTTCTGGGACCCAAAAATATTGAATTTTCTGGTGTTTTGAGCCTGAATTTGAGATATAAACGGGTACAGAAGATGGATGCACATATCGACTTTGGCACCCAAAATATCGATTTTTAGTATGTTTTGGGCGTATAATTTGAAAATATTCTAGCACTGAGTAGGGATGTACAGATCGTTTCTGGGACCCAAATAAATCGAATTTCCGGGTGTTCTGAGCCTGATTTTGAGATATGAACGGGTACAGAAGATGCATGCACATATCGACTTTGGGCACCTAAAATATCGATTTATAGCATGTTTTGATCCTGTATTTTGAAAATACTGTAACACGGTGTAGACATGTACAGATCGCTTCTGGGACACAAAAATATCGATTTTTTGGGTGTTTTGAGCCTGAATTTGAGATATAAACGGGTACAGAAGATGCATGCACATATCGACTTTGGGCACCCAAAATATCGATTTTTAGCATGTTCTGAGCCTCTATTTTGAAAACATTCTAGCACTGAGTAGGCATGTGCAGATTGCTTAAGGGACCCAAAAATATCGAATTTTCGGAGTTTTGAGCCTGAATTTGAGATATAACCGGGTACAGAGGATGCATGCACATATCGACTTTTTGCACCTAAAATATCGATTTTGAGCATGTTTTGGGTCTGTATCTTGAAAACATTCTAGCAAGAATTAGGCATGTACAGATCGCTTCTGGGACCCAAAAATATCGAATTTTCTGGTGTTTTGAACCTGAATTAGGGATATACACTGGTACAGAAGATGCATACACATATTGACTTTGGGCATATAAAATATCGATTTTTAGCATGTTTTGGGCCTGTATTTTAAAAACACTCTAACACGGAGTATGCACGTACAGATCGCTTCTGGGACCCAAAAATATTGAATTTTCTGGTGTTTTGAGCCTGAATTTGAGATATAAACGGGTACAGAAGATGCATGCTCATATCGACTTTGGGCACCTAAAATATCGATTTTTAGTATGTTTTGGGCCTGTATTTTAAAAATACTCTAACACGGAGTAGACATCTACAGATCGCTTTTGGGACCCAAAAATATCGAATTTTCGGGTGTTTTGAGTTTGAATTTGAGATATAAACGGGTACAGAAGATGCATGCACATATCGACTTTGGCACCCAAAATATCGATTTTTAGTATGTTTTGGGCGTATAATTTGAAAATATTCTAGCACTGAGTAGGGATGTACAGATCGCTTCTGGGTCCCAAATAAATCGAATTTCCGGGTGTTC
Organism: Petrolisthes cinctipes; assembly: GCA_033782935.1. NCBI lineage: Eukaryota > Metazoa > Arthropoda > Malacostraca > Decapoda > Porcellanidae > Petrolisthes > Petrolisthes cinctipes. The sequence continues at coordinate 1,980,146 of JAWQEG010000167.1, forward strand.
TGAGCCTGAATTTGAGATATGAACGGGTACAGAAGATGCATGCACATATCGACTTTGGGCACCTAAAATATCGATTTTGAGCATGTTTTGGTCCTGTATTTTGAAAATACTCTAACACGGTGTAGACATGTACAGATCGCTTCTGGGACACAAAAATATCGATTTTTTGGGTGTTTTGAGCCTGAATTTGAGATATAAACGGGTACAGAAGATGCATACACATATCGACTTTGGCACCCAAAATATCGATTTTTAGTATGTTTTGGGTGTATAATTTGAAAATATTCTAGCACTGAGTAGGCATGTACAAATCGCTTCTGGGACCCAAAAATATCGAATTTTCGGGATTTTTGAGCCAGAATTTGGGATATAACCGGGTACAGAGGATGCATGCACATAACGACTTTTTGCACCTAAAATATCGATTTTGAGCATGTTTTGGGTCTGTATCTTGAAAACATTCAAGCAAGGAGTAGGCATGTACAGATCGCTTCTGGGACCCAAAAATACCGATTTTTCTGGTGTTTTGAACCTGAATTTGGGATATAGACGGGTACAGAAGATGCATACACATATTGACTTAGGGCACCTAAAATATAGATTTTCAGCATGTTTTGGGCCTGTATTTTGAAAATACTCTAACACGGAGTAGGCATGAACAGATCGCTTTTGGGACACAAAAATATCGTTTTTGGGTGTTTTGAGCCTGAATTTGAGATATAAACGGGTATAGAAGATGCATGCACATTTCGACTTTTGACACCTAAAATATCGATTTATAGCATGATTTAAGCTTGTATTTTAAAAACTATCTATCACTGAGTAGGCATGTGCAGATTGCTTAAGGGACCCAAAAATATCGAATTTTCCAGTGTTTTGAGCATGAATTTGAGATATAAACGTGTACAGAAGATGCATGCACATATCGACTTTGGGCACCCAAAATATCGATTTTTAGCATGTTCTGAGCCTCTATTTTGAAAACATTCTAGCACTGAGTAGGCATGTACAGATCGCTTCTGGGACCCAAAAATATTGAATTTTCGGGTGTTTTGAGCTTGAATTTGAGATATAACCGAGTACAGAAAATGCATACACATATTGACTTTGTGCACCTAAAATATCAATTTTTAGCATGTTTTGGGCCTGTATTTTAAAAACACTCTAACACAGAGTATGCATGTACAGATTGCTTCTGGGACACAAAATATCGAATTTTCGTAGTTTTGAGCATGAATTTGAGATATAAACGGGTTCAGAAGATACATGCACATATCGACTTTGGGCACCTAAAATATCGATTTTCAGCATGTTTTGGGGATATATTTTGAAAATATTCTAGCACTGAGAAGGCATGTACAGATCGCTTTTGGGACCCAAAAGTATCGAATTTTTGGGTGTTTTGAGCCTGAATTTGGGATATAACCGGGTACAGAGGATGCATGCACATATCGACTTTTTGCACCAAAAATATCGATTTTGAGCATGTTCTGGGTTTGTATCTTGAAAACATTCTAGCAAGGAGTAGGAATGTACAGATCGCTTCTGGGACCCAAAAATATCGAATTTTCTGGTGTTTTGAACCAGAATTAGGGATATACACGGGTACAGAAGATGCATACACATATTGACTTTGGGCAAATAAAATATCGATTTTCAGCATGTTTTGGGCCTGTATTTTAAAAACACTCTAACACAGAGTATGCACGTACAGATCGCTTCTGGGACCAAAAAACATTGAATTTTCGGGTGATTTGAGCATGAATTTGAGATATAAACGGGTACAGAAGATGCATGCACATATCGACTTTGGGCACCTAAAATATCGATTTTGAGCATGTTTTGGGCCTGTATTTTGAAAATACTTAAACACGGTGTAGACATGTACAGATCGCTTCTGGGACACAAAAATATCGATTTTTTGGGTGTTTTGAGCCTGAATTTGAGATATAAACGGGTACAGAAGATGCATGCACATATCGACTTTGGCACCCAAAATATCGATTTTTAGTATGTTTTGGGCGTATAATTTGAAAATATTCTAGCACTGAGTGCAGGCATGTAGAGATCGCTTCTGGGACCCAAAAATATCGAATTTTCAGGTGTTTTGAGCCTGAATTTGGGATATAACCGGGTACAGAGGATGCATGCACATATCGACTTTGGGCACCTAAAATATCGATTTTGAGCATGTTATGGGCCTGCATTTTAAAAACACTCTAACACGGAGTATGCATGTACAGATCGCTTCTGGGACACAAAAATATCGAATTTTCGGAGTTTTGAGCCTGAATTTGAGATATAAACGATTACAGAAGATGCATGTACATATCGACTTTTTGCACCTAAAATATCGATTTTGAGCATGTTTTGGGTCTGTATCTTGAAAACTTTCTAGCAAGAAGTAGGCATGTACAGATTGCTTCTGGGACCCAAAAATATCGAATTTTCGAGTGTTTTGAACCTGAATTTGGGGTATAGACGGGTACAGAAGATGCATACACATATTGACTTTGGGCAGCTAAAATATAGATTTACATCATGTTTTAGGCCTGTATTTTGAAAATACTCTAACACGGAGTATGCATGTACAGATGGCTTTTGGGACCCAAAAATATCGAATATTCGGGTGTTTTGAGTCTGAATTTGAGATATAAACGGGTACAGAAGATGTATGCACATATCGACTTTGGGCACCAAAAATATCGATTTTGAGCATGTTTTGGGCCAGCATTTTGAAAATACTCTAACATGGTGTAGACATGTACAGATCGCTTCTGGGACCCAAAAACATTGAATTTTCGGGTGTTTTGAGCCTGAATTTGAGATATAAATGGGTACAGAAGATGCATGCACATATCGACTCCGGCACCCAGAATATCGATTTTTAGTATGTTCTGAGCGTATAATTTGAAAATATTCTAGCACTTAGTGTGCATGTACAGATCGCTTCTTGGACCCAAAAATATCGAATTTTCGTTTGTTTTGAGCCAGAATTTGGGATATAACCGGGTACAGTGGATGGCTGCACATATCGACTTTTTGCACCTAAAATATCGATTTAAAGCATGTTTTGGGTCTGTATCTTGATAACATTCTAGCAAGGAGTAGGCATCTACAGGTCGCTTCTGGGACCCCAAAATATCGAATTTTCTGGTGTTTTGAACCTGAATTTGGGATATAGACGGGTACTTAAGATGCATACACATATTGACTTTGGGCACCTAAAATATCGATTTTCAGCATGTTTTGGGCCTGTATTTTGAAAACACATTAACACGGAGTATGCATGTACAGATCGCTTAAGGGACCCAAAAATATCGAATTTTCGGAGTTTTGAGCCTGAATTTGAGATATAAACGGGTACAGAAGATTCTTGCACATATCGACTTTTTGCACTTAAAATATCGATTTTGAGCATGTTTTGAGTCTGTATCTTGAAAACATTCTAGCAAGGTGTAGGCATGTACAGATCGCTTCTGGGACCCAAAATTATCGAATTTTCGGGTGTTTTGAACCTGAATTTGAGATATACACGGGTACAGAAGATGCATACACATATCGACTTTGGGCACCTAAAATATCGATTTTGAGCATGTTTTAGGCCTGTATTTTGAAAAAACTATAGCACAGTGTAGACATGCACAGATCGCTTCTGGGACACAAAAATATCGATTTTTTGGGTGTTTTGAGCCTGAATTTGAGATATAAACGGGTACAGAAGATGCATGCACATATCGACTTTGGCACCCAAAATATCGATTTTTAGTACGTTTTGGGCGTATAATTTGAAAATATTCTAGCACTGAGTAGGCATGTACAGATCGCTTCTGGGACAAAAAAATATCGAATTTTCGGGGGTTTTGAGCCAGAATTTGGGATATAACCGGGTACAGAGGATGCATGCACATAACGACTTTTTGCACCTAAAATATCGATTTTAAGCATGTTTTGGGTCTGTATCTTGAAAACATTCTAGCAAGGAGTAGGCATGTACAGGTCGCTTCTGGGACCCAAAAATATTGAATTTTCGGGTGTTTTGAGCCTGAATTTGAGATATAACCGAGTACAGAAAATGCATACACATACTGACTTTGTGCACCTAAAATATCAATTTTGAGCATGTTTTGGGCCTGTATTTTAAAAACACTCTAACACAGAGTATGCATGTACAGATTGCTTCTGGGACACAAAATATCGAATTTTCGTAGTTTTGAGCATGAATTTGAGATATAAACGGGTTCAGAAGATGCATGCACATATCGACTTTGGGCACCTAAAATATCGATTTTCAGCATGTTTTGGGGATATATTTTGAAAATATTCTAGCACTGAGAAGGCATGTACAGATCGCTTTTGGGACCCAAAAGTATTGAATTTTTGGGTGTTTTGAGCCTGAATTTGGGATATAACCGGGTACAGAGGATGCATGCACATATCGACTTTTTGCACCAAAAATATCGATTTTGAGCATGGTCTGGGTTTGTATCTTGAAAACATTCTAGCAAGGAGTAGGAATGTACAGATCGCTTCTGGGACCCAAAAATATCGAATTTTCTGGTGTTTTGAACAAGAATTAGGGATATACACGGGTACAGAAGATGCATACACATATTGACTTTGGGCAAATAAAATATCGATTTTCAGCATGTTTTGGGCCTGTATTTTAAAAACACTCTAACACAGAGTATGCACGTACAGATCGCTTCTGGGACCAAAAAACATTGAATTTTCGGGTGATTTGAGCATGAATTTGAGATATAAACGGGTACAGAAGATGCATGCACATATCGACTTTGGGCACCTAAAATATCGATTTTGAGCATCTTTTGGGCCTGTATTTTGAAAATACTTAAACACGGTGTAGACATGTACAGATCGCTTCTGGGACACAAAAATATCGATTTTTTGGGTGTTTTGAGCCTGAATTTGAGATATAAACGGGTACAGAAGATGCATGCACATATCGACTTTGGCACCCAAAATATCGATTTTTAGTATGTTTTGGGCGTATAATTTGAAAATATTCTAGCACTGAGTGCAGGCATGTAGAGATCGCTTCTGGGACCCAAAAATATCGAATTTTCAGGTGTTTTGAGCCTGAATTTGGGATATAACCGGGTACAGAGGATGCATGCACATATCGACTTTGGGCACCTAAAATATCGATTTTGAGCATGTTATGGGCCTGCATTTTAAAAACACTCTAACACGGAGTATGCATGTACAGATCGCTTCTGGGACACAAAAATATCGAATTTTCGGAGTTTTGAGCCTGAATTTGAGATATAAACGATTACAGAAGATGCATGTACATATCGACTTTTTGCACCTAAAATATCGATTTTGAGCATGTTTTGGGTCTGTATCTTGAAAACTTTCTAGCAAGAAGTAGGCATGTACAGATTGCTTCTGGGACCCAAAAATATCGAATTTTCGAGTGTTTTGAACCTGAATTTGGGGTATAGACGGGTACAGAAGATGCATACACATATTGACTTTGGGCAGCTAAAATATAGATTTACATCATGTTTTAGGCCTGTATTTTGAAAATACTCTAACACGGAGTATGCATGTACAGATGGCTTTTGGGACCCAAAAATATCGAATATTCGGGTGTTTTGAGTCTGAATTTGAGATATAAACGGGTACAGAAGATGCATGCACATATCGACTTTGGGCAACAAAAATATCGATTTTGAGCATGTTTTGGGCCAGCATTTTGAAAATACTCTAACATGGTGTAGACATGTACAGATCGCTTCTGGGACCCAAAAACATTGAATTTTCGGGTGTTTTGAGCCTGAATTTGAGATATAAATGGGTACAGAAGATGCATGCACATATCGACTCCGGCACCCAGAATATCGATTTTTAGTATGTTCTGGGCGTATAATTTGAAAATATTCTAGCACTTAGTGTGCATGTACAGATCGCTTCTAGGACCCAAAAATATCGAATTTTCGTTTGTTTTGAGCCAGAATTTGGGATATAACCGGGTACAGTGGATGGCTGCACATATCGACTTTTTGCACCTAAAATATCGATTTAAAGCATGTTTTGGGTCTGTATCTTGATAACATTCTAGCAAGGAGTAGGCATCTACAGGTCGCTTCTGGGACCCCAAAATATCGAATTTTCTGGTGTTTTGAACCTGAATTTGGGATATAGACGGGTACAGAAGATGCATACACATATTGACTTTGGGCACCTAAAATATCGATTTTCAGCATGTTTTGGGCCTGTATTTTGAAAACACATTAACACGGAGTATGCATGTACAGATCGCTTAAGGGACCCAAAAATATCGAATTTTCGGAGTTTTGAGCCTGAATTTGAGATATAAACGGGTACAGAAGATTCTTGCACATATCGACTTTTTGCACTTAAAATATCGATTTTGAGCATGTTTTGAGTCTGTATCTTGAAAACATTCTAGCAAGGTGTAGGCATGTACAGATCGCTTCTGGGACCCAAAATTATCGAATTTTCGGGTGTTTTGAACCTGAATTTGAGATATACACGGGTACAGAAGATGCATACACATATCGACTTTGGGCACCTAAAATATCGATTTTCAGCATGTTTTAGGCCTGTATTTTGAAAAAACTATAGCACAGTGTAGACATGCACAGATCGCTTCTGGGACACAAAAATATCGATTTTTTGGGTGTTTTGAGCCTGAATTTGAGATATAAACAGGTACAGAAGATGCATGCACATATCGACTTTGGCACCCAAAATATCGATTTTTAGTACGTTTTGGGCGTATAATTTGAAAATATTCTAGCACTGAGTAGGCATGTACAGATCGCTTCTGGGACAAAAAAATATCGAATTTTCGGGGGTTTTGAGCCAGAATTTGGGATATAACCGGGTACAGAGGATGCATGCACATAACGACTTTTTGCACCTAAAATATCGATTTTAAGCATGTTTTGGGTCTGTATCTTGAAAACATTCTAGCAAGGAGTAGGCATGTACAGGTCGCATCTGGGACCCAAAAATATTGAATTTTCGGGTGTTTTGAGCCTGAATTTGAGATATAACCGAGTACAGAAAATGCATACACATATTGACTTTGTGCACCTAAAATATCAATTTTCAGCATGTTTTGGGCCTGTATTTTAAAAACACTCTAACACAGAGTATGCATGTACAGATTGCTTCTGGGACACAAAATATCGAATTTTCGTAGTTTTGAGCATGAATTTGAGATATAAACGGGTTCAGAAGATGCATGCACATATCGACTTTGGGCACCTAAAATATCGATTTTCAGCATGTTTTCGGGATATATTTTGAAAATATTCTAGCACTGAGAAGGCATGTACAGATCGCTTTTGGGACCCAAAAGTATCGAATTTTTGGGTGTTTTGAGCCTGAATTTGGGATATAATCGGGTACAGAGGATGCATGCACATATCGACTTTTTGCACCAAAAATATCGATTTTGAGCATGTTCTGGGTTTGTATCTTGAAAACATTCTAGCAAGGAGTAGGAATGTACAGATCGCTTCTGGGACCCAAAAATATCGAATTTTCTGGTGTTTTGAACCAGAATTAGGGATATACACGGGTACAGAAGATGCATACACATATTGACTTTGGGCAAATAAAATATCGATTTTCAGCATGTTTTGGGCCTGTATTTTAAAAACACTCTAACACAGAGTATGCACGTACAGATCGCTTCTGGGAACAAAAAACATTGAATTTTCGGGTGATTTGAGCATGAATTTGAGATATAAACGGGTACAGAAGATGCATGCACATATCGACTTTGGGCACCTAAAATATCGATTTTGAGCATCTTTTGGGCCTGTATTTTGAAAATACTTAAACACGGTGTAGACATGTACAGATCGCTTCTGGGACACAAAAATATCGATTTTTTGGGTGTTTTGAGCCTGAATTTGAGATATAAACGGGTACAGAAGATGCATGCACATATCGACTTTGGCACCCAAAATATCGATTTTTAGTATGTTTTGGGCGTATAATTTGAAAATATTCTAGCACTGAGTGCAGGCATGTAGAGATCGCTTCTGGGACCCAAAAATATCGAATTTTCAGGTGTTTTGAGCCTGAATTTGGGATATAACCGGGTACAGAGGATGCATGCACATATCGACTTTGGGCACCTAAAATATCGATTTTGAGCATGTTATGGGCCTGCATTTTAAAAACACTCTAACACGGAGTATGCATGTACAGATCGCTTCTGGGACACAAAAATATCGAATTTTCGGAGTTTTGAGCCTGAATTTGAGATATAAACGATTACAGAAGATGCATGTACATATCGACTTTTTGCACCTAAAATATCGATTTTGAGCATGTTTTGGGTCTGTATCTTGAAAACTTTCTAGCAAGAAGTAGGCATGTACAGATTGCTTCTGGGACCCAAAAATATCGAATTTTCGAGTGTTTTGAACCTGAATTTGGGGTATAGACGGGTACAGAAGATGCATACACATATTGACTTTGGGCAGCTAAAATATAGATTTACATCATGTTTTAGGCCTGTATTTTGAAAATACTCTAACACGGAGTATGCATGTACAGATGGCTTTTGGAACCCAAAAATATCGAATATTCGGGTGTTTTGAGTCTGAATTTGAGATATAAACGGGTACAGAAGATGCATGCACATATCGACTTTGGGCACCAAAAATATCGATTTTGAGCATGTTTTGGGCCAGCATTTTGAAAATACTCTAACATGGTGTAGACATGTACAGATCGCTTCTGGGACCCAAAAACATTGAATTTTCGGGTGTTTTGAGCCTGAATTTGAGATATAAATGGGTACAGAAGATGCATGCACATATCGACTCCGGCACCCAGAATATCGATTTTTAGTATGTTCTGGGCGTATAATTTGAAAATATTCTAGCACTTAGTGTGCATGTACAGATCGCTTCTAGGACCCAAAAATATCGAATTTTCGTTTGTTTTGAGCCAGAATTTGGGATATAACCGGGTACAGTGGATGGCTGCACATATCGACTTTTTGCACCTAAAATATCGATTTAAAGCATGTTTTGGGTCTGTATCTTGATAACATTCTAGCAAGGAGTAGGCATCTACAGGTCGCTTCTGGGACCCCAAAATATCGAATTATCTGGTGTTTTGAACCTGAATTTGGGATATAGACTGAGTACAGAAGATGCATACACATATTGACTTTGGGCACCTAAAATATCGATTTTCAGCATGTTTTGGGCCTGTATTTTGAAAACACATTAACACGGAGTATGCATGTACAGATCGCTTAAGGGACCCAAAAATATCGAATTTTCGGAGTTTTGAGCCTGAATTTGAGATATAAACGGGTACAGAAGATTCTTGCACATATCGACTTTTTGCACTTAAAATATCGATTTTGAGCATGTTTTGAGTCTGTATCTTGAAAACATTCTAGCAAGGTGTAGGCATGTACAGATCGCTTCTGGGACCCAAAATTATCGAATTTTCGGGTGTTTTGAACCTGAATTTGAGATATACACGGGTACAGAAGATGCATACACATATCGACTTTGGGCACCTAAAATATCGATTTTGAGCATGTTTTAGGCCTGTATTTTGAAAAAACTATAGCACAGTGTAGACATGCACAGATCGCTTCTGGGACACAAAAATATCGATTTTTTGGGTGTTTTGAGCCTGAATTTGAGATATAAACGGGTACAGAAGATGCATGCACATATCGACTTTGTCACCCAAAATATCGATTTTTAGTACGTTTTGGGCGTATAATTTGAAAATATTCTAGCACTGAGTAGGCATGTACAGATCGCTTCTGGGACAAAAAAATATCGAATTTTCGGGGGTTTTGAGCCAGAATTTGGGATATAACCGGGTACAGAGGATGCATGCACATAACGACTTTTTGCACCTAAAATATCGATTTTAAGCATGTTTTGGGTCTGTATCTTGAAAACATTCTAGCAAGGAGTAGGCATGTACAGGTCGCTTCTGGGACCCAAAAATACCGAATTTTCTGGTGTTTTGAACCTGAATTTGGGATATAGACATGTACAGAAGATGCATACACATATTGACTTTGGGCACCTAAAATATAGATTTTCAGCATGTTTTGGGCCTGTATTTTGAAAATACATTAACACGGAGTAGGCATGTACAGATCACTTCTGGGACCCAAAAACATCGACTCTTCGGGTGTTTTGAGCCTGAATTTGAGATATAAACGGGTACAGAAGATGCATGCACATATCGACTTTTTGCACCTAAGATATCGATTTTGAGCATGTTTTGGGCCTGTATTTTGAAAATACTCTAACACGGAGTAGGCATGTACAGATCGCTTCGGGGACACAATAATATTGATTATTTGGGTGTTTTGAGCCTGAATTTGAGATATAAACGGGTACAGAAGATGCATGCACATATCGACTTTGGGCACCTAAAATATCGATTTTTAGTATGTTTTGGGCCTGTATTTTAAAAATACTCTAACACGGAATAGACATGTACAGATCGCTTCTGGGACCCAAAAATATCGAATATTCGGGTGTTTTGAGCTTGAATTAGAGAAATAAACGGGTACAGAAGATGCATGCACATATCGACTTTTTGCACTTAAAATATCGATTTTGAGCATGTTTTTGGTCTGTATCTTGAAAACATTCTAGCAAGGAGTAGCCATGTACAGATCGCTTCTGGGACCCAAAGATATCGAATTTTTGGGTGCTTTGAACCTGAATCTATGATATAGAAGGGTACAGAAGATGCATAGACATATTGACTTTGGGCACCTAAAATATAGATTTTTAGCATGTTTTGGGCCTGTATTTTGAAAATACTCTAACACGGAGTAGGCATGTACAGATCGCTTCTGGGACCCAAAAATATCGAATTTTCTTGTGTTTTGAGCCTGGATTTGAGATATAAACGGATTCAGAAGATGCATGAACATATCGACTTTGGGCACCTAAAATATCGATTTTGAGCATGTTTTGGGCCTGTATTTTGAAAATACTCTAACACGGAGTAGGCATGTACAGATCGCTTCTGGGACACAAAAATATCGATTTTTTGGGTGTTTTGAGCCTGAATTTGAGATATAAACGGGTACAGAAGATGCATGCACATATCGACTTTGGACACCTAAAATATCGGTTTTTAGTATGTTTTGAGCCTACATTTTGAAAACATTCTAGCACTGAGTATGCATGTACAGATCGCTTAACGGACCCAAAAATATGGAATTTTCAGGAGTTTTGAGCATGAATTTGAGATATAAACGGGTACAGAAGATGCATGCACATATCGACTTTTTGCACCTAAAATATCGATTTTGAGCATGTTTTTGGTCTGTATCTTGAAAACATTCTAGCAAGGAGTAGCCATGTACAGATCGCTTCTGGGACCCAAAAATATCGAATTTTATGGTGTTTTGAACCAGAATTAGGGATATACACGGGTACAGAAGATGCATACACATATTGACTTTGTGCACATAAAATATCGATTTTCAGCATGTTTTGGGCCTGTAATTTAAAAACACTCTAACACGGACTATGCACGTACAGATCGCTTCTGGGACCCAAAAACATTGAATTTTCGGGTGTTTTGAGCCTGAATTTGAGATATAAACGGGTACAAAAGATAAATGCACATATCGACTTTGGGCACCTAAAATATCGATTTTGAGCATATTTTGGGTCTGTATTTTGAAAATACTCAAACACGGTGTAGACATGTCCAGATCGCTTCTGGGACACAAAAATATCGATTTTTTGGGTGTTTTGAGCCTGAATTTGAGATATAAACGGCTACAGAAGATGCATGCACATATCGACTTTGGCACCCAAAATATCGATTTTTAGTTTCTTTTGGGCGTATAATTTGAAAATATTCTAGCACTGAGTAAGCATGTAAAGATCGCTTCGGGGACCCAAAAATATCGAATTTTCGGGGGTTTTGAGCCAGAATTTGGGATATAACCAGGTACAGAGGATGCATGCACATATCGACTTTTTGCACCTAAAATATCGATTTTGAGCATGTTTTGGGTCTGTATCTTGAAAACATTCTAGCAAGGAGTAGGCATGTACAGATCGCTTCTGGGACCCAAAAATACCGAATTTTCTGGTGTTTTGAACCTGAATTTGGGATATACACGGGTACAGAAGATGCATACACATATTGACTTTGTGCACCTAAAATATCAATTTCCAGCATGTTTTGGGCCTGTATTTTAAAAACACTCTAACACGGAGTATGCATGTACAGATCGCTTCTGGGACACAAAATATCGAATTTTCGAGTGTTTTGAACCTGAATTTGGGATATAGACGGGTACAGAAGATGTATACACATATTGACTTTGGGCAGCTAAAATATCGATTTACAGCATGTATTAGTCCTGTATTTTGAACATACTCTAACACGGAGTAGGCATGTACAGATGGCTTTTGGGACCCAAAAATATCGAATATTCGGGTGTTTTGAGTCTGAATTTGGGATATAAATGGGTACAAAAGATGCATGCACATATTGACTTTGGGCACCTAAAATATCGATATTGAGCATGTTTTGGGCCTGTATTTTGAAAATACTCTAACACGGTGTAGACATGTACAGATCGCTTCTGGGCCAAAAAAATATCGATTTTTTGGGTGTTTTGAGCCTGAATTTGAGATATACACGGGTACAGAAGATTCATGCACATATCGACTTTTGCAGCCAAAATATCGATTTTTAGTATGTTTTGGGCCTATATTTTAAAAATATTCTAGCACTGAGTAGGCATGTACAGATTGCTCCTGGGATTCAAAAATATTGAATTTTCGGGGGTTTTGAGCTTAAATTTGAGATATAAACGGGTACTGAAGATGCATGCACATATCGACTTAGGGTACCTAAAATATCGATTTTTAGCATGTTTTGGGGATATATTTTGAAAAAAATTCTAGCACTGAGAAGACATGTACAGATCGATTTTGGGACCCAAAAATATCGAATTTTCGGGTGTTTTGAGTCTGAATTTGAGATATAAACGGGTACGGAAGATGCATGCACATATCGACTTTTTGCACCTAAAATATCGATTTTGATCATGTTTTGGGTCTGTATCTTGAAAAAAATCTAGCAAGGAATAGGCATGTACAGATCGCTCCTGGGACCAAAAAATATCGAATTTTCGGGTGTTTTGAACCTGAATTTGGGATATAGACGGATACAGAAGATGCATGCACATATCGACTTTGGACACCTAAAATATCGATTTTGAGCATGTTTTGGGCCTGTATTTTGAAAATACTCTAACACGGAGTAGGCATGTACAGATCGCTTCTGGGACCCAAAAATATCAAATTTTCGGGTGTTTTGAGCATGAATTTGAGATATAAACGGGTACGGAAGATGCATGCACATATCGACTTTGGACACCTAAAATATCAATTTTTAGCATGTTTTGAGCCTATATTTTGAAAACATTCTAGCACTGAGTAGGCATGTACAGATTCATTCAGGGGCCCAAAAATATTAAATTCTCGGGTGTTTTGAGCCTGAAATTGATAAATAAACGGGAACTGATGATACATGCACATATCGACTTTGGACACCTAAAATATCGATTTTGAGCATGTTTTGGGCCTGTATTTTAAAAATACTTTAATACGGAGTAGGCATGTACACATCGCTTCTGGGACCCAAAAATATCGAATTTTCGGGTGTTTTGAGCCTGAATTTGAGATATAGACGGATACAGAAGATGCATGCACATATCGACTTTGGACACCTAAAATATCGATTTATAGCATGTTTTAAGCCTCTATTTTAAAAACATTCTAGCACTGAGTAGGCATGTGCAGATCGCTTAAAGTACCCAAAAATATCGAATTTTCGGAGTTTTGAGCCTAATTTGAGATATAAATGGGTACAGAAGATGCATTCACATATCGACTTTGGACACCTAAAATATGGGTTTTTAGCATGTTTTGAGCCTACATTTTGAAAACATTCTAGCACTGAGTATGCATGTACAGATCGCTTAAGGGACCCAAAAATATCGAATTTTCGGGTGTTTTGAGCTTAAATTTGAGATATAAACGGGTACAGAAGATACATGCACATATCGACTTTTTGCACCTAAAATATCGATTTTGTTCATGTTTTGGGTCTGTATCTTGAAAAAAATCTAGCAAGTAGTAGGCATGTACAGATCGCTCCTGGGACCCAAATATATCGAATTTTCGGGAGTTTTGAGCCTGAATTTGAGATATAACCGGGTACAGAGAATGCATACACATATTGACTTTGTGCACCTAAAATATCAATTTTTTAGCATGTTTTGGGCCTGTATTTTAAAAACAGTCTAACACGGAGTATGCATGTACAGATCGCTTCTGGGACCCAAAAATATCGAATTTTCGGAGTTTTGAGCCTGAATTTGAGATATAAACGGGTACAGAAGATGCATGCACATATCGACTTTTTGCACTTAAAATATCGATTTTGAGCATGTTTTGGGTCTGTATTTTGAAAACATTCTAGCAAGGAGTAGTCATATACAGATCGCTTCTGGGACCCAAAAATATCCAATTTTCTGGTGTTTTGAACCAGATTTAAGGATATACACGGGTACAGAAGATGCATACACATATTGACTTTGGGCACATAAAATATCGATTTTGAGCATGTTTTGGGAATGTTATTTAAAAACACTCTAACACGGAGTATGCACGTACAGATCGCTTCAGGGACCAAAAAACATTGAATTTTCATGGGTTTTGAACATGAATTTGAGATATAAACGGGCACAGAAGATGCATGCACATATCGACTTCGGACACTTAAAATATCGATTTTTAGCATGTTTTGAGCCTATATTTTGAAAACATTCTAGCACTGAGTAGGCATGTACAGATCGCTTCTGGGACCCAAAAATATCGAATTTTCGGGTGTTTTGAGGTTGAATTTGGGATATAAACGGGTGCAGAAGATGAATACACATATCGACTTTTGGGCACCTAAAAGATCGATTTTCAGTATGTTTTGTGCCTGTATATTAAAAATACTTTAACACTGAGTAGGCATGTACAGATCGCTTCTGGGACCCCAAAATATCGAATTTTCGGGTGTTTTGGGCCTGAATTTTAGATATCGACTTTGGGCACCTAAAATATCGATTTTTATCTTGTTTTGGGCCTGTATTTTGAAAATATTCTAGCACTGCGTAGGCATGTACAGATCGCACTAGGACCCCAAAATATCGAATTTTCGGGTGTTTTGAGCCTCAAAGAGATATAAACGGGTACAGAAGATGCATGCACATATCGACTTTTGGGCACCTAAAAAATCGATTTTCAGTATGTTTTGGTCCTGTATTTTGAAAATACTCTAACACGGAGTAGGCAAGTCCAGATCGTTTCTGGGACCCCAAAATATAGAATTATCGGGTGTTTTGAGCCTGAATTTGAGATATAAACGGATACAGAAGATGCATGCACATATCGACTTTTGGGCACCTAAAAAATCGATTTTCAGTATGTTTTGGTCCTGTATTTTGAAAATACTCTAACACGGAGTAGGCAAGTCCAGATCGCTTCTGGGACCCCAAAATATAGAATTTTCGGGAGTTTTGGCCTGAATTTGAGATATCGACTTTGGGAACCTAAAATATCGATTTTTAGCATGTTTTGGGCATATATTTTGAAAATATTCTAGCACTGAGTAGGCATGTACAGATCGCTTCTGGGACCCCAAAATATAGAATTTTCGGGTATTTTGAGCCTGAATTTGAGATATAAACGGGTACAGAAGATGCATACACATATCGACTTTGAACACTTAAAATATCGATTTTTAGCATGTTTTGAGCCTATATTTTGAAAACATTCTAGCACTGAGTAGGCATGTACAGATCGCTTCTGGGACCCCAAAATATATAGAATTTTCGGGTGTTTTGGGCCTGAATTTGAAATATAGACTTTGGGCAACTAAAATATTAATTTTCAGAATGTTTTGGGCCTGTATTTTGAAAATACTCTAACACGGAGTAGGCATGTACAGATCGCTTCTGGGACCCAAAAATATCGAATTTTCGGGTGTTTTGAGCCTGAATTTGAGATATAAACGGGCACTGAAGATGCATGCACATATCGACTTTTAGGCAACGAAAATATCGATTTTGAGCATGTTTTGTGTCTGTATCTTGACAACATTCTAACTAGGAGTAGGCATATACAGATCGCTTCTAGGACCCAAAAATACCGAATTTTCGGTGTTTTGAGCCTGAATTTGAGATATAAACGGGTACAGAAGATGCATGCACATATCGACTTTGGACACCTAAAATATCGATTTTTAGCATGTTTTGGGCCTGTATTTTGAAAATACTAAAACACGGAGTAGGCATGTACAGATCGCTTCTTGGACCCCAAAATATCGAGTTTTCGGGTGTTTTGATCCTGAATTTGAGATATAAACGGGTACTGAAGATGCATGCACATACCGACTTTTGGGCACCTAAAATATTGATTTTGAGCATGTTTTGGGTCTGTATCTTGAAAACATTCTCACTAGGTGTAGGCATGTACAGTTCGCTTCTAGGACCCAAAAATACCGAATTTTCGGTGTTTTGAGCCTGAATTTGAGATATAAACGGGTACAGAAGATGCATGCACATATCGACTTTAGACACTTAAAATATCGATTTTTAGCATGTTTTGAGCCTTTACTTTGAAAACATTCTAGCACTGAGTAGGCATGTACAGATCGCTTTTGGGACCCAAAAATATCGAATTTTCGGGTGTTTTGAGGTTGAATATTTTATATAAACGGGTGCAGAAGATGCATACACATATTGACTTTGGGCACCTAAACTAGCGATTTTCAGCATGCTTTGGGCCTGTATTTTGAAAATGCTCTAACACGGAGTAGGCATGTACAGATCGCTTCTGGGATCCCAAAATATCGAGTTTTCAGGTGTTTTTGGCCCGAATTTGAGATATCGACTTTGGGCACTTAAAATATCGATTTTTAGCATGTTTTGGGCCTATATTTTGAAAATAATCTGGCACTGAGTAGGCATGTACAAATCGCTTCTGGGACCCAAAAATATCGAATTTTCGGGTGTTTGGAGTCTGAATTTGAGATATAAACGGGTACAGAAGATGAATGCACATATCGACTTTTGGGCACCTAAAAGATCGATTTTTAGTATGTTTTGGGCTTGTATTTTGAGAGAACTCTAACAAGGAGTAGCCATGTACAAATCGCATCAGGGACCCCAAAATATCGAGTTTTCGGGTGTTTTGGGCCTGAATTTGAGATATCGACTTTGGGCACCTAAAATATCGATTTTTAGCATGTTTTGGCCCTATATTTTTAAAAATATTATAGCACTGAGTAGGCATGTACAGATCGCGTCTGGGACCCCAAAATATCGAATTTTCAGGTGTTTTGAGACTGAATTTGAGATATAAACGAGTACAGAAGATGCATGCACATATCGACTTTTGTGCTCCTAAAATATCGATATTTAGCATGTTTTTGGTCTGTATCTTGAAAACATTCTTACTAGGAGTAGGCATGTACAGATCGCTTGTAGGACCCAAAAATACCGTATTTTCGGGTGTTTTGAGCCTGAATTTGAGATATAAACGGGTACAGAAGATGTATGCACATATCGACTTTGAACACTTAAAATATCGATTTTTAGCTTGTTTTAAGCCTATATTTTGAAAACATTCTAGCACTGAGTAGGCATGTACAGATCGCTTCTGGGACCCCATAATATCAAATTTTCAGGTGTTTTGGGCCTGAGTTTGAGATATAAACGGGTACAGAAGATGCATGCACATATCGACTTTTGGGCTCCTAAAATATCGATTTTGAGCATGTTTTGGGTCTGTATCTTGAAAACATTCTTACTAGGAGTAGGCATGTACATATCGCTTCTAGGACCCAAAAATACCGAATTTTCGGGTGTTTTGAGCCTGAATTTGAGATATAAACGGGTACAGAAGATGTATGCACATATCGACTTTGGACACTTAAAATATCAATTTTGAGCATGTTTTGAGCCTGTATTTAGAGAATACTCTAACACGGGGTAGGCATGTACAGATAGCATCTGGGACCTCAAAATATCGACTTTGCGGGTGTTTTGAGCCTGAATTTGAGATATAAACGGGTACTGAAGATGCATGCACATATCGACTTGTGGGCACCTAAAATATCGATTTTGAGCATGTTTTATGTCTGTATCTTGAAAACATTCAAACTAGGAGTAGGCATGTACATATCGCTTCTAGGACCCAAAAATACCGAATTTTCGGGTGTTTTGAGCCTGAATTTAAGATATAAAAGGGTACAGAAGATCGACTTTGGACACTAAAAATATCGATTTTTAGCTTGTTTTGAGCCTATATTTTGAAAACATTATAGCACTGAGTAGGCATGTACAGATCGCTTCTGGGACCCAAAAATATCGAATTTTCGGGTGTTTTGGGGTTGAATTTGGGATATAAACGGTTGTAGAAGATGCATACACATATTGACTTTGGGCACCTAAAATATCGATTTTCAGCATGTTTTGGGCCTGTATCTGAATAGGCATGTACAGATCGCTTCTGGTACCCCAAAACATCGAATTTTCGGGTGTTTGGAACCTGAATTTGAGATTTAAA
Source organism: Petrolisthes cinctipes (assembly GCA_033782935.1). Taxonomy (NCBI): domain Eukaryota; kingdom Metazoa; phylum Arthropoda; class Malacostraca; order Decapoda; family Porcellanidae; genus Petrolisthes; species Petrolisthes cinctipes. The sequence continues at coordinate 1,998,811 of JAWQEG010000167.1, forward strand.
CGGGTACAGAAGATGCATGCACATATCGACTTTTAGGCACCTAAAAGATCGATTTTCAGTATGTTTTGGGCCTGTATTTTGAAAATACTCTAACACGGAGTAGGCATGTACAGATCGCTTCTGGGACTCCAAAATATCGGATTTTCGGGTGTTTTGGGCCTGAATTTGAGATATCGACTTTGGGCACCAAAAATATCTATTTCTAGCATGTTTTGGGTCTATATTTTGAAAATATTCTAGCACTGAGTAGGCATGTACAGATCGCTTCTGGGACCCCAAAATATCGAATTTTCGGTTGTTTTGAGCCTGAATTTGAGATTTAAACGGGTACAGAAGATGCATGCACATATCGACTTTGGACACTTAAAATATCGATTTTTAGCATGTTCTGAGCCTATATTTTGAAAATACTCTAACACGGAGTAAGCATGTACATATCGCTTCTGGGACTCCAAAATATCGAATTTTCGGGTGTTTTGAGCCTGAATTTGAGATATAAACGGGTACAGAAGATGCATGCACATATTGACTTTGGACACTTAAAATATCGATTTTGTGCATGTTTTGGGTCTATATTTTGAAAATATTCTAGCACTGAGTAGGCATGTACAGATCGCTTCAGGGACCCCAAAATATCGAATTTTAGGGTGTTTTGAGCCTGAATTTGAGATATAAACGGGTACAGAAGATATATGCACATATTGACTTTGAACACATAAAATATCGATTTTTAGCATGTTTTGAGACTATATTTTGAAAACATTCTAGCACTGAGTAGGTATGTACAGATCGCTTCTGGGACCCCAAAATATCGAATTTTCAGGTGTTTTGGGCCTGAATTTGAGATATAAACGGGTACAGAAGATGCATGCACATATCGACTTTTGGGCTCCTAAAATATCGATTTTTAACATGTTTTGGGTCTGTATCTTGAAAACATTCTAACTAGGAGTAGGCATGTACAGATCGCTTTTAGGACCCAAAAATACCGATTTTTCGGGTGTTTTGAGCCTGAATTTTAGATATAAACGGGTACAGAAGATGTATGTACATATCGACTTTGGACACTTAAAATATCGATTTTGTGCATGTTTTGAGACTGTATCTTGAAAACATTCTAGCAAGAAGTAGGCATGCACAGATTGCTTCTGGGACCCAAAAATATCGAATTTTCGAATGTTTTGAACCTGAATTTGGGTTATAGACGGGTACCGAAGATGCATACACATATTGACTTTGGGCAGCTAAAATATCGATTTTCAGCATGTTTTAGGCTTGTATTTTAAAAATACTTTGACACGGAGTAGGCATGTACAGATGGCTTTTGGGACCCAAAAATATCGAATATTCGGGTGTTTTGAGTCTGAATTTGAGATATAAACGGGTACAGAAGATGCATGCACATATCGACTTTGGGCACCCAATATATCGATTTTGAGCATATTTTGGGCCTGTATTTTTAAAATACTTTAACACGGAGTAGACACGTACAGATCGCTTCTGGGACACAAAAATATCGAATTTTCGGGTGTTTTGAGCCTGAATTTGAGATATAAACGGGTACTGAAGATGCATGCACATATCGACTTTTTGCACCTAAAATATCGATTTTGAGCATGTTTTGAGTCTGTATCTTGAAAACATTCTAGCAAGAAGTAGGCATGTACAGATTGCTTCTGGGACTCAAAAATATCGAATTTTCGAATGTTTTGAACCTCAATTTGGGATATAGACGGGTACAGAAGATGCATACACATATTGACTTTGGGCACATAAAATATCGATTTTCAGCATGTTTTGGGCCTGTGTTTTAAAAACACTCTAACACGGAGTATGCTCGTACAGATCGCTTCTGGGACCCAAAAACATTGAATTTTCGGGTGTTTTGAGCATGAATTTGAGATATAAACGGGTACAGAAGATGCATGCACATATCGACTTTGGGACCCAACATATCGATTTTTAGTATGTTTTGGGCGTAAAATTTGAAAATATTTTAGCACTGAGTAGGCATGTACAAATCGCTTCTGGGACCCAAAAATATCGAATTTTCGGGGGTTTTGAGCCTGAATTTGGGATATAACCGGGTACAAAGGATGCATGCACATATCGACTTTTTGCACCTAAAATATCGATTTTGAGCATGTTTTGGGTCTGTATCTTGAAAACATTCTAGCAAGGAGTAGGCATGTACAGATCGCTTCTGGGACCCAAAAATACCGGATTTTCTGGTGTTTTGAACCTGAATTTGAGATATAGACGGGTACAGAAGATGCATACACATATTGACTTTTGGCACCTAAAATATAGATTTTCAGCATGTTTTAAGCCTGTATTTTGAAAATACTTTAACACGGAGAAGGCATGTACAGATCGCTTCTGGGACCCAAAAATATCGAATTTTTGGGTGTTTTGAGCCTGAATTTGAGATATAAACGGGTACTGAAGATGCATGCACATATCAACTTCTGGTCACCTAAAATATCGATTTTGAGCATGATTTGGGCCTGTATTTTGAAAACATTCTAGCCCTGATTAGGCATGTACAGATCGCTTCTGGGACCCAAAAATATCGAATTTTCGGGTGTTTTGGGGTTGAATTTGGGATATAAACGGTTGCAGAAGATACATACACATATTGACTTTGGGCACCTAAAATATCGATTTTCAGCATGTTTTGGGCCTGTATCTGAATAGGCATGTACAGATCGCTTCTGGGACCGAAAAATATCGAATTTTCGGGTGTTTTGGGCTTGAATTTGATACATCGACTCTAGGCACTTAAAATATCGATTTTAGCATGTTTTGGGTCTATATTTTGAAAATGTTCTAGCACTGAGTAGGCATGTACAGATCGCTTCTGGGAACCCAAAATATCATATTTTCAGGTGTTTTGAGGATGAATTTGGAATATAATCTGGTGCCGAAGATGCATGCACGTATTGACTTTGGGCACCTAAAATATCGATTTTGAGCATGTTTTGAGCCTATATTTTGAAATCATTCTAGCACTGAGTAGGCATGTACAGATCGCTTCTGGGACCCTAAAATATCGAATTTTCGGGTGTTTTGAGGTTGAATTTGGGATATAAACGAGTGCAAAAGATGCATACACATATCGACTTTTGGGCACCTAAAAGATCGATTTTCAGTATGTTTTGAGCGTGTATATTAAAAATACTCTAACACGGAGTAGGCATGTACAGATCGCTTCTGGGACCCCAAAATATCGAATTTTCGGGTGTTTTGGACATGAATTTGAGATATCGACTTTGGGCACCTAAAATATCGATTTTTAGCATGTTTTGGGCCTGTATTTTGAAAATATTCTAGCACTGCGTAGGCATGTACAGATCGCTTCTGGGACCCCAAAATATCGAATTTTCGGGTGTTTTGAGCCTGAATTTGAGATATAAACGGGTACAGAAGATGCATGCACATATCGACTTTTGGGCACCTAAAATATCGATTTTGAGCATGTTTTGGGTCTTTATCTTGAAAACATTCTAACTAGGAGTAGGCTTGTACAGATCGCTTCTGGGACTGATAAATATCGAATTTTCGGGTGTTTTGTGGTTGAATTTGAGATATAAACGGGTACAGAAGATGCATTCAGATATTGACTTTGGACACTTAAAATATCGATTTTGTGCATGTTTTGGGTCTATAATTTGAAAATATTCTAGCACTGAGTAGGCATGTACAGATCGCTTCTGGGACCCCAAAATATCGAATTTTCGGGTGTTTAGAGCCTGAATTTGAGATATAAACGGGTACAGAAGATGTATGCACATATCGACTTTGAACACTTAAACTATCGATTTTTAGCATGTTTTGAGCCTATATTTTGAAAACATTCTAACTAGTAGTAGGCATGTACATATCGCTTCTAGGACCCAAAAATACCGAATTTTCGAGTGTTTTGAGCCTGAAATTAAGATATAAACGGGTACAAAAGTACGACTTTGGACACTAAAAATATCGATTTTTAGCATGTTTTGAGCCTATATTTAAAAAAAAAATTCTAGCACTGAGTAGGCATGTACAGATCGCTTCGGGGACCCAAAAATATCGAATTTTAGGGTGTTTTGAGGTTGAATTTGAGATACAAACGGGTACAGAAGATGCAGGCACATATCGACTTTTGGGCACCTAAAATATCGATTTTTAAGTATGTTTTGGGTCTGTATCTTGAAAACATTCTAACTAGGAGTAGGCATGTACTGATCGCTTCTAGGACCCCGAAATACCGAATTTTCGGGTGTTTTGATCCTGAATTTGAGATATAAACGGGTACAGAAGATGCATGCACATATCGACTTTGGACACTTAAAATATCGATTTTTAGCATGTTTTGAGCCAATATTTTGAAAATACTCTAACACGGAGTAAGCATGTATATATCGCTTCTGGGACTCCAAAATATCGAATTTTCGGGTGTTTTGAGCCTGAATTTGAGATATAAACGGGTACAGAAGATGCATGCACATATTGACTTTGGACACTTAAAATATCGATTTTGTGCATGTTTTGGGTCTATATTTTGAAAATATTCTAGCACTGAGTAGGCATGTACAGATCGCTTCTGGGACCCCAAAATATCGAATTTTCGGGTGTTTTGAGGTTGAATTTGGGATATAAACGAGTGCAGAAGATGCATACACATATCGACTTTTGGGCACCTAAAAGATCGATTTTCAGTATGTTTTGAGCGTGTATATTAAAAATACTCTAACACGGAGTAGGCATGTACAGATCGCTTCTGGGACCCCAAAATATCGAATTTTCGGGTGTTTTGGACATGAATTTGAGATATCGACTTTGGGCACCTAAAATATCGATTTTTAGCATGTTTTGGGCCTGTATTTTGAAAATATTCTAGCACTGCGTAGGCATGTACAGATCGCTTCTGGGACCCCAAAATATCGAATTTTCGGGTGTTTTGAGCCTGAATTTGAGATATAAACGCGTACAGAAGATGCATGCACATATCGACTTTTGGGCACCTAAAATATCGATTTTGAGCATGTTTTGGGTCTGTATCTTGAAAACATTCTAACTAGGAGTAGGCATGTAAAGATCGCTTCTAGGACCCAAAAATATAGAATTTTCGGTGGTTTTGAGCCTGAATTTGAGATATATACGGGTACAGAAGATGCATGCACATATCGACTTTGGACACTTAAAATATCGATTTTTAGCATTTTTTGAGCCTATATTTTGAAAACATTCTAGCACTGAGTAGGCAGGTACAGATCGCTTCTGGGACTGATAAATATCGAATTTTCGGGTGTTTTGTGGTTGAATTTGAGATATAAATGCGTGGAGAAGATGCATACACATATTGACTTTGGGCACCTAAAATATCGATTTTCAGCATGTTTTGAGCCTGTATCTGAGTAGGCATGTACAGATCGCTTCTGGGACCCAAAAATATCGAATTTTCGGGTGTTTTGAGGCTGAATTTGGGATATAAACGGGTACAGAAGATGAATGCACATATTGACTTTGGGCACCTAAAAGATCGATTTTCAGCATGTTTTGAGCCTGTATTCAGAAAATTCTCTAACACTGGGTAGGCATGTACAGATCGCTTCTGGAACCTAAAAATATCGAATTTTCGAGTGTTTTGAGCCTGAATTTGAGATACAAACGGGTACTGAAGATGCATGCACATATCGACTTTGGAGACTTAAAATATCGATTTTTAGCATGTTTTGAGCCTATACTTTGAAAATATTCTAGCACTTATTAGGCATGTACAGATCGCTTCTGGGAACCTAAAATATCAAATTTTCAGGTGTTTTGAGGATGAATTTGGAATATAATCTGGTGCCGAAGATGCATGCACGTATTGACTTAGGGCACCTAAAATATCGATTTTGAGCATGTTTTGGGTCTGTATCTTGAAAACATTCTAACTAGGACTAGGCATGTACAGATCGCTTCTAGGACCCCGAAATACCGAATTTTGGGGTGTTTTGATCCTGAATTTGATATATTAACGGGTACAGAAGATGCATGCACATATCGACTTTGGACACTTAAAATATCGATTTTTAGCATGTTTTGAGCCTATATTTTGAAAAAATTCTAGCACTGTGTAGGCATGTACAGATCGCTTCTGAGACCCAAAAATATCGAATTTTCGGGTGTTTTGAGGCTGAATTTGCGATGAAAACGGGTGCAGAAGATGCATACACATATAGACTTTGGACACCTAAAAGATCGATTTTTAGCATGTTTTGCGCCTGTATTCAGAAAATTCTCTAACACGGGGTAGGCATGTACAGATCGCATCTGCGACCCCACAATATCGAATTTTCAGGTGTTTTGAGGTTGAAATTGGGATATAAACGGGTGCAGAAGATGCTAACACATATTAACTTTCGTCACCTAAAATATCGATTTTCAACATGTTTTGGGCCTGTATTTTGAAAATATTCTAACACGGAGTAGGCATGTACAGATCGCTTCTAGGACCCAAAAATACCGAGTTTTCGGGTGTTTTGAGCCTGAATTTGTGATATAAACGGGGACAGAAGATCCATGCACATATTGACTTTGGGCACCTAAAAGATCGATTTTTAGCATGTTTTGGGCCTGTATTCAGAAAATTCTATAACACGGGGTAGGCATGTACAGATCGCTTCTGGGACCCCAAAATATCGAATTTTCGGGTGTTTTGGGCCTAAATTTGAGATATCGACTTTGGGCACCTCAAATATAGATTTTTAGCACGTTTTGGGCCTATATTTTGAAAATATTCTAGCACTGAGTAGGCATGTACAGATTGCTTCTGGGACCCCAAAATATTGATTTTTCGGGTGTTTTGAGCCTGAATTTGAGATGTAAATGGGTACTGAAGATGCATGCACATATCAACTTTTGGATACCTAAAATATCGATTTTGAACATGCTTTGGGTCTGTATCTTGAAAACATTCTAATTAGGAGTAGGCATGTACAGATCGCTTCTAGGACCCAAAAATACCGATCTTTCGGGTGTTTTGAGCATGAATTTGAGATATAAACAGGTACAGAAGATGCATGCACATATCGACTTTGGACACTTAAAATATCGATTTTTAACATGTTTTGAGCCTATATTTTGAAAACATTCTAGCACTGAGTAGACATGTACAGATCGCTTCTGGGACCCCAAAGTATTAAATTTTCGGGTGTTTTCAGCCTTAATTTGAGATATAAACGGGTACAGAAGATGCATACACATATTGACTTTGGGCACCTAAAATATCGATTTTCAGCATGTTTTGGGCCTGTATTTTGAAAATACTCTAACACGGAGTAGGCATGTACAGATCGCTTCTGGGACCCCAAAATATCGAATTTTCGGGTGTTTTGGGCCTGAATTTGAGATATCGACCTTGGGCACCTATAATATCGATTTTTAGCATGTTTTGGGCCTATATTTTGGAAATATTCTAGCACTGAGTAGGCATGTACAGATCGCTTCTGGGACCCCAAAATATCGAATTTTCGGGTGTTTCGAACCTGAATTTGAGATATAAACGGGTACAGAAGATGCATGCACGTATTGACTTTGGGCACCTAAAATATCGATTTTAAGTATGTTTTGGGGATGAATTTAAAAAAAAACTCTAACTCGGATTTGGCATGTACATATCGCTTCTGGGACCCCAAAATATCGAATTTTCGGGTGTTTTGAGGATAAATTTGGGATATAAACGGGTGCAAAAGATGCATACACATATTGAGTTTGGGCACCTAAAATATCTATTTTAAGCATGTTTTGGGCATGTATCTGAGTAGGCATGTACAGATCGCTTCTGGGGCCCCAAAATATCGAATTTTCGGGTGTTTGGAGCCTTAATTTGAGATATAGACGGGTACACAAGATGCATGTACATATTGACTTTGGGCAAATAAAAGATCGATTTTCAGCATGTTTTGGGCCTGTATTTTGAAAATACTCTAACACGGAGTAGGCATGTACAGATCGCTTCTGGGACTTCAAAATATCGAATTTTCGGGTGTTTGAAGCCTGAATTTGAGATATAAACGGGTACCGAAGATGCATACACATATCGACTTTTGGGTACCTAAAAGATCGATTTTGAGCATGTTTTGGGTCTGTATCTAGAAAACATTCTAACTAGGAGTAGGCATGTACAGATCGCTTCCAGGACCCAAAAATACCGAATTTTCGGGTGTTTTGAGCCTGAATTTGAGATATAAACGGGTACAGAAGATGCATGCACATATCGACTTTGGACACTTAAAATATCGATTTTTAATCATGTTTTTAGCCTATATTTTGAAAACATTCTAGCACTGAGTTGGCACGTAAAGATCGCTTCTAGAACCAAAAATATCGAATTTTCCGGTGTTTTGAACCTGAATTTGAGATATCGACTTTGGGCACCTAAAATATCGATTTTTTTTTGGACCTATATTTTGAAAATATTCTAGCACTGAGTAGGCATGTACAGATCGCTTCTGGGACCCTAAAATATCAAATTTTCGGGTGTTTTGCGCCTGAATTTGAGATATCAACTTTGGGCACCTGAAATATCGATTTTTAACATGTTTTGGGCCTATGTATTGAAAATATTTTAGCAATGAGTAGGTATGTACAGATCGCTTCTGGGACCCCAAAATATCGAATTTTCGGGTGTTTTGGGCCTTAATTTGAGATATCGACTTTGGGCACGTAAAATATCGATTTCTAGCATGTTTTGGGCCTGTATTTTGAAAATACTCTAACACAAAGTAGGCATGTACAGATCGTTTCTGGGACCCCAAAATATGGAATTTTTGGGTGTTTTGAGCCTAAATTTGAGATATAAACGGGTACAGAAGATGCATGCACATATCGACTTTTGGGCACTTAAAAGATCGATTTTCAGCATGTTTTGGGCCTGTACTTTGAAAATACTCTAACACATAGTAGGCATGTACAGATAGCTTCTAGGACCCCAAAATATCGAATTTTCGTGTGTTTTGAGCCTGAATTTGAGATATCGACTTAGGGCACCTAAAATATCAATTTTTAGCACGTTTTGGGCCTATATTTTGAAAATATTCTAGGACTGAGTAGGCATGTACAGATCGCTTCTGGGACCCCAAAATATCGAATTTTCGGGTGTTTTGAGCCTAAATTTTAAATATAAACGGGTACATAAGATACATGCACATATTGACTTTGGGCACCTAAAAGATCGATTTTCAGCATGTTTTGGGCCTATATTTTGAAAATACTCTAACACGGAGTAGGCATGTACAAATCGCTTCTGGGACCCCAAAATATCGAATTTTCGGGTGTTTTGAGGTTAAATTTGGGATATAAACAGGTGCAAAAGATGCATACACATTGAGTTTGGGCACCTAAAATATCTATTTTCAGCATGTTTTGGGCCTGTATCTGAGTAGGCATGTACAGATCCCTTCTGGGACCCCAAAATATCGAATTTTCGGGTGTTTTGAGCCTGAATTTGCGATATAAACGGGTACAGAAAATGCATATACGTATTGACTTTGGGCACCTAAAATATCGATTTTCAGCATGTTATGGGCCTGTATTTTGAAAATCCTCTAACACGAAGTAGGCATGTACAGATCGCTTCTGGGACCCCAAAATATCGAATTTTCGGGTGTTTTGAGCCTAAATTTGAGATATAAACGGGTACAGAAGATGCATGCACATATCGACTTTTGGGCACCTAAAAGATCGATTTTCAGTAAGTTTTCGGCCTGTATTTTGAAAATACTCTAACACGGAGTAGGCATGTACAGATCGCTTCTGGGACACCAAAATATCGAATTTTCGGGTGTTTTGGGCCTGAATTTGAGATATCGATTTTAGGCACTTAAAATATCGATATTTAGCGTGTTTTGGACCTATATTTTGAAAATATTCTAGCACTGAGTAGGCATGTACAGATCGCTTCTGGTACCCAAAAATATCGAATTTTCGGGTGTTTTGAGCCTGAATTTGAGATATAAACGGGTACAGAAGATGCATTCACATATTGACTTTGGGCACCTAAAATATCGATTTTCAGCATGTTTTGGGCCTGTATTTTGAAAATACTCTAACACGGAGTAGGCATGTCCAGATCGCTTCAGGGACCCCAAAATATCGAATTTTCGGGTGTTTTGAGCCTGAATTTGAGATATAAACGGGTACTGAAGATGCATGCACATATCGACTATTGGGCACCGAAAATATCGATTTTTAGCATGTTTTGAGCCCATATTTTGAAAACATTCTAGCACTGAGTAGGCTCGTACAGATCGCTTCAAGAACCAAAAATATCGAATTTTCGGGTGTTTTGGGCCTGAATTTGAGATATAAACGGGTACAGAAGATGCATGCACATATTGACTTTGGGCACCTAAAATATCGATTTTTAGCATGTTTTGGGCCTGTATTTTGAAAATACTCTAACACGGAGTAGGCATGAACAGATCGCTTCTAGGACCCCAAAATATCGAATTTTCGGGTGTTTTGGGCCTTAATTTGATATATCGACTTTGGGCACCTAAAATATTTTTTTTTAGCATGTTTTGGGCTTGTATTTTGAAAATACTCTAACACGAAGTAGGCATGTACAGATCGCTTCTGGGACCCCAAAATATCGAATATTCGGGTGTTTTGAGCCTAAATTTGAGATATAAACGGGTATAGAAGATGCATACACATATCGACTTTTGGGCACTTAAAAGATCGATTTTCAGTAAGTTTTCGGCCTGTATTTTGAAAATACTCTAACACGGAGTAAGCATGTACAGATCGCTTCTGGGACACCAAAATATCGAATTTTCGGGTGTTTTGGGCCTGAATTTGAGATATCGATTTTAGGCACTTAAAATATCGATATTTAGCGTGTTTTGGACCTATATTTTGAAAATATTCTAGCACTGAGTAGGCATGTACAGATCGCTTCTGGTACCCAAAAATATCGAATTTTCGGGTGTTTTGAGCCTGAATTTGAGATATAAACGGGTACAGAAGATGCATGCACATATTGACTTTGGGCACCTAAAATATCGATTTTCAGCATGTTTTGGGCCTGTATTTTGAAAATACTCTAACACGGAGTAGGCATGTCCAGATCGCTTCAGGGACCCCAAAATATCGAATTTTCGGGTGTTTTGAGCCTGAATTTGAGATATAAACGGGTACTGAAGATGCATGCACATATCGACTTTTGGGCACCGAAAATATCGATTTTGAGCATATTTTGGGTCTGTATCTAGAAAACATTCTAACTAGGAGTAGGCATGTACAGATCGCTTCCAGGACCCAAAAATACCGAATTTTCGGGTGTTTTCAGCCTGAATTTGAGATATAAACAGGTACAGAAGATGCATGCACATATCGACTTTGGACACTTAAAATATCGATTTTAGCATGTTTTGGACCTATATTTTGAAAATATTCTAGCACTGAGTAGGCATGTACAGATCGATTCTGGGACCTAAAAATATCGAATTTTCGGGTGTTTTGAGCCTGAATTTGAGATATCAACTTTGGGCACCTGAAATATCGATTTTTAACATGTTTTGGACCTATGTTTTGAAAATATTTTAGCAATGAGTAGGTATGTACAGATCGCTTCTGGGACCCCAAAATATCGAATTTTCGGGTCTTTTGGCCCTTAATTTGAGATATCGACTTCGGGCACCTAAAATATCAATTTTTAGCACGTTTTGGGCCTGTATTTTGAAAATACTCTAACACGAAGTAGGCATGTACAGATCGCTTCTGGGCCCCCAAAATATCGAATTTTCGGGTGTTTTGAGCCTGAATTTGAGATATCGACTTAGGGCACCTAAAATATCAATATTTAGCACGTTTTGGGCCTATATTTTGAAAATATTCTAGCACTGAGTAGGCATGTACAGATCGCTTCTGGGACCCCAAAATATCGAATTTTCGGGTGTTTTGAGCCTAAATTTTAAATAAAAACGGGTACAGAAGATGCATGCACATATTGACTTTGGGCATCTAAAATATCGATTTTCAGCATGTTTTGGGCCTTTATTTTGAAAATACTCTAACACGGAGTAGGCATGTACAGATCGCTTCTGGGACCCCAAAATATCGAATTTTCGGGTGTTTTGAGCCTTAATTTGAGATATAAACGGGTACAGAAGATGCATGCACTTATCGACTTTTGGGCACCAAAAAGATCGATTTTCAGTATATTTGGGCCTGTATTTTGAAAATACTCTAACACGGAGTGGGCTTGTACAGATCGCTTCTGGGACCCCAAAATATCGAATTTTCCGGTGTTTTGGGCCTGAATTTGAGATATCGACTTTAGGCACCTAAAATATCGATATTTAGCATGTTTTGGACCTATATTTTGAAAATATTCTAGCACTGAGTAGGCATGTACAAATCGCTTCTGGGACCCAAAAATATCAAATTTTCGGGTGTTTTGAGACTGAATTTGAGATATAAACGGGTACAGAAGATGCATGCACATATTGACTTTGGGCACCTAAAATATCGATTTTCAGCATGTTTTGGGCCTGTATTTTGAAAATACTCTAACACGGAGTAGGCATGTACAGATCGCTTCTAGGACCCCAAAATATCGAATTTTCGGGTGTTTTGGGCCTTCATCATATCTTTTCATGCCACCACTGGCACCACTGTGAGGCTGATTGGTTTGCATCCAGAAGATCTTGGTCGGTGCAATGTGGACCCAGTGTGCATTCTCGGAGGATGTGGTCCATTGTTTGGATGGGTTCTCCACAGGGACAGGTTGGTTGGGGAACAAGCCCCCATTTGTGGAGATTGTCTTGTGTGCGGCCAACTTTTGCCCTGGCTCTGTTCAGGGCCACCCATTCATTCCTTTTAAAGGACGTTCCATTTGGGAGTGATTCGGATGGTGGTGGTACCGTAGGATGGAAGGTAGACCTGTCCCATATCTCCCATTGCTCCAGCCGATGTTGTGCTGGGTTGCTCCCATCTAGACCATTAGTTGTTGCAAAACTCTTGCGAGATTTAAGTCTCTGTGGGGGTTGTTGGTGGCCATATAATGGGTGTCTACTGCCACTTAGCTGTTTGTCGCGCTCTTGTCTTGTAAGAGTATCACGTCTGATGGCTGGTGGTGCGATACTGGCCATGCGGTACACAGCTGGTAGTGGTGTGGGTTTCAGGTTGCCTGTGATGGTGCGACAAGCCTGGTTAAGCTCAGCATCTACTGCTGATGCATGGCAAGACCTAGCCCAGACTGGGGCACAGTACTCAGCTGTGGAGAAACACAGAGCAACTGCTGTAGTTTTGAGGGTGTTCGGATCTGTGCCCCATTTTGAATTTGCAAGTTTCCTGAGGAGGTTGTTACGGCTTGCAACTTTTTCTTTAAGTTTTCTCATATGTTCTTTAAATGAGAGGGTTCTGTCGAGAGTAACCCCAAGGTATACAGGGAATTTGGTATTTTCAAGTTCTTCATTTTCCCATTTGACTCTGAGAATTCGGTTAGCCTGATGGTTGTTGAGGTGGAAGGTGCAGACTTGTGTTTTTCCTGGGTTAGCATTTAAAAACCATTGTTTATAGTAACCTGAAAGTATGGACAGTGCTTCTGTGAGTCTGTTTTCAATTATTTCAAATGTTTTAGATTGTGTGGCAATGCAGAGGTCATCTGCATAGATGAATCTGCGGATATTTCTAAATTGTGGCTGGTCGTTTGTGTATATATTAAAGAGCATTGGGGCAAGAACTGAGCCCTGTGGGAGTCCGTTTTTTTGGAGTCTCCATCGGCTTTTCTTTGAGTTCATCTCAACGAAATACTGCCGGTTGTTAAGCAGAGATTCCAGGACTTTGATTATTGTGGTGTTTTTTATCATTTTAGCTACCTTGAAGAGGAGGGCCTTGTGGTTCACAGTGTCATAGGCCGCTGTGAGGTCCACAAACACAGCTCCTGTTTTAAGTTGGTTTTCGTAGCCATCTTCTATAAATTGTGTTAGGTTTAGAACCTGTCCACAGCAGGAACGGCCAGGTCTAAAACCTGCTTGATCACATGATAGCTGGTCGTCAACTATTGGTGAGATTCGGGTCATGATTAGTCTCTCATATAGTTTGTATAAAACACATAAGAGAGATATAGGTCTATAGCTCTTTGGGGACTTAGGATCTTTCCCTGGTTTCAGGAGAGCTACAACTTTAGTCTTTTTCCAGACTTTGGGGACTTTCTTTGTTATCACACATTTGTTGAACAACCTGGTGATCCATTCTCTGGCTCTTGGGCCGAGGTGGTGTACCATTTCTGGTGTGATTCCATCAATTCCGGCAGCTTTGCCAAGTTTGATGGTTTTTATTCCTGCATCCACCTCCTCGATAGAAAATGGAGGGAATTGTGTGCTGCTCTCATTCATGATTTTGTTAGTGTCCTCTTTTAATTTCTTTTTGTACCCACGTGGTTTGTTATTGGGTTTACCATTAAGCAGGAGTTGGTGAGCGACTTTGTTTGGTGTTGTTTCTGGTATGCTAGTATTGGTGTTTGATTCTGAGTTAAGTTTCTTGATAGTTTTCCAGGCTTTTTTGCTATTATGTGTTAGATCAATACCAGTGATAAGCTCCTGCCAGCGATCTCTCTTTTCACTGCCAATAGAGCTGAGCAGTGATTCGCCAATTTCGATGGTGTCTTCGGCAAAAGGATCATTTTCATAGGCCTGTTTGTATTCAGAATACAGAGTCTTGCTTTGTTCTGTGAGGCAAGGGATGTATTGCTTTCTGCCACTTCTTGGTATACTTGCTGTTGCAGATTTCCATACATGGTTTTTGAAGGTTTCATAGTTGTCAGGGCATGCATTAATGCTGTTGATTGCAGCATCAAGCATTGATGTAAATTTTTCCCAGTTAGCTTTACGAAAGTTGAATCTTTTTATTGGCTTGCCCATGTGTGGTCTTATGATGGGTCTGATGTCTATTGCAAGTGGTCGATGTTGGGATCTAGGGACTGGATCCAGGACTAATTTCTCAAAAGTATTAGAGTGCCTTGATGTAACAAAGGCTAGGTCTGGATTGTACCCTCTCCTCCATCTGGCACTAAGGAAAGATGGTTTTTGTTTGGCATCATGGAGGAGAGTGAGGCCTTGGTTAAGTGCCCAAAGTTCTACTTCCTCACCATCTTTGTTATTATTACTGTAGCCCCATGTGGTGTTATGACTATTAAAATCGCCTATGATCAGATGTGGTTTCATGCCATTTCTGATATTTTGATTACTTGGCCAGGCGAAAGGGGTTGCAGGTGGTTTATAGACTGATGTTACTGTCATTTTTTCTAGTTCAATTTGCAAGATTTCAATCCCATTCTCTGAGAGATCACATGAGTTTGTTATGATGGCTGGATCTCTTATATTGGGCCTTAATTTGAGATATCGACTTTGGGCACCTAAAATATTTTTTTGTAGCATGTTTTGGGCTTGTATTTTGAAAATACCCTAACAATAAGTAGGCATGTACAGATCGCTTAAGGGACCCCAAAATATCGAATTTTCGGGTGTTTTGAGCCTGAATTTGAGATATAAACGGGTACTGAAGATGCATGCACATATCGACTTTTGGGCACCGAAAATATCGATTTTGAGCATGTTTTGGGTCTGTATCTAGAAAACATTCTAACTAGGAGTAGGCATGTACAGATCGCTTCCAGGACCCCAAAATACCGAATTATCGGGTGTTTTAAGCCCGTATTTGAGATATAAACAGGTACAGAAGATGCATGCACATATCGACTTTGGACACTTAAAATATCGATTTTTAGCATGTTTTGAGCCCATATTTTGAAAACATTCTAGCACTGAGTAGGCACGTACAGATCGCTTCTAGAACCAAAAATATTAAATTTTCGGGTGTTTTGGGCCTGAATTTCAGATATCGACTTTGGGCACCTAAAATATCGATTTTTAGCATGTTTTGGACCTATATTTTAAAAATATTCTAGCACTGAGTAGGCATGTACAGATCGCTTCTGGGACCCAAAAATATCAAATTTTCGGGTGTTTTGAGCCTGAATTTGAGATATCAACTTTGGGCACCTGAAATATCGATTTTTAACATGTTTTGGACCTATGTTTTGAAAATATTTTAGCAATGAGTAGGTATGTACAGATCGCTTCTGGGACCCCAAAATATCGAATTTTCGGGTGTTTTGGGCCTTAATTTGAGATATTGACTTTGGGCACCTAAAATATTTTTTTTTAGCATGTTTTGGGCCTGTATTTTTAAAATACTCTAACACGAAGTAGGCATGTACAGATCGCTTCTGGGACCCCAAAATATCGAATTTTCGGGTGTTTTGAGCCTAAATTTTAAATATAAACGGGTACAGAAGATGCATGCACATATTGACTTTGGGCACCTAAAAGATCGATTTTCAGCATGTTTTGGGCCTATATTTTGAAAATACTCTAACACGGAGTAGGCATGTACAAATCGCTTCTGGGACCCCAAAATATCGAATTTTCGGGTGTTTTGAGGTTAAATTTGGGATATAAACAGGTGCAAAAGATGCATACACATTGAGTTTGGGCACCTAAAATATCTATTTTCAGCATGTTTTGGGCCTGTATCTGATTAGGCATGTACAGATCCCTTCTGGGACCCCAAAATATCGAATTTTCGGGTGTTTTGAGCCTGAATTTGAGATATAAACGGGTACAGAAAATGCATGCACGTATTGACTTTGGGCACCTAAAATATCGATTTTCAGCATGTTATGGGCCTGTATTTTGAAAATCCTCTAACACGAAGTAGGCATGTACAGATCGCTTCTGGGACCCCAAAATATCGAATTTTCGGGTGTTTTGAGCCTAAATTTGAGATATAAACGGGTACAGAAGATGCATGCACATATCGACTTTTGGGCACCTAAAAGATCGATTTTCAGTATGTTTTGGGCCTGTATTTTGAAAATACTCTAACACGGAGTGGGCATGTACAGATCGCTTCTGGGACAACAAAATATCGAATTTACGGGTGTTTTGGGCCTGAATTTGAGATATCGACTTTAGGCACTTAAAATATCGATATTTAGCATGTTTTGGACCTATATTTTGAAAATATTCTAGCACTGAGTAGGCATGTACAGATCGCTTCTGGGACCCCAAAATATCAAATTTTCGGGTTTTTTGAGACTGAATTTGAGATATAAACGGGTACAGAAGATGCATGCACATATTGACTTTGGGCACCTAAAATATCGATTTTCAGCATGTTTTGGGCCTGTATTTTGAAAATACTCTAACACGGAGGAGGCATGTACAGATCGCTTCTAGGACCCTAAAATATCGAATTTTCGGGTGTTTTGGGCCTTAATTTGAGGTATCGACTTTGGGCACCTAAAATATTTTTTTTTAGCATGTTTTGGGCTTGTATTTTGAAAATACTCTAACACGAAGTAGGCATGTACAGATTGCTTCTGGGACCCCAAAATATCGAATATTCGGGTGTTTTGAGCCTAAATTTGAGATATAAACGGGTATAGAAGATGCATACACATATCGACTTTTGGGCACTTAAAAGATCGATTTTCAGTAAGTTTTCGGCCTGTATTTTGAAAATACTCTAACACGGAGTAGGCATGTACAGATCGCTTCTGGGACACCAAAATATCGAATTTTCGGGTGTTTTGGGCCTGAATTTGAGATATCGATTTTAGGCACTTAAAATATCGATATTTAGCGTGTTTTGGACCTACATTTTGAAAATATTCTAGCACTGAGTAGGCATGTACAGATCGCTTCTGGTACCCAAAAATATCGAATTTTCGGGTGTTTTGAGCATGAATTTGAGATATAAACGGGTACAGAAGATGCATTCACATATTGACTTTGGGCACCTAAAATATCGATTTTCAGCATGTTTTGGGCCTGTATTTTGAAAATACTCTAACACGGAGTAGGCATGTCCAGATCGCTTCAGAGACCCCACAATATCGAATTTTCGGGTGTTTTGAGCCTGAATTTGAGATATAAACGGGTACTGAAGATGCATGCACATATCGACTATTGGGCACCGAAAATATCGATTTTTAGCATGTTTTGAGCCCATATTTTGAAAACATTCTAGCACTGAGTAGGCTCGTACAGATCGCTTCAAGAACCAAAAATATCGAATTTTCGGGTGTTTTGGGCCTGAATTTGAGATATAAACGGGTACAGAAGATGCATGAACATATTGACTTTGGGCACCTAAAATATCGATTTTTAGCATGTTTTGGGCCTGTATTTTGAAAATACTCTAACACGGAGTAGGCATGAACAGATCGCTTCTAGGACCCCAAAATATCGAATTTTCGGGTGTTTTGGGCCTTAATTTGATATATCGACTTTGGGCACCTAAAATATTTTTTTTTAGCATGTTTTGGGCTTGTATTTTGAAAATGCTCTAACACGAGGTAGGCATGTACAGATCGCTTCTGGGACCCCAAAATATCGAATATTCGGGTGTTTTGAGCCTAAATTTGAGATATAAACGGGTATAGAAGATGCATACACATATCGACTTTTGGGCACTTAAAAGATCGATTTTCAGTAAGTTTTCGGCCTGTATTTTGAAAATACTCTAACACGGAGTAAGCATGTACAGATCGCTTCTGGGACACCAAAATATCGAATTTTCGGGTGTTTTGGGCCTGAATTTGAGATATCGATTTTAGGCACTTAAAATATCGATATTTAGCGTGTTTTGGACCTATATTTTGAAAATATTCTAGCACTGAGTAGGCATGTACAGATCGCTTCTGGTACCCAAAAATATCGAATTTTCGGGTGTTTTGAGCCTGAATTTGAGATATAAACGGGTACAGAAGATGCATGCACATATTGACTTTGGGCACCTAAAATATCGATTTTCAGCATGTTTTGGGCCTGTATTTTGAAAATACTCTAACACGGAGTAGGCATGTCCAGATCGCTTCAGGGACCCCAAAATATCGAATTTTCGGGTGTTTTGAGCCTGAATTTGAGATATAAACGGGTACTGAAGATGCATGCACATATCGACTTTTGGGCACCGAAAATATCGATTTTGAGCATATTTTGGGTCTGTATCTAGAAAACATTCTTACTAGGAGTAGGCATGTACAGATCGCTTCCAGGACCCAAAAATACCGAGTTTTCGGGTGTTTTCAGCCTGAATTTGAGATATAAACAGGTACAGAAGATGCATGCACATATCGACTTTGGACACTTAAAATATCGATTTTTAGCATGTTTTGAGCCCATATTTTGAAAACATTCTAGCACTGAGTAGGCTCGTACAGATCGCTTCTAGAACCAAAAATATCGGATTTTCGGGTGTTTTGGGCCTGAATTTGAGATATCGACTTTGGGCACCTAAAATATCGATTTTAGCATGTTTTGGACCTATATTTTGAAAATATTCTAGCACTGAGTAGGCATGTACAGATCGATTCTGGGACCTAAAAATATCGAATTTTCGGGTGTTTTGAGCCTGAATTTGAGATATCAACTTTGGGCACCTGAAATATCGATTTTTAACGTGTTTTGGACCTATGTTTTGAAAATATTTTAGCAATGAGTAGGTATGTACAGATCGCTTCTGGGACCCCAAAATATCGAATTTTCGGGTCTTTTGGCCCTTAATTTGAGATATCGACTTCGGGCACCTAAAATATCAATTTTTAGCACGTTTTGGGCTCGTATTTTGAAAATACTCTAACACGAAGTAGGCATGTACAGATCGCTTCTGGGACCCCAAAATATCGAATTTTCTGGTGTTTTGAGCCTGAATTTGAGATATCGACTTAGGGCACCTAAAATATCAATATTTAGCACGTTTTGGGCCTATATTTTGAAAATATTCTAGCACTGAGTAGGCATGTACAGATCGCTTCTGGGACCCCAAAATATCGAATTTTCGGGTGTTTTGAGCCTAAATTTTAAATAAAAACGGGTACAGAAGATGCATGCACATATTGACTTTGGGCATCTAAAATATCGATTTTCAGCATGTTTTGGGCCTTTATATTGAAAATACTCTAACACGGAGTAGGCATGTACAGATCCCTTCTGGGACCCCAAAATATCGAATTTTCGGGTGTTTTGAGCCTAAATTTGAGATATAAACGGGTACACAAGATGCATGTACATATTGAGCTTGGGCACCTAAAATATCGATTTTCAGCATGTTATGGGCCTGTATTTTGAAAATCCTCTAACACGAAGTAGGCATGTACAGATCGCTTCTGGGACCCCAAAATATCGAATTTTCGGGTGTTTTGAGCCTAAATTTGAGATATAAACGGGTACAGAAGATGCATGCACTTATCGACTTTTGGGCACCTAAAAGATCGATTTTCAGTATATTTGGGCCTGTATTTTGAAAATACTCTAACACGGAGTGGGTATGTACAGATCGCTTCTGGGACCCCAAAATATCGAATTTTCCGGTGTTTTGGGCCTGAATTTGAGATATCGTCTTTAGGCACCTAAAATATCGATATTTAGCATGTTTTGGACCTATATTTTGAAAATATTCTAGCACTGAGTAGGCATGTACAGATCGCTTCTGGGACCCAAAAATATCAAATTTTCGGGTGTTTTGAGACTGAATTTGAGATATATACGGGTACAGAAGATGCATGCACATATTGACTTTGGGCACCTAAAATATCGATTTTCAGCATGTTTTGGGCCTGTATTTTGAAAATACTCTAACACGGAGTAGACATGTACAGATCGCTTCTAGGACCCCAAAATATCGAATTTTCGGGTGTTTTGGGCCTTCATCATATCTTTTCATGCCACCACTGGCACCACTGTGAGGCTGATTGGTTTGCATCCAGAAGATCTTGGTCGGTGCAATGTGGACCCAGTGTGCATTCTCGGAGGATGTGGTCCATTGTTTGGATGGGTTCTCCACAGGGACAGGTTGGTTGGGGAACAAGCCCCCATTTGTGGAGATTGTCTTGTGTGCGGCCAACTTTTGCCCTGGCTCTGTTCAGGGCCACCCATTCATTCCTTTTAAAGGACGTTCCATTTGGGAGTGATTCGGATGGTGGTGGTACCGTAGGATGGAAGGTAGACCTGTCCCATATCTCCCATTGCTCCAGCCGATGTTGTGCTGGGTTGCTCCCATCTAGACCATTAGTTGTTGCAAAACTCTTGCGAGATTTAAGTCTCTG
This sequence comes from Petrolisthes cinctipes, assembly GCA_033782935.1. NCBI lineage: Eukaryota > Metazoa > Arthropoda > Malacostraca > Decapoda > Porcellanidae > Petrolisthes > Petrolisthes cinctipes. The sequence goes on from JAWQEG010000167.1 coordinate 2,019,959, forward strand.
TGGGGGTTGTTGGTGGCCATATAATGGGTGTCTACTGCCACTTAGCTGTTTGTCGCGCTCTTGTCTTGTAAGAGTATCACGTCTGATGGCTGGTGGTGCGATACTGGCCATGCGGTACACAGCTGGTAGTGGTGTGGGTTTCAGGTTGCCTGTGATGGTGCGACAAGCCTGGTTAAGCTCAGCATCTACTGCTGATGCATGGCAAGACCTAGCCCAGACTGGGGCACAGTACTCAGCTGTGGAGAAACACAGAGCAACTGCTGTAGTTTTGAGGGTGTTCGGATCTGTGCCCCATTTTGAATTTGCAAGTTTCCTGAGGAGGTTGTTACGGCTTGCAACTTTTTCTTTAAGTTTTCTCATATGTTCTTTAAATGAGAGGGTTCTGTCGAGAGTAACCCCAAGGTATACAGGGAATTTGGTATTTTCAAGTTCTTCATTTTCCCATTTGACTCTGAGAATTCGGTTAGCCTGATGGTTGTTGAGGTGGAAGGTGCAGACTTGTGTTTTTCCTGGGTTAGCATTTAAAAACCATTGTTTATAGTAACCTGAAAGTATGGACAGTGCTTCTGTGAGTCTGTTTTCAATTATTTCAAATGTTTTAGATTGTGTGGCAATGCAGAGGTCATCTGCATAGATGAATCTGCGGATATTTCTAAATTGTGGCTGGTCGTTTGTGTATATATTAAAGAGCATTGGGGCAAGAACTGAGCCCTGTGGGAGTCCGTTTTTTTGGAGTCTCCATCGGCTTTTCTTTGAGTTCATCTCAACGAAATACTGCCGGTTGTTAAGCAGAGATTCCAGGACTTTGATTATTGTGGTGTTTTTTATCATTTTAGCTACCTTGAAGAGGAGGGCCTTGTGGTTCACAGTGTCATAGGCCGCTGTGAGGTCCACAAACACAGCTCCTGTTTTAAGTTGGTTTTCGTAGCCATCTTCTATAAATTGTGTTAGGTTTAGAACCTGTCCACAGCAGGAACGGCCAGGTCTAAAACCTGCTTGATCACATGATAGCTGGTCGTCAACTATTGGTGAGATTCGGGTCATGATTAGTCTCTCATATAGTTTGTATAAAACACATAAGAGAGATATAGGTCTATAGCTCTTTGGGGACTTAGGATCTTTCCCTGGTTTCAGGAGAGCTACAACTTTAGTCTTTTTCCAGACTTTGGGGACTTTCTTTGTTATCACACATTTGTTGAACAACCTGGTGATCCATTCTCTGGCTCTTGGGCCGAGGTGGTGTACCATTTCTGGTGTGATTCCATCAATTCCGGCAGCTTTGCCAAGTTTGATGGTTTTTATTCCTGCATCCACCTCCTCGATAGAAAATGGAGGGAATTGTGTGCTGCTCTCATTCATGATTTTGTTAGTGTCCTCTTTTAATTTCTTTTTGTACCCACGTGGTTTGTTATTGGGTTTACCATTAAGCAGGAGTTGGTGAGCGACTTTGTTTGGTGTTGTTTCTGGTATGCTAGTATTGGTGTTTGATTCTGAGTTAAGTTTCTTGATAGTTTTCCAGGCTTTTTTGCTATTATGTGTTAGATCAATACCAGTGATAAGCTCCTGCCAGCGATCTCTCTTTTCACTGCCAATAGAGCTGAGCAGTGATTCGCCAATTTCGATGGTGTCTTCGGCAAAAGGATCATTTTCATAGGCCTGTTTGTATTCAGAATACAGAGTCTTGCTTTGTTCTGTGAGGCAAGGGATGTATTGCTTTCTGCCACTTCTTGGTATACTTGCTGTTGCAGATTTCCATACATGGTTTTTGAAGGTTTCATAGTTGTCAGGGCATGCATTAATGCTGTTGATTGCAGCATCAAGCATTGATGTAAATTTTTCCCAGTTAGCTTTACGAAAGTTGAATCTTTTTATTGGCTTGCCCATGTGTGGTCTTATGATGGGTCTGATGTCTATTGCAAGTGGTCGATGTTGGGATCTAGGGACTGGATCCAGGACTAATTTCTCAAAAGTATTAGAGTGCCTTGATGTAACAAAGGCTAGGTCTGGATTGTACCCTCTCCTCCATCTGGCACTAAGGAAAGATGGTTTTTGTTTGGCATCATGGAGGAGAGTGAGGCCTTGGTTAAGTGCCCAAAGTTCTACTTCCTCACCATCTTTGTTATTATTACTGTAGCCCCATGTGGTGTTATGACTATTAAAATCGCCTATGATCAGATGTGGTTTCATGCCATTTCTGATATTTTGATTACTTGGCCAGGCGAAAGGGGTTGCAGGTGGTTTATAGACTGATGTTACTGTCATTTTTTCTAGTTCAATTTGCAAGATTTCAATCCCATTCTCTGAGAGATCACATGAGTTTGTTATGATGGCTGGATCTCTTATATTGGGCCTTAATTTGAGATATCGACTTTGGGCACCTAAAATATTTTTTTGTAGCATGTTTTGGGCTTGTATTTTGAAAATACCCTAACAATAAGTAGGCATGTACAGATCGCTTCAGGGACCCCAAAATATCGAATTTTCGGGTGTTTTGAGCCTGAATTTGAGATATAAACGGGTACTGAAGATGCATGCACATATCGACTTTTGGGCACCGAAAATATCGATTTTGAGCATGTTTTGGGTCTGTATCTAGAAAACATTCTAACTAGGAGTAGGCATGTACAGATCGCTTCCAGGACCCAAAAATACCGAATTTTCGGGTGTTTTGAGCCCGTATTTGAGATATAAACAGGTACAGAAGATGCATGCACATATCGACTTTGGACACTTAAAATATCGATTTTTAGCATGTTTTGAGCCCATATTTTGAAAACATTCTAGCACTGAGTAGGCACGTACAGATCGCTTCTAGAACCAAAAATATTAAATTTTCGGGTGTTTTGGGCCTGAATTTGAGATATCGACTTTGGGCACCTAAAATATCGATTTTTAGCATGTTTTGGACCTATATTTTAAAAATATTCTAGCACTGAGTAGGCATGTACAGATCGCTTCTGGGACCCAAAAATATCAAATTTTCGGGTGTTTTGAGCCTGAATTTGAGATATCAACTTTGGGCACCTGAAATATCGATTTTTAACATGTTTTGGACCTATGTTTTGAAAATATTTTAGCAATGAGTAGGTATGTACAGATCGCTTCTGGGACCCCAAAATATCGAATTTTCGGGTGTTTTGGGCCTTAATTTGAGATATCGACTTTGAGCACCTAAAATATCGATTTTTAGCATGTTTTGGGCCTGTATTTTGAAAATACTCTAACACGAAGTAGGCATGTACAGATCGCTTCTGGGACCCCAAAATATGGAATTTTCGGGTGTTTTGAGCCTAAATTTGAGATATAAACTGGTACAGAAAATGCATGCACATATCGACTTTTGGGCACCTAAAAGATCGATTTTCAGTATGTTTTGGGCCTGTATTTTGAAAATACTCTAACACGGAGTAGGCATGTACAGATCGCTTCTTGGACCCCAAAAGATCGAATTTTCGGGTGTTTTGGGCCTGAATTTGAGATATCAACTTTAGGCACCTAAAATATCGATATTTAGCATGTTTTGGACCTATAATTTGAAAATATTCTAGCAATGAGTAGGTATGTAGAGATCGCTTGTGGGACCCCAAAATATTGAATGTTCGGGTGTTTTGAGCCTGAATTTGAGATATAAACGGGCACAGAAGATGCATGCACATATTAACTTTGGGCACCTAAAATATCGATTTTCAGTATGTTTTGGGCCTGTATTTTGAAAATACTCTAACACGGAGTAGGCATGTACAGATCGCTTCTGGGACCCCAAAATATCGAATTTTCGGGTGTTTTGATGCTTAATTTGAGATATCGACTTTGGGCACCTAAAATATTTTTTCTTAGCATGTTTTGGGCCTGTATTTTGAAAATACTCTAACACGAAGTAAGCATGTACAGATTGCTTCAGGGACCCCAAAATATCGAATTTTTGGGTGTTTTGAGCCTAAATTTGAGATATAAACGGGTACAGAAGATGCATACACATATCGACTTTTGGGCAACTAAAAGATCGATTTTCAGTATGTTTTCGGCCTGTATTTTCAAAATACTCTAACACGGAGTAGGCATGTACAGATCGCTTCTGGGACCCCAAAATATCGAATTTTCGGGTGTTTTGGGCCTTTATTTGAGTTAACGAATTTGGGCACCAAAAATATTTTTTTTTAGCATGTTTTGGGCCTGTATTTTGATAATACTCTAACACGAAGTAGGCATGTACAGATCGCTTCTAGGACCAAAAAATACCGTATTTTCGGGTGTTTTGACGTTAAATTTGAGATATAAACGGGTACAGATGATGCATGCACATATCGACTTTGGACACTTAAAATATCGATTTTTAGCATGTTTAAATCGGCCAGTATTTTGAAAATACTCTAACACGGAGTAGGCATGTACAGATCGCTTCTGGGACCCCAAAATATAGAATTTTCGGGTGTTTTGAGCCTAAATTTGAGATATAAACGGGTATAGAAGATGCATACACATATCGACTTTTGGGCACTTAAAAGATCGATTTTCAGTATGTTTTCGGCCAGTATTTTGAAAATACTCTAACACGGAGTAGGCATGTACAGATCGCTTCTGGGACACCAAAATATCGAATTTTCGAGTGTTTTGGGCCTTAATTTGAGATATCGACTTTGAGCACCTAAAATATCGATTTTTAGCATGTTTTGGGCCTGTATTTTGAAAATACTCTAACACGAAGTAGGCATGTAAAGATCGCTTCTGGGACCCCAAAATATGGAATTTTCGGGTGTTTTGAGCCTAAATTTGAGATATAAACTGGTACAGAAAATGCATGCACATATCGACTTTTGTGCACCTAAAAGATCGATTTTCAGTATGTTTTGGGCCTGTATTTTGAAAATACTCTAACACGGAGTAGGCATGTACAGATTGCTTCTAGGACCCCAAAAGATCGAATTTTCGGGTGTTTTGGGCCTGAATTTGAGATATCAACTTTAGGCACCTAAAATATCGATATTTAGCATGTTTTGGACCTATAATTTGAAAATATTCTAGCAATGAGTAGGTATGTAGAGATCGCTTGTGGGACCCCAAAATATTGAATGTTCGGGTGTTTTGAGCCTGAATTTGAGATATAAACGGGCACAGAAGATGCATGCACATATTAACTTTGGGCACCTAAAATATCGATTTTCAGTATGTTTTGGGCCTGTATTTTGAAAATACTCTAACACGGAGTAGGCATGTACAGATCGCTTCTGGGACCCCAAAATATCGAATTTTCGGGTGTTTTGATGCTTAATTTGAGATATCGACTTTGGGCACCTAAAATATTTTTTCTTAGCATGTTTTGGGCCTGTATTTTGAAAATACTCTAACACGAAGTAAGCATGTACAGATTGCTTCAGGGACCCCAAAATATCGAATTTTTGGGTGTTTTGAGCCTAAATTTGAGATATAAACGGGTACAGAAGATGCATACACATATCGACTTTTGGGCAACTAAAAGATCGATTTTCAGTATGTTTTCGGCCTGTATTTTCAAAATACTCTAACACGGAGTAGGCATGTACAGATCGCTTCTGGGACCCCAAAATATCGAATTTTCGGGTGTTTTGGGCCTTTATTTGAGTTAACGACTTTGGGCACCAAAAATATTTTTTTTTAGCATGTTTTGGGCCTGTATTTTGATAATACTCTAACACGAAGTAGGCATGTACAGATCGCTTCTAGGACCAAAAAATACCGTATTTTCGGGTGTTTTGACGTTAAATTTGAGATATAAACGGGTACAGATGATGCATGCACATATCGACTTTGGACACTTAAAATATCGATTTTTAGCATGTTTAAATCGGCCAGTATTTTGAAAATACTCTAACACGGAGTAGGCATGTACAGATCGCTTCTGGGACACCAAAATATCGAATTTTCGGGTGTTTTGGGCCTGAATTCGAGATATCGATTTTAGGCACTTAAAATATCGATATTTAGCATGTTTTGGACCTATATTTTGAAAATATTCTAGCACTGACTAGGCATGTACAGATCGCTTCTGGGACCCAAAAATATCAAATTTTCGGGTGTTTTGAGCCTGAATTTGAGATATCAACTTTGGGCACCTGAAATATCGATTTTTAACATGTTTTGGGCCTATGTTTTGAAAATATTTTAGCAATGAGTAGGTATGTACAGATCGCTTCTGGGACCCCAAAATATCGAATTTTCCGGTGTTTTGGGCCTTAATTTGAGATATCGACTTTGAGCACCTAAAATATCGATTTTTAGCATGTTTTGGGCCTGTATTTTGAAAATACTCTAACACGAAGTAGGCATGTACAGATCGCTTCTGGGACCCCAAAATATCAAATTTTCGGGTGTTTTGAGCCTGAATTTGAGATATCAACTTTGGGCACCTGAAATATCGATTTTTAACATGTTTTGGGCCTATGTTTTGAAAATATTTTAGCAATGAGTAGGTATGTACAGATCGCTTCTGGGACCCCAAAATATCGAATTTTCGGGTGTTTTGGGCCTTAATTTGAGATATCGACTTTGAGCACCTAAAAATCGATTTTTAGCATGTTTTGGGCCTGTATTTTGAAAATACTCTAACACGAAGTAGGCATGTACAGATCGCTTCTGGGACCCCAAAATATGGAATTTTCGGGTGTTTTGAGCCTAAATTTGAGATATAAACTGGTACAGAAAATGCATGCACATATCGACTTTTGGGCACCTAAAAGATCGATTTTCAGTATGTTTTGAGCCTGTATTTTGAAAATACTCTAACACGGAGTAGGCATGTACAGATCGCTTCTTGGACCCCAAAAGATCGAATTTTCGGGTGTTTTGGGCCTGAATTTGAGATATCAACTTTAGGCACCTAAAATATCGATATTTAGCATGTTTTGGACCTATAATTTGAAAATATTCTAGCAATGAGTAGGTATGTAGAGATCGCTTATAGGACCCCAAAATATCGAATTTTCGGGTGTTTTGAGCCTTTATTTGAGATATAAACGGGTACAGAAGATGCATGCACATATTGACTTTGGACACTTAAAATATCGATTTTTAGCATGTTTTGGGCCTATATTTTAAAAATATTCTAGCACTGAGTAGGCATGTACAGTTTGCTTCTGGGACCCCAAAATATCGAATTGTCGGGTGTTTTGAGCCTGAATTTGAGATATAAACGGGTACAGAAGATGCATGCACATATCGACTTTTGGGCACCTAAAATATCGATTTTGAGCATGTTTTGGGTCTGAATCTCGAAAACATTCTATCTAGGAGTAGGCATGTACAGATTGCTTCTAGGGCCCAAAAATACCGAATTTTCGGGTGTTTTGAGCCTGAATTTGAGATATAAACAGGTAAAGAAGATGCATTCACATATCGACTTTGGACACTTAAAATATCGATTTTTAGCATATTTTGAGCCTATATTTTGAAAACATTCTAGCACTGAGTAGGCATGTACAAATCGCTTCTGTGACCCTAAAATATCGAATTTTCGGATGTTTTGACGTTGAATTTGAGATATAAACTAGTGCAGAAGATGCATACACATATTGACTTTCGTAACCTAAAATATCGATTTACAGCATGTTTTGGGCTTTTATCTGAGTAGGCATGTACAGATCGCTTCTGGGACCCCAAAATATCGATTTTCGGATGTTTTAGGCCTGAATTTGAGATATCGACTTTGGGCACCTAAAATATCGATTTTTAGCATGTTTTGGGCCTATATTTTGAAAATATTCTAGCACGGAGTAGGCATGTACAGATCACTTCTGTGACCCCAAATAATCGAATTTACAGGTGTTTTGAGCCTGAATTTGAGATATAAACGGATACAGAAAATGCATGCACATATTGACTTTGGGCACCTAAAATATCGATATTAAACATGTTTTGGGCCTGTAGTTTGAAAATACTCTAACACGGAGTAGGCATGTACAGATCGCTTCTTGGGCCCAAAAATATCGAATTTTCGGTTGTTTTGAGCCTGAATTTGAAATATAAACAGGTACTGAAGACTTTTGGGCACCTAAAATATCGATTTTGAGCATGTTTTGGGTCTGTATCTTGAAAACATTCTAACTAGGAGTAAGCATGTACAGATTGCTTCTATTACCCAAAAATATCGAATTTTCGGATGTTGTGAGCCTGAATTTGAGATATAAACAGGTACTGAAGTTGCATGCACATATCGACTTTTAGGCACCTAAAATATCGATTTTGAGCATGTTTTAGGTCTGTATCTTGAAAACATTCTAACTAGGAGTAGGCATGTACATATCGCTTCTATTACCCAAAAATACCGAATTTTCGGGTGTTTTGAGCCTGAATTTGAGATATAAACGGGTACAGAAGATGCATGCACATATGGACTTTTGACACTTAAAATATCGATTTTTAGCTTGTTTTGAGCCTTTATTTTAAAAACATTCTAGCACTGAGTAGGCATGTACAGATCGCTTCTTGGGCACAAAAATATCGAATTTTCGGATGTTTTTTAGCCTGAATTTGAGATATAAACAGGTACTGAAGATGCATGCACATATCGACTTATGTGCTCCTAAAATATCGATTTTGAGCATGTTTTTGGTCTGTATCTTGAAAACATTCTAATTAGGTGTAAGCATGTACAGATCGCTTCTGGGACCCAAAAATATCGAATTTTCGGATGTTTTGACGTTGAATTTGAGATATAAACGAGTGCAGAAGATGCATACACATATTGACTTTCGAAACCTAAAATATCGATTTACAGCATGTTTTGGGCTTTTATCTGAGTAGGCATGTACAGATCGCTTCTGGGACCCCAAAATATCGATTTTCGGATGTTTTAGGCCTGAATTTGAGATATCGACTTTGGGCACCTAAAATATCGATTTTTAGCATGTTTTGGGCCTATATTTTGAAAATATTCTAGCACTAAGTATGCATGTACAGATCTCTTATGGGACCCCAAAATATCGAATTTTCGGGAGTTTTGAGCCTGAATTTGAGATATAAACGGGTACAGAAGATGCATGCACATATAGACTTTGGACACTTAAAATATCGATTTTTAGCATGTTTTGGGCCTATATTTTAAAAATATTCGAGCACTGAGTAGGCATGTACAGATCGCTTCTGGGACCCCAAAATATCGAATTGTCGGGTGTTTTGAGCCTGAATTTGAGATATAAACGGGTACAGAAGATGCATGCACATATCGACTTTTTGGCACCTAAAATATCGATTTTGAGCATGTTTTGGGTCTGAATCTCGAAAACATTCTATCTAGGAGTAGGCATGTACAGATTGCTTCTAGGACCCAAAAATACCGAATTTTCGGGTGTTTTGAGCCTGAATTTGAGATATAAACAGGTAAAGAAGATGCATTCACATATCGACTTTGGAAACTTAAAATATCGGTTTTTAGCATATTTTGAGCCTATATTTGGAGAACATTCTAGCACTGAGTAGGCATGTACAGATCGCTTCTGGGACCCAAAAATATCGAATTTTCGGATGTTTTGACGTTGAATTTGAGATATAAACGAGTGCAGAAGATGCATACACATATTGATTTTCGGAACCTAAAATATCGATTTACAGCATGTTTTGGGCTTTTATCTATGTAGGCATGTACAGATCGCTTCTGGGACCCCAAAATATCGATTTTCGGATGTTTTAGGCCTGAATTTGAGATATAAACGGGTACAGAAGATGCATGCACATATTGACTTTGGACACTTAAAATATCGATTTTTAGCTTGTTTTGGGCCTATATTTTGAAAACATTCTAGCACTGAGTAGGCATGTACAGATCGCTTCTTGGGCACAAAAATATCGAATTTTCGGATGTTTTGAGCCTGAATTTGAGATATAAACAGGTACTGAAGATGCATGCACATATCGACTTTTGTGCACCTAAAATATCGATTTTGAGCATGTTTTTGGTCTGTATCTTGAAAACATTCTAATTAGGAGTAAGCATGTACAGATCGCTTCTATTACCCAAAAATACCGAATTTTCGGGTGTTTTGAGCCTGAATTTGAGATATAAACGGGTATAGAAGATGCATGCACATATCGACTTTGGACACTTAAAATAACGATTTTTAGCTTGTTTTCCGCCTATATTTTGAAAACATTCTAGCACTGAGTAGGCATGTCCAGATTGCTTCTGGGACCCCAAAATATCGAATTTTCGGGTGTTTGGAGCCTGAATTTGAGATATAAACGGGTACAGAAGATGCATGCACATATCGACTTTTTGGCACCTAAAAGATCGATTTTCACTATGTTTTGGGCCTGTATTTTGAAAATACTCTAACACGGAGTAGGCATGTACAGTTCGCTTCTGGGACCCCAAAATATCGAATTTTCGGGTGTTTTGGGCCTGAATTTGAAATATCGACTTTGAGCACCTGAAATATCGATTTTTAGCATGTTTTGGGCCTATATTTTGAAAATATTCTAGCACTAAGTAGGCATGTACAGATCTCTTATAGGACCCCAAAATATCGAATTTTCGGGTGTTTTGAGCCTTTATTTGAGATATAAACGGGTACAGAAGATGCATGCACATATTGACTTTGGACACTTAAAATATCGATTTTTAGCATGTTTTGGGCCTATATTTTAAAAATATTCTAGCACTGAGTAGGCATGTACAGTTTGCTTCTGGGACCCCAAAATATCGAATTGTCGGGTGTTTTGAGCCTGAATTTGAGATATAAACGGGTTCAGAAGATGCATGCACATATCGACTTTTAGGCACCTAAAATATCGATTTTGAGCATGTTTTGGGTCTGAATCTCGAAAACATTCTATCTAGGAGTAGGCATGTACAGATTGCTTCTAGGACCCAAAAATACCGAATTTTCGGGTGTTTTGAGCCTGAATTTGAGATATAAACAGGTAAAGAAGATGCATTCACATATCGACTTTGGACACTTAAAATATCGATTTTTAGCATATTTTGAGCCTATATTTTGAAAACATTCTAGCACTGAGTAGGCATGTACAGATCGCTTCTGGGACCCTAAAATATCGAATTTTCGGATGTTTTGACGTTGAATTTGAGATATAAACTAGTGCAGAAGATGCATACACATATTGACTTTCGGAACCTAAAATATCGATTTACAGCATGTTTTGGGCTTTTATCTGAGTAGGCATGTACAGATCGCTTCTGGGACCCCAAAATATCGATTTTCGGATGTTTTAGGCCTGAATTTGAGATATCGACTTTGGGCACCTAAAATATCGATTTTTAGCATGTTTTGGGCCTATATTTTGAAAATATTCTAGCACGGAGTAGGCATGTACAGATTACTTCTGGGACCCCAAATAATCGAATTTACAGGTGTTTTGAGCCTGAATTTGAGATATAAACGGATACAGAAAATGCATGCACATATTGACTTTGGGCACCTAAAATATCGATATTAAACATGTTTTGGGCCTGTAGTTTGAAAATACTCTAACACGGAGTAGGCATGTACAGATCGCTTCTTAGGCCCAAAAATATCGAATTTTCGGTTGTTTTGAGCCTGAATTTGAAATATAAACAGGTACTGAAGACTTTTGGGCACCTAAAATATCGATTTTGAGCATGTTTTGGGTCTCTATCTTGAAAACATTCTAACTAGGAGTAAGCATGTACAGATTGCTTCTATTACCCAAAAATATCGAATTTTCGGATGTAGTGAGCCTGAATTTGAGATATAAACAGGTACTGAAGTTGCATGCACATATCGACTTTTAGGCACCTAAAATATCGATTTTGAGCATGTTTTAGGTCTGTATCTTGAAAACATTCTAACTAGGAGTAGGCATGTACATATCGCTTCTATTACCCAAAAATACCGAATTTTCGGGTGTTTTGAGCCTGAATTTGAGATATAAACGGGTACAGAAGATGCATGCACATATTGACTTTGGACACTTAAAATATCGATTTTTAGCTTGTTTTGAGCCTTTATTTTGAAAACATTCTAGCACTGAGTAGGCATGTACAGATCGCTTCTTGGGCACAAAAATATCGAATTTTCGGATGTTTTTTAGCCTGAATTTGAGATATATACAGGTATCGATTTTGAGCATGTTTTTGGTCTGTATCTTGAAAACATTCTAATTAGGTGTAAGCATGTACAGATCGCTTCTGGGACCCAAAAATATCGAATTTTCGGATGTTTTGACGTTGAATTTGAGATATAAACGAGTGCAGAAGATGCATACACATTTTGACTTTCGAAACCTAAAATATCGATTTACAGCATGTTTTGGGCTTTTATCTGAGTAGGCATGTACAGATCGCTTCTGGGACCCCAAAATATCGATTTTCGTATGTTTTAGGCCTGAATTTGAGATATCGACTTTGGGCACCTAAAATATCGATTTTTAGCATGTTTTGGGCCTATATTTTGAAAATATTCTAGCACTAAGTAGGCATGTACAGATCTCTTATGGGACCCCAAAATATCGAATTTTCGGGTGTTTTGAGCCTGAATTTGAGATATAAACGGGTACAGAAGATGCATGCACATATTGACTTTGGACACTTAAAATATCGATTTTTAGCATGTTTTGGGCCAATATTTTAAAAATATTCTAGCACTGAGTAGGCATGTACAGATCGCTTCTGGGACCCCAAAATATCGAATTGTCGGGTGTTTTGAGCCTGAATTTGAGATATAAACGGGTACAGAAGATGCATGCACATATCGACTTTTTGGCACCTAAAATATCGATTTTGAGCATGTTTTGGGTCTGAATCTCGAAAACATTCTATCTAGGAGTAGGCATGTACAGATTGCTTCTAGGACCCAAAAATACCGAATTTTCGGGTGTTTTGAGCCTGAATTTGACATATAAACAGGTAAAGAAGATGCATTCACATATCGACTTTGGAAACATAAAATATCGATTTTTAGCATATTTTGAGCCTATATTTTGAAAACATTCTAGCACTGAGTAGGCATGTACAGATCGCTTTTGGGACCCAAAAATATCGAATTTTCGGATGTTTTGACGTTGAATTTGAGATATAAACGAGTGCAGAAGATGCATACACATATTGATTTTCGGAACCTAAAATATCGATTTACAGCATGTTTTGGGCTTTTATCTATGTAGGCATGTACAGATAGCTTCTGGGACCCCAAAATATCGATTTTCGGATGTTTTAGGCCTGAATTTGAGATATAAACAGGTACTGAAGATGCATGCACATATCGACTTTTGTGCACCTAAAATATCGATTTTGAGCATGTTTTGGGCCTATATTTTGAAAACATTCTAGCACTGAGTAGGCATGTACAGATCGCTTCTTGGGCACAAAAATATCGAATTTTCGGATGTTTTGAGCCTGAATTTGAGATATAAACAGGTACTGAAGATGCATGCACATATCGACTTTTGTGCACCTAAAATATCGATTTTGAGCATGTTTTTGGTCTGTATCTTGAAAACATTCTAATTAGGAGTAAGCATGTACAGATCGCTTCTATTACCCAAAAATACCGAATTTTCGTGTGTTTTGAGCCTGAATTTGAGATATAAACGGGTATAGAAGATGCATGCACATATCGACTTTGGACACTTAAAATAACGATTTTTAGCTTGTTTTCCGCCTATATTTTGAAAACATTCTAGCACTGAGTAGGCATGTACAGATCGCTTCTGGAACCCTAAAAAATCGAATTTTCGGATGTTTTGAAGTTGAATTTGAGATATAAACGAGTGCAGAAGATGCATACACATATTGACTTTCGGAACCTAAAATATCAATTTACAGCATGTTTTGGGCTTTTATCTGAGTAGGCATGTACAGATCGCTTCTGGGACCCCAAAATATCGATTTTCGGATGTTTTAGGCCTGAATTTGAGATATCGACTTTGGGCACCTAAAATATCGATTTTTAGCATGTTTTGGGCCTATATTTTGAAATTATTCTAGCACGGAGTAGGCATGTACAGATCGCTTCTGGGACCCCAAGTAATCGAATTTACAGGTGTTTTGAGCCTGAATTTGAGATATAAACGGATACAGAAAATGCATGCACATATTGACTTTGGGCACCTAAAATATCGATATTAAACATGTTTTGGGCCTGTAGTTTGAAAATACTCTAACACGGAGAAGGCATGTACAGATCTCTTCTTGGGACCAAAAATATCGAATTTTAGGTTGTTTTGAGCCTGAATTTGAAATATAAACAGGTACTGAAGACTTTTGGGCACCTAAAATATCGATTTTGAGCATGTTTTGGGTCTGTATCTTGAAAACATTCTAACTAGGAGTAAGCATGTACAGATTGCTTCTATTACCCAAAAATATCGAATTTTCGGATGTTGTGAGCCTGAATTTGAGATATAAACAGGTACTGAAGTTGCATGCACATATCGACTTTTAGGCACCTAAAATATCGATTTTGAGCATGTTTTAGGTCTGTATCTTAAAAACATTCTAACTAGGAGTAGACATGTACATATCGCTTCTATTACCCAAAAATACCGAATTTTCGGGTGTTTTGAGCCTGAATTTGAGATATAAACGGGTACAGAAGATGCATGCACATATTGACTTTGGACACTTAAAATATCGATTTTTAGCTTGTTTTGAGCCTTTATTTTGAAAACATTCTAGCACTGAGTAGGTATGTACAGATCGCTTCTTAGTCACAAAAATATCGAATTTTCGGATGTTTTTTCGCCTGAATTTGAGATATAAACAGGTACTGAAGATGCATGCACATATCGACTTATGTGCTCCTAAAATATCGATTTTGAGCATGTTTTTGGTCTGTATCTTGAAAACATTCTAATTAGGAGTAAGATGTACAGATCGCTTCTGGCACCAAAAAATATCGAATTTTCGGATGTTTTGACGTTGAATTTGAGATATAAACGAGTGCAGAAGATGCATACACATATTGACTTTCGGAACCTAAAATATCGATTTACAGTATGTTTTGGGCTTTTATCTGAGTAGGCATGTACAGATCGCTTCTGGGACCCCAAAATATCGATTTTCGGATGTTTTAGGCCTGAATTTGAGATATCGACTTTGGGCACCTAAAATATCGATTTTTAGCATGTTTTGGGCCTATATTTTGAAAATATTCTAGCACGGAGTAGGCATGTACAGATCGCTTCTGGGACCCCAAATAATCGAATTTACAGGTGTTTTGAGCCTGAATTTGAGATATAAACGGTTACAGAAAATGCATGCACATATTGACTTTGGGCACCTAAAATATCGATATTCAACATGTTTTGGGCCTGTAGTTTGAAAATACTCTAACACGGAATAGGCATGTACAGATCGCTTCTTGGGCCCAAAAATATCGAATTTTCGGTTGTTTTGAGCCTGAATTTGAAATATAAACAGGTACTGAAGACTTTTGGGCACCTAAAATATCGATTTTGAGCATGTTTTGGGTCTGTATCTTGAAAACATTCTAACTAGGAGTAAGCATGTACAGATTGCTTCTATTACCCAAAAATATCGAATTTTCGGATGTTGTGAGACTGAATTTGAGATATAAACAGGTACTGAAGATGCATGCACATATCGACTTTTAGGCACCTAAAATATCGATTTTGAGCATGTTTTAGGTCTGTATCTTGAAAACATTCTAACTAGGAGTAGGCATGTACATATCGCTTCTATTACCCAAAAATACCGAATATTCGGGTGTTTTGAGCCTGAATTTTAGATATAAACGGGTACAGAATGTGCATGCACATATTGACTTTGGACACTTAAAATATCGATTTTTAGCTTGTTTTGAGCCTATATTTTGAAAACATTCTAGCACTGAGTAGGCATGTACAGATCGCTTCTTTTGCACAAAAATATCGAATTTTCGGATGTTTTGAGCCTGAATTTGAGATATAAACAGGTACTGTAGATGCATGCACATATCGACTTTTGTGCTCCTAAAATATCGATTTTGAGCATGTTTTTGGTCTGTATCTTGAAAACATTCTAATTAGGACTAAGCATGTACAGATTGCTTCTATTACCCAAAAATACCGAATTTTCGGGTGTTTTGAGCCTGAATTTGAGATATAAACGGGTATAGAAGATGCATGCACATATCGACTTTGGACACTTAAAATATCGATTTTTAGCTTGTTTTCAGCCTATATTTTGAAAACATTCTAGCACTGAGTAGGCATGTACAGATCGCTTCTGGGACCCCAAAATATCGAATTGTCGTTTGTTTTGAGCCTGAATTTGAGATATAAACGGGTACAGAAGATGCATGCACATATCGACTTTTGGGCACCTAAAATATCGATTTTGAGCATGTTTTGGGTCTGAATCTCGAAAATATTCTATCTAGGAGTAGGCATGTACAGATTGCTTCTAGGACCCAAAAATACCGAATTTTCAGGTGTTTTGAGCCTGAATTTGAGATATAAACAGGTAAAGAAGATGCATTCACATATCAACTTTGGACACGTAAAATATCGATTTTTAGCATATTTTGAGCCTATATTTTGAAAACATTCTAGCACTGAGTAGGCATGTACAGATCGCTTCTAGGACGCAAAAATATCGAATTTTCGGATGTTTTGACGTTGAATTTGAGATATAAACGAGTGCAGAACATGCCTACACATATTGACTTTGGGCACCTAAAATATCGATTTTCAGCATGTTTTGGGCCTGTATCTGAGTAGGCATGTACAGATCGCTTCTGGGACCCCAAAATATCGAATTTTCGGGTGTTTGGAGCCTGAATTTGAGATATAAACGGGTACAGAAGATACATGCACATATCGACTTTTGGGATCCTAAGAGATCGATTTTCAGTATGTTTTGGGCCTGTATTTTGAAAATACTCTAACACGTAGTAGGCATGTAAAGTTCGCTTCTGGAACCCCAAAATATAGAATTTTTGGGTGTTTTGGGCCTGAATTTAAGATATCGACTTTGGGCACCTAAAATATCGATTTTTAGCATGTTTTGGGCCTGAATTTTGAAAATATTCTAGCACTGAGTAGGCATGTACAGATCGCTTCTGGGACCCCAAAATATCGAATTTTTGTGTGTTTTGAGCCTGAATTTGTGATACAAACGGGTACAGAAGATGCATGCACATATCGACTTTTGGGCACCTATAATATCGATTTTGAGCATGTTTTGGGTCTGTATCTTGAAAACATTCTAACTAGGAGTAGGCATGTACAGATCACTTCTAGAGCCCAAAAATACCGAATTCTCGGGTGTTTTGAGCCTGAATTTGAGATATAAACGGGTACAGAATATGCATGCACATATCGACTTTGGACACTTAAAATATCGATTTTCTGTATGTTTTGGGACTGTATTTTGAAAATATTCTAACACGGAGTAGGCATGTACAAATCGCTTCTGGGACCCCAAAATATCGAATTTTCGGGTGTTTGGGGGATAAATTTGAGATATCGACTTTGGGCACCTAAAATATCGATTTTTAGCATGTTTTGGGCCTATATTTTGAAAATATTTTAGCACTGAGTAAGCATGTACAGATCGCTTCTGGGACACCAAAATATCGAATTTTCGGGTGTTTTGTGCCTGAATTTGAGATATAAACGGGTACAGAAAATGCATGCACATATTGACTTTGGGCACCTAAAATATCGATTTTCAGCATGTTTTGGGCCTGTATTTTGAAAATATTCTAACACGGAGTAGGCATGTACAGATCGCTTCAGACACCCAAAAATATCGAATTTTCGGGTGTTTTGAGGCTTAATTTGGGATATAAACGGGTGCAGAGGTTGCATGCACATATCGACTTTGGACACTTAAAATATCGATTTTTAGAATGTTTTGAGCCTGTATCTGAGTAGGCATTTACAGATCGCTTCTGGGACCAAAAAATATAGAATTTTCGGGTGTTTTGGGCCTGAATTTGAGATATCGACTTTGGGCACCTAAAATATCGATTTTTAGCATGTTAAGGGGCTATATTTTGAAAATATTCTAGCACTGAGTAGGCATGTACATATCGCTTGTGGAACCCGGAAATGTCGAATTTTCGGTTGTTTTGAGCCTGAATTTGAGATATAAACGGGTACAGAAAATGCGTGCACATATTGACTTTGGGCACCTAAAATGTCGATTATCAGTATGTTTTGGGCCTGTATTTTGAAAATACTCTAAAACGGAGTAGGCAAGTACAGATCGCTTCTGGGACCCCAAAATATGGAATTTTCGGGTGTTTGGAGCCTGAATTTGAGATATAAACGGGTACAGAAGATGCATCCACATATCGACTTTTGGGCACCTAAAAGATCGATTTTCAGTATGTTTTGGGCCTGTATATTGAAAATACTCTAACACGGAGTAAGCATGTACAGATCGCTTCTGGAACCCCAAAATATCGAATTTTCGGGTGTTTTGGGCCTGAATTTGAGATATCGACTTTGGGCACCTAAAATATCGATTTTCAGCATGTTTTGGGCCTGTATTTTGAAAATATTCTAGCACTGCGTAGGCATGTACAGATCGCTTCTGGAACCCCAAAATATCGAATTTTCGGGTGTTTTGAGCCTGAATTTGAGATATAAACGGGTACAGAAGATGCATGCACATATCGACTTTTGGGCACCTAAAATATCGATTTTGAGCATGTTTTGGGCCTGTATTTTGAAAATACTCTAACACGGAGTAGGCATGTACAGATCGCTTCTTGGACCCCAAAATATCGAATTTTCTGGTGTTTTGATCCTGAATTTGAGATATCGACTTTGGGCACCTGAAATATCGATTTTTAGCATGTTTTGGGTTTATATTTTGAAAATATTCTAGCACTGAATAGGCATGTACAGATCGCTTCTGGGACCCCAAATTATCGAATTTTCTGGTGTTTAGAGCCTGAATTTCAGATATAAACGAGTACTGAAGATGCATGCACATATCGACTTTTTGCTTCTAAAATATCGATTTTGAGCATTTTTTGGGTCTGTATCTTGAAAACATTCTAACTAGGACTAGGCATGTACAGATCGCTTCTAGGACCCAAAAATACCGAATTTTCAGGTGTTTTGAACCTGAATTTGATATATAAACGCGTACAGAAGATGCATCCACAAATCGACTTTGGACACTTAAAATATCGATTTTTAGCATGTTTTGATCCTATATTTTGAAAACATTCTAGAACTAAGTAGGCATGTACAGAACGGTTATGGGACCCAAAAAATATCGAATTTTCGGGTTTTTTGAGGTTGAATTTGGGATATAAACGGATGCAGAAGATACATACACATACTGACTTTGGGCACCTAAAATATCGATTTTCAGCATGTTTTGGGCCTGTATCTGAGTAGGCATGTACAGATCGCTTCTGGGACCCCAAAATATCGAATTTTCGGGTGTTTGGAGCTTGAATTTGAACTATAAACGGGTACATAAGATGCATGCACATATTGACTTTGGGCACTTAAAATATCGATTTTCATCGTGTTTTAGGCCTATATTTTGAAAATACTCTAACACGCAGTAGGCATGTACAGATTGCTTCTGGGACCCCAAAATATCGATTTTTTGGGTGTTTTGGGCCTGCATTTGAGATATAAACGGGTAATGAAGATGCATGCACATATCGACTTTAGACACATAAAATATCGATTTTCAGCATGTTTTGGGCCTGTATCTGAGTAGGCATGTATATATCGCTTCTGGGACCCCAAAATATCGAATTTTCGGGTGTTTTGAGCCTGAATTTGAGATATAAACGGGTACAGAAGATGCATGCATATATCGACTTTGGACACTTAAAATATCGATTTTTAGTTTGTTTTGAGCCTATATTTTGAAAAAATTCTAGCACTGAGTAGGCATGTACAGATCGTTTCTGGGACCCAAAAATATCGAATTTTCGTGTGTTTTGAGGTTGAATTTGAGTTATAAACGAGTGCAGAAGATGCATACACATATTGACATTGGGCACCTAAAATATCGATTTTCAACATGTATTGGGCTTGTATCTGAGTAGGCATGTACAGATCGCTTCTGTAACCCCAAAATATCGAATTTTCGGGTGTTTGGAGCCTGAATTTGAGATATAAACGGGTACAGAAGATGCATGCACAAATATCGACTTTTGGGCACCTAAAAGATCGATTTTTAGTTTGTTTTGGGCCTGTATTTTGAAAATTCTCTAACACGGAGTAGGCATGTACAGTTCGCTTCTGGGACCCAAAAATTTCGATTTTTCGGTTGTTTTGGGCCTGAATTTGAGATATCGACTTTGGGCACCTAAAATATCGATTTTTAGCATGATTTGGGCCTATATTTTGAAAATATTCTAGCACCGAGTAGGCATCTACAGATCGCTTCTTGGACCACAAAATATTGAATTTTCGGGTGTTTTGAGCCTGAATTTGAGATATAAACGGGTACAGAAAATGCATGAACATATTGACTTTGGGCACCTAAAATATCGATTTTTAGCATGTTTTGGGCCTGTTATTTGAAAATACTCTAACACGGAGTAGGCATGTACAGATCGATTCTGGGACCCAAAAATATCGAATTTTCGGGTGTTTTGAGCCTGAATTTGAGATATAGACAGGTACTGAAGATGCATACACATATCGACTTTTGGGCACCTAAAATATCGATTTTGAGCATGTTTTGGGTCTGTATCTTGAAAACATTCTAACTAAGAGTAGGCATGTACAGATCGCTTCTAGGACCCAAAAATACTGAATTTTCGGGTGTTTTGAATCTGAATTTGAGATATAAACGGGTAAAGAAGATGCATGCAAATATCTACTTTGGACACTTAAAATATCGATTTTTAGCATGTTTTGAGCCTATATTTTGAAAACATTCTAGCACTGAGTAGGCATGTATAGATCGCTTCTGGGACCCAAGAATATCGTATTTTCGGGTGTTTTGAGGTTGAATTTGATATATAAACGAGTGCAGAAGATGCATACACATATTGACTTTGGAAACCTAAAATATCGAATTTCAGCATGTTTTGGGCCTGTATTTTGAAAATACTCTAACACGGAGTAGGCATGTACAGATCGCTTCTGGGACCCCAAAATATCGAATTTTCGGGTGTTTTGGGCCTGAATTTGAGATATCGACTTTGGGCACCTAAAATATCGATTTTTAGCATGTTTTGGGCCAATATTTTGAAAATATTCTAGCACCGAGTAGGCATGTACAGTTTGCTTCTTGGACCACAAAATATCGAACTTTTGGGTGTTTTGAGCCTGAATTTGAGATATAAACGGGTACAGAAAATGCATGCACATATTGACTTTGGGCACCTAAAGTATCGATTTTGAGCATGTTTTGGGCCTGTAAATTGAAAATACTCTAACACGGAGTAGGCATATACAGATCGGTTCTGGGACCCAAAAATATCGAATTTTCGGGTTTTTTGAGCCTGAATTTGAGATATAAACAGGTACTGAAGATACATACACATATTGACTTTTGGGCACCTAAAATATCGATTTTCAGCATGTTTTGGGCCTGTATCTGAGTAGGCATGTACAGATCGCTTCTGTGACCCCAAAATATCGAATTTTCGGGTGTTTGGAGCCTGAATTTGAGATATAAACAGGTACAGAAGATGCATGCACAAATATCGACTTTTGGGCACCTAAAAGATCGATTTTCAGTATGTTTTGGGCCTGTATTTTGAAAATACTCTAACACGGAGTAGGCATGTACAGTTCGCTTCTGGGACCCCCAAATATCGAATTTTTCGGTTGTTTTGGGCCTGAATTTGAGATATCGACTTTGGGCACCTAAAATATAGATTTTTAGCATGATTTGGGCCTATATTTTGAAAATATTCTAGCACCGAGTAGGCATGTACAGATCGCTTCTGGGACCACAAAATATCGAATTTTCGGGTGTTTTGAGCCTGAATTTGAGATATAAACGGGTAGAGAAAATGCATGCACATATTGACTTTGGGCACCTAAAATATCGATTTTTAGCATGTTTTGGGCCTGTAATTTGAAAATACTCTAACACGGAGTAGGCATGTACAGATCGATTCTGGGACCCAAAAATATCGAATTTTCGGGTGTTTTGAGCCTGAATTTGAGATATAAACAGGTATTGAAGATGCATACACATATCGACTTTTTGGCACCTAAAATATCGATTTTGAGCATGTTTTGGGTCTGAATCTCGAAAACATTCTATCTAGGAGTAGGCATGTACAGATTGCTTCTAGGACCCAAAAATACCGAATTTTCGGGTGTTTTGAGCCTGAATTTGAGATATAAACAGGTAAAGAAGATGCATTCACATATCGACTTTGGAAACTTAAAATATCGGTTTTTAGCATATTTTGAGCCTATATTTGGAGAACATTCTAGCACTGAGTAGGCATGTACAGATCGCTTCTGGGACCCAAAAATATCGAATTTTCGGATGTTTTGACGTTGAATTTGAGATATAAACGAGTGCAGAAGATGCATACACATATTGATTTTCGGAACCTAAAATATCGATTTACAGCATGTTTTGGGCTTTTATCTATGTAGGCATGTACAGATCGCTTCTGGGACCCCAAAATATCGATTTTCGGATGTTTTAGGCCTGAATTTGAGATATCGACTTTGGGCACCTAAAATATCGATTTTTAGCATGTTTTGGGCCTATATTTTGAAAACATTCTAGCACTGAGTAGGCATGTACAGATCGCTTCTTGGGCACAAAAATATCGAATTTTCGGATGTTTTGAGCCTGAATTTGAGATATAAACAGGTACTGAAGATGCATGCACATATCGACTTTTGTGCACCTAAAATATCGATTTTGAGCATGTTTTTGGTCTGTATCATGAAAACATTCTAATTAGGAGTAAGCATGTACAGATCGCTTCTATTACCCAAAAATACCGAATTTTCGTGTGTTTTGAGCCTGAATTTGAGATATAAACGGGTATAGAAGATGCATGCACATATCGACTTTGGACACTTAAAATAACGATTTTTAGCTTGTTTTCCGCCTATATTTTGAAAACATTCTAGCACTGAGTAGGCATGTACAGATCGCTTCTGGAACCCTAAAAAATCGAATTTTCGGATGTTTTGACGTTGAATTTGAGATATAAACGAGTGCAGAAGATGCATACACATATTGACTTTCGGAACCTAAAATATCAATTTACAGCATGTTTTGGGCTTTTATCTGAGTAGGCATGTACAGATCGCTTCTGGGACCCCAAAATATCGATTTTCGGATGTTTTAGGCCTGAATTTGAGATATCGACTTTGGGCACCTAAAATATCGATTTTTAGCATGTTTTGGGCCTATATTTTGAAATTATTCTAGCACGGAGTAGGCATGTACAGATCGCTTCTGGGACCCCAAGTAATCGAATTTACAGGTGTTTTGAGCCTGAATTTGAGATATAAACGGATACAGAAAATGCATGCACATATTGACTTTGGGCACCTAAAATATCGATATTAAACATGTTTTGGGCCTGTAGTTTGAAAATACTCTAACACGGAGAAGGCATGTACAGATCTCTTCTTGGGACCAAAAATATCGAATTTTAGGTTGTTTTGAGCCTGAATTTGAAATATAAACAGGTACTGAAGACTTTTGGGCACCTAAAATATCGATTTTGAGCATGTTTTGGGTCTGTATCTTGAAAACATTCTAACTAGGAGTAAGCATGTACAGATTGCTTCTATTACCCAAAAATATCGAATTTTCGGATGTTGTGAGCCTGAATTTGAGATATAAACAGGTACTGAAGTTGCATGCACATATCGACTTTTAGGCACCTAAAATATCGATTTTGAGCATGTTTTAGGTCTGTATCTTAAAAACATTCTAACTAGGAGTAGACATGTACATATCGCTTCTATTACCCAAAAATACCGAATTTTCGGGTGTTTTGAGCCTGAATTTGAGATATAAACGGGTACAGAAGATGCATGCACATATTGACTTTGGACACTTAAAATATCGATTTTTAGCTTGTTTTGAGCCTTTATTTTGAAAACATTCTAGCACTGAGTAGGTATGTACAGATCGCTTCTTAGGCACAAAAATATCGAATTTTCGGATGTTTTTTCGCCTGAATTTGAGATATAAACAGGTACTGAAGATGCATGCACATATCGACTTATGTGCTCCTAAAATATCGATTTTGAGCATCTTTTTGGTCTGTATCTTGAAAACATTCTAATTAGGAGTAAGATGTACAGATCGCTTCTGGGACCAAAAAATATCGAATTTTCGGATGTTTTGACGTTGAATTTGAGATATAAACGAGTGCAGAAGATGCATACACATATTGACTTTCGGAACCTAAAATATCGATTTACAGTATGTTTTGGGCTTTTATCTGAGTAGGCATGTACAGATCGCTTCTGGGACCCCAAAATATCGATTTTCGGATGTTTTAGGCCTGAATTTGAGATATCGACTTTGGGCACCTAAAATATCGATTTTTAGCATGTTTTGGGCCTATATTTTGAAAATATTCTAGCACTAAGTAGGCATGTACAGATCTCTTATGGGACCCCAAAATATCGTATTTTCGGGTGTTTTGAGCCTGAATTTGAGATATAAACGGGTACAGAAGATGCATGCACATATTGACTTTGGACACTTAAAATATCGATTTTTAGCATGTTTTGGGCCTATATTTTAAAAATATTCTAGCACTGAGTAGGCATGTACAGATCGCTTCTGGGACCCCAAAATATCGAATTTTCGGTTGTTTTAAGCCTGAATTTGATATATAAACGGGTACAAAAGATGCATGCACATATCGACTTTTTGGCACCTAAAATATCGATTTTGAGCATGTTTTGGTTCTGAATCTCGAAAACATTCTATCTATCAGTAGGCATGTACAGATTGCTTCTAGGACCCAAAAATACCGAATTATCGGGTGTTTTGAGCCTGAATTTGAGATATAAACAGGTAAAGAAGATGCATTCACATATCGACTTTGGACACTTAAAATATCGATTTTTAGCATATTTTGAGCCTATATTTTGAAAACATTCTAGCACTGAGTAGGCATGTACAGATCGCTTCGGGGACCCAAAAATATCAAAATTTTCGGATGTTTTGACGTTGAATTTGAGATATAAACGAGTGCAGAAGATGCATACACATATTGATTTTCGGAACCTAAAATATCGATTTACAGCATGTTTTGGGCTTTTATCTATGTAGGCATGTAGAGATCGCTTCTGGGACCCCAAAATATCGATTTTCGGATGTTTTAGGCCTGAATTTGAGATATCGACTTTGGGCACCTAAAATATCGATTTTTAGAATGTTTTGGGCCTTTATTTTGAAAATATTCTAGCACTAAGTAGGCATGTACAGATCTCTTATGGGACCCCAAAATATCGAATTTTCGGGGGTTTTGAACCTGAATTTGAGATATAAACGGGTACAAAAGATGCATGCACATATTGACTTTGGACACTTAAAATATCGATTTTTAGCTTGTTTTGGGCCTTTATTTTGAAAACATTCTAGCACTGAGTAGGCATGTACAGATCGCTTCTTGGGCACAAAAATATCGAATTTTCGGATGTTTTGAGCCTGAATTTGAGATATAAACAGGTACTGAAGATGCATGCACATATCGACTTTTGTGCACCTAAAATATCGATTTTGAGCATGTTTTTGGTCTGTATCTTGAAAACATTCTAATTAGGAGTAAGCATGTACAGATCGCTTCTATTACCCAAAAATACCGAATTTTCGGGTGTTTTGAGCCTGAATTTGAGATATAAACGGGTATAGAAGATGCATGCACATATCGACTTTGGACACTTAAAATAACGATTTTTAGCTTGTTTTCAGCCTATATTTTGAAAACATTCTAGCACTGAGTAGGCATGTACAGATTGCTTCCGGGACCCCAAAATATCGAATTTTCGGGTGTTTGGAGCCTGAATTTGAGATATAAACGGGTACAGAAGATGCATGCACATATCGACTTTTTGGCACCAAAAATATCGATTTTCACTATGTTTTGGGCCTGTATTTTGAAAATACTCTAACACGGAGTAGGCATGTACAGTTCGCTTCTGGGACCCCAAAATATCGAATTTTCGGGTGTTTTGGGCCTGAATTTGAAATATCGACTTTGGGCACCTAAAATATCGATTTTTAGCATGTATTGGGCCTATATTTTGAAAATATTCTAGCACTAAGTAGGCATGTACAGATCTCTTATAGGACCCCAAAATATCGAATTTTCGGGTGTTTTGAGCCTTAATTTGAGATATAAACGGGTACAGAATATGCATGCACATATTGACTTTGGACACTTAAAATATCGATTTTTAGCATGTTTTGGGCCTATATTTTAAAAATATTCTAGCACTGAGTAGGCATGTACAGTTTGCTTCTGGGACCCCAAAATATCGAATTGTCGGGTGTTTTGAGCCTGAATTTGAGATATAAACGGGTACAGAAGATGCATGCACATATCGACTTTTGGGCACCTAAAATATCGATTTTGAGCATGTTTTGGGTCTGAATCTCGAAAACATTCTATCTAGGAGTAGGCATGTACAGATTGCTTCTAGGACCCAAAAATACCGAATTTTCGGGTATTTTGAGCCTGAATTTGAGATATAAACGGGTACAGAAGATGCATGCACATATTGACTTTGGACACTTAAAATATCGATTTTTAGCATATTTTGAGCCTATATTTTGAAAACATTCTAGCACTGAGTAGGCATGTACAGATCGCTTTTGGGACCCTAAAATATCGAATTTTCGGATGTTTTGACGTTGAATTTGAGATATAAACGAGTGCAGAAGATGCATACACATATTGACTTTCGGAACCTAAAATATCGATTTACAGCATGTTTTGGGCTTTTATCTGAGTAGGCATGTACAGATCGCTTCTGGGACCCCAAAATATCGATTTTCGGATGTTTTAGGCCTGAATTTGAGATATCGACTTTGGGCACCTAAAATATCGATTTTTAGCATGTTTTGGGCCTATATTTTGAAAATATTCTAGCACGGAGTAGGCATGTACAGATCGCTTCTGGGACCCCAAATAATCGAATTTACAGGTGTTTTGAGCCTGAATTTGAGATATAAACGGTTACAGAAAATGCATGCACATATTGACTTTGGGCACCTAAAATATCGATATTCAACATGTTTTGGGCCTGTAGTTTGAAAATACTCTAACACGGAATAGGCATGTACAGATCGCTTCTTGGGCCCAAAAATATCGAATTTTCGGTTGTTTTGAGCCTGAATTTGAAATATAAACAGGTACTGAAGACTTTTGGGCACCTAAAATATCGATTTTGAGCATGTTTTGGGTCTGTATCTTGAAAACATTCTAACTAGGAGTAAGCATGTACAGATTGCTTCTATTACCCAAAAATATCGAATTTTCGGATGCTGTGAGACTGAATTTGAGATATAAACAGGTACTGAAGATGCATGCACATATCGACTTTTAGGCACCTAAAATATCGATTTTGAGCATGTTTTAGGTCTGTATCTTGAAAACATTCTAACTAGGAGTAGGCATGTACATATCGCTTCTATTACCCAAAAATACCGAATATTCGGGTGTTTTGAGCCTGAATTTTAGATATAAACGGGTACAGAATGTGCATGCACATATTGACTTTGGACACTTAAAATATCGATTTTTAGCTTGTTTTGAGCCTATATTTTGAAAACATTCTAGCACTGAGTAGGCATGTACAGATCGCTTCTTGGGCACAAAAATATCGAATTTTCGGATGTTTTGAGCCTGAATTTGAGATATAAACAGGTACTGTAGATGCATGCACATATCGACTTTTGTGCTCCTAAAATATCGATTTTGAGCATGTTTTTGGTCTGTATCTTGAAAACATTCTAATTAGGACTAAGCATGTACAGATTGCTTCTATTACCCAAAAATACCGAATTTTCGGGTGTTTTGAGCCTGAATTTGAGATATAAACGGGTATAGAAGATGCATGCACATATCGACTTTGGACACTTAAAATATCGATTTTTAGCTTGTTTTCAGCCTATATTTTGAAAACATTCTAGCACTGAGTAGGCATGTACAGATCGCTTCTGGGACCCCAAAATATCGAATTGTCGTTTGTTTTGAGCCTGAATTTGAGATATAAACGGGTACAGAAGATGCATGCACATATCGACTTTTGGGCACCTAAAATATCGATTTTGAGCATGTTTTGGGTCTGAATCTCGAAAATATTCTATCTAGGAGTAGGCATGTACAGATTGCTTCTAGGACCCAAAAATACCGAATTTTCAGGTGTTTTGAGCCTGAATTTGAGATATAAACAGGTAAAGAAGATGCATTCACATATCGACTTTGGACACGTAAAATATCGATTTTTAGCATATTTTGAGCCTATATTTTGAAAACATTCTAGCACTGAGTAGGCATGTACAGATCGCTTCTAGGACCCAAAAATATCGAATTTTCGGATGTTTTGACGTTGAATTTGAGATATAAACGAGTGCAGAACATGCCTACACATATTGACTTTGGGCACCTAAAATATCGATTTTCAGCATGTTTTGGGCCTGTATCTGAGTAGGCATGTACAGATCGCTTCTGGGACCCCAAAATATCGAATTTTCGGGTGTTTGGAGCCTGAATTTGAGATATAAACGGGTACAGAAGATACATGCACATATCGACTTTTGGGATCCTAAGAGATCGATTTTCAGTATGTTTTGGGCCTGTATTTTGAAAATACTCTAACACGTAGTAGGCATGTAAAGTTCGCTTCTGGAACCCCAAAATATAGAATTTTTGGGTGTTTTGGGCCTGAATTTAAGATATCGACTTTGGGCACCTAAAATATCGATTTTTAGCATGTTTTGGGCCTGAATTTTGAAAATATTCTAGCACTGAGTAGGCATGTACAGATCGCTTCTGGGACCCCAAAATATCGAATTTTTGTGTGTTTTGAGCCTGAATTTGTGATACAAACGGGTACAGAAGATGCATGCACATATCGACTTTTGGGCACCTATAATATCGATTTTGAGCATGTTTTGGGTCTGTATCTTGAAAACATTCTAACTAGGAGTAGGCATGTACAGATCACTTCTAGAGCCCAAAAATACCGAATTCTCGGGTGTTTTGAGCCTGAATTTGAGATATAAACGGGTACAGAATATGCATGCACATATCGACTTTGGACACTTAAAATATCGATTTTCTGTATGTTTTGGGACTGTATTTTGAAAATATTCTAACACGGAGTAGGCATGTACAAATCGCTTCTGGGACCCCAAAATATCGAATTTTCGGGTGTTTGGGGGATAAATTTGAGATATCGACTTTGGGCACCTAAAATATCGATTTTTAGCATGTTTTGGGCCTATATTTTGAAAATATTTTAGCACTGAGTAAGCATGTACAGATCGCTTCTGGGACACCAAAATATCGAATTTTCGGGTGTTTTGTGCCTGAATTTGAGATATAAACGGGTACAGAAAATGCATGCACATATTGACTTTGGGCACCTAAAATATCGATTTTCAGCATGTTTTGGGCCTGTATTTTGAAAATATTCTAACACGGAGTAGGCATGTACAGATCGCTTCTGGAACCCCAAAATATCGAATTTTCGGGTGTTTTGAGCCTGAATTTGAGATATAAACGGGTACAGAAGATGCATGCACATATCGACTTTTGGGCACCTAAAATATCGATTTTGAGCATGTTTTGGGCCTGTAATTTGAAAATACTCTAACACGGAGTAGGCATGTACAGATCGCTTCTTGGACCCCAAAATATCGAATTTTCTGGTGTTTTGATCCTGAATTTGAGATATCGACTTTGGGCACCTGAAATATCGATTTTTAGCATGTTTTGGGTTTATATTTTGAAAATATTCTAGCACTGAATAGGCATGTACAGATCGCTTCTGGGACCCCAAATTATCGAATTTTCTGGTGTTTAGAGCCTGAATTTCAGATATAAACGAGTACTGAAGATGCATGCACATATCGACTTTTTGCTTCTAAAATATCGATTTTGAGCATTTTTTGGGTCTGTATCTTGAAAACATTCTAACTAGGACTAGGCATGTACAGATCGCTTCTAGGACCCAAAAATACCGAATTTTCAGGTGTTTTGAACCTGAATTTGATATATAAACGCGTACAGAAGATGCATCCACAAATCGACTTTGGACACTTAAAATATCGATTTTTAGCATGTTTTGATCCTATATTTTGAAAACATTCTAGAACTAAGTAGGCATGTACAGAACGGTTATGGGACCCAAAAAATATCGAATTTTCGGGTTTTTTGAGGTTGAATTTGGGATATAAACGGATGCAGAAGATACATACACATACTGACTTTGGGCACCTAAAATATCGATTTTCAGCATGTTTTGGGCCTGTATCTGAGTAGGCATGTACAGATCGCTTCTGGGACCCCAAAATATCGAATTTTCGGGTGTTTGGAGCTTGAATTTGAACTATAAACGGGTACATAAGATGCATGCACATATTGACTTTGGGCACCTAAAATATCGATTTTCATCGTGTTTTAGGCCTATATTTTGAAAATACTCTAACACGCAGTAGGCATGTACAGATTGCTTCTGGGACCCCAAAATATCGATTTTTTGGGTGTTTTGGGCCTGCATTTGAGATATAAACGGGTAATGAAGATGCATGCACATATCGACTTTAGACACATAAAATATCGATTTTCAGCATGTTTTGGGCCTGTATCTGAGTAGGCATGTATATATCGCTTCTGGGACCCCAAAATATCGAATTTTCGGGTGTTTTGAGCCTGAATTTGAGATATAAACAGGTACAGAAGATGCATGCATATATCGACTTTGGACACTTAAAATATCGATTTTTAGTTTGTTTTGAGCCTATATTTTGAAAAAATTCTAGCACTGAGTAGGCATGTACAGATCGTTTCTGGGACCCAAAAATATCGAATTTTCGTGTGTTTTGAGGTTGAATTTGAGTTATAAACGAGTGCAGAAGATGCATACACATATTGACATTGGGCACCTAAAATATCGATTTTCAACATGTATTGGGCTTGTATCTGAGTAGGCATGTACAGATCGCTTCTGTAACCCCAAAATATCGAATTTTCGGGTGTTTGGAGCCTGAATTTGAGATATAAACGGGTACAGAAGATGCATGCACAAATATCGACTTTTGGGCACCTAAAAGATCGATTTTTAGTTTGTTTTGGGCCTGTATTTTGAAAATTCTCTAACACGGAGTAGGCATGTACAGTTCGCTTCTGGGACCCAAAAATTTCGATTTTTCGGTTGTTTTGGGCCTGAATTTGAGATATCGACTTTGGGCACCTAAAATATCGATTTTTAGCATGATTTGGGCCTATATTTTGAAAATATTCTAGCACCGAGTAGGCATCTACAGATCGCTTCTTGGACCACAAAATATTGAATTTTCGGGTGTTTTGAGCCTGAATTTGAGATATAAACGGGTACAGAAAATGCATGAACATATTGACTTTGGGCACCTAAAATATCGATTTTTAGCATGTTTTGGGCCTGTTATTTGAAAATACTCTAACACGGAGTAGGCATGTACAGATCGATTCTGGGACCCAAAAATATCGAATTTTCGGGTGTTTTGAGCCTGAATTTGAGATATAGACAGGTACTGAAGATGCATACACATATCGACTTTTGGGCACCTAAAATATCGATTTTGAGCATGTTTTGGGTCTGTATCTTGAAAACATTCTAACTAAGAGTAGGCATGTACAGATCGCTTCTAGGACCCAAAAATACTGAATTTTCGGGTGTTTTGAATCTGAATTTGAGATATAAACGGGTAAAGAAGATGCATGCAAATATCTACTTTGGACACTTAAAATATCGATTTTTAGCATGTTTTGAGCATATATTTTGAAAACATTCTAGCACTGAGTAGGCATGTATAGATCGCTTCTGGGACCCAAGAATATCGTATTTTCGGGTGTTTTGAGGTTGAATTTGATATATAAACGAGTGCAGAAGATGCATACACATATTGACTTTGGGAACCTAAAATATCGAATTTCAGCATGTTTTGGGCCTGTATTTTGAAAATACTCTAACACGGAGTAGGCATGTACAGATCG
This sequence comes from Petrolisthes cinctipes, assembly GCA_033782935.1. Classification (NCBI taxonomy): domain Eukaryota; kingdom Metazoa; phylum Arthropoda; class Malacostraca; order Decapoda; family Porcellanidae; genus Petrolisthes; species Petrolisthes cinctipes. Next base: position 2,052,058 of record JAWQEG010000167.1, read on the forward strand.
CTTCTGGGACCCCAAAATATCGAATTTTCGGGTGTTTTGGGCCTGAATTTGAGATATCGACTTTGGGCACCTAAAATATCGATTTTTAGCATGTTTTGGGCCAATATTTTGAAAATATTCTAGCACCGAGTAGGCATGTACAGTTTGCTTCTTGGACCACAAAATATCGAACTTTTGGGTGTTTTGAGCCTGAATTTGAGATATAAACGGGTACAGAAAATGCATGCACATATTGACTTTGGGCACCTAAAGTATCGATTTTGAGCATGTTTTGGGCCTGTAATTTGAAAATACTCTAACACGGAGTAGGCATATACAGATCGGTTCTGGGACCCAAAAATATCGAATTTTCGGGTGTTTTGAGCCTGAATTTGAGATATAAACAGGTACTGAAGATACATACACATATTGACTTTTGGGCACCTAAAATATTGATTTTCAGCATGTTTTGGGCCTGTATCTGAGTAGGCATGTACAGATCGCTTCTGTGACCCCAAAATATCGAATTTTCGGGTGTTTGGAGCCTGAATTTGAGATATAAACAGGTACAGAAGATGCATGCACAAATATCGACTTTTGGGCACCTAAAAGATCGATTTTCAGTATGTTTTGGGCCTGTATTTTGAAAATACTCTAACACGGAGTAGGCATGTACAGTTCGCTTCTGGGACCCCCAAATATCGAATTTTTCGGTTGTTTTGGGCCTGAATTTGAGATATCGACTTTGGGCACCTAAAATATAGATTTTTAGCATGATTTGGGCCTATATTTTGAAAATATTCTAGCACCGAGTAGGCATGTACAGATCGCTTCTGGGACCACAAAATATCGAATTTTCGGGTGTTTTGAGCCTGAATTTGAGATATAAACGGGTACAGAAAATGCATGCACATATTGACTTTGGGCACCTAAAATATCGATTTTTAGCATGTTTTGGGCCTGTAATTTGAAAATACTCTAACACGGAGTAGGCATGTACAGATCGATTCTGGGACCCAAAAATATCGAATTTTCGGGTGTTTTGAGCCTGAATTTGAGATATAAACAGGTATTGAAGATGCATACACATATCGACTTTTGGGCACCTAAAATATCGATTTTGAGCATGTTTTGGGTCTGTATCTTGAAAACATTCTAACTAGGAGTAGGCATGTACAGATCGCTTCTAGGACCCTAAAATACTGAATTTTCGGGTGTTTTGAGCCTGAATTTGAGATATAAACAGGTACTGAAGATGCATACACATATCAACTTTTGGGCACCTAAAATATCGATATTCAGCATGTTTTGGGCCTGTATCTGAGTAGGCATGTACAGATCGCTTCTGGGACCCCAAAATATCGAATTTTCGGGTGTTTGGAGCCTGAATTTGAGGTATAAACGGGTACAGAAGATGCATGCACTTATCGACTTAAGACACATAAAATATCGATTTTTAGCATGTTTTGAGCCTATATTTTGAAAACATTCTAGCACTGAGTAGGCATGTACAGATTGCTTCTGGGACCCAAAAATTTCGAATTTTCGGGTGTTTTGAGGTTGAATTTGAGATATAAACGAGTGCAGAAGATGCATACACATATTAACTTTGGGCACCGAAAATATCGATTTTTAGCATGTTTTGGGCCTGTATCTGAGTAGCCATTTACAGATCGCTTTTGAGACCCAAAAATATCGAATCTTCGGGTGTTTTGAGCCTGAATTTGAGATATAAACGGGTACAGAAGATGCATGCACATATTGACTTTGGACACTTAAAATATCGATTTTTAGCATGTTTTGCGCCTATATTTTGAAAAAATTCTAGCACTGAGTAGACATGTACAGATTGCTTCTGGGACCCCAAAATAGCGAATTTTCGGGTGTTTGGAGCCTGAATTTGAGGTATAAACGGGTACAGAAGATGCATGCACATATCGACTTTAGACACATAAAATATCGATTTTTAGCATGTTTTGAGCCTATATTTTGAAAACATTCTACCACTGAGTAGGCATGTACAGATCGCTTCTGGGACCCAAAAATTTCGAATTTTCGGGTGTTTTGGTCCTGAATTTGAAATATCAACTTTGGGCACCTAAAATATCGATTTTTAGCATGTTTTAGGCCTATATTTTGAAAATATTCTAGCACTGATTAGGCATGTACAGATCGCTTCTGGGACCCCAAAATATCAAATTTTTGGGTGTTTTGAGCCTGAATTTGAGATATAAACGGGTACAGAAGATGCATGCACATATCGACTTTTGGGCACCTAAAATATCGATTTTGAGCATGTTTTGGGTCTGTATCTTGAAAACATTCTTACTAGGAGTAGGCATGTACAGATCGCTTCTGGGACCCCGAAATATCGAATTTTCGGGTGTTTGGAGCCTGAATTTGAGATATAAACGGGTACAGAAGATGCATGCACATATCGACTTTTGGGCACCGAAGATATCGATTTTCAGTATGTTTTGGGCCTGTATTTTGAAAATACACTTACACGGAGAATGCAAGTACAGATCGCTTCTGGGACCTCAAAATATCAAATTTTCGGGTGTTTGGAGCCTGAATTTGAGATATAAACGGGTAAAGAAGATGCATCCACATATCGACTTTTGGGCACGGAAAAGATCGATTTTCAGTATGTTTTGGGCCTGTATATTGAAAATACTCTAACACGGAGTAGGTATGTACAGATCGCTTCTGGGGCTCCAAAATATCGAATTTTCGGGTGTTTTGGGCCTGAATTTGAGATATCGACTTTGGGCACCTAAAATATCGATTTTTAGCATGTTTTGGGCCTATATTTTGCTAATATTCTAGCACTAAGTAGGCATGTACAGATCGCTTCTGGGACCCCAAAATATCGAATTTCCGGGTGTTTTGAGGTTGAATTTCAGATATAAACTAGAGCAAAAGATCCATACACATATTGACTTTGGGCACCTTAAATATCGATTTTTAGCATGTTTTGGGCCTGTATCTGAGTAGCCATGTACAGATCGCTTTTGGGACCCAAAAATATCGAATCTTCGGGTGTTTTGAGCCTGAATTTGAGACATAAACGGGTACAGACGATGCATGCACATATCGACTTTAGACACATAAAATATCGATTTTTAGCATGTTTTGAGCCTATATTTTGAAAACATTCTAGCACTGAGTAGGCATGTACAGATCGCTTCTAGGACCCAAAAATACCGAATTTTCGGGTGTTTTGAGGTTGAATTTGAGATATAAACGAGTGCAGAAGATGCATACACATATTAACTTTGGGCACCGAAAATATCGATTTTCAGCATGTTTTGGGCCAGTATCTGAATAGGCATGTACAGATCGCTTCTGGGACCCCAAAATATCGAATTTTCGGGTGTTTGGAGCCTGAATTTGAGATATAAACGGGTACAGAAGATGCATGCACATATCGACTTTAGACACATAAAATATCGATTTTTAGCATGTTTTGAGCCTATATTTTGAAAACATTCTAGCACTGAGTAGGCATGTACAGATTGCTTCTGGGACCCAAAAATATCGAATTTTCGGATTTTTTGAGGTTGAATTTGGGATATAAACGGATGCAGAAGATACATACACATATTGACTTTGGGCACCTAAAATATCGATTTTCAGCATGTTTTGGGCCTGTATCTGAGTAGGCATGTACAGATCGCTTCTGGGAACCCAAAATATCGAATTTTCGGGTGTTTGGAGCTTGAATTTGAACTTTAAACGGGTACATAAGATGCATGCACATATTGACTTTGGGCACCTAAAATATCGATTTTCATCGTGTTTTAGGCGTTTATTTTGAAAATACTCTAACACGCAGTAGGCATGTACAGATTGCTTCTGGGACCCCAAAATATCGATTTTTTGGGTGTTTTGGGCCAGAATTTGAGATATAAACGGGTAATGAAGATGCATGCACATATCGACTTTAGACACATAAAATATAGATTTTCAGCATGTTTTGGGCCTGTATCTGAGTAGGCATGTACAGATCGCTTCTGGGACTCCAAAATATCGAATTTTCGGGTGTTTGGAGCCTGAATTTGAGGTATAAACGGGTACAGAAGATGCATGCACATATCGACTTTAGACACATAAAATATCGATTTTTAGCATGTTTTGAGCCTATATTTTGAAAACATTCTAGCACTGAGTAGGCATGTACAGATCGCTTCTGGGACCCAAAAATTTCGAATTTTCGGGTGTTTTGAGGTTGAATTTGAGATATAAACGAGTGCAGAAGATGCATACACATATTGACTTTGGGCACCGAAAATATCGATTTTCAGCATGTTTTGGGCCTGTATCTGAGTAGGCATGTACAGATCGCTTCTGGGACCCAAAAATATTGAATTTTCAGGTGTTTGGAGCCTGAATTTGAGATATAAACGGGTACAGAAGATGCATGCACATATCGACTTTTGGGCACCTAAGAGATCGATTTTCAGTATGTTTTGGGCCTGTATTTTGAAAATACTCTAAAACGGAGTAGGCATGTACAGTTCGCTTCTGGGACCCAAATAAATCGAATTTTCGGGTGTTTTGGGCCTGAATTTGAGATATCAACTTTGGGCACTTAAAATATCGATTTTTAGCATGTTTTGGGCCTATATTTTGAAAATATTCTAGCACTGATTAGGCATGTACAGATCGCTTCTGGGACCCCAAAATATCAAATTTTCGGGTGTTTTGAGCCTGAATTTGAGTTATAAACGGGTACAGAAGATGCATGCACATATCGACTTTTGGGCACCTAAAATAACGATTTTGAGCATGTTTTGGGCCTGTAATTCGAAAATACTCTAACACGGAGTAGGCATGTACAGATCGATTCTGGGACCCAAAAATATCGAATTTTCGGGTGTTTTGAGCCTGAATTTGAGATATAAACCGGTATTGAACATGCATACACATATCGACTTTTGGGCACCTAAAATATCGATTTTGAGCATGTTTTGGGTCTGTATCTTGAAACCATTCTAACTAGGAGTAGGCATGTACAGATCGCTTCTAGGACCCTAAAATACTGAATTTTCGAGTGTTTTGAGCCTGAATTTGAGATATAAACAGGTACTGAAGATGCATACACATATCGACTTTTGGGCACCTAAAATATCGATATTCAGCATGTTTTGGGCCTGTATCTGAGTAGGCATGTACAGATCGCTTCTGGGACCCCAAAATATCGAATTTTCGGGTGTTTGGAGCCTGAATTTGAGGTAAAACGGGTACAGAAGATGCATTCACATATCGACTTTAGACACATAAAATATTGATTTTTAGCATGTTTTGAGCCTATATTTTGAAAACATTCTAGCACTGAGTAGGCATGTACAGATCGCTTATGGGACCCAAAAATTTCGAATTTTCGGGTTTTTTGAGGTTGAATTTGAGGTATAAACGAGTGCAGAAGATGCATACACATATTGGACTTTGGGCACCTAAAATATCGATATTCAGCATGTTTTGGGCCTGTATCTGAATAGGCATGTACGGATCGCTTCTGGGACCCTAAAATATCGAATTTTCGGGTGTTTTGAGCCTGAATTTGAGGTATAAACGGGTACAGAAGATGCATGCACATATCGACTTTAGACACATAAAATATCGATTTTTAGCATGTTTTGAGCCTATATTTTGAAAACATTCTAGCACTGAGTAGGCATGTACAGATCGCTTCTGGGACCCAAAAACTTCGAATTTTCGGGTGTTTTGAGGTTGAATTTGAGATATAAACGAGTGTAGAAGATGCATACACATATTGACTTTGGGCACCGAAAATATCGATTTTCAGCATGTTTTGGGCCTGTATCTGAGTAGGCATGTACAGATCGCTTCTGGGACCCCGAAATATCGAATTTTCGGGTGTTTGGAGCCTGAATTTGAGATATAAACGGGTACAGAAGATGCATCCACATATCGACTTTTGGGCACCGAAAAGATCGATTTTCAGTATGTTTCTGGCCTGTATATTGAAAATACTCTAACACGGAGTAGGCATGTACAGATCGCTTCTGGGACCCCAAAATATCGAATTTTCGGGTGTTTTGGGCCTGAATTTGAGATATCGACTTTGGGCACCTAAAATATCGATTTTTAGCATGTTTTGGGCCTATATTTTGAAAATATTCTAGCACTGATTAGGCATGTACAGATCGCTTCTGGGACCCCAAAATACCAAATTTTCGGGTGTTTTGAGCCTGAATTTGAGATATAAACGGGTACAGAAGATGCATGCACATATCGACTTTTGGGCACCTAAAATATCGATTTTGAGCATGTTTTGGGTCTGTATCTTGAAAACATTCTAACTAGGAGTAGGCATGTACAGATCGCTTCTGGGACCCAAAAATACCGAATTTTCGGGTGTTTTGGGCCTGATTTTGAGATATCGACTTTGGGCACCTAAAATATAGAATTTTAGCATGTTTTGGGCCTATATTTTGAAAAAAATTCTAGCACTGAGTAGGCATGTACAGATCGCTTCTGGGACAAAAAAAATATCGAATTTTCGTGTGTTTTGAGGTTAAATATGAGATATAAACGAGTGCAGAAGGTGCATACACATATTGACTTTGGGCACCTAAAATATCGATTTTCACCATGTTTTGGGCCTGTATCTGAGTAGGCATGTACAGATCGCTTCTGGGACCCCAAAATATTAAATATTCGGGTGTTTGGAGCCTGAATTTGAGATATAAACTGGTATAGAAGATGCATGCACATATCGACTTTTGGTTACCAAAAAGATCGATTTTCAGTATGTTTTGGGCCTGTATTTTGAAAATACTCTAACACGGAGTAGGCATGTACCGATCGCTTTTGGGACCCCAAAATGTCGAATTTTCGGGTGTTTTGGGCCTGAATTTGAGATATCGACTTTGGGCACCTAAAATATCGATTTATTAGCACGTTTTGGGCCTATAATTTGAAAATATTCTAGCACTGAGTAGGCATGTACAGATCGCTTCTGGGACCCCAAAATATCGAGTTTTCGGGTGTTTTGAGCCTGAATTTGAGATATGAACGGGTACTGAAGATGCATGCACATATCGACTTTAGGGCACCTAAAATATCGATTTTTAAGCATGTTTTGGGTCTGAATCTTGAAAATATTCTAACACGCAGTAGGCATGTATAGATCGCTTCTGGGACTTCAAAATATCGAATTTTCGGGTGTTTTGAGCCTGAATTTGAGATATAAACGGGTACAGAAGATGCATGCACGTATTGACTTTGGGCTCCTAAAATATCGATTTTCAGCATGTTTTGGGCCTGTATTTTGAAAATACTCTAACACGGAGTAGGCATGTACAGATCGCTTCTGGGACCCAAAAATATCGATTTTTCGGGTGTTTTGAGCCTGAATTAGAGATATAAACGGGTACAGAAGATGCATGCACGTATTGACTTTGGGCTCCTAAAATATCGATTTTTGGCATGTTTTGGGCCTAGATTTTGAAAATATTCTAGCACTGAGTACGCATGTACAAATCGCTTCTGGGACCCCATGATATCGATTTTTCGGGTGTTTTGAGCCTGAATTTGAGATATAAACGGGTACAGAAGATGCACGCACATATTGACTTTGGGCACCTAAAATATCGATTTTCAGCATGTTTTGGGCCTGTATTTTGAAATTACTCTAACACGGAGTAGGCATGTACAGATCGCTTCTGGGACCCCAAAATATCGAATATTCGGTGTTTTGAGCCTGAATTCGAGATATAAAATGGTACAGAAGATGTATGCACATATCGACTTTTGGTTACCTAAGAGATCAATTTTCAGTATGTTTTGGGCCTGTATTTTGAAAATACTCTAACACGGAGTAGGCATGTACCGATCGCTTTTGGGACCCCAAAATGTCGATTTTTCGGGTGTTTTGAGCCTGAATTTGAGATATAAACGGGTACATAAGATGCATGCACGTATTGACTTTGGGCCCCTAAAATATCGATTTTCAGCATGTTTTGGGTCTGAATCTTGAAAACATTCTAACTAGGAGTACGCATGTACAGATCGCTTCTAGGATCCAAACATACCGAATTTTCGGTTGTTTTGAGCCTGAATTTGAGATATAAAAGGTTACAGAAGATGCATGCACGTATTGACTTTGGGCCCCTAAAATATCGATTTTCAGCATGTTTTGGGCCTGTATTTTAAAAATACTCAAAGAAGGAGTAGGCATGTACAGATCGCTTCTGGGACCCCAAAATATCGAATATTCGGTGTTTTGAGCCTGAATTTGAGATATAAAATGGAACAGAAGATGCATGCACATATCGACTTTTGGTTACCTAAGAGATCGATTTTCAGTATGTTTTGGGCGTATAATTTGAAAATACTCTAACACGGAGTAGGCATGTACAGATCGCTTTTGGGACCCCAAAATGTCGATTTTTCGGGTGTTTTGGGCCTGAATTTGAGATATCGACTTTGGGCACCTAAAATATCGAATTTTAGCACGTTTTGGGCTTATATTTTGAAAATATTCTAGCACTGAGTAGGCATGTACAGATCGCTTCTGGGACCCCAAAATATCGAATTTTCGGGTGTTTTGAGCCTGAATTAGAGATATAAACGGGTACAGAAGATGCATGCACGTATTGACTTTGGGCTCCTAAAATATCGATTTTCAGCATGTTTTGGGCCTGTATTTTGAAAATACTCTAACACGGAGTAGGCATGTACAGATCGCATCTTGGACCCCAAAATATCAAATTTTCGGGTGTTTTGAGCCTGAAACTGAGATATAAAACTGTACAGAAGATGCATGCACATATCGACATTTGGTTACCTAAAAGATCGATTTTCAGTATGTTTTGGGCCTGTATTTTGAAAATACTCTAACACGGAGTAGGCATGTACCGATCGCTTTTGGGACCTCAAAATGTCGAATTTTCGGGTGTTTTGGGCCTGAATTTGAGATATCGACTTTGGGCACCTAAAATATCGATTTATTAGCACGTTTTGGGCCTATAATTTGAAAATATTCTAGCACTGAGTAGGCATGTACAGATCGCTTCTGGGACCCCAAAATATCGAGTTTTCGGGTGTTTTGAGCCTGAATTTGTGATATGAACGGGTACTGAAGATGCATGCACATATCGACTTTAGGGCACCTAAAATATCGATTTTTAAGCATGTTTTGGGTCTGAATCTTGAAAATACTCTAACACGCAGTAGGCATGTATAGATCGCTTCTGGGACTTCAAAATATCGAATTTTCGGGTGTTTTGAGCCTGAATTTGAGATATAAACGGGTACAGAAGATGCATGCACGTATTGACTTTGGGCTCCTAAAATATCGATTTTCAGCATGTTTTGGGCCTGTATTTTGAAAATACTCTAACACGGAGTAGGCATGTACAGATCGCTTCTGGGACCCAAAAATATCGATTTTTCGGGTGTTTTGAGCCTGAATTAGAGATATAAACGGGTACAGAAGATGCATGCACGTATTGACTTTGGGCTCCTAAAATATCGATTTTTGGCATGTTTTGGGCCTAGATTTTGAAAATATTCTAGCACTGAGTACGCATGTACGAATCGCTTCTGGGACCCCATAATATCGATTTTTCGGGTGTTTTGAGCCTGAATTTGAGATATAAACGGTTACAGAAGATGCACGCACATATTAACTTTGGGCACCTAAAATATCGATTTTCAGCATGTTTTGGGCCTGTATTTTGAAATTACTCTAACACGGAGTAGGCATGTACAGATCGCTTCTGGGACCCCAAAATATCGAATATTCGGTGTTTTGAGCCTGAATTCGAGATATAAAATGGTACAGAAGATGTATGCACATATCGACTTTTGGTTACCTAAGAGATCAATTTTCAGTATGTTTTGGGCCTGTATTTTGAAAATACTCTAACACGGAGTAGGCATGTACCGATCGCTTTTGGGACCCCAAAATGTCGATTTTTCGGGTGTTTTGAGCCTGAATTTGAGATATAAACGGGTACAGAAAATGCATGCACGTATTGACTTTGGGCCCCTAAAATATCGATTTTCAGCATGTTTTGGGTCTGAATCTTGAAAACATTCTAACTAGGAGTACGCATGTACAGATCGGTTCTGGGACTTCAAAATATCGAGTTTTCGGGTGTTTTGAGCCTGAATTTGAGATATAAACGGGTACTGAAGATGCATGCACATATCGACTTTTGGGCACCTAAAATATCGATTTTCAGCATGTTTTGGGCCTGTATTTTGAAAATACTCTAACACGGAGTAGGCATGTACAGATCGCTTCTGGGACCCAAAAATATCGATTTTTCGGGTGTTTTGAGCCTGAATTAGAGATATAAACGGGTACAGAAGATGCATGCACGTATTGACTTTGGGCTCCTAAAATATCGATTTTTGGCATGTTTTGGGCCTAGATTTTGAAAATATTCTAGCACTGAGTACGCATGTACGAATCGCTTCTGGGACCCCATAATATCGATTTTTCGGGTGTTTTGAGCCTGAATTTGAGATATAAACGGTTACAGAAGATGCACGCACATATTAACTTTGGGCACCTAAAATATCGATTTTCAGCATGTTTTGGGCCTGTATTTTGAAATTACTCTAACACGGAGTAGGCATGTACAGATCGCTTCTGGGACCCCAAAATATCGAATATTCGGTGTTTTGAGCCTGAATTCGAGATATAAAATGGTACAGAAGATGTATGCACATATCGACTTTTGGTTACCTAAGAGATCAATTTTCAGTATGTTTTGGGCCTGTATTTTGAAAATACTCTAACACGGAGTAGGCATGTACCGATCGCTTTTGGGACCCCAAAATGTCGATTTTTCGGGTGTTTTGAGCCTGAATTTGAGATATAAACGGGTACAGAAAATGCATGCACGTATTGACTTTGGGCCCCTAAAATATCGATTTTCAGCATGTTTTGGGTCTGAATCTTGAAAACATTCTAACTAGGAGTACGCATGTACAGATCGGTTCTGGGACTTCAAAATATCGAGTTTTCGGGTGTTTTGAGCCTGAATTTGAGATATAAACGGGTACTGAAGATGCATGCACATATCGACTTTTGGGCACCTAAAATATCGATTGTACAGTACTGTATATGAGGGTCTCACACAGCTTCCCCACTTGAAGCAACATAAACAGAAGACCTTCTGACAATAACAAACACAAGAGGGCCAACCTTCTTACCTCCAATTTCTCACTGTCATCTCTAAACTCAAGAGAGAGAGGGAGAGAAAGTGAGAGAGAGAGAGAGAGAGTGAGGGAGAGAAAGCAAGAGAGAGAGAGAGAGGAGAATTGGGTGGAGCTTAAACAACAACACCCCTTTTCAAAAGTACCAGGAACTCCCAATAGAGAATGTATATAAGCAGTGTAGTTTAATTAATATGTAGGATTTCCTAAACTGACTCCCAGGGCTACAAACTGTTTCCATAAGAGAGAAATACAGTCATATAAGACAAGGCATCTAATATAATTCCCTGTATAGAGATAAGTATGTATAAATAAATTAAGCCTAAAGAAACTTGTGAAGTCACTTACCTAAGAACACCACGACGCCGAGCTCGCTACCTAAGACCACAACAACCACAACAACAACAACAACTACTATGACTACAACTCCAGAATAAGGTACTGTATCAGATCCTGAACGAGTTAATGCCTTAGAGGACTGGTACACGATTTTTAGCATGTTTTGAGCCTATATTTTGAAAGAAATCTAGCAATGAGTAGACATATACGGATCGTTTCTGGGATCCAAAAATATTGAATTTTTGGGTGTTTTGAGGTTGAATTTGGGATATAAACGGGTGCAGAAGATGCATACACATATTGACTTTGGGCACCTAAAATATCGATTTTCAGCATGTTTTGGGCTTGTATTTTGAAAATACTCTAACACGGAGTAGGCATGTACAGATCGCATCTGGGACCCCAAAATATCAAATTTTCGGGTGTTTTGAGCCTGAAACTGAGATATAAAACGGTACAGAAGATGCATGCACATATCGACATTTGGTTACCTAAAAGATCGATTTTCAGTATGTTTAGGGCCTGTACTTTGAAAATACTCTAACACGGAGTAGGCATGTACCGATCGCTTTTGGGACCCCAAAATGTCGAATTTTCGGGTGTTTTGGGCCTGAATTTGAGATATCGACTTTGGTCACATATAATATCGATTTTTAGCATGTTTTGGGCCAATATTTTGAAAATATTCTAGCACTGACTAGGCATGTACAAATCGCTTCTGGGACCCCAAAATATCGAATTTTCGGGTGTTTGGAGCCTGAATTTGAGATATAAACGGGTACAGAAGATGCATGCACGTATTGACTTTGGGCCCCTAAAATATCGATTTTTAGCATGTTTCGGGCCTGTATTTTGAAAATACTCTAAAACGGAGTAGGCATATACCGATCGCTTTTGGGACCCCAAAATGTCGAATTTTCGGATGTTTTGGGCCTGAATTTGAGATATCGACTTTGGTTACCTAAAATATCGATTGTTAGCACGTTTTGGGCCAATATTTTGAAAATATTCTAGCACTGAGTAGGCATGTACAGATCGCTTCTGGGACCCCAAAATATCGAATTTTCGGGTGTTTTGAGCCTGAATTTGAGATATAAACGGGTACAGAAGATGCATGCACGTATTGACTTTGGGCCCCTAAAATATCGATTTTAGCATGTTTTGGGCCTATATTTTGAAAATACTCTAACACGGAGTAGGCATGTACAGATCGCATCTGGGACCCCAAAATATCAAATATTCGGGTGTTTTGAGCCTGAATTTGAGATATAAAACGGTACAGAAGATGCATGCACATATCGACTTTTGGTTACCTAAAAGATCGATTTTCAGTATGTTTTGGGCCTGTATTTTTAAAAAATACTCTAACACGGAGTAGGCATGTACCGATCGCTTTTGGGACCCCAAAATGTCGAATTTTCGGGTGTTTTGGGCCTGAATTTGAGATATCGACTTTGGGCACCTAAAATATAGATTTTTAGCACGTTTTGGGCCTATATTTAAAAAAATATTCTAGCACTGAGTAGGCATGTACAGATCGCTTCTGGGACCCTAAAATATCGAATTTTCGGGTGTTTTGAGCATGAATTTGAGATATAAACGGGTACAGAAGATGCATGTACATATTGACTTTGGGCACCTAAAGGTCGATTTTCAGTATGTTTAGGGCCTGTATTTTGAAAATACTCTAACACGGAGTAGGCATGTACAGATCGCTTCTGGGACCCAAAATATCGAATTTTCGGGAGTTTTGGGCCTGAATTTGAGATATCGACTTTGGGCACCTAAAATATCGATATTTAGCATGTTTTGGACCTATATTTTGAAAATATTCTAGAACTGAGTAGGCATGAACAGATCGCTTCTGGGACCCAAAAATATCGAATTTTCGGGTGTTTTGAGCCTGAATTTGATATATAAACGGGTACATATCGACTTTGGACATATAAAATATCGATTTTTAGCATGTTTTGAGCCTATATTTTGAAAATACTCTAACACGGACTAGGCATGTACAGATCGCATCTGGGACCCCAAAATATCAAATTTTCGGGTGTTTTGGACCTGAATCTGAGATGTCGACTGTGGGCACCTAAAATATCGATTTTTAGCATGTTTTGGGTCTATATATTTAAAATATTCTAGCAATGAGTAGGTATGTACAGATTGCTTCTGGGACCCCAAAATATCGATTTTTCGGGTGTTTTGAGTCTGAATTTGAGATATAAACGGGTACAGAAGATCCATGCACATATCGACTTATGGGCACCTAAAAGATCGATTTTCAGTATGTTTTGGGCCTGTATTTTGAAAATACTCTAACACGGAGTAGGCATGTAGAGATCGCTTCTGGGACCCCAAAATATCGAATTTTCGGGTGTTTTTGGCCTGAATTTGAGATATCGAGTTTGGGCACTTAAAATATTGATTTTTAGCATGTTTTGGACCTATATTTTGAAAATATTCTAGCACTAAATAGGCATGTACAGATCGCTTCTGGGACCGAAAAATACCGAATTTTTGGGGTGTTTTGAGCCTGAATTTGAGATATAAACTGATACAGAAACTGCAAGCACATATTGACTCTGAACACTTAAAATATCGATTTTTAGCATGTTTTGAGCCTATATTTTAAAAACATTCTAGAACTGAATTAGATGTACAGTTCGCTTCTGGTACCTAAAAATATCAAATTTTTGGGTGTTTTGAGGTTGAATTTGGGATATAAACGGGTGCAGATGATGAATACACATATTGACTTTGGACACCTAAAATATCGATTTTCAGCATGTTTTGGGCCTGTATCTGCGTAGGCATGTACAGATCGCTTCTGGGACCCCAAAATATCGAACTTTCGGGTGTTTGGAGCCTGAATTTGAGATATAATCGGGAACTATCTTGAAAACATTCTAACTAGGAGTAGGCATGTACATATCGCTTCCAGGACCCAAAAAATACCGAATTTTCGGGTGTTTTGAGCCTGAATTTGAGATATAAACGGGTACAGAAGATGCATGCACATATCGACTTTGGACACTTAAAATATCGATTTTTAACATGTTTTCAGCCTATATTTTGAAAACATTCTAGCTCTGAGTAGGCATGTACAGATCGCTTCTGGGACCCAAAAATATCGAATTTTCGGGTGTTTTGAGGTTGAATTTGGGATATAAACGGGTGCAGAAGATGCATACACATATTGACTTTGGGCACCTAAAATTTCGATTTTCAGCTTGTTTTGGGCCTGTATCTAAGTAGGCATGTACAAATCGCTTATGGGAACCCAAAATATTGAATTTTCGCGTGTTTGGAGCCTGAATTTGGGATGTAAACGGGTGCAGAAGATGCATACACAATATTGACTTTGGGCACCTAAAATATCGATTTTCAGCTTGTTTTGGGCCTGTATCTAAGTATGCATGTACAGGTCGCTTCTGGGACCCCAAAATATCGAATTTTCGGGTGTTTTGAGGCTGAATTTGAGATATAAACGGGTACTGAAGATGAATGCATATATCGATTTTTGGGCACCGAAAATATCGATTTTGAGCATGTTTTGGGTCTGTATCTTGAAAACATTCTAACTAGGAGTAGGCATGTACATATCGCTTCCAGGACCCAAAAAATACCGAATTTTCGGGTGTTTTGAGCCTGAATTTGAGATATAAACGGGTACAGAAGATGCATGCACATATCGACTTTGGACACTTAAAATATCGATTTTTAACATGTTTTCAGCCTATATTTTGAAAACATTCTAGCTCTGAGTAGGCATGTACAGATCGCTTCTGGGACCCAAAAATATCGAATTTTAGGGTGTTTTGAGGTTAAATTTGGGATATAAACGGGTGCAGAAGATGCATACACATATTGACTTTGGGCATCTAAAATATCGATTTTTAACATGTTTTGGGCCTGTATTTGAGTAGGCATGTACAGATCGCTTATGGAAACCCAAAATATCGAATTTTCGGGTGTT
The DNA here is from genome assembly GCA_033782935.1 of Petrolisthes cinctipes. NCBI lineage: Eukaryota > Metazoa > Arthropoda > Malacostraca > Decapoda > Porcellanidae > Petrolisthes > Petrolisthes cinctipes. The sequence continues at coordinate 2,067,557 of JAWQEG010000167.1, forward strand.
TGGAGTCTGAATTTGATATATAAACGGGAATAGAAGATGCATGCACATATCGACCTTTGGGTACCTAAAAGATCGATTTTCATTATGTTTAGGGCCTGTATTTTGAAAATACTCTAACACGGAGTAAGCTTGTACAGATCGCTTCTGGGACCCCAAAATATCGAATTTTCGGGTGTTTTGAGCCTGAATTTGAGATATAAACGGGTACTGAAGATGAATGCATATATCGACTTTTGGGCACCGAAAATATCGATTTTGAGCATGTTTTGGGTCTGTATCTTGAAAACATTCTAACTAGGAGTAGGCATGTACATATCGCTTCCAGGACCCAAAATATCGAATTTTCGTGTGTTTTGGGCATGAATTTGAGATATCGACTTTGGGAACTTAAAATATCGATTTTTAGCATGTTTTGGGCCTTTATATTGAAAATATTCTAGCACTGAGTATGCATGTACAGCTCGCTTCTGGGACCCCAAAATATCGAATTTTCGGGTTTTTTGAGCCTGAATTTGAGATATAAACGGGTACAGAAGATGCATTCACATCTTGACCTTGGGTACCTAAAATATCGATTTTCAGCATGTTTTGGGCCTGTATTTGAGTAGGCATGTACAGATCGTTTCTGGGACCCCAAAATATCGAGTTTTCGGGTGTTTGGAGCCTGAATTTGAGATATAAACGGGTACAGAAGATGAATGCACATATCGACTTTTCGGCACCTAAAAGATAGATTTTCATTATGTTTTGGGCCTGTAATTTGAAAATACTCTAACACGGAGTAGGCATGTACAGATCTCTTCTGGGACCCCAAAATATCGAATTTTCGGGTGTTTTGGGCATGAATTTGAGATATCGACTTTGGGCACCTAAAATTTCGATTTATAGCATGATTTGGGCATATATTTTGAAAATATTCTAGCACTGAGTAGGCATGTACAGATCGCTTCTGAGACCCCAAAATATCGAATTTTCGGGTATTTTAAACCTGAATTTGAGATATAAACGGGTACAGAACATGCATGCATATACCGACTTTTGGGCACCTAAAATATCGATTTTCAGTATGTTTTGGGCCTGTATTTTGAAAATACTCTAACACGGAGTAGCCATGTACAGATCGCTTCTGGGATCTAAAAATATCGAATTTTCAGGTGTTTTGAGCCTGAATTTGAGATATAAACGATTACTGAAGATGCACGCACATATCGACTTTTGGGAACCTAAAATATCGATTTCGAGCATGTTTTGGATCTGTATCTTGAAAACATTCTAACTAGGAGTAGGCATGTACAGATCGCTTCTAGGACCCAAAAATACCGAATTTTCGGGTGTTTGGAGCATGAATTTGAGATATAAACAGGTACAGAAGATCCATGCACATATTAACTTTGAGCACCTAAAATATCGATTTTCAGCATGTTTTGGGCCTGTATTTTGAAAATACTCTAACACGAAGTAGGCATGCACAGATCGCTTCTGGGACCCAAAAATATCGAATTTTCGGGTGTTATAAGCCTGAATTTGAGATATAAACGGGTACAGAAGATGCATGCACATATTGAATATAGCACCTAAAATATCGATTTTCAGCATGTTTTGGGACTGTATCTGAGTAGGCATGTACAGATCGCTTCTTGGACCCCAAAATACAGAATTTTCGTTTGTGTGAAACCTGAATTTGAGATATAAACGGGTACAGAAGATGCCTGCACATATTGACTTTGGGCATCTAAAATATCGATTTTCAGCATGTTTTGGGTCTGTATCTGATTAGGCATGTACAGATCGCTTCTGGGACCCCAAAATATCGAATTTTCTGGTGTTTGGAGCCTGAATTTGAGATATAAACGGGTACAGAAGATGCATGCACATAATGACTTTGGGCACCTAAAATATCGATTTCAGCATATTTTGGGCCTGTATTTTGAAAATACTCTAACACGGAGTAGGCATGTACAGATTGCTTCTGGGACCCCAAAATATCGAATTTTCGGGTGTTTTGAGCCTGAATTTGAGATATAAACGTGTACAGAAGATGCATGCACATATCGACTTTGGACACTTATAATATCGATTTTTAGCATGTTTTGAGCCTATATTTTGAAAATATTCTAGCACTGAGTAGGCATGTACAGTTTGCTTATGGGACCCTAAAATATCGAATTTTCAAGTGTTTTAAGGTTGAATTTGGGATATAAACGGGTGAATAAGATGCATACACATATTGACTTTGGGCACCTAAAATATGGATTTTCAACATGTTTTAGGCCTGTATTTTGAAAATACTCTAAAACGGAGTAGGCATATACAGATCGCTTCTGGGACCCCAAAATATCGAATTTCTGGGTGTTTGGAGCCTGAATTTGAGATATAAACGGGTACAGAAGATGAATGCACATATCGACTTTTGGGCACATAAAAGATCGATTTTCAGTATGTTTTGGGACTGTATTTTGAAAATACTCTAACACGGAGTAGCCATGTACAGATCGCTTCTGGGATCCCAAAATATCGAATTTTCAGGTGTTTTGAGCCTGAATTTGAGATATAAACGATTACTGAAGATGCATGCACATATCAACTTTTGGGAACCTAAAATATTGATTTTGAGCATGTTTTGGATCTGTATCTTGAAAACATTCTAACTAGGAGTAGGCATGTACAGATCGCTTCTAGGACCCAAAAATGCCGAATTTTCGAGTGTTTGGCGCATGAATTTGAGATATAAACAAGTACAGAAGATGCATGCACATATTGACTTTGAGCACCTAAAATATCGATTTCCAGCATGTTTTGGGCCTGTATTTTCTAAATACTCTAACACGAAGTAGGCATGCACAGATCGCTTCTGGGACCCAAAAATATCGAATTTTCGGGTGTTTGGAGCCTGAATTTGAGATATAAACGGGTACAGAAGATGCATGCACATATTGAATATAGCACCTAAAATATCGATTTTCAGCATGTTTTTGGTCTGTATCTGAGTAGGCATGTACAGATCGCTTCTTGGACCCCAAAATACCGAATTTTCGTGTGTTTGAAGCCTGAATTTGAGATATAAACGGGTACAGAAGATGCCTGCACATATTGACTTTAGGCATCTAAAATATCGATTTTCAGCATGTTTTGGGCCTGTATCTGATTAGGCATGTACAGATCGCTTCTGGAACCCCAAAATATTGAATTTTCTGGGGTTTTGAGCCTGAATTTGAGATATAAACGGGTACAAAAGATGCATGCACATATCGACTTTTGGGCTCCTAAAAGATCGGTTTTCAGTATGTTTTGGGCCTGTATTTCGAAAATACTCTAACACGGGGTAGGCATGTACAGATCGCTTCTAGGACACAAAAATACCGAATTTTCTGGGGTTTTGAGCCTGAATTTGAGATATAAACGGGTACCGAAGGTGCATGCACATATCAACTTTGGACACTAAAAATATCGATTTTTAGCATGTTTTGAATCTATATTTTGAAAACATTCTGACACTGAGTAGGCATGTACAGATCGCTTCTGAGAACCAAAAATATCGAATTTTCGGGTGTTTTGAGGTTGAATTTGGGATATAAACGGGTGCAGAAGATGCATACACATATTGATTTTGGGCACCTAAAATATCGATGTTTAGCATGTTTTCGGCCTGTATCTGAGTAGCCATGTACAGATCGCTTCTGGGACCCCAAAATATCGAATTTTCGGGTGTTTGGAGCCTGAAATTGAGATATAAACGGGTACAGAAGATGCATGCACATATAGAGTTTGGGCACCTAAAATATCGATTTTCAGCATGTTTTGGGCCAGTATTTTGAAAATACTCTAACACGGAGTAGGCATGTACAGATCGCTTCTGGGACCCCAAAATATCGAATTTTAGGGTGTTTTTTGCCTAAAATTGATATATCGACTTTGGGCACTTAAAATATCGATTTTTAGCATGTTTTGGGCCTATATTTTGAAAATATTCTAGCACTGTCTAGGCATGTACAGATAGCTTCTGGGAACCCAAAATATCGAATCTTCGGGTGTTTGGAGCTGAATTTTAGATATAAACGGGTACAGAAGATGCATGCACATATTGACTTTGGGCACCTAAAATATCGATTTTCAGCATGTTTTGGGAAAGTATTTCGAAAATACTCTAACACGGGGTAGGCATGTACAGATCGCTTCTGGGACCCCAAAATATCGAATTTTCGGGTGTTTTGGGCCTGAATTTGAAATATCGACTTTGGGCACCTAAAATATCGATTTTTAGCATGTTTTGATCCTGTATTTTGAAAATATTCTAGCACTGAGTAGGCATGTACAGATCGCTTCTGGGACCCAAAAATATCGAATTTTCGGGTGTTTTGAGCCTGAATTTGAGATATAAAAGGGTACAGAAGATGCATGCACATATTGACTTTGCACACCTAAAATATCGATTTTCAGCATGTTTTGGGCCTGTATCTGAGTAGGCATGTACAGATCGCTACTGGGACCCCATATTATCGAGTTTTCGGGTGTTTGGAGCCTGCATTTGAGATATAAACGGGTACTGAAGATGCATGCACAATTCGACTTTGGACACTTAAAATATCGATTTTTAGCATGTTTTGAGCCTACATTTTGAAAACATTCTAGCACTGAGTAGGCATGTACAGATCGCTTCTGGGACCCAAAAATTTCGAATTTTCGGGTGTTTTCAGGTTGAATTTGGGATATAAACGGGTGCAGAAGATGCTACACATATTGACTTTGGGCACCTAAAATATCGATTTTGAGCATGTTTTGGGCCTGCATCTGAGTAGGGATGTACAGATTGCTTCTAGGACCCAAAAATACCGAATTTTTGGGTGTTTTGGGCCTGAATTGAGATATCGACTTTGGGCACTTAAAATATCGATTTTTAGAATGTTTTAGGCATATATTTTGAAAATATTCTTGAACTGAGTAGGCATGTACAAATCGCTTCTGGGACCCCAAAATATCGAATTTTCAAGTGTTTTGAGCCTGAATTTGAGATATAAACGGGTACAGAAGATGCATGCACATATTGACTTTGGGCACCTAAAATATCGATTTTCAGGATGTTTTGGGCCTGTATTTCGAAAATACTCTAACACGGGGTAGGCATGTACAGATCGCTTCTGGGACCTCAAAATATCGAATTCTCGGGATTTTTGAGCCTCAATTTGAGATATAAACGGGTACAGAAGATGAACGCACATATCGACTTTTGGGCACCTAAAATATCGATTTTGAGCATGTTTTAGGTCTGTATCTTGAAAACATTCTAACTAGGAGTAGGCATGTACAGATCGCTTCTAGGACCCAAAAATACCGAATTTTCTGGGGTTTTAAGCTTGAATTTGAGATATAAACGGGTACCGAAGGTGCATGCACATATCAACTTTGGACACTTAAAATATCGTTTTTTAGCATGTTTTAAGTCTATATTTTGAAAACATTCTAGCACTGAGTAGGCATGTACAGATCGCTTCTGAGAACCAAAAATATCGAATTTTCGGGTATTTTGAGGTTGCATTTGGGATATAAACGGGTGCAGAAGATGCATACACATATTGACTTTGGTCACCTAAAATATCGATTTTTAGCATGTTTTCGGCCTGTATCTGAGTAGCCATGTACAGATCGCTTCTGGGACCCCAAAATATCGAATTTTCGGGTGTTTGGAGCCTGAAATTGAGATATAAACGGGTACAGAAGATGCATGCACATATAGAGTTTGGGCACCTAAAATATCGATTTTCAGCATGTTTTGGGCCAGTATTTTGAAAATACTCTAACACGGAGTAGGCATGTACAGATCGTTTCTGGGAACCCAAAATATCGAATTTTCGGGTGGGTTGAAGTTGAATTTGGGATATAAACGGGTGCAGAAGATGCATACACATATTGACTTTGGGCAACTAAAATATCGATTTTCAGCATGTATTGGCCTGTATCTGAGTAGGCATGTACAAATCGCTTCTGGGACCCGAAAATATCGAATTTTTGTGTGTTTGGAGCATGAATTTGAGATATAAACGGGTACAGAAGATGCATGCACATATTAAGTTTTGGGCATCTACAAGATCGATTTTCAGTATGTTTTGGGCCTGTATCTTGAAAATACTCTAAACGGAGTAGGCATGTACAGATCGCTTCTGGGACCCCAAAATATCAATTTTTCGGGTGTTTTAGGCCTGAATTTGAGATATCGACTTTGGGCACTTAAAATATCGATTTTTAGCATGTTTTGGGCCTATATATTGAAAATATTCTAGCACTGAGTATGCATGTACAGCTCGCTTCTGGGACCCCAAAATATCGAATTTTCGGGTTTTTTGAGCCTGAATTTGAGATATAAACGGGTACAGAAGATGCATGCACATATTGACTTTGGGTACCTAAAATATCGATTTTCAGCATGTTTTGGGCCTGTATCTGAGTAGGCATGTACAGATAGCTTCTGGGACCCCAAAATATCGAGTTTTCGGGTGATTGGAGCCTGAATTTGAGATATAAACGGGTACAGAAGATGAATGCACATATCGACTTTTCGGCACCTAAAAGATAGATTTTCATTATGTTTTGGGCCTGTAATTTGAAAATACTCTAACAAGGAGTAGGCATGTACTGATCGCTTCTGGGACCACAAAATATCGAATTTTCGTGTGTTTTGGGCATGAATTTGAGATATCGACTTTGGGAACTTAAAATATCGATTTTTAGCATGTTTTGGGCCTTTATATTGAAAATATTCTAGCACTGAGTATGCATGTACAGCTCGCTTCTGGGACCCCAAAATATCGAATTTTCGGGTTTTTTGAGCTTGAATTTGAGATATAAACGGGTACAGAAGATGCATTCACATCTTGACCTTGGGTACCTAAAATATCGATTTTCAGCATGTTTTGGGCCTGTATCTAAGTAGGCATGTACAGATCGTTTCTGGGACCCCAAAATATCGAGTTTTCGGGTGTTTGGAGCCTGAATTTGAGATATAAACGGGTACAGAAGATGAATGCACATATCGACTTTTCGGCACCTAAAAGATAGATTTTCATTATGTTTTGGGCCTGTAATTTGAAAATACTCTAACACGGAGTAGGCATGTACAGATCTCTTCTGGGACCCCAAAATATCGAATTTTCGGGTGTTTTGGGCATGAATTTGAGATATCGACTTTGGGCACCTAAAATTTCGATTTATAGCATGATTTGGGCATATATTTTGAAAATATTCTAGCACTGAGTAGGCATGTACAGATCGCTTCTGAGACCCCAAAATATCGAATTTTCGGGTATTTTAAACCTGAATTTGAGATATAAACGGGTACAGAACATGCATGCACATACCGACTTTTGGGCACCTAAAATATCGATTTTCAGTATGTTTTGGGCCTGTATTTTGAAAATACTCTAACACGGAGTAGCCATGTACAGATCGCTTCTGGGATCCCAAAATATCGAATTTTCAGGTGTTTTGAGCCTGAATTTGAGATATAAACGATTACTGAAGATGCACGCACATATCAACTTTTGGGAACCTAAAATATCGATTTCGAGCATGTTTTGGATCTGTATCATGAAAACATTCTAACTAGGAGTAGGCATGTACAGATCGCTTCTAGGACCCAAAAATACCGAATTTTCGGGTGTTTGGAGCATGAATTTGAGATATAAACAGGTACAGAAGATCCATGCACATATTAACTTTGAGCACCTAAAATATCGATTTTCAGCATGTTTTGGGCCTGTATTTTGAAAATACTCTAACACGAAGTAGGCATGCACAGATCGCTTCTGGGACCCAAAAATATCGAATTTTCGGGTGTTATAAGCCTGAATTTGAGATATAAACGGGTACAGAAGATGCATGCACATATTGAATATAGCACCTAAAATATCGATTTTCAGCATGTTTTGGGACTGTATCTGAGTAGGCATGTACAGATCGCTTCTTGGACCCCAAAATACAGAATTTTCGTTTGTGTGAAACCTGAATTTGAGATATAAACGGGTACAGAAGATGCCTGCACATATTGACTTTGGGCATCTAAAATATCGATTTTCAGCATGTTTTGGGCCTGTATCTGATTAGGCATGTACAGATCGCTTCTGGGACCCCAAAATATCGAATTTTCTGGTGTTTGGAGCCTGAATTTGAGATATAAACGGGTACAGAAGATGCATGCACATATTGACTTTGGGCAACTAAAATATCGATTTCAGCATATTTTGGGCCTGTATTTTGAAAATACTCTAACACGGAGTAGGCATGTACAGATTGCTTCTGGGACCCCAAAATATCGAATTTTCGGGTGTTTTGAGCCTGAATTTGAGATATAAACGTGTACAGAAGATGCATGCACATATCGACTTTGGACACTTATAATATCGATTTTTAGCATGTTTTGAGCCTATATTTTGAAAATATTCTAGCACTGAGTAGGCATGTACAGTTTGCTTATGGGACCCTAAAATATCGAATTTTCAAGTGTTTTAAGGTTGAATTTGGGATATAAACGGGTGAATAAGATGCATACACATATTGACTTTGGGCACCTAAAATATGGATTTTCAACATGTTTTAGGCCTGTATTTTGAAAATTCTCTAAAACGGAGTAGGCATATACAGATCGCTTCTGGGACCCCAAAATATCGAATTTCTGGGTGTTTGGAGCCTGAATTTGAGATATAAACGGGTACAGAAGATGAATGCACATATCGACTTTTGGGCACATAAAAGATCGATTTTCAGTATGTTTTGGGACTGTATTTTGAAAATACTCTAACACGGAGTAGCCATGTACAGATCGCTTCTGGGATCCCAAAATATCGAATTTTCAGGTGTTTTGAGCCTGAATTTGAGATATAAACGATTACTGAAGATGCATGCACATATCAACTTTTGGGAACATAAAATATTGATTTTGAGCATGTTTTGGATCTGTATCTTGAAAACATTCTAACTAGGAGTAGGCATGTACAGATCGCTTCTAGGACCCAAAAATGCCGAATTTTCGAGTGTTTGGCGCATGAATTTGAGATATAAACAAGTACAGAAGATGCATGCACATATTGACTTTGAGCACCTAAAATATCGATTTCCAGCATGTTTTGGGCCTGTATTTTCTAAATACTCTAACACGAAGTAGGCATGCACAGATCGCTTCTGGGACCCAAAAATATCGAATTTTCGGGTGTTTGGAGCCTGAATTTGAGATATAAACGGGTACAGAAGATGCATGCACATATTGAATATAGCACCTAAAATATCGATTTTCAGCATGTTTTTGGCCTGTATCTGAGTAGGCATGTACAGATCGCTTCTTGGACCCCAAAATACCGAATTTTCGTGTGTTTGAAGCCTGAATTTGAGATATAAACGGATACAGAAGATGCCTGCACATATTGACTTTAGGCATCTAAAATATCGATTTTCAGCATGTTTTGGGCCTGTATCTGATTAGGCATGTACAGATCGCTTCTGGAACCCCAAAATATTGAATTTTCTGGGGTTTGGAGCCTGAATTTGAGATATAAACAGGTACAGAAGATGCATGCACAAATCGACTTTTGGGCACCTAAGAGATCGATTTTCAGTATGTTTTGGGCCTGTATTTTGAAAACACTCTAACACGGAGTAGGCATGTACAGATCGCTTCTGGGACCCCAAAATATCGAATTTTCGGGTGTTTTGGGCTTGAAATTGAGATATGGACTTCTGGAACCGAAAATATCGATTTTAGCATGTTTTGGGCCTATATTTTGAAAATATTCTAGCACTGAGTAGGTACGTACAGATCGTTTCTGGGACCCCAAAATTACCGAATTTTCCGGTGTTTTGAGCCTGAATTTGAGATATAAACGGGTACAAAAGATGCATGCACATATCGACTTTGGACACTTAAAATATCGATTTTTAGCATGTTTTGAGCCTATATTTTGAAAACATTCTAGCACTGAGTAGGCATGTAAAGATTGCTTCTGGGACCGTAAAATTTTGAATTTTCGTGTGTTTGAAGCCTGAATTTGAGATATAAACGGGTACAGAAGATGCCTGCACATATTGACTTTAGGCATCTAAAATATCGATTTTCAGCATGTTTTGGGCCTGTATCTGATTAGGCATGTACAGATCGATTCTGGGACCCCAAAATATTGAATTTTCTGGGGTTTGGAGCCTGAATTTGAGATATAAACAGGTACAGAAGATGCATGCACAAATCGACTTTTGGGCACCTAAAAGATCGATTTTCAGTATGTTTTGGGCCTGTATTTTGAAAACACTCTAACACGGAGTAGGCATGTACAGATCGCTTCTGGGACCCCAAAATATCGAATTTTCGGGTGTTTTGGGCCTGAAATTGAGATATGGACTTCTGGAACCGAAAATATCGATTTTTAGCATGTTTTGGGCCTATATTTTGAAAATATTCAAGCACTGAGTAGGTACGTACAGATCGTTTCTGGGACCCCAAAATTACCGAATTTTCGGGTGTTTTGAGCCTGAATTTGAGATATAAACGGGTACAAAAGATGCATGCACATTTTGACTTTGGACACTTAAAATATCGATTTTTAGCATGTTTTGAGCCTATATTTTGAAAACATTCTAGCACTGAGTAGGCATGTAAAGATTGCTTCTGGGACCGTAAAATTTTGAATTTTCGGGTGTTTTGAGGTTGAATTTGGGATATAAATGGGTACTGAAGATGCATGCACATATCGACTTTTGGACTCCTAAAATATCGATTTTGAGCTTGTTTTGGGTCTGTATCTTAAAAACATTCTAACTAGGAGTACGCATTTACAGTTCGCTTCTAGGACCCTAAAATACCGAATTTTTGGGTGTTTTGAGGCGGAATTTGAGATATAAACAGATACAGAAGATTCATGCAAATATCGACTTTGGACACTTAAAATATCGATTTTTAGCATGTTTTGAGCCTATATTTTGAAAACATTCTAGCACTGAGTAGGCATGTATAGATCGATTCTGGGACCTAAAAAAATATCTAATTTTCGGGTGTTTTGAGGTTGAATTTGGGATATAAACGGTTGCAGAAGATGAATACACATATTGACTTTGGGCACATAAAATATCGATTTTCAGCATGTTTTGGGCCTGTATTTTGAATATACTCTAACACGGAGTAAGCATGTACAGATCGCTTCTGGGACCTCAAAATATCGATTTTTCGGGTGTTTTGGGCCTGATTTTGAGATATCGACTTTGGGCACCTAAAATATCGATTTTTATCATGTTTTGGTCCTATATTTTGAAAATATTCTAGCACTAAGTTGGCATGTACAGATCGCTTTTGAGACCCCAAAATATCGGATTTTCGGGTGTTTTGAGCCTAAATTTGAGATATAAACGGGTACAGATGATGCATGCACATTTTGCCTTTGGGCACATAAAATATCGATTTTCAGCATGTTTTGGGCCTGTATCTGATTAGGCATGTACAGATCGCTTCTGGGACCCCAAAATATCGAGTTTTCTGGCCTGTATTTTAAAAATACTCAAACACGGAGTAAGCATGTACAGATCGCTTAAGGGACCCCAAAATATCGAATTTTCCAGTGTTTTGAGCCTAAATTTGAGATATCGACTTTGGGCACCTAAAATATCGATTTTTAGCATGTTTTGGGCCTATATTTTGAAAATATTCTAGCACTGAGTAGGCATGTACAGATGGCTTCTGGGACCCAAAAATATCGAATTTTCAGGTGTTTTGATGTTGAATTTGGGATATAAACGGGTGCAGAAGATGCATACCCATATTGACTTTGGGCACCTAAAATATCGATTTTCAGCATGTTTTGGGCCTGTATCTGAGTAGGCATGTACAGATCGCTTCTTAGACCCCAAAATATCGAATTTTCGGGTGTTTTGAGCCTGAATTTTAGATATATACTAGTAATGAAGATTCATGCACATATCGACTTTTGGGCACCTAAAATATCGATTTTTAGCATGTTTTGGGTCTACATCTTGAAAACATTCTAACTAGGAGTAGGCATGTACAGATTGCTTTTCGGACCAAAAAATACAGAATTTTCGGGTGTTTTGAGCCTAAATTTGAGATAAAAACGGATACAGAAGATGCATGCACATATCGACTTTTGGGCACCTAAAAGATCGATTTTCATTATGTTTTGGACCTGTAATTTGAAAATACTCTAACACGGAGTAGGCATGTACAGATCGTTTCTGGGATCCCAAAATATCAAATTTTCGGGTGTTTTGGGCCTGAATTTGAGAGATCGACTTTGGGCACCTAAAATATCGATTTTTAGCATGTTTTGGTCCTGTATCTGAGTAGGTATGTACAGATCACTTCTGGGACCCCAAAATATCAAGTTTTCGAGTGTTTTGGGCCTGAATTTGAGTTATAAACGTATACTGAAGATGCAGGCACATATAAACTTTTGGGCACCTAAAATATCGATTTTGAGCGTATTTTAGGACGGTATCTTAAAAGCATTCTAACTAGCAGTAGGCAAGTACAGATCGCTTCTAGGACCCAGAAATACCGAATTTTCAGGTGTTTTGAGCCTGAATTTGAGATATAAACGGGTTCAGAAGGTGCATGCACATATCGACTTTGGACACTTAAAATATCTATTTTTTGCATGTTTTGAACCTATATATTTAAAACATTCTAGCACTGAGTAGGCATGTACAGATCGCTTCTGGGAACAAAAATATCGAATTTTCGGGTGTTTTGAGGTTGAATTTGGGATATAAACGGGTGCAAAAGATGCATGCACATATCGACTTTTGGGCACTTAAAAGATCAATTTTCAGTATGTTTTGGGCCTGTATTTTGAAAATACTCTAACACGGAGTAGGCATGTACAAATCGTTTCTGGGACCCCAAAATATCGAATTTTCGGGTGTTTTGGGCCTGAATTTGAGATATCGACTCTGGGCACCTAAAATATCGATTTTTAGCATGTTTTGGGCCTACATTTTGAAAATAATCTAGCACTGAGTAGGCATGTACAGATGGCTTCTGGGACCCCAAAATATCGAATTCTCGGGTGTTTTGAGCCTGAATTTAAGATATAAACGGGTACAGAAGATTCATGCACATATTGACTTTGGGCACCTAAAATATCTATTTTCAGCATGTTTTGGGCCTATATCGGAGTAGGCATGTACAGATCGCTTCTGGGACCCCAAAATATCGAGTTTTTGGGTGTTTGGACCTGAATTTGAGGTATAAACGGGTGCAGAAGATGGATGCACATATCGACTTTTGGGCACTTAAAAGATCGATTTTCAGTATGTTTTGGGCCTGTATTTTGAAAATACTCTAACACGGAGTAGGCATGTACAGATCGTTTCTGGGACCCCAAAATATCTAATTTTCGGGTGTTTTGGGCCTGAATTTGAGATATCGACTTTGGGCAACCAAAATATCAATTTTTAGCATGTTTTGGGCCTATATTTTGAAAATATTCTAGCACTGAGTAGGCATTTACAGATCGCTTCTGAGACCCCAAAATATTGAATTCTCGGGTGTTTTGAGCCTGAATTTGAGATATAAACGGGTACAGAAGATACATGCACATATTGACTTTGGGCACCTAAAATATCGATTTTCAGCATGTTTTGGGCCTGTATCTGACTAGGCATGTACATATCGCTTCTGGGACCCCAAAATATCGAGTTTTCTGGTGTTTGGAGCCTGCATTTGAGATATAAACGGGTGCAGAAGATGCATACTCATATTGACTTTGGGAACCTAAAATATCGATTTTCAGCATGTTTGGGCCTGTATCTGAGTAGGCATGTACAGATCGCTTCTGGGACCCCAAAATATCGAATTTTCGTGTGTTTTGAGCCTGAATATGAGATATAAACGGGTACAGAAGATGCATGCACATACTGACTTTGGGCACCTAAAATATCGATTTTCATCATGTTTTTGGCCTGTATTTTGAAAAAAACTCTAACACGGAGTATGCATGTACAGATCACTTCTGGGACCCCAAAATATCGAATTTTCGGGGGGTTTGAGCCTGAATTTGAGATATAAACGGGTACTGAAGATGCATGCACATATCGACTTTTGGGCTCCTAAAATATCGATTTTTAGCATGTTTTGGGTCTGAATCTTGAAAACATTCTAACTAGGAGTAGGCATGTACAGATCGCTTCTAGGACCCAAAAATACCGAATTTTCGGGTGTTTGGAGCATGAATTTGAGATATAAACAGGTACAGAAGATCCATGCACATATTGACTTTGAGCACCTAAAATATCGATTTTCAGCATGTTTTGGGCCTGTATTTTGAAAATACTCTAACGCGAAGTAGGCATGCACAGATCGCTTCTGGGACCTAAAAATATCGAATTTTCGGGAGTTTTGAGCCTTAATTTGAGATATAAACGGGTACAGAAGAGGCATGCACATATTGAATATAGCACCTAAAATATCGATTTTCAGCATGTTTTGGGCCTGTATCTGAGTAGGCATGTATAGATCGCTTCTTGGACCCCAAAATACATAATTTTCGTGTGTGTGAAACCTGAATTTGAGATATAAACGGGTACAGAAGATGCCTGCACATATTGACTTTGGGCATCTAAAATATCGATTTTCAGCATGTTTTGGGCCTGTATCTGATTAGGCATGCACAGATCGCTTCTGTGACCCCAAAATATCGAATTTTCTGGTGTTTGGAGCCTGAATTTGATATATAAACGGGTACAGAAGATGCATGCACATATTGACTTTGGGCACCTAAAATATCGATTTCAGCATATTTTGGGCCTGTATTTTGAAAATACTCTAACACGGAGTAGGCATGTACAGATGGCTTCTGGGACCCGAAAATATCGAATTTTTGTGTGTTTGGAGCATGAATTTGAGATATAAACGGGTACAGAAGATGCATGCACATATTAACTTTTGGGCACCTACAAGATCGATTTTCAGTATGTTTTGGGCCTGTATTTTGAAAATACTCTAAACGGAGTAGGCATGTACAGATCGCTTCTGGGACCCCAAAATATCAATTTTTCGAGTGTTTTAGGCCTGAATTTGAGATATCGACTTTGGGCACTTAAAATATCGATTTTTAGTATGTTTTGGGCCTATATATAAAAAATATTCTAGCACTGAGTAGGCATCAAAAGATCGCTTCTGGGACTCCAAAATATCGAAATTTCGGGTGTTTTGAGCCTGAATTTGAGATATAAACGGGTACAGAAGATGCATGCACATATTGACTTTGGGCACCAAAAATATCGATTTTCAAGATGTTCTGGGCATGTATTTCGAAAATACTCTAACATGGAGTAGGCATGTACAGATCGCTTCTGGGACCCCAAAATATCGAATTTTTCGGGTGTTTTGGGCCTGAATTTGAGATATCGACTTTGGGCACCTAAAATACCGATTTTTAGCATGCTTTGGGTCTATATTTTGAAAATATTCTAGCACTGAGTAGGCATGTACAGATCGCTTCTGGGACCCCAAAATATCGAATTTTCGAGTTTTTTTAGCCTGAATTTGAGATATAAACGGGTACAGAAGATGCATGCACATATTGACTTTGGGTACCTAAAATATCGATTTTCAGCATGTTTTGGGCCTGTATCTGAGTAGGCATGTACAGATCGCTTCTGGGACCCCAAAATATCGAGTTTTCGGGTGTTTGGAGCCTGAATTTGAGATATAAACGGGTACAGAAGATGAATGCACATATCGACTTTTCGGCACCTAAAAGATAGATTTTCATTATGTTTTGGGCCTGTAATTTGAAAATACTTTAACAAGGAGTAGGCATGTACTGATCGCTTCTGGGACCCCAAAATATCAATTTTTCGGGTGTTTTAGGCCTGAATTTGAGATATCGACTTTGGGCACTTAAAATATCGATTTTTAGCATGTTTTGGGCCTATATATTGAAAATATTCTAGCACTGAGTATGCATGTACAGCTAGCTTCTGGGACCCCAAAATATCGAATTTTCGGGTTTTTTGAGCCTGTATTTGAGATATAAACGGGTTCAGAAGATGCATGCACATATCAACTTTGGACACATAAAATAACGATTTTTAGCATGTTTTTAGCCTATATTTAGAAAACATTCTAGCACTGAGTAGGCATGTACAGATCGCTTCTGGGACCCAAAAATATCGAATTTTTGTGTGTTTGGAGCATGAATTTGAGATATAAACGGGTACAGAAGATGCATGCACATATCGACTTTGGGCACCTAAAATATCGATTTTCAGCATGTTTGGGCCTGTATCTGAGTAGGCATGTACAAATCGCTTCTGGAACCCGAAAATATCGAATTTTTGTGTGTTTGGAGCATGAATTTGAGATATAAACGGGTACAGAAGATGCATGCACATATCAACTTTTGAGCACCTACAAGATCGATTTTCAGTATGTTTTGGGCCTGTAATTTAAAAATACTCTAAACGGAGTAGGCATGTACAGATCGCTTCTGGGACCCCAAAATATCAATTGTTCGGGTGTTTTAGGCCTGAATTTGAGATATCGACTTTGGGCACTTAAAATATCGATTTTTAGCATGTTTTGGGCCTATATATTGAAAATATTCTAGCACTGAGTATGCATGTACAGCTAGCTTCTGGGACCCCAAAATATCGAATTTTCGGGTTTTTTGAGCCTGAATTTGAGATATAAACGGGTACAGAAGATGCATTCACATATTGACCTTGGGTACCTAAAATATCGATTTTCAGCATGTTTTGGGCCTGTAACTGAGTAGGCATGTACAGATCGTTTCTGGGACCCCAAAATATCGAGTTTTCGGGTGTTTGGAGCCTGAATTTGAGATATAAACGGGTACAGAAGATGAATGCACATATCGACTTTTCGGCACCTAAAAGATATATTTTCATTATGTTTTGGGCCTGTAATTTGAAAATACTCTAACAAGGAGTAGGCATGTACTGATCGCTTCTGGGACCCCAAAATATCGAATTTTCGTGTGTTTTGGGCATGAATTTGAGATATCGACTTTGGGCACCTAAAATTTCGATTTATAGCATGATTTGGGCATATATTTTGAAAATATTCTAGCACTGAGTAGGCATCAAAAGATCGCTTCTGGGACTCCAAAATATCGAAATTTCGGGTGTTTTGAGCCTGAATTTGAGATATAAACGGGTACAGAAGATGCATGCACATATTGACTTTGGGCACCAAAAATATCGATTTTCAAGATGTTCTGGTCATGTATTTCGAAAATACTCTAACATGGAGTAGGCATGTACAGATCGCTTCTAGGACCCCAAAATATCGAATTTTTCGGGTGTTTTGGGCCTGAATTTCAGATATCGACTTTGGGCACCTAAAATACCGATTTTTAGCATGCTTTGGGTCTATATTTTGAAAATATTCTAGCACTGAGTAGGCATGTACAGATTGCTTCTGGGACCCAAAATATCGAATTTTCGGGGGTTTTGAGGTTGAATTTGAGATATAAGCGGGTTCTGAAGATGCATGCACATATCGACTTTTGGACACAAAAAATATCGATTTTGAGCATATTTTCATCTGTATCTTGAAAACATACTAACTAGAAGTAGGCATTGTACAGATCGCTTCTAGGACCAAAAACTTACGAATTTTCGGGTGTTTTGAGCCTGTATTTGAGATATAAACGGGTTCAGAAGATGCATGCACATATCAACTTTGGACACATAAAATAACGATTTTTAGCATGTTTTTAGCCTATATTTAGAAAACATTCTAGCACTGAGTAGGCATGTACAGATCGCTTCTGGGACCCAAAATTATCGAATTTTTGTGTGTTTGGAGCATGAATTTGAGATAAAACGGGTACAGAAGATGCATGCACATATTGACTTTGGGCACCTAAAATATCGATTTTCAGCATGTTTGGGCCTGTATCTGAGTAGGCATGTACAAATCGCTTCTGGAACCCGAAAATATCGAATTTTTGTGTGTTTGGAGCATGAATTTGAGATATAAACGGGTACAGAAGATGCATGCACATATCAACTTTTGGGCACCTACAAGATCGATTTTCAGTATGTTTTGGGCCTGTATTTTAAAAATACTCTAAACGGAGTAGGCATGTACAGATCGCTTCTGGGACCCCAAAATATCAATTTTTCGGGTGTTTTAGGCCTGAATTTGAGATATCGACTTTGGGCACTTAAAATATCGATTTTTAGCATGTTTTGGGCCTATATATTGAAAATATTCTAGCACTGAGTATACATGTACAGCTAGCTTCTGGAACCCCAAAATATCGAATTTTCGGGTTTTTTGAGCCTGAATTTGAGATATAAACGGGTACAGAAGATGCATTCACATATTGACCTTGGGTACCTAAAATATCGATTTTCAGCATGTTTTGGGCCTGTATCTGAGTAGGCATGTACAGATCGTTTCTGGGACCCCAAAATATCGAGTTTTCGGGTGTTTGGAGCCTGAATTTGAGATATAAACGGGTACAGAAGATGAATGCACATATCGACTTTTCGGCACCTAAAAGATATATTTTCATTATGTTTTGGGCCTGTAATTTGAAAATACTCTAACAAGGAGTAGGCATGTACTGATCGCTTCTGGGACCCCAAAATATCGAATTTTCGTGTGTTTTGGGCATGAATTTGAGATATCGATTTTGGGCACCTAAAATTTCGATTTATAGCATGATTTGGGCATATATTTTGAAAATATTCTAGCACTGAGTAGGCATCAAAAGATCGCTTCTGGGACTCCAAAATATCGAAATTTCGGGTGTTTTGAGCCTGAATTTGAGATATAAACGGGTACAGAAGATGCATGCACATATTGACTTTGGGCACCAAAAATATCGATTTTCAAGATGTTCTGGGCATGTATTTCGAAAATACTCTAACATGGAGTAGGCATGTACAGATCGCTTCTGGGACCCCAAAATATCGAATTTTTCGGGTGTTTTGGGCCTGAATTTGAGATATCGACTTTGGGCACCTAAAATACCGATTTTTAGCATGCTTTGGGTCTATATTTTGAAAATATTCTAGCACTGAGTAGGCATGTACAGGTCGCTTCTGGGACCCAAAATATCGAATTTTCGGGGGTTTTGAGGTTGAATTTGAGATATAAGCGGGTTCTGAAGATGCATGCACATATCGACTTTTGGACACAAAAAATATCGATTTTGAGCATATTTTCATCTGTATCTTGAAAACATACTAACTAGAAGTAGGCATTGTACAGATCGCTTCTAGGACCAAAAACTTACGAATTTTCGGGTGTTTTGAGCCTGTATTTGAGATATAAACGGGTTCAGAAGATGCATGCACATATCAACTTTGGACACATAAAATAACGATTTTTAGCATGTTTTTAGCCTATATTTAGAAAACATTCTAGCACTGAGTAGGCATGTACAGATCGCTTCTGGGACCCAAAAATATCGAATTTTTGTGCGTTTGGAGCATGAATTTGAGATATAAACGGGTACAGAAGATGCATGCACATATTGACTTTGGGCACCTAAAATATCGATTTTCAGCATGTTTGGGCCTGTATCTGAGTAGGCATGTACAAATCGCTTCTGGAACCCGAAAATATCGAATTTTTGTGTGTTTGGAGCATGAATTTGAGATATAAACGGGTACAGAAGATGCATGCACATATCAACTTTTGGGCACCTACAAGATCGATTTTCAGTATGTTTTGGGCCTGTATTTTAAAAATACTCTAAACGGAGTAGGCATGTACAGATCGCTTCTGGGACCCCAAAATATCAATTTTTCGGGTGTTTTAGGCCTGAATTTGAGATATCGACTTTGGGCACTTAAAATATCGATTTTTAGCATGTTTTGGGCCTATATATTGAAAATATTCTAGCACTGAGTATGCATGTACAGCTAGCTTCTGGGACCCCAAAATATCGAATTTTCGGGTTTTTTGAGCCTGAATTTGAGATTTAAACGGGTACAGAAGATGCATTCACATATTGACCTTGGGTACCTAAAATATCGATTTTCAGCATGTTTTGGGCCTGTATCTGTGTAGGCATGTACAGATCGTTTCTGGGACCCCAAAATATCGAGTTTTCGGGTGTTTGGAGCCTGAATTTGAGATATAAACGGGTACAGAAGATGAATGCACATATCGACTTTTCGGCACCTAAAAGATATATTTTCATTATGTTTTGGGCCTGTAATTTGAAATTATCTAACACGGAGTAGGCATTTACAGATCGCTTCTGGGACCCCAAAATATTGAATTTTCGTGTGTTTAGGGCATGAATTTCAGATATCGACTTTGGGCACCATAAAATTTCGATTTATAGCATGATTTGGGCATATATTTTGAAAATATTCTAGCACTGAGTAGGCATGTACAGATCGCTTCTGAGACCCCAAAATATCGAATTTTCGGGTATTTTAAACCTGAATTTGAGATATAAACGGGTACAGAACATGCATGCGCATACCGACTTTTGGGCACCTAAAATATCGATTTTCAGTATGTTTTGGGCCTGTATTTTGAAAATACTCTAACACGGAGTAGCCATGTACAGATCGCTTCTGGGATCCAAAATATCGAATTTTCAGGTGTTTTGAGCCTGAATTTGAGATATAAACGATTACTGAAGATGCACGCACATATCAAATTTTGGGAACCTAAAATATCGATTTTGAGCATGTTTTGGATCTGTATCTTGAAAACATTCTAACTAGGAGTAGACATGTACAGATCGCTTCTAGGACCCAAAAATACCGAATTTTCGGGTGTTTGGAGCATGAATATGAGATATAAACGGGTACAGAAGATGCATGCACATACTGACTTTGGGCACCTAAAATATCGATTTTCAGCATGTTTTTGGCCTGTATTTTGAAAAAAACTCTAACACGGAGTATGCATGTACAGATCACTTCTGGGACCCCAAAATATCGAATTTTCGGGGGGTTTGAGCCTGAATTTGAGATATAAACGGGTACTGAAGATGCATGCACATATCGACTTTTGGGCTCCTAAAATATCGATTTTTAGCATGTTTTGGGTCTGAATCTTGAAACCATTCTAACTAGGAGTAGGCATGTACAGATCGCTTCTAGGACCCAAAAATACCGAATTTTCGGGTGTTTGGAGCATGAATTTGAGATATAAACAGGTACAGAAGATCCATGCACATATTGACTTTGAGCACCTAAAATATCGATTTTCAGCATGTTTTGGGCCTGTATTTTGAAAATACTCTAACGCGAAGTAGGCATGCACAGATCGCTTCTGGGACCCCAAAATATTGAATTTTCGTGTGTTTAGGGCATGAATTTCAGATATCGACTTTGGGCACCATAAAATTTCGATTTATAGCATGATTTGGGCATATATTTTGAAAATATTCTAGCACTGAGTAGGCATGTACAGATCGCTTCTGAGACCCCAAAATATCGAATTTTCGGGTATTTTAAACCTGAATTTGAGATATAAACGGGTACAGAACATGCATGCACATACCGACTTTTGGGCACCTAAAATATCGATTTTCAGTATGTTTTGGGCCTGTATTTTGAAAATACTCTAACACGGAGTAGCCATGTACAGATCGCTTCTGGGATCCAAAATATCGAATTTTCAGGTGTTTTGAGCCTGAATTTGAGATATAAACGATTACTGAAGATGCACGCACATATCAAATTTTGGGAACCTAAAATATCGATTTTGAGCATGTTTTGGATCTGTATCTTGAAAACATTCTAACTAGGAGTAGACATGTACAGATCGCTTCTAGGACCCAAAAATACCGAATTTTCGGGTGTTTGGAGCATGAATATGAGATATAAACGGGTACAGAAGATGCATGCACATACTGACTTTGGGCACCTAAAATATCGATTTTCAGCATGTTTTTGGCCTGTATTTTGAAAAAAACTCTAACACGGAGTATGCATGTACAGATCACTTCTGGGACCCCAAAATATCGAATTTTCGGGGGGTTTGAGCCTGAATTTGAGATATAAACGTGTACTGAAGATGCATGCACATATCGACTTTTGGGCTCCTAAAATATCGATTTTTAGCATGTTTTGGGTCTGAATCTTGAAAACATTCTAACTAGGAGTAGGCATGTACAGATCGCTTCTAGGACCCAAAAATACCGAATTTTCGGGTGTTTGGAGCATGAATTTGAGATATAAACAGGTACAGAAGATCCATGCACATATTGACTTTGAGCACCTAAAATATCGATTTTCAGCATGTTTTGGGCCTGTATTTTGAAAATACTCTAACGCGAAGTAGGCATGCACAGATCGCTTCTGGGACCTAAAAATATCGAATTTTCGGGAGTTTTGAGCCTTAATTTGAGATATAAACGGGTACAGAAGAGGCATGCACATATTGAATATAGCACCTAAAATATCGATTTTCAGCATGTTTTGGGCCTGTATCTGAGTAGGCATGTATAGATCGCTTCTTGGACCCCAAAATACATAATTTTCGTGTGTGTGAAACCTGAATTTGAGATATAAACGGGTACAGAAGATGCCTGCACATATTGACTTTGGGCATCTAAAATATCGATTTTCAGCATGTTTTGGGCCTGTATCTGATTAGGCATGCACAGATCGCTTCTGTGACCCCAAAATATCGAATTTTCTGGTGTTTGGAGCCTGAATTTGATATATAAACGGGTACAGAAGATGCATGCACATATTGACTTTGGGCACCTAAAATATCGATTTCAGCATATTTTGGGCCTGTATTTTGAAAATACTCTAACACGGAGTAGGCATGTACAGATGGCTTCTGGGACCCGAAAATATCGAATTTTTGTGTGTTTGGAGCATGAATTTGAGATATAAACGGGTACAGAAGATGCATGCACATATTAACTTTTGGGCACCTACAAGATCGATTTTCAGTATGTTTTGGGCCTGTATTTTGAAAATACTCTAAACGGAGTAGGCATGTACAGATCGCTTCTGGGACCCCAAAATATCAATTTTTCGAGTGTTTTAGGTCTGAATTTGAGATATCGACTTTGGGCACTTAAAATATCGATTTTTAGTATGTTTTGGGCCTATATATAGAAAATATTCTAGCACTGAGTAGGCATCAAAAGATCGCTTCTGGGACTCCAAAATATCGAAATTTCGGGTGTTTTGAGCCTGAATTTGAGATATAAACGGGTACAGAAGATGCATGCACATATTGACTTTGGGCACCAAAAATATCGATTTTCAAGATGTTCTGGGCATGTATTTCGAAAATACTCTAACATGGAGTAGGCATGTACAGATCGCTTCTGGGACCCCAAAATATCGAATTTTTCGGGTGTTTTGGGCCTGAATTTGAGATATCGACTTTGGGCGCCTAAAATACCGATTTTTAGCATGCTTTGGGTCTATATTTTGAAAATATTCTAGCACTGAGTAGGCATGTACAGATCGCTTCTGGGACCCCAAAATATCGAATTTTCGGGTTTTTTTAGCCTGAATTTGAGATATAAACGGGTACAGAAGATGCATGCACATATTGACTTTGGGTACCTAAAATATCGATTTTCAGCATGTTTTGGGCCTGTATCTGAGTAGGCATGTACAGATCGCTTCTGGGACCCCAAAATATCGAGTTTTCGGGTGTTTGGAGCCTGAATTTGAGATATAAACGGGTACAGAAGATGAATGCACATATCGACTTTTCGGCACCTAAAAGATAGATTTTCATTATGTTTTGGGCCTGTAATTTGAAAATACGTTAACAAGGAGTAGGCATGTACTGATCGCTTCTGGGACCCCAAAATATCAATTTTTCGGGTGTTTTAGGCCTGAATTTGAGATATCGACTTTGGGCACTTAAAATATCGATTTTTAGCATGTTTTGGGCCTATATATTGAAAATATTCTAGCACTGAGTATGCATGTACAGCTAGCTTCTGGGACCCCAAAATATCGAATTTTCGGGTTTTTTGAGCCTGTATTTGAGATATAAACGGGTTCAGAAGATGCATGCACATATCAACTTTGGACACATAAAATAACGATTTTTAGCATGTTTTTAGCCTATATTTAGAAAACATTCTAGCACTGAGTAGGCATGTACAGATCGCTTCTGGGACCCAAAAATATCGAATTTTTGTGTGTTTGGAGCATGAATTTGAGATATAAACGGGTACAGAAGATGCATGCACATATTGACTTTGGGCACCTAAAATATCGATTTTCAGCATGTTTGGGCCTGTATCTGAGTAGGCATGTACAAATCGCTTCTGGAACCCGAAAATATCGAATTTTTGTGTGTTTGGAGCATGAATTTGAGATATAAACGGGTACAGAAGATGCATGCACATATCAACTTTTGAGCACCTACAAGATCGATTTTCAGTATGTTTTGGGCCTGTAATTTAAAAATACTCTAAACGGAGTAGGCATGTACAGATCGCTTCTGGGACCCCAAAATATCAATTGTTCGGGTGTTTTAAGCCTGAATTTGAGATATCGACTTTGGGCACTTAAAATATCGATTTTTAGCATGTTTTGGGCCTATATATTGAAAATATTCTAGCACTGAGTATGCATGTACAGCTAGCTTCTGGGACCCCAAAATATCGAATTTTCGGGTTTTTTGAGCCTGAATTTGAGATATAAACGGGTACAGAAGATGCATTCACATATTGACCTTGGGTACCTAAAATATCGATTTTCAGCATGTTTTGGGCCTGTAACTGAGTAGGCATGTACAGATCGTTTCTGGGACCCCAAAATATCGAGTTTTCGGGTGTTTGGAGCCTGAATTTGAGATATAAACGGGTACAGAAGATGAATGCACATATCGACTTTTCGGCACCTAAAAGATATATTTTCATTATGTTTTGGGCCTGTAATTTGAAAATACTCTAACAAGGAGTAGGCATGTACTGATCGCTTCTGGGACCCCAAAATATCGAATTTTCGTGTGTTTTGGGCATGAATTTGAGATATCGACTTTGGGCACCTAAAATTTCGATTTATAGCATGATTTGGGCATATATTTTGAAAATATTCTAGCACTGAGTAGGCATCAAAAGATCGCTTCTGGGACTCCAAAATATCGAAATTTCGGGTGTTTTGAGCCTGAATTTGAGATATAAACGGGTACAGAAGATGCATGCACATATTGACTTTGGGCACCAAAAATATCGATTTTCAAGATGTTCTGGGCATGTATTTCGAAAATACTCTAACATGGAGTAGGCATGTACAGATCGCTTCTACGACCCCAAAATATCGAATTTTTCGGGTGTTTTGGGCCTGAATTTGAGATATCGACTTTGGGCACCTAAAATACCGATTTTTAGCATGCTTTGGGTCTATATTTTGAAAATATTCTAGCACTGAGTAGGCATGTACAGATTGCTTCTGGGACCCAAAATATCGAATTTTCGGGGGTTTTGAGGTTGAATTTGAGATATAAGCGGGTTCTGAAGATGCATGCACATATCGACTTTTGGACACAAAAAATATCGATTTTGAGCATATTTTCATCTGTATCTTGAAAACATACTAACTAGAAGTAGGCATTGTACAGATCGCTTCTAGGACCAAAAACTTACGAATTTTCGGGTGTTTTGAGCCTGTATTTGAGATATAAACGGGTTCAGAAGATGCATGCACATATCAACTTTGGACACATAAAATAACGATTTTTAGCATGTTTTTAGCCTATATTTAGAAAACATTCTAGCACTGAGTAGGCATGTACAGATCGCTTCTGGGACCCAAAAATATCGAATTTTTGTGTGTTTGGAGCATGAATTTGAGATATAAACGGGTACAGAAGATGCATGCACATATTGACTTTGGGCACCTAAAATATCGATTTTCAGCATGTTTGGGCCTGTATCTGAGTAGGCATGTACAAATCGCTTCTGGAACCCGAAAATATCGAATTTTTGTGTGTTTGGAGCATGAATTTGAGATATAAACGGGTACAGAAGATGCATGCACATATCAACTTTTGGGCACCTACAAGATCGATTTTCAGTATGTTTTGGGCCTGTATTTTAAAAATACTCTAAACGGAGTAGGCATGTACAGATCGCTTCTGGGACCCCAAAATATCAATTTTTCGGGTGTTTTAGGCCTGAATTTGAGATATCGACTTTGGGCACTTAAAATATCGATTTTTAGCATGTTTTGGGCCTATATATTGAAAATATTCTAGCACTGAGTATGCATGTACAGCTAGCTTCTGGAACCCCAAAATATCGAATTTTCGGGTTTTTTGAGCCTGAATTTGAGATATAAACGGGTACAGAAGATGCATTCACATATTGACCTTGGGTACCTAAAATATCGATTTTCAGCATGTTTTGGGCCTGTATCTGAGTAGGCATGTACAGATCGTTTCTGGGACCCCAAAATATCGAGTTTTCGGGTGTTTGGAGCCTGAATTTGAGATATAAACGGGTACAGAAGATGAATGCACATATCGACTTTTCGGCACCTAAAAGATATATTTTCATTATGTTTTGGGCCTGTAATTTGAAAATACTCTAACAAGGAGTAGGCATGTACTGATCGCTTCTGGGACCCCAAAATATCGAATTTTCGTGTGTTTTGGGCATGAATTTGAGATATCGATTTTGGGCACCTAAAATTTCGATTTATAGCATGATTTGGGCATATATTTTGAAAATATTCTAGCACTGAGTAGGCATCAAAAGATCGCTTCTGGGACTCCAAAATATCGAAATTTCGGGTGTTTTGAGCCTGAATTTGAGATATAAACGGGTACAGAAGATGCATGCACATATTGACTTTGGGCACCAAAAATATCGATTTTCAAGATGTTCTGGGCATGTATTTCGAAAATACTCTAACATGGAGTAGGCATGTACAGATCGCTTCTGGGACCCCAAAATATCGAATTTTTCGGGTGTTTTGGGCCTGAATTTGAGATATCGACTTTGGGCACCTAAAATACCGATTTTTAGCATGCTTTGGGTCTATATTTTGAAAATATTCTAGCACTGAGTAGGCATGTACAGATCGCTTCTGGGACCCAAAATATCGAATTTTCGGGGGTTTTGAGGTTGAATTTGAGATATAAGCGGGTTCTGAAGATGCATGCACATATCGACTTTTGGACACAAAAAATATCGATTTTGAGCATATTTTCATCTGTATCTTGAAAACATACTAACTAGAAGTAGGCATTGTACAGATCGCTTCTAGGACCAAAAACTTACGAATTTTCGGGTGTTTTGAGCCTGTATTTGAGATATAAACGGGTTCAGAAGATGCATGCACATATCAACTTTGGACACATAAAATAACGATTTTTAGCATGTTTTTAGCCTATATTTAGAAAACATTCTAGCACTGAGTAGGCATGTACAGATCGCTTCTGGGACCCAAAAATATCGAATTTTTGTGTGTTTGGAGCATGAATTTGAGATATAAACGGGTACAGAAGATGCATGCACATATTGACTTTGGGCACCTAAAATATCGATTTTCAGCATGTTTGGGCCTGTATCTGAGTAGGCATGTACAAATCGCTTCTGGAACCCGAAAATATCGAATTTTTGTGTGTTTGGAGCATGAATTTGAGATATAAATGGGTACAGAAGATGCATGCACATATCAACTTTTGGGCACCTACAAGATCGATTTTCAGTATGTTTTGGGCCTGTATTTTAAAAATACTCTAAACGGAGTAGGCATGTACAGATCGCTTCTGGGACCCCAAAATATCAATTTTTCGGGTGTTTTAGGCCTGAATTTGAGATATCGACTTTGGGCACTTAAAATATCGATTTTTAGCATGTTTTGGGCCTATATATTGAAAATATTCTAGCACTGAGTATGCATGTACAGCTAGCTTCTGGGACCCCAAAATATCGAATTCTCGGGTTTTTTGAGCCTGAATTTGAGATTTAAACGGGTACAGAAGATGCATTCACATATTGACCTTGGGTACCTAAAATATCGATTTTCAGCATGTTTTGGGCCTGTATCTGAGTAGGCATGTACAGATCGTTTCTGGGACCCCAAAATATCGAGTTTTCGGGTGTTTGGAGCCTGAATTTGAGATATAAACGGGTACAGAAGATGAATGCACATATCGACTTTTCGGCACCTAAAAGATATATTTTCATTATGTTTTGGGCCTGTAATTTGAAAATACTCTAACACGGAGTAGGCATTTACAGATCGCTTCTGGGACCCCAAAATATTGAATTTTCGTGTGTTTAGGGCATGAATTTCAGATATCGACTTTGGGCACCATAAAATTTCGATTTATAGCATGATTTGGGCATATATTTTGAAAATATTCTAGCACTGAGTAGGCATGTACAGATCGCTTCTGAGACCCCAAAATATCGAATTTTCGGGTATTTTAAACCTGAATTTGAGATATAAACGGGTACAGAACATGCATGCACATACCGACTTTTGGGCACCTAAAATATCGATTTTCAGTATGTTTTGGGCCTGTATTTTGAAAATACTCTAACACGGAGTAGCCATGTACAGATCGCTTCTGGGATCCAAAATATCGAATTTTCAGGTGTTTTGAGCCTGAATTTGAGATATAAACGATTACTGAAGATGCACGCACATATCAAATTTTGGGAACCTAAAATATCGATTTTGAGCATGTTTTGGATCTGTATCTTGAAAACATTCTAACTAGGAGTAGACATGTACAGATCGCTTCTAGGACCCAAAAATACCGAATTTTCGGGTGTTTGGAGCATGAATTTGAGATATAAACAGGTACAGAAGATCCATGCTCATATTGACTTTGAGCTCCTAAAATATCGATTTTCAGCATGTTTTGGGCCTGTATTTTGAAAAAAACTCTAACGCGAAGTAGGCATGCACAGATCGCTTCTGGGACCCAAAAATATCGAATTTTTCGGTGTTTTGAGCCTGAATTTGAGATATAAACGGGTACAGAAGATGCATGCACATATTGAATATAGCACCTAAAATATCGATTTTCAGCATGTTTTGGGCCTGTATCTGAGTAGGCATGTACAGATCGCTTGTTGGACCCCAAAATATATAATTTTCGTGTGCGTGAAACCTGAATTTGAGATATAAACGGGTACAGAAGATGCCTGCACATATTGACTTTGGGCATCTAAAATATCGATTTTCAGCATGTTTTGGGCCTGTATCTGATTAGGCATGTACAGATCGCTTCTGGGACCCCAAAATATCGAATTTTCTGATGTTTGGAGCCTGAATTTGATATATAAACGGGTACAGAAAATGCATGCACATATTGACTTTGGGCACCTAAAATATCGATTTCAGCATATTTTGGGCCTGTATTTTGAAAATACTCTAACACGGAGTAGGCATGTACAGATTGCTTCTGGGACCCCAAAATATCGAATTTTCGGGAGTTTTGAGCCTGTATTTGATATATAAACGGGTACAGAAGATGCATGCACATATCAACTTTTGGGCACCTAAAATATCGATTTTGAGCATGTTTTGGGTCTGTATCTAGAAAACATTCTAACTAGGAGTTGGCATGTACAGATCGCTTCTAGAACCCAAAAATACTGAATTTTCGGGTGTTTTGAGCCTGAATTTGAGATATAAACGTGTACAGAAGATGCATGCACATATCTACTTTGGGCACCTAAAATATGGATTTTCAGCATGTTTTGGGCCTGTATTTTGAAAATACTCTAAAACGGAGTAGGCATATACAGATCGCTTCTGGGACCCCAAAATATCGAATTTTCGGGTGTTTGGAGCCTGAATTTGAGATATAAACGGGTACAGAAGATGCATGCATATATCGACTTTTGGGCACATAAAAGAGCGATTTTCAGTATGTTTTGGGCCTATATTTTGAAAATATTCTAACACTGAGTAGGCATGTACAGATCGCCTCTGGGACCCCAAAATATCGAATTTTCTGGTGTTTAGGGCGTGAATTTGAGATATTGACTTTTGGCACCTAAAATATCGATTTTTAGCATGTCTTGGGTCTATATTTTCAAAATATTCTAGCACTAAGTAGGCATGTACAGATCGCTTCTGAGACCCCAAAATATCGAATTTTCGGGTATTTTGAGCCTGAATTTGAGATATAAATGGGTACAGAAGATGCATGCACATATTGACTTTGGGCACCTAAAATATCGATTTTCAGCATGTTTTGGGCCTGTATTTTGAAAATACTCTAACACGAAGTAGGCATGCACAGATCGCTTCTGGGACCCAAAAATATAGAATTTTCAGGTGTTTTGAGACTGAATTTGAGATATCGACTTTGGGCACTTAAAATATCGATTTTTAGCATGTTTTGGGCCTATATTTTGAAAATACTCTAACACGGAGTAGGCATGTACAGATCGCTTCAGGGACCCAAAAATATCGAATTTTCGGGTGTTTTGAAGTTGAATTTGTGATATAAACGGGTGCAAAAGAGGCATACACATATTGACTTTGGGCACCTAAAATATCGATTTTCAGCATGTTTGGGCCTGTATCTGAGTAGGCAAGTACAAATCGCTTCTGGGACCCGAAAATATCGAATTTTTGTGTGTTTGGAGCATGAATTTGAGATATAAACGGGTACAGAAGATGCATGCACATATCAACTTTTGGGCACCTACAAGATCGATTTTCAGTATGTTTTGGGCCTGTATTTTGAAAATACTCTAAACGGAGTAGGCATGTACAGATCGCTTCTGGGACCCCTAAATATCAATTTTTCGGGTGTTTTAGGCCTGAATTTGAGATATCGACTTTGGGAACTTAAAATATCGATTTTTAGCATGTTTTGGGCCTTTATATTGAAAATATTCTAGCACTGAGTATGCATGTACAGCTCGCTTCTGGGACCCCAAAATATCGAATTTTCGGGTTTTTTGAGCCTGAATTTGAGATATAAACGGGTACAGAAGATGCATTCACATCTTGACCTTGGGTACCTAAAATATCGATTTTCAGCATGTTTTGGGCCTGTATCTGAGTAGGCATGTAAAGATCGTTTCTGGGACCCCAAAATATCGAGTTTTCGGGTGTTTGGAGCCTGAATTTGAGTTATAAACGGGTACAGAAGATGAATGCACATATCGACTTTTCGGCACCTAAAAGATAGATTTTCATTATGTTTTGGGCCTGTAATTTGAAAATACTCTAACACGGAGTAGGCATGTACAGATCGCTTCTGGGACCCCAAAATATCGAATTTTCGGGTGTTTTGGGCATGAATTTGAGATATCGACTTTGGGCACCTAAAATTTCGATTTATAGCATGATTTGGGCATATATTTTGAAAATATTCTAGCACTGAGTAGGCATGTACAGATCGCTTCTGAGACCCCAAAATATCGAATTTTCGGGTATTTTAAACCTGAATTTGAGATATAAACGGGTACTGAAGATGCATGCACATACCGACTTTTGGGCACCTAAAATATCGATTTTCAGTATGTTTTGGGCCTGTATTTTGAAAATACTCTAACACGGAGTAGCCATGTACAGATCGCTGCTGGGATCTAAAAATATCGAATTTTCAGGTGTTTTGAGCCTGAATTTGAGATATAAACGATTACTGAAGATGCACGCACATATCAACTTTTGGGAACCTAAAATATCGATTTCGAGCATGTTTTGGATCTGTATCTTGAAAACATTCTAACTAGGAGTAGGCATGTACAGATCGCTTCTAGGACCCAAAAATACCGAATTTTCGGGTGTTTGGAGCATGAATTAGAGATATAAACAGGTACAGAAGATCCATGCACATATTGACTTTGAGCACCTAAAATATCGATTTTCAGCATGTTTTGGGCCTGTATTTTGAAAATACTCTAACACGAAGTAGGCATGCACAGATCGCTTCTGGGACCCAAAAATATCGAATTTTCGGGTGTTATAAGCCTGAATTTGAGATATAAACGGGTACAGAAGATGCATGCACATATTGAATATAGCACCTAAAATATCGATTTTCAGCATGTTTTGGGCCTGTATCTGAGTAGGCATGTACAGATCGCTTCTTGGACCCCAAAATACAGAATTTTCGTTTGTGTGAAACCTGAATTTGAGATATAAACGGGTACAGAAGATGCCTGCACATATTGACTTTGGGCATCTAAAATATCGATTTTCAGCATGTTTTGGGCCTGTATCTGATTAGGCATGTACAGATCGCTTCTGGGACCCCAAAATATCGAATTTTCTGGTGTTTGGAGCCTGAATTTGAGATATAAACGGGTACAGAAGATGCATGCACATATTGACTTTGGGCACCTAAAATATCGATTTTAGCATATTTTGGGCTTGTATTTTGAAAATACTCTAACACGGAGTAGGCATGTACAGATTGCTTCTGGGACCCCAAAATATTGAATTTTCGGGTGTTTTGAGCCTGAATTTGAGATATAAACGTGTACAGAAGATGCATGCACATATCGACTTTGGACACTTATAATATCGATTTTTAGCATGTTTTGAGCCTATATTTTGAAAATATTCTAGCACTGAGTAGGCATGTACAGTTTGCTTATGGGACCCTAAAATATCGAATTTTCAAGCGTTTTAAGGTTGAATTTGGGATATAAACGGGTGAATAAGATGCATACACATATTGACTTTGGGCACCTAAAATATGGATTTTCAACATGTTTTAGGCCTGTATTTTGAAAATACTCTAAAACGGAGTAGGCATATACAGATCGCTTCTGGGACCCCAAAATATCGAATTTCTGGGTGTTTGGAGCCTGAATTTGAGATATAAACGGGTACAGAAGATGCATGCACATATCGACTTTTGGGCACATAAAAGATCGATTTTCAGTATGTTTTGGGCCTGTATTTTGAAAATACTCTAACACGGAGTTGCCATGTACAGATCAATTCAGGGATCCCAAAATATCGAATTTTCAGGTGTTTTGAGCCTGAATTTGAGATATAAACGATTACTGAAGATGCATGCACATATCAACTTTTGGGAACCTAAAATATTGATTTTGAGAATGTTTTGGATCTGTATCTTGAAAACATTCTAACTAGGAGTAGGCATGTACAGATAGCTTCTAGGACCCAAAAATGCCGAATTTTCGAGTGTTTGGCGCATGAATTTGAGATATAAACAAGTACAGAAGATGCATGCACATATTGACTTTGAGCACCTAAAATATCGATTTCCAGCATGTTTTGGGCCTGTATTTTCTAAATGCTCTAACACGAAGTAGGCATGCACGGATCGCTTCTGGGACCCAAAAATATCGAATTTTCGGGTGTTTGGAGCCTGAATTTGAGATATAAACGGGTACAGAAGATGCATGCACATATTGAATATAGCACCTAAAATATCGATTTTCAGCATGTTTTGGGCATGTATCTGAGTAGGCATGTACAGATCGCTTCTTGGACCCCAAAATACCGAATTTTCGTGTGTTTGAAGCCTGAATTTGAGATATAAACGGGTACAGAAGATGCCTGCACATATTGACTTTAGGCATCTAAAATATCGATTTTCAGCATGTTTTGGGCCTGTATCTGATTAGGCATGTACAGATCGCTTCTGGGACCCCAAAATATCGAATTTTCTGGTGTTTGGAGCCTGAATTTGAGATATAAACGGGTACAGAAGATGCATGCACAAATCGACTTTTGGGCACCTAAAAGATCGATTTTCAGTATGTTTTGGGCCTGTATTTTGAAAACACTCTAACACGGAGTAGGCATGTACAGATCGTTTCTAGGACCCCAAAATATCGAATTTTCGGGTGTTTTGGGCCTGAAATTGAGATATGGACTTCTGGAACCGAAAATATCGATTTTTTGCATGTTTTGGGCCTATTTTTTGAAAATATTCTAGCACTGAGTAGGTACGTACAGATCGTTTCTGGGACCCCAAAATTACCGAATTTTCGGGTGTTTTGAGCCTGAATTTGAGATATAAACGGGTACAAAAGATGCATGCACATATCGACTTTGGACACTTAAAATATCGATTTTTAGCATGTTTTGAGCCTATATTTTGAAAACATTCTAGCACTGAGTAGGCATGTAAAGATTGCTTCTGGGACCGTAAAATTTTGAATTTTCGGGTGTTTTGAGGTTGAATTTGGGATATAAATGGGTACTGAAGATGCATGCACATACCGACTTTTGGGCACCTAAAATATCGATTTTCAGTATGTTTTGGGCCTGTATTTTGAAAATACTCTAACACGGAGTAGCCATGTACAGATCGCTGCTGGGATCTAAAAATATCGAATTTTCAGGTGTTTTGAGCCTGAATTTGAGATATAAACGATTACTGAAGATGCACGCACATATCAACTTTTGGGAACCTAAAATATCGATTTCGAGCATGTTTTGGATCTGTATCTTGAAAACATTCTAACTAGGAGTAGGCATGTACAGATCGCTTCTAGGACCCAAAAATACCGAATTTTCGGGTGTTTGGAGCATGAATTAGAGATATAAACAGGTACAGAAGATCCATGCACATATTGACTTTGAGCACCTAAAATATCGATTTTCAGCATGTTTTGGGCCTGTATTTTGAAAATACTCTAACACGAAGTAGGCATGCACAGATCGCTTCTGGGACCCAAAAATATCGAATTTTCGGGTGTTATAAGCCTGAATTTGAGATATAAACGGGTACAGAAGATGCATGCACATATTGAATATAGCACCTAAAATATCGATTTTCAGCATGTTTTGGGCCTGTATCTGAGTAGGCATGTACAGATCGCTTCTTGGACCCCAAAATACAGAATTTTCGTTTGTGTGAAACCTGAATTTGAGATATAAACGGGTACAGAAGATGCCTGCACATATTGACTTTGGGCATCTAAAATATCGATTTTCAGCATGTTTTGGGCCTGTATCTGATTAGGCATGTACAGATCGCTTCTGGGACCCCAAAATATCGAATTTTCTGGTGTTTGGAGCCTGAATTTGAGATATAAACGGGTACAGAAGATGCATGCACATATTGACTTTGGGCACCTAAAATATCGATTTTAGCATATTTTGGGCCTGTATTTTGAAAATACTCTAACACGGAGTAGGCATGTACAGATTGCTTCTGGGACCCCAAAATATCGAATTTTCGGGTGTTTTGAGCCTGAATTTGAGATATAAACGTGTACAGAAGATGCATGCACATATCGACTTTGGACACTTATAATATCGATTTTTAGCATGTTTTGAGCCTATATTTTGAAAATATTCTAGCACTGAGTAGGCATGTACAGTTTGCTTATGGGACCCTAAAATATCGAATTTTCAAGTGTTTTAAGGTTGAATTTGGGATATAAACGGGTGAATAAGATGCATACACATATTGACTTTGGGCACCTAAAATATGGATTTTCAACATGTTTTAGGCCTGTATTTTGAAAATACTCTAAAACGGAGTAGGCATATACAGATCGCTTCTGGGACCCCAAAATATCGAATTTCTGGGTGTTTGGAGCCTGAATTTGAGATATAAACGGGTACAGAAGATGCATGCACATATCGACTTTTGGGCACATAAAAGATCGATTTTCAGTATGTTTTGGGCCTGTATTTTGAAAATACTCTAACACGGAGTAGCCATGTACAGATCGCTTCTGGGATCCCAAAATATCGAATTTTTAGGTGTTTTGAGCCTGAATTTGAGATATAAACGATTACTGAAGATGCATGCACATATCAACTTTTGGGAACCTAAAATATTGATTTTGAGCATGTTTTGGATCTGTATCTTGAAAACATTCTAACTAGGAGTAGGCATGTACAGATAGCTTCTAGGACCCAAAAATGCCGAATTTTCGAGTGTTTGGCGCATGAATTTGAGATATAAACAAGTACAGAAGATGCATGCACATATTGACTTTGAGCACCTAAAATATCGATTTCCAGCATGTTTTGGGCCTGTATTTTCTAAATGCTCTAACACGAAGTAGGCATGCACAGATCGCTTCTGGGACCCAAAAATATCGAATTTTCGGGTGTTTGGAACCTGAATTTAAGATATAAACGGGTACAGAAGATGCATGCACATATTGAATATAGCACCTAAAATATCGATTTTCAGCATGTTTTGGGCATGTATCTGAGTAGGCATGTACAGATCGCTTCTTGGACCCCAAAATACCGAATTTTCGTGTGTTTGAAGCCTGAATTTGAGATATAAACGGGTACAGAAGATGCCTGCACATATTGACTTTAGGCATCTAAAATATCGATTTTCAGCATGTTTTGGGCCTGTATCTGATTAGGCATGTACAGATCGCTTCTGGGACCCCAAAATATTGAATTTTCTGGGGTTTGGAGCCTGAATTTGAGATATAAACAGGTACAGAAGATGCATGCACAAATCGACTTTTGGGCACCTAAAAGATCGATTTTCAGTATGTTTTGGGCCTGTATTTTGAAAACACTCTAACACGGAGTAGGCATGTACAGATCGCTTCTGGGACCCCAAAATATCGAATTTTCGGGTGTTTTGGGCCTGAAATTGAGATATGGACTTCTGGAACCGAAAATATCGATTTTTAGCATGTTTTGGGCCTATATTTTGAAAATATTCTAGCACTGAGTAGGTACGTACAGATCGTTTCTGGGACCCCAAAATTACCGAATTTTCGGGTGTTTTGAGCCTGAATTTGAGATATAAACGGGTACAAAAGATGCATGCACATATCGACTTTGGACACTTAAAATATCGATTTTTAGCATGTTTTGAGCCTATATTTTGAAAACATTCTAGCACTGAGTAGGCATGTAAAGATTGCTTCTGGGACCGTAAAATTTTTAATTTTCGGGTGTTTTGAGGTTGAATTTGGGATATAAATGGGTACTGAAGATGCATGCACATACCGACTTTTGGGCACCTAAAATATCGATTTTCAGTATGTTTTGGGCCTGTATTTTGAAAATACTCTAACACGGAGTAGCCATGTACAGATCGCTGCTGGGATCTAAAAATATCGAATTTTCAGGTGTTTTGAGCCTGAATTTGAGATATAAACGATTACTGAAGATGCACGCACATATCAACTTTTGGGAACCTAAAATATCGATTTCGAGCATGTTTTGGATCTGTATCTTGAAAACATTCTAACTAGGAGTAGGCATGTACAGATCGCTTCTAGGACCCAAAAATACCGAATTTTCGGGTGTTTGGAGCATGAATTAGAGATATAAACAGGTACAGAAGATCCATGCACATATTGACTTTGAGCACCTAAAATATCGATTTTCAGCATGTTTTGGGCCTGTATTTTGAAAATACTCTAACACGAAGTAGGCATGCACAGATCGCTTCTGGGACCCAAAAATATCGAATTTTCGGGTGTTATAAGCCTGAATTTGAGATATAAACGGGTACAGAAGATGCATGCACATATTGAATATAGCACCTAAAATATCGATTTTCAGCATGTTTTGGGCCTGTATCTGAGTAGGCATGTACAGATCGCTTGTTGGACCCCAAAATACAGAATTTTCGTTTGTGTGAAACCTGAATTTGAGATATAAACGGGTATAGAAGATGCCTGCACATATTGACTTTGGGCATCTAAAATATCGATTTTCAGCATGTTTTGGGACTGTATCTGATTAGGCATGTACAGATCGCTTCTGGGACCCCAAAATATCGAATTTTCTGGTGTTTGGAGCCTGAATTTGAGATATAAACGGGTACAGAAGATGCATGCACATATTGACTTTGGGCACCTAAAATATCGATTTCAGCATATTTTGGGCCTGTATTTTGAAAATACTCTAACACGGAGTAGGCATGTACAGATTGCTTCTGAGATCCCAAAATATCGAATTTTCGGGTGTTTTGAGCCTGAATTTGAGATATAAACGTGTACAGAAGATGCATGCACATATCGACTTTGGACACTTATAATATCGATTTTTAGCATGTTTTGAGCCTATATTTTGAAAATATTCTAGCACTGAGTAGGCATGTACAGTTTGCTTATGGGACCCTAAAATATCGAATTTTCAAGTGTTTTAAGGTTGAATTTGGGATATAAACGGGTGAATAAGATGCATACACATATTGACTTTGGGCACCTAAAATATGGATTTTCAACATGTTTTAGGCCTGTATTTTGAAAATACTCTAAAACGGAGTAGGCATATACAGATCGCTTCTGGGACCCCAAAATATCGAATTTCTGGGTGTTTGGAGCCTGAATTTGAGATATAAACGGGTACAGAAGGTGCATGCACATATCGACTTTTGGGCACATAAAAGATCGATTTTCAGTATGTTTTGGGCCTGTATTTTGAAAATACTCTAACACGGAGTAGCCATGTACAGATCGCTTCTGGGATCCCAAAATATCGAATTTTTAGGTGTTTTGAGCCTGAATTTGAGATATAAACGATTACTGAAGATGCATGCACATATCAACTTTTGGGAACCTAAAATATTGATTTTGAGCATGTTTTGGATCTGTATCTTGAAAACATTCTAACTAGGAGTAGGCATGTACAGATAGCTTCTAGGACCCAAAAATGCCGAATTTTCGAGTGTTTGGCGCATGAATTTGAGATATAAACAAGTACAGAAGATGCATGCACATATTGACTTAGAGCACCTAAAATATCGATTTCCAGCATGTTTTGGGCCTGTATTTTCTAAATGCTCTAACACGAAGTAGGCATGCACAGATCGCTTCTGGGACCCAAAAATATCGAATTTTCGGGTGTTTGGAACCTGAATTTGAGATATAAACGGGTACAGAAGATGCATGCACATATTGAATATAGCACCTAAAATATCGATTTTCAGCATGTTTTGGGCATGTATCTGAGTAGGCATGTACAGATCGCTTCTTGGACCCCAAAATACCGAATTTTCGTGTGTTTGAAGCCTGAATTTGAGATATAAACGGGTACAGAAGATGCCTGCACATATTGACTTTAGGCATCTAAAATATCGATTTTCAGCATGTTTTGGGCCTGTATCTGATTAGGCATGTACAGATCGCTTCTGGGACCCCAAAATATTGAATTTTCTGGGGTTTGGAGCCTGAATTTGAGATATAAACAGGTACAGAAGATGCATGCACAAATCGACTTTTGGGCACCTAAAAGATCGATTTTCAGTATGTTTTGGGCCTGTATTTTGAAAACACTCTAACACGGAGTAGGCATGTACAGATCGCTTCTGGGACCCCAAAATATCGAATTTTCTGGTGTTTTGGTCCTGAAATTGAGATATGGACTTCTGGAACCGAAAATATCGATTTTTAGCATGTTTTGGGCCTATATTTTGAAAATATTCTAGCACTGAGTAGGTACGTACAGATCGTTTCTGGGACCCCAAAATTACCGAATTTTCGGGTGTTTTGAGCCTGAATTTGAGATATAAACGGGTACAAAAGATGCATGCACATATCGACTTTGGACACTTAAAATATCAATTTTTAGCATGTTTTGAGCCTATATTTTGAAAACATTCTAGCACTGAGTAGGCATGTAAAGATTGCTTCTGGGACCGTAAAATTTTGAATTTTCGGGTGTTTTGAGGTTGAATTTGGGATATAAATGGGTACTGAAGATGCATGCACATACCGACTTTTGGGCACCTAAAATATCGATTTTCAGTATGTTTTGGGCCTGTATTTTGAAAATACTCTAACACGGAGTAGCCATGTACAGATCGCTGCTGGGATCTAAAAATATCGAATTTTCAGGTGTTTTGAGCCTGAATTTGAGATATAAACGATTACTGAAGATGCACGCACATATCAACTTTTGGGAACCTAAAATATCGATTTCGAGCATGTTTTGGATCTGTATCTTGAAAACATTCTAACTAGGAGTAGGCATGTACAGATCGCTTCTAGGACCCAAAAATACCGAATTTTCGGGTGTTTGGAGCATGAATTTGAGATATAAACAGGTACAGAAGATCCATGCACATATTGGCTTTGAGCACCTAAAATATCGATTTTCAGCATGTTTTGGGCCTGTATTTTGAAAATACTCTAACACGAAGTAGGCATGCACAGATCGCTTCTGGGACCCAAAAATATCGAATTTTCGGGTGTTATAAGCCTGAATTTGAGATATAAACGGGTACAGAAGATGCATGCACATATTGAATATAGCACCTAAAATATCGATTTTCAGCATGTTTTGGGCCTGTATCTGAGTAGGCATGTACAGATCGCTTGTTGGACTCCAAAATACAGAATTTTCGTTTGTGTGAAACCTGAATTTGAGATATAAACGGGTATAGAAGATGCCTGCACATATTGACTTTGGGCATCTAAAATATCGATTTTCAGCATGTTTTGGGACTGTATCTGATTAGGCATGTACAGATCGCTTCTGGGACCCCAAAATATCGAATTTTCTGGTGTTTGGAGCCTGAATTTGAGATATAAACGGGTACAGAAGATGCATGCACATATTGACTTTGGGCACCTAAAATATCGATTTCAGCATATTTTGGGCCTGTATTTTGAAAATACTCTAACACGGAGTAGGCATGTACAGATTGCTTCTGGGATCCCAAAATATCGAATTTTCGGGTGTTTTGAGCCTGAATTTGAGATATAAACGTGTACAGAAGATGCATGCACATATCGACTTTGGACACTTAAAATATCGATTTTTAGCATGTTTTGAGCCTATATTTTGAAAACATTCTAGCACTGAGTAGGCATGTAAAGATTGCTTCTGGGACCGTAAAATTTTTAATTTTCGGGTGTTTTGAGGTTGAATTTGGGATATAAATGGGTACTGAAGATGCATGCACATATCGACTTTTGGACTCCTAAAATATCGATTTTGAGCTTGTTTTGGGTCTGTATCTTAAAAACATTCTAACTAGGAGTACGCATTTACAGTTCGCTTCTAGGACCCTAAAATACCGAATTTTTGGGTGTTTTGAGGCGGAATTTGAGATATAAACAGATACAGAAGATTCATGCAAATATCGACTTTGAACACTTAAAATATCGATTTTTAGCATGTTTTGAGCCTATATTTTGAAAACATTCTAGCACTGAGTAGGCATGTATAGATCGCTTCTGGGACCTAAAAAAATATCTAATTTTCGGGTGTTTTGAGGTTGAATTTGGGATATAAACGGGTGCAGAAGATGAATACACATATTGACTTTGGGCACATAAAATATCGATTTTCAACATGTTTTTTGCCTGTATCTGAGTAGGCATGTACAGATCGTTTCTGGGACCCCAAAATATCGAATTTTCGGGTGTTTTGAGCCTGAATTTGAGATATAAACGGGTACAGAAGATGCATGCACATATCGACTTTTGGGCACATAAAAGATCGATTTTCTGTATGTTTTGGGCCTGTATTTTGAAAATACTCTAACACGGAGTAGCCATGTACAGATCGCTTCTGGGATCCCAAAATATCGAATTTTTAGGTGTTTTGAGCCTGAATTTGAGATATAAACGATTACTGAAGATGCATGCACATATCAACTTTTGGGAACCTAAAATATTGATTTTGAGCATGTTTTGGATCTGTATCTTGAAAACATTCTAACTAGGAGTAGGCATGTACAGATAGCTTCTAGGACCCAAAAATGCCGAATTTTCGAGTGTTTGGCGCATGAATTTGAGATATAAACAAGTACAGAAGATGCATGCACATATTGACTTTGTGCACCTAAAATATCGATTTTCAGCATGTTTTGGGCCTGTATTTTGAATATACTCTAACACGGAGTAAGCATGTACAGATCGCTTCTGGGACCTCAAAATATCGATTTTTCGGGTGTTTTGGGCCTGATTTTGAGATATCGACTTTGGGCACCTAAAATATCGATTTTTATCATGTTTTGGTCCTATATTTTGAAAATATTCTAGCACTAAGTAGGCGTGTACAGATCGCTTCTGAGACCCCAAAATATCGGATTTTCGGGTGTTTTGAGCCTAAATTTGAGATATAAACGGGTACAGATGATGCAGGCACATTTTGCCTTTGGGCACCAAAAATATCGATTTTCAGCATGTTTTGGGCCTGTATCTGATTAGGCATGTACAGATCGCTTCTGGGACCCCAAAATATAGAGTTTTCTGGCCTGTATTTTAAAAATACTCAAACACAGAGTAAGCATGTACAGATCGCTTAAGGGACCCCAAAATATCGAATTTTCCAGTGTTTTGGGCCTAAATTTGAGATATCGACTTTGGGCACAAAAAAAGATCGATTTTCATTATGTTTTGGACCTGTAATTTGAAAATACTCTAACACGGAGTAGGCATGTACAGATCGTTTCTGGGATCCCAAAATATCGAATTTTCGGGTGTTTTGGGCCTGAATTTGAGAGATCGACTTTGGGCACCTAAAATATCGATTTTTAGCATGTTTTGGTCCTGTATCTGAGTAGGTATGTACAGATCACTTCTGGGACCCCAAAATATCGAGTTTTCGAGTGTTTTGGGCCTGAATTTGAGTTATAAACGTATACTGAAGATGCAGGCACATATAAACTTTTGGGCACCTAAAATATCGATTTTGAGCGTATTTTAGGACGGTATCTTAAAAGCATTCTAACTAGCAGTAGGCAAGTACAGATCGCTTCTAGGACCCAGAAATTCCGAATTTTCAGGTGTTTTGAGCCTGAATTTGAGATATAAACGGGTTCAGAAGGTGCATGCACATATCGACTTTGGACACTTAAAATATCTATTTTTTGCATGTTTTGAACCTATATATTTAAAACATTCTAGCACTGAGTAGACATGTACAGATCGCTTGTGGGAACAAAAATATCGAATTT
Organism: Petrolisthes cinctipes; assembly: GCA_033782935.1. NCBI lineage: Eukaryota > Metazoa > Arthropoda > Malacostraca > Decapoda > Porcellanidae > Petrolisthes > Petrolisthes cinctipes. The sequence continues at coordinate 2,110,296 of JAWQEG010000167.1, forward strand.
TCGGGTGTTTTGAGGTTGAATTTGGGATATAAACGGGTGCAAAAGATGCATGCACATATCGACTTTTGGGCACTTAAAAGATCAATTTTCAGTATGTTTTGGGCCTGTATTTTGAAAATACTCTAACACGGAGTAGGCATGTACAAATCGTTTCTGGGACCCCAAAATATCGAATTTTCGGGTGTTTTGGGCCTGAATTTGAGATATCGACTCTGGGCACCTAAAATATCGATTTTTAGCATGTTTTGGGCCAACATTTTGAAAATAATCTAGCACTGAGTAGGCATGTACAGATGGCTTCTGGAACCCCAAAATATCGAATTCTCGGGTGTTTTGAGCCTGAATTTAAGATATAAACGAGTACAGAAGATACATGCACATATTGACTTTGGGCACCTAAAATATCTATTTTCAGCATGTTTTGGGCCTGTATCGGAGTAGGCATGTACAGATCGCTTCTGGGACCCCAAAATATCGAGTTTTTGGGTGTTTGGACCTGAATTTGAGGTATAAACGGGTGCAGAAGATGGATGCACATATCGACTTTTGGGCACTTAAAAGATCGATTTTCAGTATGTTTTGGGCCTGTATTTTGAAAATACTCTAACACGGAGTAGGCATGTACAGATCGTTTCTGGGACCCCAAAATATCTAATTTTCGGGTGTTTTGGGCCTGAATTTGAGATATCGACTTTGGGCACCCAAAATATCAATTTTTAGCATGTTTTGGGCCTATATTTTGAAAATATTCTAGCATTGAGTAGGCATTTACAGATCGCTTCTGAGACCCCAAAATATTGAATTCTCGGGTGTTTTGAGCCTGAATTTGAGATATAAACGGGTACAGAAGATACATGCACATATTGACTTTGGGCACCTAAAATATCGATTTTCAGCATGTTTTGGGCCTGTATCTGAGTAGGCATGTACTTATCGCTTCTGGGACCCCAAAATATCGAGTTTTCTGGTGTTTGGAGCATGAATTTGAGATATAAACGGGTTCAGAAGATGCATGCACATATCTACTGTTGGGCACTTAAAAGTTCGATTTTCAGTATGTTTTTTGACCTGTTTTTTGAAAATACTCTAACACGGAGTAGGCATGTACAGATCGTTTCTGGGACCCCCAAATATCGAATTTTCGGGTGTTTTGGGCCTGAATTTGAGCTATCGACTTTGGGCACCTAAAATATCGATTTTTAGCATGTTTTGGGCCTATATTTTGAAAATATTCTAGTTTCTGAGACCCCAAAATATCAAATTTTCGGGTGTTTTGAGCCTAAATTTGAGATATAAACGGGTACAGAAGATGCATGCACATTTTGCCTTTGGGCACCTAAAATATCGATTTTCAGCATGTTTTGGGCCTGTATCTGAGTAGACATGTACAGAACGCTTCTGGGACCCCAAAATATAGAGTTTTCTGGTGTTTGGAGCCTGCATTTGAGATATAAACGGGTGCAGAAGATGCATGCACATACTGACTTTGGGCACCTAAAATATCGATTTTCAGCATGTTTTTGGCCTGTATTTTGAAAAAAACTCTAACACGGAGTATGCATGTACAGATCACTTCTGGGACCCCAAAATATCGAATTTTCGGGGGGTTTGAGCCTGAATTTGAGATATAAACGGGTACTGAAGATGCATGCACATATCGACTTTTGGGCTCCTAAAATATCGATTTTTAGCATGTTTTGGGTCTGAATCTTGAAAACATTCTAACTAGGAGTAGGCATGTACAGATCGCTTTTCGGACCCAAAAATACCGAATTTTCGGGTGTTTTGAGCCTGAATTTGAGATATAAACGGGTACAGAAGATGCATACACATATTGACTCTGGGCACCTAAAATATCGATATTCTGCATGTTTTGGGCCTGTATCTGAGTAGGCATGTACAGATCGCTTCTGGGACCCTAAAATATCGAATTTTCGTGTGTTTTGGGCCTGAATTTGAGATATCGACTTTGGGCACCTAAAATATCGATTTTCAGCATGTTTTGGGCCTGTATTTTGAAAATACTTTAACACGGAGTAGGCATGTACAGATCGCTTCTGGGACCCGATAATATCGAATTTTCGGGTGTTTTCAGCCAGAATTTGAAATATAAACGGGTACAGAAGAGGCATCCACAAATAGACTTTGGAAACTTAAAATATAGATTTTTAGCATGTTTTGAGCCTATATTTTGAAAACATTCTAGCACTGAGTAGGCATGTACAGATCGCTTCTGGTACACAAAAATATCGAATTCTCGTGTGTTTTGGGCCTGAATTCGAGATATCGACTTTGGGCACCTAAAATATCGATTTTTAGCATGTTTTGGGCCTGTATTTTGAAAATACTTTAACACGGAGTAGGCATGTACAGATCGCTTCTGGGACCCCATACTATCGAATTTTCGGGGGTTTTGAGCAAGAATTTGAAATATTAACGAATACTGAAGGTGCATGCACATATCAACTTTAGGGCACCTAAAATATCGATTTTTAAGCAGGTTTTGGTTCTGTATCTTGAAAACATTCTAACTAGGAGTAGGCATGTACAGATCGCTTCTAGGATCCAAAAATACCGAATTTTCGAGTGCTTTGAGCCTGAATTAGAGATATAAACGGGTACAGAAGATGCATGCACATATCGACTTTCGACCATTAAAATATCGATTTTTAGCATGTTTTGAGCCTATATTTTGAAAACATTCTAGCACTGAGTAGGTATGTATATATCGCAGCTGGAACCCAAAAAAATCGAAATTTCGGGTATTTTGAGGTTGAATTTGGGATATAAACGGGTGCAGAAGATGCATACACATATTGACTTTGGGCACCTAAAATATCGATTTTCAGCATATTTTGGGCGTTTATCTGAGTAGGCATGTACAGATCCCTTCTGGGACCCTAAAATATCGAATTTTCGGGTGTTTTGAGCCTGATTTTGAGATATAAACGGGTACAGAAGATGCATGCGCTTATCGACTTTTGGGCACCTAAAAGATCGATTTTCAGTATGTTTTGGTCCTGTATTTTGAAAATACTCTAACACGGAGTAAGCATGTACAGATCGCTTCTGGGACCCCAAAATATCGAATTTTCGGGTGTTTTGGGCCTGAATTTGAGATATCGACTTTGGGCACCTAAAATATCGATTTTTAGCATGTTTTGGGCCTATATTTTGAAAATATTCTAGCACTGAGTAGGCATGTACAGATCGCTTCAGGGACCCCAAAATATCGAATTTTCGGGTGTTTTAAGCCTGAATTTGAGATATAAACGGGTACATATTGACTTTGGGCACCTAAAATATCGATTTTTAGCATGTTTTGGGCCTGTATTTTGAAAATACTCTTACACGGAGTAGGCATGTACAGATCGCTTCTGGGACTCTAAAAATATCGAATTTTCGGGTGTTTTTGGCCTGAATTTGAGATATCAACTTTGGGCACATAAAATATCGATTTTTAGCATGTTTTGGGCCTATATTTTTAAAATATTCTAGCACTGAGTAGGAATGTACAGATCGCTTCTGGGACCCCAAAATATCGAATTTTCGGGTGTTTTGAGCCTGAATTTGAGATTTAAACGGGTACAGAAGATGCATGTACATATCGACTTTGGACACCTAAAATATCGATTTTTAGCATGTTTTGAGCCTATATTTTAAAAACATTCTAGCACTGAGTAGGCATGTACAGATCGCTTCTGGAACCCTAAAATATCGAATTTTCGGGTCTTTTGAGGTTGAATTTGGAATATAAACGGGTGCAGAAGATGCATACACATATTGACTTTAAGCACCTAAATTATCGATTTTCAGCATGTTTTGGGCTTGTATCTGAGTAGGCATGTACAGATCGCTTCTGGGAATCCAAAATATCGATTTTTCGGGTGTTTGGAGCCTGAATTTGAGATATAAACGGGTACAGATGATTCATGCACATATCGACTTATGGGCACGTAAAAGATCGATTTTAAGTATGTTTTGGGCTTGTACTTTTAAAATACTCTAACACGGAGTATGCATGTACATATCGCTTCTTTGACCCCAAAATATCGAATTTCGGGTGTTTTGAGCCTGAACTTGAGATATCGACTTCGGGCACCTAAAATATCGATTTTTAGCATGTATTGGGTCTATATTTTGAAAACTTTCTAACTAGGAGTAGGCATGTACAGATCGCTTTTGGGACCCCAAAATATCGAATTTTTGGGTGTTTGGATCTGAATTTGAGGTATAAACGGGTACTGAAGATGCATGCACATATCGACTTTGGACACTTATAATATCGATTTTTAGCATGTTTTAAGCCTATATTTTGAAAACATTCTAGCACTGAGTAGGCATGTACAAATTGCTTCTGGGACCGTAAAATTTTTAATTTTCGGGTGTTTCGAGGTTGAATTTGGGATATAAACGGGTACTGAAGATGCATGCACATATCGACTTTTGGACTCCTAAAATATCGATTTTGAGCTTGTTTTGGGTCTGTATCATGAAAACATTCTAACTAGGAGTAGGCATGTACATATCGCTTCTTTGACCCCAAAATATCGAATTTCGGGTGTTTTGAGCCTGAATTTGAGATATAAACGGGTACAGAAAATGCATGCACATATCGACTTTGGACACCTAAAATATCGATTTTTAGAATGTTTTGAGCCTATATTTTGAAAACATTCTAGCACTGAGCAGGCATGTACAGATCGCTTCTGGGACCCAAAACTGTCGAATTTTCGGGTGTTTTGAGGTTGAATTTGGGATATAAACGGGTGCAGAAGATGCATACACATATTGACTTTGGGCACCTAAAATATCGATTTTCCGCATGTTTTCGGCCTGTATCTGAGTAGTCATGTACAGATTGCTTCTAGGACCCAAAAATACCGAATTTTCGGGTGTTTGGAGCCTGAATTTGAGATATAAACGGGTACAGAAGATGCATGCATATATTGACTTTGGGCACTTAAAATATCGATTTTCAGCATGTTTTGGGCCTGTATTTTGAAAATACTCTAACACGAAGTAGGCATGCACAGATCGCTTCTAGGACCCAAAAATACTGAATTTTCGGGTGTTGTGAGCCTGAATTTGAGATATAAACGGGTACAGAATATACATGCACATATTGAATTTGGGCACCTAAAATATCGATTTTCAGCATGTTTTGAGCCTATATTTTGAAAATATTCTAGCACTGAGTAGGCATGTACAGATCGCTTATGGTGCCCAAAAATATCGAATTTTCAAATGTTTTGAGGTTGAATTTGGGATATAAACGGGTGCAGAAGATGCATACACATATTGACTTCGGGCACCTAAAATATGGATTTTCAGCATGTTTTGGGCCTGTATTTTGAAAATACTCTAAAACGGAGTAGGCATATACAGATCGCTTCTGGGACCCCAAAATATCGAATTTTCGGGTGTTTGGAGCCTGAATTTGAGATATAAACGAGTACAGAAGATGCATGCACATATCGACTTTTGGGCACATAAAAGATCGATTTTCAGTATGTTTTGGGCCTATATTTTGAAAATATTCTAACAATGAGTAGGCATGTACAGATCGCCTCTGGGACCCAAAAATATCGAATTTTCTGGTGTTTTGGGCCTGAACTTGAGATTTTGACTTCGGGCACCTAAAATATCGATTTTTAGCATTTATTGGGTCTATATTTTGAAAACTTTCTAACTAGGAGTAGGCATGTACAGATCGCTTTTGGGACCCCAAAATATCGAATTTTTGGGTGTTTGGATCTGAATTTGAGGTATAAACGGGTACTGAAGATGCATGCACATATCGACTTTGGACACTTATAATATCAATTTTTAGCATGTTTTAAGCCTATATTTTGAAAACATTCTAGCACTGAGTAGGCATGTACAAATTGCTTCTGGGACCGTAAAATTTTTAATTTTCGGGTGTTTCGAGGTTGAATTTGGGATATAAACGGGTACTGAAGATGCATGCACATATCGACTTTTGGACTCCTAAAATATCGATTTTGAGCTTGTTTTGGGTCTGTATCATGAAAAAATTCTAACTAGGAGTAGGCATGTACAGTTCGCTTCTAGGACCTAAAAATACCGAATTTTGTGTGTGTTTTGAGGCTGAATTTGAGATATAAACGGGTACAGAAGATGCATGCACATATCGACTTTGGACACTTAAAATATCGATTTTTAACATGTTTTGAGACTATATTTTGAAAACATTCTAGCACTAGGTAGGCATGTACAGATCGCTTCTGGGAACCAAAAATATCGAATTTTCGGGTGTTTTTAGGTAGAATTTGGGATATAAACGGGTGCAGAAGATGCATACACATATTGACTTTTGGCACCTACAAGAACGATTTTCAGTATGTTTTAAGCCTGTATTTTGAAAATACTCTAACACGGAGTAAGCATGTACAGATCGCTTCTGGGACCCCAAAATATCGAAATCTCGGGTGTTTTGAGCCTGAATTGGAGATATAAACGGGTACAGAAGATACATGCACATATTGACTTTGGGCTCCTAAAATATCGATTTTCAGCATGTTTTGGGCCTGTATCTGAGTAGGCATGTGTAGATCGCTTCAGTGACCCCAAAATATCGAAATTTTCGGGTGTTTTGGGCCTGAACTTGATATATCGACTTTAGGCACATAAAATATCGATTTTTATCATGCTTTGGGCCTAGATTTTGAAAATACTCTAACACGGAGTAGGCATGTACAGATCGCTTCTGGGACCGCAAAATATCGAATTTTCGGGTGTTTTAGGCCTGAATTTGAGATATCGACTTTGGGCACTTGAAATATCGATTTTTAGCATGTTTTGGGCCTATATTTTGAAAATATTCTAGCACTGACTAGGCATGTACAGATCGCTTCTGGGATCCCAAAATATCGAATTTTTGGGTGTTTTGAGCCTGAATTTGGGATATAAACGGGTGCAGAAGATGCATACACATATTGACTTTGAGCACCTAAAATATCGATTTTTAGCCTGTTTTCGGCCTGTATCTAAGTAGGCATGTACATATCGCTTCTGGGACCCCAAAATATCGAATTTTCAGGTGTTTGTAGCCTGAATTTGAGATATAAACGGGTACAGATGATGCATGCACATATAGACTTTGGGCACCTAAAATATAGATTTTCAGCATGTTTTGGGCCAGTATTTTGAAAATACTCTAACACGGAGTAGGCATGTACAGATCGCTTCTGGGACCCCAAAATATCGAATTTTCGGGTGTTTTAAGCCTGAATTTGAGATATAAACGGGTACAAAAGATGCATGCACATATCGACTTTTGGGCACCTAAAATATCGATTTTCAGTATGTTTTAGGCCTGTATTTTGAAAATACTCTAACACGGAGTAGCCATATACAGTTCGCTTCTGGGATCCAAAAATATCGAATTTTTGGGTGTTCTGAGCCTGAATTTGAGATATAAACGGTTACTGAAGATGTATGTACATATCAACTTTTGGGCACCTAAAATATCGATTTTGAGCATGTTTTGGGTCTATATCTTGAAAACATTCTACCTAGGAGTAGGCATGTACAGATCGCTTCTAGGACCCCAAAATACCGAATTTTCGGGTGTTTTCAGCTAGAATTTGAGATATAAACGTGTACAGAAGATGCATGCACATATCGACTTTGGACAGTTAAAATATCGATTTTTAGCATATTTTGAGCCTATATTTTAAAAACATTCTAGCACTGAGTAGGCATGTACAGATCGCTTCTAGGATCCCAAAATATCGAATATTCAGGTGTTTTGAGGTTGAATTTGGGATATAAACGGGTGCAGAAGATGCATACACATATTGACTTTGGGCACCTAAAATATCGATTTTTAGCATGTTTTGGGCCTGATTTTCGAAAATACTCTAACACGGAGTAGGCATGTACAGATCGCTTCTGGGACCCCAAAATATCGAACTTTCAGGTTTTTTGGGCCTGAATTTGAAATATCGACTTTGGGCACCTAAAATATCGATTTTTAGAATGTTTTGGGCATATATTTTGAAAATATTCTTGCACTGAGTAGGCATGTACAAATCGCTTCTGGAACCCCAAAATATCGAATATTCGAGTGTTTTGAGCCTGAATTTGAGATATAAACGGGTTCAGAAGATACATGAACATATTGACTTTGGGCACATAAAATATCGATTTTCAATATGTTTTGGGCCTGTATTTCGAAAATATTCTAACACGGAGTAGGCATGTACAGATCGCTTTTGGGATCCCAAAATATCGAATTTTCGGGTGTTTTGGGCCTGAATTTGAAATATCGACTTTGGGCACCTAAAATATCGATTTTTAGCATGTTTTGATCCTGTATTTTATAAATATTCTAGCACTCAGTAAGCATGTACAGATCGCTTCTGTGACCCAAAAATATCGAATTTTTGGATGTTTTGAGCCTGAATTTGAGATATAAACGGGTACAGAAGATGCATGCATATATTGACTTTGGGCACCTAAAATATCGATTTTCAGCATGTTTTGGGCCTGTATCTGAGTAGGCATGTGTAGATCGCTTCAGTGACTCCAAAATATCGAAATTTTCGGGTGTTTTGGGCCTGATCTTGAGATATCGACTTTAGGCACATAAAATATCGATTTTTAGCATGCTTTGGGCCTAGATTTTGAAAATACTCTAATACGGAGTAGGCATGTACAGATCGCTTCTGGGACCGCAAAATATCGAATTTTCGGGTGTTTTTAGGCCTGAATTTGAGATATCCACTTTGGGCACTTAAAATATCGATTTTTAGCAAGTTTTGGGCCGGTATTTTGAAAATATTCTACACTGACTAGGCATGTACAGATCGCTTCTGCGATCCCAAAATATCGAATTTTTGGGTGTTTTGAGCCTGAATTTGAGATATAAACGGGTACATAAGATGCATGCATATATTGACTTTGGGCACCTAAAATATTGATTTTCAGCATGTTTTTGGCCTGTATCTGAGTAGGCATGTACTTATCGCTTCTGGGACCCCAAAATATCGAATTCTCGGGTGTTTGGAGCCTGAATTTGAGATATAAACGGGTACAGAAGTTGCATGCACATATCGACTTTTGGGCACCTGAAAGATCGATTTTCATTATGTTTTGGGCCTGTAATTTGAAAATACTCAAACACGGAGTAGGCATGTACGGATCGCTTCTGGGACCACAAAATATCGAATTTTCGTGTGGTTTGGGCCTGAATTTGAGATATCGACTTTGGGCACTTAAAATTTCGATTTTTTAGCATGTTTTGGGCATATATTTTGAAAATATTCTATCGCTGAGTAGTCATGTACAGATCGCTTCTGGGACTCCTAAATATCGAATTTTCGGGTGTTTTGACCCTGAATTTGAGATATAAACGGGTACAGAAGATGCATGCACATATTGACTTTGGTCACCTAAAATATCGATTTTCAGGATGTTTTTGGCCTATATTTTGAAAATATTCTAACACTGAGTAGGCATGTACAGATCGCCTCTGGGACCCAAAAATATCGAATTTTCTTGTGTTTTGGGCCTGAATTCGAGATATCGACTTTGGGCACCTAAAATATCGATTTTTAGCATGTATTGGGTCTATATTTTGAAAACTTTCTATCTAGGAGTAGGCATGTACAGATCGCTTTTGGGACCCCAAAATATCGAATTTTTGGGAGTTTGGATCTGAATTTGAGGTATAAACGGGTACTGAAGATGCATGCACATATCGACTTTGGACACTTATAATATCGATTTTTAGCATGTTTTAAGCCTATATTTTGAAAACATTCTAGCACTGAGTAGACATGTACAGATTGCTTCTGGGACCGTAAAATTTTGAATTTTCGGGTGTTTCGAGGTTAAATTTGGGATTTAAACGGGTACTGAAGATGCATGCACATATCGACTTTTGGACTCCTAAAATATCGATTTTGAGCTTGTTTTGGGTCTGTATCTTGAAAACATTCTAACTAGGAGTAGGCATGTACAGTTCGCTTCTAGGACCTAAAAATACCGAATTTTTTGTGTGTTTTGAGGCTAAATTTGAGATATAAACAGGTACAGAAGATGCATGCACATATCAACTTTGGACACTTAAAATATTAATTTTTAGCATGTTTTGAGCCTATATTTTGAAAACATTCTAGCACTGAGTAGGCATGTACAGATCGCTTCTGGGACCTAAAAAAATATCTAATTTTCGGGTGTTTTGAGGTTGAATTTGGGATATAAACGGGTGCAGAAGATGAATACACATATTGACTTTGGGCACCTAAAATATCGATTTTTAGCATGTTTTGGGCCTTTATCTGAGTAGGCATGTACAGATCCCTTCTGGGACCCTAAAATATCGAATTTTTGGGTGTTTTGAGCCTGAATTTGGGATATAAACGGGTGCAGAAGATGCATACACATATTGACTTTGAGCACCTAAAATATCGATTTTTAGCCTGTTTTCGGCCTGTATCTAAGTAGGCATGTACATATCGCTTCTGGGACCCCAAAATATCGAATTTTCAGGTGTTTGTAGCCTGAATTTGAGATATAAACGGGTACAGATGATGCATGCACATATAGACTTTGGGCACCTAAAATATAGATTTTCAGCATGTTTTGGGCCAGTATTTTGAAAATACTCTAACACGGAGTAGGCATGTACAGATCGCTTCTGGGACCCCAAAATATCGAATTTTCGGGTGTTTTAAGCCTGAATTTGAGATATAAACGGGTACAAAAGATGCATGCACATATCGACTTTTGGGCACCTAAAATATCGATTTTCAGTATGTTTTAGGCCTGTATTTTGAAAATACTCTAACACGGAGTAGCCATATACAGTTCGCTTCTGGGATCCAAAAATATCGAATTTTTGGGTGTTCTGAGCCTGAATTTGAGATATAAACGGTTACTGAAGATGTATGTACATATCAACTTTTGGGCACCTAAAATATCGATTTTGAGCATGTTTTGGGTCTATATCTTGAAAACATTCTACCTAGGAGTAGGCATGTACAGATCGCTTCTAGGACCCCAAAATACCGAATTTTCGGGTGTTTTCAGCTAGAATTTGAGATATAAACGTGTACAGAAGATGCATGCACATATCGACTTTGGACAGTTAAAATATCGATTTTTAGCATATTTTGAGCCTATATTTTAAAAACATTCTAGCACTGAGTAGGCATGTACAGATCGCTTCTAGGATCCCAAAATATCGAATATTCAGGTGTTTTGAGGTTGAATTTGGGATATAAACGGGTGCAGAAGATGCATACACATATTGACTTTGGGCACCTAAAATATCGATTTTTAGCATGTTTTGGGCCTGATTTTCGAAAATACTCTAACACGGAGTAGGCATGTACAGATCGCTTCTGGGACCCCAAAATATCGAACTTTCAGGTTTTTTGGGCCTGAATTTGAAATATCGACTTTGGGCACCTAAAATATCGATTTTTAGAATGTTTTGGGCATATATTTTGAAAATATTCTTGCACTGAGTAGGCATGTACAAATCGCTTCTGGAACCCCAAAATATCGAATATTCGGGTGTTTTGAGCCTGAATTTGAGATATAAACGGGTTCAGAAGATACATGAACATATTGACTTTGGGCACATAAAATATCGATTTTCAATATGTTTTGGGCCTGTATTTCGAAAATATTCTAACACGGAGTAGGCATGTACAGATCGCTTTTGGGATCCCAAAATATCGAATTTTCGGGTGTTTTGGGCCTGAATTTGAAATATCGACTTTGGGCACCTAAAATATCGATTTTTAGCATGTTTTGATCCTGTATTTTATAAATATTCTAGCACTCAGTAAGCATGTACAGATCGCTTCTGTGACCCAAAAATATCGAATTTTTGGATGTTTTGAGCCTGAATTTGAGATATAAACGGGTACAGAAGATGCATGCATATATTGACTTTGGGCACCTAAAATATCGATTTTCAGCATGTTTTGGGCCTGTATCTGAGTAGGCATGTGTAGATCGCTTCAGTGACTCCAAAATATCGAAATTTTCGGGTGTTTTGGGCCTGATCTTGAGATATCGACTTTAGGCACATAAAATATCGATTTTTAGCATGCTTTGGGCCTAGATTTTGAAAATACTCTAATACGGAGTAGGCATGTACAGATCGCTTCTGGGACCGCAAAATATCGAATTTTCGGGTGTTTTTAGGCCTGAATTTGAGATATCCACTTTGGGCACTTAAAATATCGATTTTTAGCAAGTTTTGGGCCGGTATTTTGAAAATATTCTACACTGACTAGGCATGTACAGATCGCTTCTGCGATCCCAAAATATCGAATTTTTGGGTGTTTTGAGCCTGAATTTGAGATATAAACGGGTACATAAGATGCATGCATATATTGACTTTGGGCACCTAAAATATTGATTTTCAGCATGTTTTTGGCCTGTATCTGAGTAGGCATGTACTTATCGCTTCTGGGACCCCAAAATATCGAATTCTCGGGTGTTTGGAGCCTGAATTTGAGATATAAACGGGTACAGAAGTTGCATGCACATATCGACTTTTGGGCACCTGAAAGATCGATTTTCATTATGTTTTGGGCCTGTAATTTGAAAATACTCAAACACGGAGTAGGCATGTACGGATCGCTTCTGGGACCACAAAATATCGAATTTTCGTGTGGTTTGGGCCTGAATTTGAGATATCGACTTTGGGCACTTAAAATTTCGATTTTTTAGCATGTTTTGGGCATATATTTTGAAAATATTCTATCGCTGAGTAGTCATGTACAGATCGCTTCTGGGACTCCTAAATATCGAATTTTCGGGTGTTTTGACCCTGAATTTGAGATATAAACGGGTACAGAAGATGCATGCACATATTGACTTTGGTCACCTAAAATATCGATTTTCAGGATGTTTTTGGCCTATATTTTGAAAATATTCTAACACTGAGTAGGCATGTACAGATCGCCTCTGGGACCCAAAAATATCGAATTTTCTTGTGTTTTGGGCCTGAATTCGAGATATCGACTTTGGGCACCTAAAATATCGATTTTTAGCATGTATTGGGTCTATATTTTGAAAACTTTCTATCTAGGAGTAGGCATGTACAGATCGCTTTTGGGACCCCAAAATATCGAATTTTTGGGAGTTTGGATCTGAATTTGAGGTATAAACGGGTACTGAAGATGCATGCACATATCGACTTTGGACACTTATAATATCGATTTTTAGCATGTTTTAAGCCTATATTTTGAAAACATTCTAGCACTGAGTAGACATGTACAGATTGCTTCTGGGACCGTAAAATTTTGAATTTTCGGGTGTTTCGAGGTTGAATTTGGGATTTAAACGGGTACTGAAGATGCATGCACATATCGACTTTTGGACTCCTAAAATATCGATTTTGAGCTTGTTTTGGGTCTGTATCTTGAAAACATTCTAACTAGGAGTAGGCATGTACAGTTCGCTTCTAGGACCTAAAAATACCGAATTTTTTGTGTGTTTTGAGGCTAAATTTGAGATATAAACAGGTACAGAAGATGCATGCACATATCAACTTTGGACACTTAAAATATTAATTTTTAGCATGTTTTGAGCCTATATTTTGAAAACATTCTAGCACTGAGTAGGCATGTACAGATCGCTTCTGGGACCTAAAAAAATATCTAATTTTCGGGTGTTTTGAGGTTGAATTTGGGATATAAACGGGTGCAGAAGATGAATACACATATTGACTTTGGGCACCTAAAATATCGATTTTTAGCATGTTTTGGGCCTTTATCTGAGTAGGCATGTACAGATCCCTTCTGGGACCCTAAAATATCGAATTTTCGGGTGCTTGGAGCCTGAATTTGAGATATAAACGGGTACAGAAGATGCATGCGCATATCGACTTTTGGGCACCTAAAAGATCGATTTTCAGTATGTTTTGGTCCTGTATTTTGAAAATGCTCTAACACGGAGTAGGCATGTACAGATCGCTTCTGGGACCCCAAAATATCGAATTTTCGGGTGTTTTGGGCCTGAATTTGAGATATCGACTTTGGGCACCTAAAATATCGATTTTTAGCATGTTTTGGGCCTATATTTAGAAAATATTCTAGCACTGAGTAGGCATGTACAGATCGCTTCTGGGACCCCAAATTATTGAATTTTCGGGTGTTTTGAGCCTGAATTTGAGATATAAACGGGTACAGAAGATGCATGTACATATCGACTTTGGACCCTTAAAATATCGATTTTTAGCATGTTTTGAGCCTATATTTTAAAAACATTCTAGCACTGAGTAGGCATGTACAGATCGCTTATGGAACCCTAAAATATCGAATTTTCTGGTGTTTTGAGGTTGAATTTGGGATATAAACGGGTGCAGAAGATGCATACACACATTGACTTTAAGCACCTAAATTATCGATTTTCAGCATGTTTTGGGCCTGTATCTGAGTAGGCATGTACAGATCGCTTCTGGGACGCCAAAATATCGATTTTTCGGGTGTTTGGAGCCTGAATTTGAGATATAAACGGGTACAGATGATGCATGCACACATCGACTTTTGGGCACGTAAAAGATCGATTTTAAGTATGTTTTGGGGCTGTACTTTTAAAATACTCTAACACGGAGTATGCATGTACATCTCGCTTCTGGGACCACAAAATATCGAATTTCGGGTGTTTTGAGCCTGAATTTGAGATATAAACGGGTACAGAACCTGCATTCACATATTGACTTTGGGAACCTAAAATATCGATTTTAGGCATGTTTTGGGCCAGTATTTTGAAAATACTCTAACACAGAGTATGCATGTACAGATCGCTTCTGGGAACTAAAAATATCGAATTTTCGGTTGTTTTGAGCCTGAATTTGAAATATAAACGGGTACTGAAGAAGCATGCACATAACGACTTTTGGGCACCTAAAATATCGATTTTTAGCATGTTTTGGGTCAGTATCTTAAATACATTTTAAATAGGAGTAGGCATGTACAGATCGCTTCTAGGACCCAAAAATACCGAATTTTCGGGTGTTTTGATTATGAATTTGAGATATAAACGGGTACAGAAAATGCATGCACATATCGACTTTGGACACTTAAAATATCGATTTTTAGTATGTTTTGAGCCTATATTTTGAAAACATCCTAGCACTGAGTAGCCATGTACAGATCGCTTCTGAAACCCAAAACTGTCGAATTTTCGGGTGTTTTGAGGTTGAATTTGGGATATAAACGGGTACAGAAGATGCATACACATATTGACTTTGGGCACCTAAAATATCAATTTTCAGCATGTTTTCGGCCTGTATCTGAGTAGTCATGTACAGATCGCTTCTGGGACCCCAAAATATCGAATTTGTGTGTGTTTGGAGCCTGAATTTGAGATATAAACGGTTACTTAAGATGCATGCACATATCAACTTTTGGGCACTTAAAATATCGATTTTGAGCATGTTTTGGGTCTGTATCTTGAAAACATTCTAACTAGGAGTAGGCATGTACAGATCGCTTCTAGGACCCAAAAATACCGAATTTTCGGGTGTTTTGAGCTTGAATTTGAGATATAAACGTGTACAGAAGATGCATAGGCCTACACATATTGACTTTGGGCACCTAAAATATCGATTTTCAGCATGTTTTCGGCCTGTATCTGAGTAGGCATGTACAGAACGCTTCTGGGACCCCAAAATATCGATTTTTCGGGTGTTTGGAGCCTGAATTTGAGATATAAACAGGTACAGAAGTTGCATGTACATATCGACTTTTGTGCACATAAAATATCGATTTTCAGGATGTTTTGGGCCTGTTTTTCGAAAATACTCTAACACGGAGTAGGCATGTACAGATCGCTTCTGGGACCCCAAAATATCGAACTTACGGGTTTTTTGGGCCTGAATTTGAAATATCGACTTTGGGCACCTAAAATATCGATTTTTAGAATGTTTTGGGCATATTTTTAGAAAATATTCTTGCACTGAGTAGGCATGTACAAATCGCTTCTGGAACCCCAAAATATCGAATATTCGGGTGTTTTGAGCCTGAATTTGAGATATAAACGGGTGCAGAAGATGCATACACATATTGACTTTGGGAACCTAAAATATCGATTTTTAGCCTGTTTTCGGCCTGTATCTAAGTAGGCATGTACAGATCGCTTCTGGGACCCCAAAATATCGAATTTTCAGGTGTTTGTAGCCTGAATTTGATATATAAACGGGTACAGAAGATGCATGCACATATAGACTTTGGGTACCTAAAATATCGATTTTCAGCATGTTTTGGGCCAGTATTTTGAAAATACTCTAACACGGAGTAGGCATGTACAGATCGCTTCTGGGACCCCAAAATATCGAATTTTCGGGTGTTTTAAGCCTGAATTTGAGATATAAAAGGGTACAGAAGATGCATGCACATATCGACTTTTGGGCACCTAAAATATCGATTTTCAGTATGTTTTAGGCCTGTAATTTGAAAATACTCTAACACGGAGTAGCCATATACAGTTCGCTTCTGGGATCCCAAAATATCGAATTTTTGGGTGTTCTGAGCCTGAATTTGAGATATAAACGGTTACTGAAGATGTATGTACATATCAACTTTTGGGCACCTAAAATATCGATTTTGAGCATGTCTTGGGTCTATATCTTGAAAACATTCTACCTAGGAGTAGGCATGTACAGATCGCTTCTAGGACCCCAAAATACCGAATTTTCGGGTGTTATCAGCAAGAATTTGAGATATAAACGTGTACAGAAGATGCATGCACATATCGACTTTGGACACTTAAAATATCGATTTTTAGCATATTTTGATCCTATATTTTAAAAACATTCTAGCACTGAGTAGGCATGTACAGATCGCTTCTGGGATCCCAAAATATCGAATTTTCAGGTGTTTTGAGGTTGAATTTGGGATATAAACGGGTGCAGAAGATGCATATACATATTGACTTTGGGCACCTAAAATATCGATTTTTAGCATGTTTTGGGCCTGTTTTTCGAAAATACTCTAACACGGAGTAGGCATGCACAGATCGCATCTGGGATCTCAAAATATCGAATTTTCGGGTGTTTTGAGCCTGAATTTGAGATATAAACGGGTACAGAAGATGCATGCACATATTGAATTTGGGCACCTAAAATATCGGATTTCAGCATGTTTTGGGCCTGTATCTGAGTAGGCATGTACAGATCGCATCTTGGACCCAAAAATATCGAATTTTTGGGTGTTTGGAACCTGAATTTGAGATATAAACAGGAACAGAAGATGCATGATTATATCGACTTTTGGGCACCTAAAAGATTGATTTTTAGTATGTTTTAGGCCTGAAATTTGAAAATACTCTAACACGGAGTAGGCATGTACAGATCGCTTCTGGGACCCCAAAATATCGAATATTTGGGTGTTTTGGGCTTGAATTTGAGATATCGACTTTAGGCACCTAAAATATCGATTTTTAGCATGCTTTGGGCCTATATTTTTAAAATACTCTAACATGGAGTAGGCATATACAGATCGCTTCTGGGACCCCAAAATATCGAATATTCTGGTGTTTTGAGCCTGAATTTGAGATAAAAACGGGTACTGAAGATGAATGCACATATCGACTTTTGGGCACCTAAAATATCGATTTTGAGCATAATTTGGTCTGTATCTTGAAAACATTCTAACTAGGAGTAGGCATGTACAGATCGCTTCCAGGACCAAAAAATTACGAATTTTCGGGTGTTTTGAGCCTGCATTTGAGATATAAACGGGTTCAGAAGATGCATACACATATTGACTTTGGGCACCAAAAATATAGATTTTCAGCATGTTTTGGGCCTGTATCTGAGTAGGCATGTACAGATCGCATCTTGGACCCAAAAATATCGAATTTTTGGGTGTTTGGAACCTGAATTTGAGATATAAACAGGAACAGAAGATGCATGATTATATCGACTTTTGGGCACCTAAAAGATTGATTTTTAGTATGTTTTAGGCCTGAAATTTGAAAATACTCTAACACGGAGTAGGCATGTACAGATCGCTTCTGGGACCCCAAAATATCGAACTTTCGTGTGTTTTGGGCCTGAATTTGAGATATCTACTTTGGACACCTAAAATTTCGATTTTTAGCATGTTTTGGGCATATATTTTGAAAATATTCTAGCACTGAGTAGGTATGTACAGATCGCTTCTGGGACTCCAAAATATCGAATTTTCGGGTGTTTTGAGCCTGAATTTGAGATATAAACGGGTACAGAAGATGCATGCACATATTGACTTTGGACACCTAAAATATAGATTTTCAGCATGTTTTGGGCCTGTATTTTGAAAATACTCTAACACGGAGTAAGCATGTACAGATCGCTTCTGGGACCCAAAAATATCGAATTTTCGTTTTTTTTAGCCTGAATTTGAGATATAAACGTTTACTGAAGATGCATGCACATATCGACTTTTGGTCACCTAAAATATCGATTTTGAGCATGTTTTTGGTCTGTATCTTGAAAGCATTCTAACTAGCAGTAGGCGTGTACAGATCGCTTCTTGGACCCAAAAATACCGAATTTTTGGGTGTTTTGAGCCTGAATTTGAGATATAAACGGGCACAGAAGATGCATGCACATATCAAGTTTTGGGTACCTACAAGATCGATTTTCAGTATGTTTTGGGCCTGTATTTTGAAAATACTCTAACACGGAGTAGGCATGTACAGATCGCTTCTGGGACCCCAAAATATCGAATTTTCGGGTTGTTTTAGGCCTGAATTTGAGATATCGACTTTGGGCACCTAAAATTTCGATTTTTAGCATGTTTTGGGTCTATATATTGAAAATCTTCTAGCACTGAGTAGGCATGTACAGATCGCTTCTGGGACCCCAAAATATCGAATTTTCGGGTGTTTTGAGCCTGAATTTGAGATATTAACGGGTACAGAAGATGCATGCACATATGGACTTTGGGCACCTAAAATATTGATTTTCAGCATGTTTTGGGCCTGTATCTGAGTAGGCATGTACAGATCGCTTCTGGGACCCCAAAATATCGAGTTTTCGGATGTTTAGAGCTTGAATTTGAGATATAAACGGGTACAGAAGATGCATGCACATATCGACTTTTGGGCACCTAAAAGATCGATTTTCATTATGTTTTGGGCCTGTAATTTGAAAATACTCTAACACGGAGTAGGCATGTACAAATCGCCTCTGGGACCCAAAAATATCGAATTTTCTGGTGTTTTGGGCCTGAATTCGAGATATCGACTTTGGGCACCTAAAATATCGATTTTTAGCATGTATTGGGTCTATATTTTGAAAACTTTCTAACTAGGAGTAGGCATGTACAGATCGCTTTTGGGACCCCAAAATATCGAATTTTTGGGAGTTTGGATCTGAATTTGAGGTATAAACGGGTACTGAAGATGCATGCACATATCGACTTTGGACACTTATAATATCGATTTTTAGCATGTTTTAAGCCTATATTTTGAAAACTTTCTAGCACTGAGTAGGCATGTACAGATTGCTTCTGGGACCGTAAAATTTTGAATTTTTGGGTGTTTCGAGGTTGAATTTGGGATATAAACGGGTACTGAAGATGCATGCACATATCGACTTTTGGACTCCTAAAATATCGATTTTGAGCTTGTTTTGGGTCTGTATCTTGAAAACATTCTAACTAGGAGTAGGCATGTACAGTTCGCTTCTAGGACCTAAAAATACCGAATTTTGTGTGTGTTTTGAGGCTGAATTTGAGATATAAACAGGTACAGAAGATGCATGCACATATCAACTTTGGACACTTAAAATATTAATTTTTAGCATGTTTTGAGCCTATATTTTGAAAACATTCTAGCACTGAGTAGGCATGTACAGATCGCTTCTGGGACCTAAAAAAATATCTAATTTTCGGGTGTTTTGAGGTTGAATTTGGGATATAAACGTGTGCAGAAGATGAATACACATATTGACTTTGGGCACCTAAAATATCGATTTTTAGCATGTTTTGGGCCTTTATCTGAGTAGGCATGTACAGATCCCTTTTGGGACCCTAAAATATCGAATTTTCGGGTGCTTGGAGCCTGAATTTGAGATATAAACGGGTACAGAAGATGCATGCGCAAATCGACTTTTGGGCACCTAAAAGATCGATTTTCAGTATGTTTTGGTCCTGTATTTTGAAAATGCTCTAACACGGAGTAGGCATGTACAGATAGCTTTGGGACCCCAAAATATCGAATTTTCGGGAGTTTTGGGCCTGAATTTGAGATATCGACTTTGGGCACCTAAAATATCGATTTTTAGAATGTTTTGGGACTATATTTAGAAAATATTCTAGCACTGAGTAGGCATGTACAGATCGCTTATGGAACCCTAAAATATCGAATTTTCGGGTGTTTTGAGGTTGAATTTGGGATATAAACGGGTGCAGAAGATGCATACACACATTGACTTTAAGCACCTAAATTATCGATTTTCAGCATGTTTTGAGCCTGTAGCTGAGTAGGCATGTACAGATCGCTTCTGGGAAGCCAAAATACCGATTTTTCGGGTGTTTGGAGCCTGAATTTGAGATATAAACGGGTACAGATGATGCATGCACATATCGACTTTTGGGCACGTAAAAGATCGATTTTAAGTATGTTTTGGGGCTGTACTTTTAAAATACTCTAACACGGAGTATGCATGTACATCTCGCTTCTGGGACCACAAAATATCGAATTTCGGGTGTTTTGAGCCTGAATTTGAGATATAAACGGGTACAGAACCTGCATTCACATATTGACTTTGGGAACCTAAAATATCGATTTTAGGCATGTTTTGGGCCAGTATTTTGAAAATACTCTAACACGGAGTATGCATGTACAGATCGCTTCTGGGAACTAAAAATATCGAATTTTCGGTTGTTTTGAGCCTGAATTTGAAATATAAACGGGTATTGAAGAAGCATGCACATAACGACTTTTGGGCACCTAAAATATCGATTTTTAGCATGTTTTGGGTCAGTATCTTAAATACATTTTAAATAGGAGTAGGCATGTACAGATCGCTTCTAGGACCCAAAAATACCGAATTTTCGGGTGTTTTGATTATGAATTTGAGATATAAACGGGTACAGAAAATGCATGCACATATCGACTTTGGACACTTAAAATATCGATTTTTAGTATGTTTTGAGCCTATATTTTGAAAACATTCTAGCACTGAGTAGGCATGTACAGATCGCTTCTGAAACCCAAAACTGTCGAATTTTCGGGTGTTTTGAGGTTGAATTTGGGATATAAACGGGTACAGAAGATGCATACACATATTGACTTTGGGCACCTAAAATATCGATTTTCAGCATGTTTTCGGCCTGTATCTGAGTAGTCATGTACAGATCGCTTCTGGGACCCCAAAATATCGAATTTGTGTGTGTTTGGAGCCTGAATTTGAGATATAAACGGTTACTTAAGATGCATGCACATATCAACTTTTGGGCACTTAAAATATCGATTTTGAGCATGTTTTGGGTCTGTATCTTGAAAACATTCTAACTAGGAGTAGGCATGTACAGATCGCTACTAGGACCCAAAAATACCGAATTTTCGGGTGTTTTGAGCTTGAATTTGAGATATAAACGTGTACAGAAGATGCATAGGCCTACACATATTGACTTTGGGCACCTAAAATATCGATTTTCAGCATGTTTCGGCCTGTATCTGAGTAGGCATGTACAGAACGCTTCTGGGACCCCAAAATAACAATTTTTCGGGTGTTTGGAGCCTGAATTTGAGATATAAACAGGTACAGAAGTTGCATGCACATATCGACTTTTGTGCACATAAAATATAGATATATATTTTGGGGTCCCAGAATCGATCTGTACATGCCTACTCAATGCTAGAATATTATTAAAATATAGGCCCAAAGCATGCTAAAAATCGATATTTTAGGTGACCAAAGTCGATATCTCAAATTCAGGCCCAAAACACCCGAAAAATTCGATATTTTGGGGTCCCAGAAGCGATCTGTACATGCCTACTCCGTGTTAGAGTATTTTCAAATTACAGGCCCAAAACATAATGAAAATCGGTCTTTTAGGTGCCCAAAAGTCGATATGTGCATGCATCTTCTGTACCCGTTTATATCTCAAATTCAAGCTCCAAACATCCGAAAACTCGATATTTTGGGGTCCCAGAAGCGATCTGTACATGCCTACTCAGATACTGGCCCAAAACATACTGAAAATCGATCTTGTAGGTACCCAAAACTTGATATGTGCATGCATCTTCTGTGCCCGTTTTTATCTCAAATTCAGGCTCCAAGAAGCGATCTGTACACGCCTACTGCTAGTTAGAATGCTTTCAAGATACAGACCAAAAACATGCTCAAAATCGATATATTAGGTGACCAAAAGTCGATATGTGCATGCATCTTCAGTAAACGTTTATATCTCAAATATTTTGGGGTCCCAGAAGCTATCTATACCTGCTTACTCAGTGTTAGAGTATTTTCAAAATACAGGCCCAAAACATGCTGAAAATCGATATTTTAGGTGTCCAAAGTCAATATGTGCATGCATCTTCTGTACCCGTTTATATCTCAAATTCAGGCTCAAAACATCCGAAAATTCGATATTTTGAGATCCCAGATGCGATCTGTGCATGCCTACTCCGTGTTAGAGTATTTTCGAAAAACAGGCCCAAAACATGCTAAAAATCGATATTTTAGGTGCCCAAAGTCAATATGTGTATGCATCTTCTGCACCCGTTTATATCCCAAATTCAACCTCAAAACACCTGAAAATTAAATATTTTGGGATCCCAGAAGCGATCTGTACATGCCTACTCAGTGCTAGAATGTTTTTAAAATATAGGCTCAAAATATGCAAAAAATCGATATTTTAAGTGTCCAAAGTCGATATGTGCATGCATCTTCTGTACACGTTTATATCTCAAATTCTGGCTGAAAACACCCGAAAATTCGGTATTTTGGGGTCCTAGAAGCGATCTGTACATGCCTACTCCTAGGTAGAATGTTTTCAAGATATAGACCCAAAACATGATCAAAATCGATATTTTAGGTGCCCAAAAGTTATGTACATACATCTTCAGTAACCGTTTATATCTCAAATTCAGGCTCAGAACACCCAAAAATTCGATATTTTGGGATCCCAGAAGCGAACTGTATATGGCTACTCCGTGTTAGAGTATTTTCAAATTACAGGCCTAAAACATACTGAAAATCGATATTTTAGGTGCCCAAAAGTCGATATGTGCATGCATCTTCTGTACCCTTTTATATCTCAAATTCAGGCTTAAAACACCCGAAAATTCGATATTTTGGGGTCCCAGAAGCGATCTGTACATGCATACTCCGTGTTAGAGTATTTTCAAAATACTGGCCCAAAACATGCTGAAAATCGATATTTTAGGTACCCAAAGTCTATATGTGCATGCATCTTCTGTACCCGTTTATATATCAATTTCAGGCTACAAAAACCTGAAAATTCGATATTTTGGGGTCCCAGAAGCGATCTGTACATGCCTACTTAGATACAGGCCGAAAACAGGCTAAAAATCGATATTTTAGGTGCCCAAAGTCAATATGTGTATGCATCTTCTGCACCCGTTTATATCTCAAATTCAGGCTCAAAACACCCGAATATTCGATATTTTGGGGTTCCAGAAGCGATTTGTACATGCCTACTCAGTGCAAGAATATTTTCTAAAAATATGCCCAAAACATTCTGAAAATCGATATTTTAGGTGCCCAAAGTCGATATTTCAAATTCAGGCCCAAAAAACCCGTAAGTTCGATATTTTGGGGTCCCAGAAGCGATCTGTACATGCCTACTCCGTGCCTGAATTTGAGATATAAACGTGTAATGAAGATGCATGCACCTATCGACTTTTGGTCACCTAAAATATCGATTTTGAGAATGTTTTAGGTCTGTATCTTGAAAGCATTCTAACTAGCAGTAGGCGTGTACAGATCGCTTCTAGGACCCAAAAATACCGAATTTTTGGGTGTTTTGAGCCTGAATTTGAGATATAAACGGGTACAGAAGATGCATGCACATATCAACTTTTGGGTACCTACAAGATCGATTTTCAGTATGTTCTGGGCCTGTATTTTGAAAATACTCAAACACGGAGTAGGCATGTACAGATCGCTTCTGGGACCCCAAAATATCGAATTTTCGGGTTGTTTTAGGCCTAAATTTGAGATATCGACTTTGGGCACTTAAAATATCGAATTTTAGCATGTTATGGGCCTATATTTTGAAAATCTTCTAGCACTGAGTAGGCATGTACAGATCGCTTCTGGGACCCCAAAATATCGAATTTTCGGGTGTTTTGAGCCTGAATTTGATATATTAACGGGTACAGAAGATGCATGCACATATGGACTTTGGGCACCTAAAATATCAATTTTCAGCATGTTTTGGGCCTGTATCTGAGTAGGCATGTACAGATCGCTTCTGGGACCCAATATATCGAGTTTTCGGATGTTTGAAGCCTGAATTTGAGATATAAACGGGTACAGAAGATGCATGCACATATCGACTTTTGTCCTCCTAAAAGATCGATTTTCATTTTGTTGTGGGCCTGTAATTTGAAAATACTCTAACATGGAGTAGGCATGTACAGATTGCTTTTGGGACCCCAAAATATCGAATTTTCGTATGTTTTGGGCCTGAATTTGAGATATCGACTTAGGACACTTAAAATATCAATTTTCAGTATGTTTTGGGCCTGAATTTGAGATATCGACTTTAGGCACCTAAAATATCGATTTTAGCATGTTTTGGTCCTGTATCTGAGTCGGCATATAAATATATCACTTCTGGGACTCCAAAATATCGAGTTTTCGGGTGTTTTTGGCCTGAATTTGAGATATCGACTTTGGGCTCTTAAAATATCGATTTTTGGCATGTTTTAGGTCTATATCTTGAAAGCATTCTAACTAGGAGTAGGCATGTACAGATTGCTTCTAGGACCTATAAATACCGAATTTTCGGGTGTTTTGATCCTGAATTTGAAATATAAACGGGTACAGAACATGCATGCACATATCGACTTTGGACACTTAAAATATCGATTTTTAGCATGTTTTGAGTCTATATTTTTTAAACATTCTTGCACTGAGTAGGCATGTAAAGATCGTTTCTGGGACCCAAAAATATCGAATTTTCGGGTGTTTTGAGGTTGAATTTGGGATATAAACGGGTGCAGATGATGGAAACACATATTGACTTTGGGCACCTAAAATTTTGATTTTCAGCATGTTTTCGGCCTGTATCTGAGTAGGCATGTACAGATCGCTTTTGGGACCTCAAAATATCGACTTTTCGGGTGTTTTGAGCCAGAATTTGAGATATAAACGTGTACAGAAGATGCATGCACATATTTACTTTGGACACTTAAAATATCGATTTTTATTATGTTTTGAGCCAATATATTGAAAACATTCTAGCAATGAGTAGGCATGTACAAATCGCTTCTGTGATCCCAAAATATCGAATTTACGGGTGTTTTGAGGTTGAATTTGGGATATAAACAGGTGCAGAAGATGCATACACATATTGACTTTGGGCACCTAAAATATCGATTTTTAGCATGTTTTGGGCCTGTATTTTGAAAATACTCTAACACGGAGTAGGCATGCACAGATCGCATCTGGGATCTCAAAATATCGAATTTTCGGGTGTTTTGAGCCTGAATTTGAGATATAAACGGGTACAGAAGATGCATGAACATATTGAATTTGGGCACCTAAAATATCGATTTTCAGCATGTTTTGGGCCTGTATGTGAGTAGGCATGTACAGATTTCTTCTGGGACCCCAAAATATCGAATTTTCGGGTGTTTGAGGCCTGAATTTGAGATATAAACGGGTACAGAAGATGCATGCACATATCGACTTTAGGGCACCTAAAAGATCGATTTTCAGTATGTTATGGGCCTGTATTTTGAAAACACTTTAACACGGAGTAGGCGTGTACAGATCTCTTCTGGGACCCCAAAATATCGAATTTTCGGGTGTTTTGAGACTAAATTTGAGATATAAACGGGTACTGAAGATGCATGCGCATATCAACATTGGGGCACCTAAAATATCGATTTTGAGCATGTTTTGGATCTGTATCTTGAAAACATTCTAACTAGGAGTAGGCATGTACAGATCGCTTCTAGGACCCAAAAATATCGAATTTTCGGGTGTTTTGAGACTGAATTTGAGATATAAACGTGTACAGAAGATGCATGCACATATCGACTTTGGACACTTAAAATATCGATTTTTAGCATGTTTTAAGCCTATATTTTGAAAATATTCTAGCACTGAGTAGGCATGTACAGATCGCTTATGGGACCCAAAAATATCGAATTTTCAAGTGTTTTGAGGTAGAATTTGGGATATAAACGGGTGCAGAAGATGCATACACATATTGACTTTGGGCACCTAAAATATGGATTTTCAGCATGTTTTGGGCCTGTATTCCTAAAAATACTCTAAAACGGAGTAGGCATGTACAGATCGCTTCTGGGACCCCAAAATATCGAATTTTCGGGTGTTTTGAGCCTGAATTTGAGATATAAACTGGTACAGAAGATGCATGCACATATTGACTTTGGACACCTAAAATATCGATTTTCAGCATGTTTTGGGCCTGTATTTTGAAAATACTCTAAAACGGAGTAAGCAGGTACAGATCGCTTCTGGGACCCAAAAATATCGAATTTTCGGGTGTTTTGAGGTTGAATTTGGGATATAAACGGGTGGAGAAGATGCATGCACATATCGACTTTTGGGCACTTAAAAGATCAATTTTCAGTATGTTTTGGGCCTGTATTTTAAAAATACTCTAACACGGAGTAGGCATGTACAGATCGCTTATGGGACCCAAAAATATCGAATTTTCAAGTGTTTTGAGGTAGAATTTAGGATATAAACGGGTGCAGAAGATGCATACACATATTGACTTTGGGCACCTAAAATATGGATTTTCAGCATGTTTTGGGCCTGTATTCCTAAAAATACTCTAAAACGGAGTAGGCATGTACAGATCGCTTCTGGGACCCCAAAATATCGAATTTTCGGGTGTTTTGAGCCTGAATTTGAGATATAAACTGGTACAGAAGATGCATGCACATATTGACTTTGGACACCTAAAATATCGATTTTCAGCATGTTTTGGGCCTGTATTTTGAAAATACTCTAACACGGAGTAAGCAGGTACAGATCGCTTCTGGGACCCCAGAATATCGAATTTTCGGGTGTTTTGAGGTTGAATTTGGGATATAAACGGGTGGAGAAGATTCATGCACATATCGACTTTTGGGCACTTAAAAGATCAATTTTCAGTATGTTTTGGGCCTGTATTTTAAAAATACTCTAACACGGAGTAGGCATGTACAGATCGTTTCTGGGTCCACAAAATATCGAATTTTCGGGTGTTTTGGGCCTGAATTTGAGATATCTACTTTAGGCATCTAAAATATCGATTTTTAGCATGTTTTGGTCCTGTATCTGAGTCGGCATATACATATCACTTCTGGGACTCCAAAATATCGAGTTTTCGGGTGTTTTTGGCCTGAATTTGAGATATCGACTTTGGGCTCTTAAAATATAGATTTTTGGCATGTTTTAGGTCTATCTATATCTTGAAAGCATTCTAACTAGGAGTAGGCATATACAGATCGCTTCTAGGACCCATAAATACCGAATTTTCGCGTGTTTTGATCCTGAATTTGAAATATAAACGGGTACAAAACATGCATGCACATATCGACTTTGGACACTTAAAATATCGATTTTTAGCATGTTTTGAGTCTATATTTTGAAAAAATTCTTGCACTGAGTAGGCATGTACAGATCGCTTCTGGGACCCCAAAATATCGAATTTTCGTGTGTTTTGGGCCTGAATTTGAGATATCGACTTTGGGCACCTAAAATTTCGATTTTTAGCATGTTTTGGGCATATATTTTGAAAATATTCTAGCACTGAGTAGGCATGTACAGATCGCTTCTGGGACTCCAAAATATTGAATTTTCGGGTGTTTTGAGCCTGAATTTGGGATATAAACAGGTGCAGAAGATGCATACACATATTGACTTTGGGCACCTAAAATATCGATTTTTAGCATGTTTTGGGCCTGTATATTGAAAATACTCTAACACGGAGTAGGCATGCACAGATCGCATCTGGGATCTCAAAATATCGAATTTTCGGGTGTTTTGAGCCTGAATTTGAGATATAAACGGGTACAGAAGATGCATGAACATAATGAATTTGGGCACCTAAAATATCGATTTTCAGCATGTTTTGGGCCTGTATGTGAGTAGGCATGTACAGATTTCTTCTGGGACCCCAAAATATCGAATTTTCGGGTGTTTGGAGCCTGAATTTGAGATATAAACGGGTACAGAAGATGCATGCACATATCGACTTTAGGGCACCTAAAAGATCGATTTTCAGTATGTTATGGGCCTGTATTTTGAAAACACTTTAACACGGAATAGGCGTGTACAGATCTCTTCTGGGACCCCAAAATATTGAATTTTCGGGTGTTTTGAGACTGAATTTGAGATATAAACGGGTACTGAAGATGCATGCGCATATCAACATTGGGGCACCTAAAATATCGATTTTGAGCATGTTTTGGATCTGTATCTTGAAAACATTCTAACTAGGAGTAGGCATGTACAGATCGCTTCTAGGACCCAAAAATATCGAATTTTCGGGTGTTTTGAGACTGAATTTGAGATATAAACGTGTACAGAAGATGCATGCACATATCGACTTTGGACACTTAAAATATCGATTTTTAGCATGTTTTAAGCCTATATTTTGAAAATATTCTAGCACTGAGTAGGCATGTACAGATCGCTTATGGGACCCAAAAATATCGAATTTTCAAGTGTTTTGAGGTAGAATTTGGGATATAAACGGGTGCAGAAGATGCATACACATATTGACTTTGGGCACCTAAAATATGGATTTTCAGCATGTTTTGGGCCTGTATTCCTAAAAATACTCTAAAACGGAGTAGGCATGTACAGATCGCTTCTGGGACCCCAAAATATCGAATTTTCGGGTGTTTTGAGCCTGAATTTGAGATATAAACTGGTACAGAAGATGCATGCACATATTGACTTTGGACACCTAAAATATCGATTTTCAGCATGTTTTGGGCCTGTATTTTGAAAATACTCTAAAACGGAGTAAGCAGGTACAGATCGCTTCTGGGACCCCAAAATATCGAATTTTCGGGTGTTTTGAGGTTGAATTTGGGATATAAACGGGTGGAGAAGATGCATGCACATATCGACTTTTGGGCACTTAAAAGATCAATTTTCAGTATGTTTTGGGCCTGTATTTTAAAAATACTCTAACACGGAGTAGGCATGTACAGATCGTTTCTGGGTCCACAAAATATCGAATTTTCGGGTGTTTTGGGCCTGAATTTGAGATATCTACTTTAGGCTCCTAAAATATCGATTTTTAGCATGTTTTGGTCCTGTATCTGAGTCGGCATATACATATCACTTCTGGGACTCCAAAATATCGAGTTTTCGGGTGTTTTTGGCCTGAATTTGAGATATCGACTTTGGGCTCTTAAAATATCGATTTTTGGCATGTTTTAGGTCTATATCTTGAAAGCATTCTAACTAGGAGTAGGCATATACAGATCGCTTCTAGGACCCATAAATACCGAATTTTCGCGTGTTTTGATCCTGAATTTGAAATATAAACGGGTACAAAACATGCATGCACATATCGACTTTGGACACTTAAAATATCGATTTTTAGCATGTTTTGAGTCTATATTTTGAAAAAATTCTTGCACTGAGTAGGCATGTACAGATCGCTTCTGGGACCCCAAAATATCGAATTTTCGTGTGTTTTGGGCCTGAATTTGAGATATCGACTTTGGGCACCTAAAATTTCGATTTTTAGCATGTTTTGGGCATATATTTTAAAAATATTCTAGCACTGAGTAGGCATGTACAGATCGCTTCTGGGACTCCAAAATATTGAATTTTCGGGTGTTTTGAGCCTGAATTTGAGATATAAACGGGTACAGAAGATGCATGCACATATCGACTTTGGACACTTAAAATATCGATTTTTAGCATGTTTTGAGCCTATATATTGAAAACATTCTAGCACTGAGTAGGCATGTACAAATCGCTTCTGGGATCCCAAAATATCGAATTTACGGGTGTTTTGAGGTTGAATTTGGGATATAAACAGGTGCAGAAGATGCATACACATATTGACTTTGGGCACCTAAAATATCGATTTTTAGCATGTTTTATGCCTGTATATTGAAAATACTCTAACACAGAGTAGGCATGCACAGATCGCATCTGGGATCTCAAAATATCGAATTTTCGGGTGTTTTGAGCCTGAATTTGAGATATAAACGGGTACAGAAGATGCATGAACATATTGAATTTGGGCACATAAAATATCGATTTTCAGCATGTTTTGGGCCTGTATGTGAGTAGGCATGTACAGATCTCTTCTGGGACCCCAAAATATCGAATTTTCGGGTGTTTGGAGCCTGAATTTGAGATATAAACGGGTACAGAAGATGCATGCACATATCGACTTTAGGGCACCTAAAAGATCGATTTTCAGTATGTTTTGGGCCTGTATTTTGAAAACACTTTAACACGGAGTAGGCGTGTACAGATCTCTTCTGGGACCCAAAAAATATCGAATTTTCGGGTGTTTTGAGACTGAATTTGAGATATAAACGGGTACTGAAGATGCATGCGCATATCAACATTGGGGCACCTAAAATATCGATTTTGAGCATGTTTTGGATCTGTATCTTGAAAACATTCTAACTAGGAGTAGGCATGTACAGATCGCTTCTAGGACCCAAAAATATCGAATTTTCGGGTGTTTTGAGACTGAATTTGAGATATAAACGTGTACAGAAGATGCATGCACATATCGACTTTGGACACTTAAAATATCGATTTTTAGCATGTTTTAAGCCTATATTTTGAAAATATTCTAGCACTGAGTAGGCATGTACAGATCGCTTATGGGACCCAAAAATATCGAATTTTCAAGTGATTTGAGGTAGAATTTAGGATATAAACGGGTGCAGAAGATGCATACACATATTGACTTTGGGCACCTAAAATATGGATTTTCAGCATGTTTTGGGCCTGTATTCCTAAAAATACTCTAAAACGGAGTAGGCATGTACAGATCGCTTCTGGGACCCCAAAATATCGAATTTTCGGGTGTTTTGAGCCTGAATTTGAGATATAAACTGGTACAGAAGATGCATGCACATATTGACTTTGGACACCTAAAATATCGATTTTCAGCATGTTTTGGGCCTGTATTTTGAAAATACTCTAACACGGAGTAAGCAGGTACAGATCGCTTCTGGGACCCCAAAATATCGAATTTTCGGGTGTTTTGAGGTTGAATTTGGGATATAAACGGGTGGAGAAGATTCATGCACATATCGACTTTTGGGCACTTAAAAGATCAATTTTCAGTATGTTTTGGGCCTGTATTTTAAAAATACTCTAACACGGAGTAGGCATGTACAGATCGTTTCTGGGTCCACAAAATATCGAATTTTCGGGTGTTTTGGGCCTGAATTTGAGATATCTACTTTAGGCACCTAAAATATCGAT
This sequence comes from Petrolisthes cinctipes, assembly GCA_033782935.1. NCBI lineage: Eukaryota > Metazoa > Arthropoda > Malacostraca > Decapoda > Porcellanidae > Petrolisthes > Petrolisthes cinctipes. The sequence goes on from JAWQEG010000167.1 coordinate 2,141,920, forward strand.
TTTTAGCATGTTTTGGTCCTGTATCTGAGTCGGCATATACATATCACTTCTGGGACTCCAAAATATCGAGTTTTCGGGTGTTTTTGGCCTGAATTTGAGATATCGACTTTGGGCTCTTAAAATATCGATTTTTGGCATGTTTTAGGTCTATATCTTGAAAGCATTCTAACTATGAGTAGGCATATACAGATCGCTTCTAGGACCCATAAATACCGAATTTTCGCGTGTTTTGATCCTGAATTTGAAATATAAACGGGTACAAAACATGCATGCACATATCGACTTTGGACACTTAAAATATCGATTTTTAGCATGTTTTGAGTCTATATTTTGAAAAAATTCTTGCACTGAGTAGGCATGTACAGATCGCTTCTGGGACCCCAAAATATCGAATTTTCGTGTGTTTTGGGCCTGAATTTGAGATATCGACTTTGGGCACCTAAAATTTCGATTTTTAGCATGTTTTGGGCATATATTTTGAAAATATTCTAGCACTGAGTAGGCATGTACAGATCGCTTCTGGGACTCCAAAATATTGAATTTTCGGGTGTTTTGAGCCTGAATTTGAGATATAAACGGGTACAGAAGATGCATGCACATATCGACTTTGGACACTTAAAATATCGATTTTTAGCATGTTTTGAGCCTATATATTGAAAATACTCTAACACGGAGTAGGCATGCACAGATCGCATCTGGGATCTCAAAATATCGAATTTTCGGGTGTTTTGAGCCTGAATTTGAGATATAAACGGGTACAGAAGATGCATGAACATATTGAATTTGGGCACCTAAAATATCGATTTTCAGCATGTTTTGGGCCTGTATGTGAGTAGGCATGTACAGATCTCTTCTGGGACCCCAAAATATCGAATTTTCGGGTGTTTGGAGCCTGAATTTGAGATATAAACGGGTACAGAAGATGCATGCACATATCGACTTTAGGGCACCTAAAAGATCGATTTTCAGTATGTTTTGGGCCTGTATTTTGAAAACACTTTAACACGGAGTAGGCGTGTACAGATCTCTTCTGGGACCCAAAAAATATCGAATTTTCGGGTGTTTTGAGACTGAATTTGAGATATAAACGGGTACTGAAGATGCATGCGCATATCAACATTGGGGCACCTAAAATATCGATTTTGAGCATGTTTTGGATCTGTATCTTGAAAACATTCTAACTAGGAGTAGGCATGTACAGATCGCTTCTAGGACCCAAAAATATCGAATTTTCGGGTGTTTTGAGACTGAATTTGAGATATAAACGTGTACAGAAGATGCATGCACATATCGACTTTGGACACTTAAAATATCGATTTTTAGCATGTTTTAAGCCTATATTTTGAAAATATTCTAGCACTGAGTAGGCATGTACAGATCGCTTATGGGACCCAAAAATATCGAATTTTCAAGTGATTTGAGGTAGAATTTAGGATATAAACGGGTGCAGAAGATGCATACACATATTGACTTTGGGCACCTAAAATATGGATTTTCAGCATGTTTTGGGCCTGTATTCCTAAAAATACTCTAAAACGGAGTAGGCATGTACAGATCGCTTCTGGGACCCCAAAATATCGAATTTTCGGGTGTTTTGAGCCTGAATTTGAGATATAAACTGGTACAGAAGATGCATGCACATATTGACTTTGGACACCTAAAATATCGATTTTCAGCATGTTTTGGGCCTGTATTTTGAAAATACTCTAACACGGAGTAAGCAGGTACAGATCGCTTCTGGGACCCCAAAATATCGAATTTTCGGGTGTTTTGAGGTTGAATTTGGGATATAAACGGGTGGAGAAGATTCATGCACATATCGACTTTTGGGCACTTAAAAGATCAATTTTCAGTATGTTTTGGGCCTGTATTTTAAAAATACTCTAACACGGAGTAGGCATGTACAGATCGTTTCTGGGTCCACAAAATATCGAATTTTCGGGTGTTTTGGGCCTGAATTTGAGATATCTACTTTAGGCACCTAAAATATCGATTTTTAGCATGTTTTGGTCCTGTATCTGAGTCGGCATATACATATCACTTCTGGGACTCCAAAATATCGAGTTTTCGGGTGTTTTTGGCCTGAATTTGAGATATCGACTTTGGGCTCTTAAAATATCGATTTTTGGCATGTTTTAGGTCTATATCTTGAAAGCATTCTAACTATGAGTAGGCATATACAGATCGCTTCTAGGACCCATAAATACCGAATTTTCGCGTGTTTTGATCCTGAATTTGAAATATAAACGGGTACAAAACATGCATGCACATATCGACTTTGGACACTTAAAATATCGATTTTTAGCATGTTTTGAGTCTATATTTTGAAAAAATTCTTGCACTGAGTAGGCATGTACAGATCGCTTCTGGGACCCCAAAATATCGAATTTTCGTGTGTTTTGGGCCTGAATTTGAGATATCGACTTTGGGCACCTAAAATTTCGATTTTTAGCATGTTTTGGGCATATATTTTGAAAATATTCTAGCACTGAGTAGGCATGTACAGATCGCTTCTGGGACTCCAAAATATTGAATTTTCGGGTGTTTTGAGCCTGAATTTGAGATATAAACGGGTACAGAAGATGCATGCACATATCGACTTTGGACACTTAAAATATCGATTTTTAGCATGTTTTGAGCCTATATATTGAAAATACTCTAACACGGAGTAGGCATGCACAGATCGCATCTGGGATCTCAAAATATCGAATTTTCGGGTGTTTTGAGCCTGAATTTGAGATATAAACGGGTACAGAAGATGCATGAACATATTGAATTTGGGCACCTAAAATATCGATTTTCAGCATGTTTTGGGCCTGTATGTGAGTAGGCATGTACAGATCTCTTCTGGGACCCCAAAATATCGAATTGTCGGGTGTTTGGAGCCTGAATTTGAGATATAAACGGGTACAGAAGATGCATGCACATATCGACTTTAGGGCACATAAAAGATCGATTTTCAGTATGTTTTGGGCCTGTATTTTGAAAACACTTTAACACGGAGTAGGCGTGTACAGATCTCTTCTGGGACCCCAAAATATCGAATTTTCGGGTGTTTTGAGACTGAATTTGAGATATAAACTGGTACTAAAGTTGCATGCGCATATCAACATTGGGGCACCTAAAATATCGATTTTGAGCATGTTTTGGATCTGTATCTTGAAAACATTCTAACTAGGAGTAGGCATGTACAGATCGCTTCTAGGACCCAAAAATATCGAATTTTCGGGTGTTTTGAGGTTGAATTTGGGATATAAACGGGTGGAGAAGATGCATGCACATATCGACTTTTGGGCACTTAAAAGATCAATTTTCAGTATGTTTTGGGCCTGTATTTTAAAAATACTCTAACACGGAGAGGGCATGTACAGATCGTTTCTGGGACCACAAAATATCGAATTTTCGGGTGTTTTGGGCCTGAATTTGAGATATCGACTTTGGGCACCTAAAATTTCGATTTTTAGCATGTTTTGGGAATACATTTTTTAAATATTCTAGCACTGAGTAGGCATGTACAGATCGCTTCTGGGACTCCAAAATATCGAATTTTCGGGTGTTTTGAGCCTGAATTTGAGATATAAACGGGTACAGAAGATGCATGCACATATCGACTTTGGACACTTAAAATATCGATTTTTAGCATGTTTTGAGCCTATATATTGAAAACATTCGAGCACGGAGTAGGCATGTACAGATCGTTTCTGGGACCCCAAAATATCGAATTTTCGGGTGTTTTGGGCCTGAATTTGAGATATCTACTTTAGGCACCTAAAATATCGATTTTTAGCATGTTTTGGTCCTGTATCTGAGTCGGCATATACATATCACTTCTGGGTCTCCAAAATATCGAGTTTTCTGGTGTTTTTGGCCTGAATTTGAGATATCGACTTTGGGCTCTTAAAATATCGTTTTTTGGCATGTTTTAGGTCTATATCTTGAAAGCATTCTAACTAGGAGTAGGCATGTACAGATCGCTTCTAGGACCTATAAATACCGAATTTTCGGGTGTTTTGATCCTGAATTTGAAATATAAACGGGTACAGAACATGCATGCACATATCAACATTGGACACTTAAAATATCGATTTTTAGCATGTTTTGAGTCTATATTTTGAAAACATTCTTGCACTGAGTAGGCATGTACAGATCGCTTCTGGGACCCCAAAATATCGACTTTTCGGGTGTTTGGAGTCTGAATTTGAGATATAAACGGGTACAGAAGATGCATGCTCATATAGACTTTTGGGCACCTAAAATATCGATTTTCAGTATGTTTTGGGCCTGTATTTTGAAAATACTCTAACACGGAGTAGCCATATACAGTTCGCTTCTGGGATCCCAAAATATCGAATTTTCGGGTGTTTTAAGCCTGAATTTGAGATATAAACGTGTACAGAAGATGCATGCACATATTGACTCTGGGCACCTAAAATATCGATTTTTAGCATGTTTTGGGCCTGTATTTTGAAAATACTCTAACACGGAGTAGACATGCACAGATCGCATCTGGGATCTCAAAATATCGAATTTTCGAGTGTTTTGAGCCTGAATTTGAAATATAAACGGGTACAGAAGATGCATGCACATATTGAATTTGGGCACCTAAAATATCGATTTTCAGCATGTTTTGGGCCTGTATCTGAGTAGGCATGTACAGATCTCTTCTGGGACCCCAAAATATCGAATTTTCGGGTGTTTGGAGCCTGAATTTGAGATATAAACGGGTACAGAAGAAGCATGCACATATTAACTTTTGGGCACCTAAAAGATCGATTTTCAGTATGTTTTGGGCCTGTATTTTGATAACACTTTAACACGGAGTAGGCATGTACAGATCGATTCTGGGACCCCAAAATATCGAATTTTCGGGTGTTTTGAGACTGAATTTGAGATATAAACGGGTACTGAAGATGCATGCACATATCAACTTTGGGGCACCTAAAATATCGATTTTGAGCATGTTTTGGGTCTGTATCTTGAAAACATTCTAACTAGGAGTAGGCATGTACAGATCGCTTCTAGGACCCAAAAATACCGAATTTTCGGGTGTTTTGAAACTGAATTTGAGATATAAACGTGTACAGAAGATGCATGCACTTATCGACTTTTGACACTTAAAATATCGATTTTTAGCATGTTTTGAGCCTATATTTTGAAAAGATCCTAGCACTGAGTAGGCATGTACAGATCGCTTCTGGGACCCAAAAATATCGAATTTTCGGCTGTTATGGGCCTGAATTTGAGATATCGACTTTGGGCACCTAAAATTTCTATTTTTAGCATGTTTTGGGCCTATATTTTGAAAATATTCTAGCACTGAGTAGGCATGTACAGATCGCTTCTGGGACCCCAAAATATCGAATTTTCGGGTGTTTTGAGACTGAATTTGAGATATAAACGGGTACTGAAGATGCATGCACATATCGACTTTGGACACTTAAAATATCGATTTTTAGCATGTTTTGAGCCTATATTCTGAAAATATTCTAGCACTGAGTAGGCATGTACAGATCGCTTATGGGAAACAAAAATATCGAATTTTCAAGTGTTTTGAGGTAGAATTTTGGATATAAACGGGTGCAGAAGATGCATACACATATTGACTTTGGGCACCTAAAATATGGATTTTCAGCATGTTTTGCGCCTGTATTCCTAAAAATACTCTAAAACGGAGAAGGCATGTACAGATCGCTTCTGGGACCCCAAAATATCGAATTTTCGGGTGTTTTGAGCCTGAATTTGAGATATAAACTGGTACAGAAGATGCATGCACATATTGACTTTGGACACCTAAAATATCGATTTTCAGCATGTTTTGGGCCTGTATTTTGAAAATACTCTAACACGGAGTAAGCAGGTACAGATCGCTTCTGGGACCCCGAAATATCGAATTTTCGGGTGTTTTGAGGTTGAATTTGGGATATAAACGGGTGGAGAAGATGCATGCACATATCGACTTTTGGGCACTTAAAAGATCAATTTTCAGTATGTTTTGGGCCTGTATTTTAAAAATACTCTAACACGGAGTAGGCATGTACAGATCGTTTCTGGGACCACAAAATATCGAATTTTCGGGTGTTTTGGGCCTGAATTTGAGATATCGACTTTGGGCACCTAAAATTTCGATTTTTAGCATGTTTTGGGAATACATTTTTTAAATATTCTAGCACTGAGTAGGCATGTACAGATCGCTTCTGGGACTCCAAAATATCGAATTTTCGGGTGTTTTGAGCCTGAATTTGAGATATAAACGGGTACAGAAGATGCATGCACATATCGACTTTGGACACTTAAAATATCGATTTTTAGCATGTTTTGAGCCTATATATTGAAAACATTCGAGCACGGAGTAGGCATGTACAGATCGTTTCTGGGACCCCAAAATATCGAATTTTCGGGTGTTTTGGGCCTGAATTTGAGATATCTACTTTAGGCACCTAAAATATCGATTTTTAGCATGTTTTGGTCCTGTATCTGAGTCGGCATATACATGTCACTTCTGGGTCTCCAAAATATCGAGTTTTCGGGTGTTTTTGGCCTGAATTTGAGATATCGACTTTGGGCTCTTAAAATATCGATTTTTAGCATGTTTTAGGTCTATATCTTGAAAGCATTCTAACTAGGAGTAGGCATGTACAGATCGCTTCTAGGACCCATAAATACCGAATTTTCGGGTGTTTTGATCCTGAATTTGAAATATAAACGGGTACAGAACATGCATGCACATATCGACTTTGGACACTTAAAATATCGATTTTTAGCATGTTTTGAGTCTATATTTTGAAAACATTTTTGCACTGAGTAGGCATGTACAGATCGCTTCCGGGACCCCAAAATATCAAATTTTCGTTTTTTTAGCCTGAATTTGAGATATAAACGTGTACTGAAGATACATGCACATATAGACTTTTGGTCACCTAAAATATCGATTTTGAGCATGTTTTTGGTCTGTATCTTGAAAGCATTTTAACTAGCAGTAGGCTTGTACAGATCGCTTCTAGGACCCAACAATACAGAATTTTTGGGTGTTTTGAGCCTGAATTTGAGATATAAACGGGTACAGAAGATGCATGCACATATAGACTTTAGGCACCTAAAATATCGATTTTCAGCATGTTTTGGGCCAGTATTTTGAAAATACTCTAACACGGAGTAGCCATATACAGTTCGCTTCTGGGATCCCAAAATATCGAATTTTCGGGTGTTTTGAGCCAGAATTTGAGATATAAACGTGTACAGAAGATGCATGCACAAATCGACTTTGGACACATAAAATATCGATTTTTAGCATGTTTTGAGCCTATATATTGAAAACATTCTAGCACTGAGTAGGCATGTACAAATCGCTTCTGGGATCCCAAAATATCGAATTTACGGGTGTTTTGAGGTTGAATTTGGGATATAATCAGGTGCAGAAGATGCATACACATATTGACTTTGGGCACCTAAAATATCGATTTTCAGCATGTTTTGGGCCTGTATCTGAGTAGGCATGTACAGATCTCTTCTGGGACCCCAAAATATCGAATTTTCGGGTGTTTGGAGCCTGAATTTAAGATATAAACGGGTACAGAAGATGCATGCACATATCGACTTTTGGGCACCTAAAAGATCGATTTTCAGTATGTTTTGGGCCTGTATTTTGAAAACACTTTAACACGGAGTAGGCATGTACAGATCGATTCTGGGACCCCAAAATATCGAATTTTCGGATGTTTTGAGACTAAATTTGAGATATAAACGGGTACTGAAGATGCATGCACATATCAACTTTGGGGCACCTTAAATATCGATTTTGAGCATGTTTTGGGTCTGTATCTTGAAAACATTCTAACTAGGAGTAGGCATGTACAGATCGCTTATAGGACCCAAAAATACCGAATTTTCGGGTGTTTTGAGACTGAATTTGAGATATAAATGTGTACAGAAGATGCATGCACTTATCGACTTTGGACACTTAAAATATCAATTTTTAGCATGTTTTGAGCCTATATTTTGAAAAGATTCTAGCACTGAGTAGGCATGTACAGATCGCTTCTGGGACCCAAAAATATCGAATTTTCGGGTGTTTTGGGCCTGAATTTGAGATATCGACTTTGGGCACCTAAAATTTCGATTTTTAGCATGTTTTGGGCTTATATTTTGAAAATATTCTAGCACTGAGTAGGCATGTACAGATCGCTTCTGGGACCCCAAAATATCGAATTTTCGGGTATTTTCGGGTATATCGACTTTTGGACACCTAAAATTTTGATTTTGAGCATATTTTGGGTCTGTATCTTGAAAACATTCTAACTAGGAGTAGGCATGTACAGATTGCTTCTAGGACCCAAAAATAACGAATTTTCAGGTGTTTTGAGTCTGAATTTGAGATATAAACGGGTACTGAAGATGCATGCACATATTGACTTTGGGCACTTAAAATATCGATTTTCAGGATGTTTTGGGCCTGTATTTTGAAAATATTCTAGCACGGAGAAAGCATGTACAGATCGCTTCTGGGACCCCAAAATATCGAATTTTTGGGTGTTTTGGGCCTGAATTTGATATATTGACTTTGGGCACCTAAAATATCGATTTTTAGTATGTTTTGGGCCTATATTTTGAAAATATTCTAGCACTGAGTAGGCATGTACAGATCGCTTCTGGGATCCCAAAACACCGAATTTTTGGGTGTTTTAAGCCTAAATTTGAGAAATAAACGGGTACAGAAGATGCATCCACATATTGACTTTGGGCACCTAACATATCGATTTTTAGCATGTTTTGGACCTGTATTTTGAAAATACTCTAACAAGGAGTAAGCATGTACAGATCGCTTCTGGGACCCCATAATATCGAATTTTCTGGTGATTTGAGCCTGAATTTGAGATATAAACGGGTACTGAAAATGCAAGCACATATCGACTTTTGGGCACCTAAAATATCGATTTTGAGCATATTTTGGGTCTGTATCTTGAAAACATTCTAACTATCAGTAGGCATGTACAGATCGCTTCTAGGACACAAAAATAACGAATTTTCGGGTGTTTTGAGCCTGAATTTGAAATATAAACGGGTACAGAAGATGCATGCACATATCAACTTTGGACACTTAAAATATTGACTTTTAGCATGTTTTAAGCCTATATTTTGAAAAAATTCTAGCACTGAGTAGGCATGTACAGATTGCTTCTGGGACCCAAAAATATCGAATTTTTGGGTGTTTTGAAGATGAATTTGGGATATAAACGGGTGCAGAAGATGCATACACATATTAACTTTGGGCACCTAAAATTTCGATTTTTAGCATGTTTGGGCCTGTATCTGAGTAGGTATGTACAGATCGCTTCTGGAACCCCAAAATATCGAATTTTCGGGTGTTTTGAGCCTAAATTTGAGATATTAACGGGTACAGAATATGCATGCACATATTGACTTTGGGTACCTAAAATATCGATTTTCAGACTGTTTTGGGCCTGTATCTGAGTAGGCATGTACAGATCGCTTCTGGGACCCCAAAATATTGAATTTTCGGGTGTTTGGAGCCTGAATTTGAGATATAAACGGGTATAGAAGATGCATGCACATATCGACTTTTGGGCACCTAAAAGATCGATTTTCATTATGTTTTGGGCCTGTAATTTGAAAATTCTCTAACACGGAGTAGGCATGTACAGATCACTTCTGGGACCCCAAAATATCGAATTTTCGTGTGTTATGGGCCTGAATTTGAGATATCGGCTTTGGGCACCTAAAATTATGATTTTTAGCATGTTTTGGGCATATATTTTGAAAATATTCTAGCACTGTGCAAGCATGTACATATCGCTTCTGGGACTCCAAAATATCGAATTTTCAGGTGTTTTGAGCATGAATTTGAGATATAAACGGGTACAGAAGATGCATGCACATATGGACTTTGGGCACCTAAAATATCGATTTTCAGCATGTTTTGGGCCTGTATCTGAGTAGGCATGTACAGATCGCTTCTGGGACCCAAAATATCGAGTTTTCGGATGTTTGGAGCCTGAATTCGAGATATAAACGGGTACAGAAGAAGCATGCACATATCGACTTTTGGACACCTAAAAGATCGATTTTCATTATGTTTTGGGTCTGTAATTTGAAAATACTCTAACACGGAGTAGGCATGTACAGATCGCTTTTGGGACCCCAAAATATCGAATTTTCGTATGTTTTGGGCCTGAATTTGAGATATCGACTTTGGGCACCTAAAATATCGATTTTTAGCATGTTTTGGGCATATATTTTGAAAATATTCTAGCACTGAGTAGGCATGTACAGATCGCTTCTGGGACTCAAAAATGTCGAATTTTCGAGTGTTTTGAGCCTGAATTTGAGATATAAACGGGTACACAAGATGCATGCACATATTGACTTTGTGCACCTAACATATCGATTTTCAGGATGTTTTGGGCCTGTATTTTAAAAATACTCTAACATGGAGTAGACATGTACAGATCGCTTCTGGGACCCCAAAATATCGAATTTTTCGGGTGTTTTGGGCCTGAATTTGAGATATCGACTTTGGACACTTAAAAGATCAATTTTCAGTAGGTTTTGGGCCTGAATTTGAGATATCGAATTTGGGCACCTAAAATATCGATTTTTAGCATGTTTTGGTCCTGTATCTGAGTCGGCATATACATATCACTTCTGGGACTCCAAAATATCAAGTTTTCGGGTGCTTTTGGCCTGAATTTGAGATATCGACTTTGGGCTCTTAAAATATCGTTTTTTGGCATGTTTTAGGTCTATATCTTGAAAGCATTCTAACTAGGAGTAGGCATGTAAAGATCGCTTCTAGGACCTATAAATACCGAATTTTCGAGTGTTTTGAGCCTGAATTTGAGATATAAACGGGTACAGAAGATGCATGCACATATTGACTTTGTGCACCTAAAATATCGATTTTCAGCATGTTTTATGCCATTATTTTGAAAATACTCTAACACGGAGTAGGCATGTACAGATCGCTTCTGGGACTCCAAAATGTCGAATTTTCGAGTGTTTTGAGCCTGAATTTGAGATATAAACGGGTACAGAAGATGCATGCACATATCGACTTTTGGTCACCTAAAATATCGATTTTGAGCATATTTTGGGTCTGTATCTTGAAAACATTCTAGCACTGAGTAGGCATGTACAGATCGCTTCTGAGACCCAAAAATATCGAATTTTCGGGTGTTTTTAAGTTGAATTTGGGATATAAACGGGTGCAGAAGATGCATACACATATTGACTTTGGGCACCAAAAATATTGATTTTCAGCATGTTTTGGGCTTGTATCTGAGTAGGCATGTACAGATCGATTCTGGGACCCCAAAATATCGAATTTTCGGGTGTTTGGAGCCTGAATTTGAGATATAAACGGGTACAGAAGATGCATGCACATATTGACTTTGGACACCTAAAATATCGATTTTCAGCATGTTTTGGGCCTGTATTTTGAAAACACTCTAACACGGAGTAAGCATGTACAGATCGCTTCTGGGACCCCAAAATATCGAATTTACGGGTTTTTTGACCCTGAATTTGAGATATAAACGGGTACAGAAGATGCATGCACATATTGACTTTGGGCACCTAAAATATCGATTTTGAGCATGTTTTAGGTCTGTATCTTGAAAACATTCTAACTAGGAGTAGGCATGTACAGATCGCTTCTGGGACCCCAAAATATCGAATTTTCATGTTTTTTGAGCCTGAAATTTAGATATAAACGGGTACAGATGATGCATGAACATATTGACTTTAGGCACCTAAAATATCGATTTTGAGCATGTTTTAGGTCTGTATCTTGAAAACATTCTAACTAGGAGTAGGCATGTACAGATCGCTTCTGGGACCCCAAAATATCGAATTTTCGGGTGTTTTGGGCCTAAATTTGAGATATCGACTTTGGTAACCTAAAATTTCGATTTTTAGCATGTTTTGGGATTATATTTTGAAAATATTCTAGCACTGAGTAGGCATTTACAGATCGCTTCTGGGACCCCAAAATATCGAATTTTCGGGTGTTTTGAGCCTGAATTTGAGATATTAACGGGTACAGAAGATGCATGCACATATGGACTTTGGGCACCTAAAATATCGATTTTCAGCATGTTTTGGGCCTGTATCTGAGTAGGCATGTACAGATCGCTTCTGGGACCCAAAATATCGAGTTTTCGGATGTTTGGAGCCTGAATTCGAGATATAAACGGGTACAGAAGAAGCATGCACATATCGACTTTTGGACACCTAAAAGATCGATTTTCATTATGTTTTGGGTCTGTAATTTGAAAATACTCTAACACGGAGTAGGCATGTACAGATCGCTTTTGGGACCCCAAAATATCGAATTTTCGTATGTTTTGGGCCTGAATTTGAGATATCGACTTTGGGCACCTAAAATATCGATTTTTAGCATGTTTTGGGCATATATTTTGAAAATATTCTAGCACTGAGTAGGCATGTACAGATCGCTTCTGGGACTCAAAAATGTCGAATTTTCGAGTGTTTTGAGCCTGAATTTGAGATATAAACGGGTACACAAGATGCATGCACATATTGACTTTGTGCACCTAACATATCGATTTTCAGGATGTTTTGGGCCTGTATTTTAAAAATACTCTAACATGGAGTAGACATGTACAGATCGCTTCTGGGACCCCAAAATATCGAATTTTTCGGGTGTTTTGGGCCTGAATTTGAGATATCGACTTTGGACACTTAAAAGATCAATTTTCAGTAGGTTTTGGGCCTGAATTTGAGATATCGAATTTGGGCACCTAAAATATCGATTTTTAGCATGTTTTGGTCCTGTATCTGAGTCGGCATATACATATCACTTCTGGGACTCCAAAATATCAAGTTTTCGGGTGCTTTTGGCCTGAATTTGAGATATCGACTTTGGGCTCTTAAAATATCGTTTTTTGGCATGTTTTAGGTCTATATCTTGAAAGCATTCTAACTAGGAGTAGGCATGTAAAGATCGCTTCTAGGACCTATAAATACCGAATTTTCGAGTGTTTTGAGCCTGAATTTGAAATATAAACGGGTACAGAACATGCATGCACATATTGACTTTGTGCACCTAAAATATCGATTTTCAGCATGTTTTATGCCATTATTTTGAAAATACTCTAACACGGAGTAGGCATGTACAGATCGCTTCTGGGACTCCAAAATGTCGAATTTTCGAGTGTTTTGAGCCTGAATTTGAGATATAAACGGGTACAGAAGATGCATGCACATATCAACTTTGGGGCACCTTAAATATCGATTTTGAGCATGTTTTGGGTCTGTATCTTGAAAACATTCTAACTAGGAGTAGGCATGTACAGATCGCTTCTAGGACCCAAAAATACCGAATTTTCGGGTGTTTTGAGACTGAATTTGAGATATAAACGTGTACAGAAGATGCATGCACTTATCGACTTTGGACATTTAAAATATCGATTTTTAGCATGTTTTGAGCCTATATTTTGAAAAGATTCTAGCACTGAGTAGGTATGTACAGATCGCTTCTGGGACACAAAAATATCGAATTTTCGGGTGTTTTGGGCCTGAATTTGAGATATCGACTTTGGGCACCTAAAATTTCGATTTTTAGCATGTTTTCGGCCTGTATTTTGAAAATATTCTAGCACTGAGTAGGCATGTACAGATCGCTTCTGGGACCCCAAAATATCGAATTTTCGGGTGTTTTGAGCCTGAATTTGAGATATAAACGGGTACTGAAGATGCATGCATATATCGACTTTTGGACACCTAAAATTTCGATTTTAAGCATATTTTGGGTCTGTATCTTGAAAACATTCTAAATAGGAGTAGGCATGTACAGATTGCTTCTAGGACCCAAAAATAACTAATTTTCAGGTTTTTTGAGTATGAATTTGAGATATAAACGGGTACTGAAGATGCATGCACATATTGACTTTGGGCACTTAAAATATCGATTTTCAGGATGTTTTGGGCCTGTAATATGAAAATATTCTAGCACGGAGAAAGCATGTACAGATCGCTTCTGGGACCCCAAAATATCGAATTTTTGGGTGTTTTGGGCCTGAATTTGAGATATCGACTTTGGGCACCTAAAATATCGATTTTTAGCATGTTTTGGGCCTATATTTTGAAAATATTCTAGCACTGAGTAGGCATGTACAGATCGCTTCTGGGACACCAAAATATCGAATTTTCTGGTGTTTTGAAGTTGAATTTGGGATATAAACGGGTGCAGAAGATGCATACACATATTGACTTTGGGCACCAAAAATATTGATTCTCAGCATGTTTTGGGCCCGTATCTGAGTAGGCATGTACAGATCGATTCTGGGACCCCAAAATATCGAATTTTCGGGTGTTTGGAGCATGAATTTGAGATATAAACGGGTACTGCAGATGCATGCACATATCGACTTTTGGGCACCTAAAATATCGATTTTGAGCATATTTTGGGTCTGTATCATGAAAACATTCTAGCACTGAGTAGGCATGTACAGATCGCTTCTGAGACCCAAAAATATCGAATTTTCGGGTGTTTTTAAGTTGAATTTGGGATATAAACGGGTGCAGAAGATGCATACACATATTGACTTTGGGCACCAAAAATATTGATTTTCAGTATGTTTTGGGATTGTATCTGAGTAGGCATGTACAGATCGCTTCTGGGACCCCAAAATATCGAATTTTCGGGTGTTTTGAGCCTGAATTTGAGATATAAACGGGTACTGAAGATGCATGCATATATCGACTTTTGGACACCTAAAATTTCGATTTTAATCATATTTTGGGTCTGTATCTTGAAAACATTCTAACTAGGAGTAGGCATATACAGATTGCTTCTAGGACCCAAAAATAACGAATTTTCAGGTGTTTTGAGTATGAATTTGAGATATAAACGGGTACTGAAGATGCATGCACATATTGACTTTGGGCACTTAAAATATCGATTTTCAGGATGTTTTGGGCCAGTATTTTGAAAATATTCTAGCACGGAGAAAGCATGTACAGATCGCTTCTGGGACCCCAAAATATCGAATTTTTGGGTGTTTTGGGCATGAATTTGATATATTGACTTTGGGCACCTAAAATATCGATTTTTAGTATGTTTTGGGCCTATATTTTGAAAATATTCTAGCACTGAATAGGCATGTACAGATAGCTTCTGGGATCCCAAAATATCGAATTTTCGGGTGTTTTGAGCCATAATTTGAGAAATAAACGGGTACAGAAGATGCATGCACCTATTGACTTTGGGCACCTAACATATCGATTTTGAGCATATTTTGGGTCTGTATCTTGAAAACATTCTAACTATCAGTAGGCATGTACAGATTGCTTCTAGGACCCAAAAATAACGAATTTTCGGGTGTTTTGAGCCTGAATTTGAAATATAAACGGGTACAGAAGATGCATGCACATATCAACTTTGGACACTTAAAATATCGATTTTTAGCATGTTTTAAGCCTATATTTTGAAAAAATTCTAGCACTGAGTAGGCATGTACAGATTGCTTCTGGGACCCAAAAATATCGAATTTTTGGGTGTTTTAAAGATGAATTTGGGATATAAACGGGTGCAGAAAATGCATACACATATTGACTTTGGGCACCTAAAATTTCGATTTTTACTATGTTTGGGCCTGTATCTGAGTAGGTATGTACAGATCGCTTCTGGGACCCCAAAATATCGAATTTTCGGGTGTTTTGAGCCTAAATTTGAGATATAAACGGGTACAGAATATGCATGCACATATTGACTTTGGGCACCTAAAATATCGATTTTCAGACTGTTTTGGGCCTGTATCTGATTAGGCATGTACAGATCGCTTCTGGGACCCCAAAATATTGAATTTTCGGGTGCTTGGAGCCTGAATTTGAGATATAAACGGGTATAGAAGATGCATGCACATATCGACTTTTGGGCACCTAAAAGATCGATTTTCATTATGTTTTGGGCCTGTAATTTGAAAATTCTCTAACACGGAGTAGGCATGTACAGATAGCTTCTGGGACCCCAAAATATCGAATTTTCGTGTGTTATGGGCCTGAATTTGAGATATCGGCTTTGGGCACCTAAAATTTTGATTTTTAGCATGTTTTGGGCATATATTTTGAAAATATTCTAGCACTGAGTAGGCATGTACATATCGCTTCTAGGACTCCAAAATATCGAATTTTCAGGTGTTTTGAGCCTGAATTTGAGATATAAACGGGTACAGAAGATGCATGCACATATTGACTTTGTGCACCTATAATACCGATTTTCAGGATGTTTTGGGCCTGTATTTTGAAAATATTCTAGCACTGAGTAGGCATATACAGACCGTTTCTGGGACCCCAAAATATCGAATTTTCGGGTGTTTTAAGCCTGAATTTGAGATATAACGGGTACAGAATATGCATCCAAATATTCACTCTGGACACCTAAAATATCGATTTTCAGCATGTTTTGGGCCTGTATTTTGAAAATACTCTAACACGGAGTAAGCATGTACAGATCGCTTCTGGGACCCCAAAATATCGAATTTTCGGGTGTTTTGGGGCTGAATTTGAGATATCGACTTTGGGCACCTAAAATATCGATTTTTAGCATGTTTTGGGCCTATATTTTGAAAATATTCTAGCACTGAGTAGGCATGTACAGATCGCTTCTGGGACACCAAAATATCGAATTTTCTGGTGTTTTGAAGTTGAATTTGGGATATAAACGGGTGCAGAAGATGCATACACATATTGACTTTGGGCACCAAAAATATTGATTTTCAGCATGTTTTGGGCCTGTATCTGAGTAGGCATGTACAGATCGATTCTGGGACCCCAAAATATCGAATTTTCGGGTGTTTGGAGCTTGAATTTGAGATATAAACGGGTACTGCAGATGCATGCACATATCGACTTTTGGGCACCTAAAATATCGATTTTGAGCATATTTTGGGTCTGTATCATGAAAACATTCTAGCACTGAGTAGGCATGTACAGATCGCTTCTAGAACCCAAAAACATCTAATTTTCGGGTGTTTTTAAGTTGAATTTGGGATATAAACGGGTGCAGAAGATGCATACACATATTGACTTTGGGCACCAAAAATATTGATTTTCAGTATGTTTTGGGCTTGTATCTGAGTAGGCATGTACAGATCGATTCTGGGACCCCAAAATATCGAATTTTCGGGTGTTTGGAGCCTGAATTTGAGATATAAACGGGTACAGAAGATACATGCACATATTGACTTTGGACACCTAAAATATCGATTTTCAGCATGTTTTGGGCCTGTATTTTGAAAACACTCTAACACGGAGTAAGCACGTACAGATCGCTTCTGGGACCCAAAAATATCGAATTTACGGGTTTTTTGACCCTGAATATGAGATATAAACGGGTACAGAAGATGCATGCACATATTGACTTTGGGCACCTAAAATATTGATTTTGAGCATGTTTTAGGTCTGTATCTTGAAAACATTCTAACTAGGAGTAGGCATGTACAGATCGCTTCTGGGACCCCAAAATATCGAATTTTCGGGTTTTTTGTGCCTGAAATTTAGATATAAACGGGTACAGATGATGCATGAACATATTGACTTTAGGCACCTAAAATATCGATTTTGAGCATGTTTTAGGTTTGTATCTTTAAAACATTCTAACTAGGAGTAGGCATGTACAGATCGCTTCTGGGACCCCAAAATATCGAATTTTCGGGTGTTTTGGGCCTGAATTTGAGATATCGACTTTGGTAACCTAAAATTTTGATTTTTAGCATGTTTTGGGATAATATTTTGAAAATATTCTAGCACTGAGTAGGCATTTACAGATCGCTTCTGGGACCCCAAAATATTGAATTCTCGGGTGTTTTGAGCCTGAATTTGAGATATAAACGGGTACAGAAGATACATGCACATATTTACTTTGGGCACCTAAAATATCGATTTTTAGCATGTTTTGGGCCTGTATTTATTTTAAAAATTCTCTAACACGGAGTAAGCATGTACAGATCGCTTCTGGGTTCCAAAAATATCGAATTTTCGGGTTTTTTGAGCCTGAACTTGAGATATAAACGGGTACAGAAGATGCATGCACATATCGACTTTGGACACTTAAAATATCGATTTTTAGCATGTTTTGAGCCTATATTTTGAAAACATTCTAGCACTGAGTAGGCATGTACAGATCGCTTTTGAGACCCAAAAATATCGAATTTTCGGGTGTTTTGAAGATGAATTTGGGATATAAACGGGTGCAGAAGATGCATACACATATTGACTTTGGGCACCTAAAATATTGATTTTCAGTATGTTTAGGGCCTGTATCTGAGTAGGCATGTACAGATCGATTCTGGGACCCCAAAATATCGAATTTTCGGGTGTTTTGGGCCTGAATTTGAGATATCGACTTTGGTAACCTAAAATTTCGATTTTTAGAATGTTTTGGGCCTATATTTTTAAAATATATTAGCACTGAGTAGGCATTTAAAGATCGCTTCTGGGACCCCAAAATATTTAATTTTCGGGTGTTTTGAGCCTGAATTTGTGATATAAACGGGTACAGAAGATACATGCACATATTTACTTTGGGCACCTAAAATATCGATTTTCAGCATGTTTTGGGCCTGTATTTTGAAAATACTCTTAACACTGAGTAGGCATGTACAGATCGCTTCTGGGACCCCAAAATATTGAATTCTCGGATGTTTTGAGCCTGAATTTGAGATATAAACTTGTACAGAAGATACATGCACATATTGACTTTGGGTACCTAAAATATCGATTTTCAGCATATTTTGGGCCTGTATCTGAGTAGGCATGTACAGATCGCTTCTAGGACCCCAAAATATCGAGTTTTCTGGTGTTTGGAGCCTGCATTTGAGAAATAAACGGGTGCAGAAGATGCATACTCATATTGACTTTGGGCACCTAAAATATCGATTTTCAGCATGTTTGGGCCTGTATCTGAGTAGGCATATACAGATCGCTTCTGGGACCCCAAAATATCAAATTTTCGTGTGTTTGGAGCCTGAATTTGAGAAATAAACGGGTAGAGAAGATGCATGCACATATCGACTTTTGGGCACCTAAAAGATCGATTTTCAGTATGTTTTGGGCCTGTATTTTGAATATACTCTAACACGGAGTAGGCATGTACAGATCGTTTCTGGGACCCCAAAACATCGAATTTTCGGGTTTTTTGGGCCTGAATTTGAGATATCGACTTTGGGCACCTAAAATATCGATTTTTTGCATGTTTTGTGCCTATATTTTGAAAATATTCTAGCACTGAGTAGGCATGTACAGATCGCTTCTGACACCCCAAAATATCGAATTTTCGGGTGTTTTGATCCATAATTTGAGATAAAAACGGGTACAGAAGATACATGCACATATTGACTTTGGGCACCTAAAAGATCGATTTTCAGCATGTTTTGGGCCTGTATCTGAGTATGCATGTACAGATCGTCTTGGGACCCAAAAATATCGAGTTTTCGTGTGTTTTGGGCCTGAATTTGAGATATCGACTTTGGGCTCTTAAAATATCGATTTTTAGCATGTTTTGGGCCTGTATTTATTTTAAAAATACTCTAACACGGAGTAAGCATGTACAGATCGCTTCTGGGACCCCAAAATATCGAATTTTCGGGTTTTTTGAGCCTGAATTTGAGATATAAACGGGTGCAGAAGATGCATACACATATTGACTTTGGGCACCTAAAATATTGATTTTCAGTATGTTTTGGGCCTGTATCTGAGTAGGCATGTACAGATCGATTCTGGGACCCTAAAAAATCGAATTTTCGGGTGTTTGGAGCCTGAATTTGAGATATAAACGGGTACAGAAGATGCATGCACATATCGACTTTTGTGCACCTAAAATATCGATTTTGAGCATGTTTTAGGTCTGTATCTTGAAAATATTCTAACTAGGAGTAGGCATGTACAGATCGCTTCTTGAACCCAAGAATACCGATTTTTCGGGTGTTTTGAGCCTGAATTGGAGATATAAACGGGTACAGAAAGTGCATGCACATATCGACTTCGGACACTTAAAATATCGATTTTTAGCATGTTTTGAGTATATATTTTGAAAACATTCTAGCACTGAGTAGGCATGTACAGATCGCTTCTGGGACCCCAAAATATCGAATTTTCAGGTGTTTGGAGCCTGAATTTGAGATATAAACGGGTACAGAAGATGCATGCACATATCGACTTTTGAGCACCTAAAAGATCGATTTTCAGTATGTTTTGGGCCTGTAATTTGAAAATACTCTAACACCGAGTAGGCATGTACAGTTCGTTTCTGGGACCCCAAAATATCGAATTTTCGGGTGTTTTGGGTCTGAATTTGAGATATCGACTTTGGGCACCTAAAATATCGATTTTTAGCATGTTTTGGGCCTATATTTTGAAAATATTCTAGCACTGAGTAGGCATGTACAGATCGCTTCTGAGACCCCAAAATATCGAATTTTCGGGTGTTTTGAGCCTAAATTTGAGATATAAACGGGTACAGAAGATGCATGCACATATTGACTTTGGGCACCTAAAATATCGATTTTTAGCATGTTTTGGGCCTGTATTTTGAAAATACTCTAACACGGAGTAGGCATGTACAGATCGCTTCTGGGACCCCAAAATATTGAATTCTCGGGTGTTTTGAGCCTGAATTTGAGATTTAAACGGGTACAGAAGATACATGCACATATTGACTTTGGGCACCTAAAATATCGATTTTCAGCATGTTTTGGGCCTGTACCTGAGTAAGCATGTACAGATCGCTTCTGGGACCCCAAAATATTGAGTTTTCTGTTGTTTGAAGCCTGCATTTGAGATATAAACGGGTACAGATGATGCATACTCATATTGACTTTGGGCACCTAAAATATCTATTTTCAGCATGTTTGGGCCTGTATCTGAGTAGGCATGTACAGATCCCTTCTGGGACCCCAAAATACCGAATTTTCGTGTGTTTGGAGCCTGAATTTGAGATATAAACGGGTACAGAAGATGTATGCACATATCGACTTTTGGGCACCTAAAAGATCGATTTTCATTATGTTTTGGGCCTATAATTTGAAAATACTCTAACACGGAGTAGGCGTGTACAGATCGCTTCTGGGACCCCAAAATATCGAATTTTCGGGTGTTTTGACCATGAATTTGAGATATAAACGGGTACAGAAGATGCATGCACCTATTGACTTTGGACACCTAAAATATCGACTTTTAGCATGTTTTGGGCCTGTATTTTGAAAGTACTCTAACACGGAGTAAGCATGTACAGATCGCTTCTGGGACCCCGAAATATCGAATTTTCGGGTGTTTTGACCCTGAATTTGAGATATAAACGGGTACAGAAGATGCATGAACATATCGACTTTGGACACTTAAAAATATCGATTTTTAGCATGTTTTGAGCCTATATTTTGAAAACATTCTAGCACTGAGTAGGCATGTACAGATCGCTTCTGGGACCCCAAAATATCGAATTTTCGGGTGTTTGGAGCCTGAATTTGAGATATCGACTTTGGGCACCTAAAATATCGATTTTTAGCATGTTTTAGGCCTATATTTTGAAAATGTTCTAGCACTGTGTAGGCATGTACAGATCGCATCTGGGACCCCAAAATATCGAATTTTCGGGTGTTTGGAGCCTGAATTTGAGATATAAACGGGTACAGAAAATGCATGCACTTACTGACTTTGGACACCTAAAATATCGATTTTCAGCATGTTTTGGGCCTGTATTTTGAAAACACTCAAACACGGAGTAAGCATGTACAGATCGCTTCTGGGACCCCCCAAAATCGAAATTTCGGGTTTTTTGAGCCTGAATTTAAGATATATACGGGTACAGAAGATGCATGCACATATCGACTTTTGGGCACCTAAAATATCGATTTTGAGCATGTTTTAGGTCTGTATCTTGAAAACATTCTAACTAGGAGTAGGCATGTACAGATCGCTTCTAGGACCCAAAAATACCGAATTTTCAGGTGTTTTGAGCCTGAATTTGAGATATAAACGGGTACAGAAGATACATGCACATATTGACTTTGGGCACCTAAAATATCGATTTTCAGCATATTTTGGGCCTGTATCTGAGTAGGCATGTACAGATCGCTTCTGGGACCACAAAATATTGAGTTTTCTGGTGTTTGGAGCCTGCATTTGAGATATAAACGGGTTCAGAAGATGCATGCACATATCGACTTTTGGGCATTAAAAAGATCGATTTTCAGTATATTTTGGGCCTGCATTTTGAAAATACTCTAACACGGACTAGGCATGTTCAGATCGTTTCTGGGACCCCAAAATATCGAATTTTCGGGTGTTTTGGGCCTGAATTTGAGATATCGACTTTGGGCATCTAAAATATCGATTTGTAGCATGTTTTGGGCCTATATTTTGAAAATATTCTAGCACTGAGTAGGCATGTACAGATCGCTTCTGAGACCCCAAAATATCGAATTTTCGGGTGTTTTGAGCCTAAATTTGAGATATAAACGGGTACAGAAGATGCATGCACATATTGACTTTGGGCACCTAAAATATCGATTTTTAGCATGTTTTGGGCCTGTATTTTGAAAATACTCTAACACGGAGTAGGCATGTACAGATCGCTTCTGGGACACCAAAATATTGAATTCTCGGGTGTTTTGAGCCTGAATTTGAGATTTAAACGGGTACAGAAGATACATGCACATATTGACTTTGGGCACCTAAAATATCGATTTTCAGCATGTTTTGGGCCTGTATCTGAGTAAGTATGTACAGATCGCTTCTGGGACCCCAAAATATTGAGTTTTCTGGGGTTTGGAGCCTGCATTTGAGATATAAACGGGTACAGATGATGCATACTCATATTGACTTTGGGCACCTAAAATATCGATTTTCAGCATGTTTGGGCCTGTATCTGAGTAGGCATGTACAGATCCCTTCTGGGACCCCAAAATACCGAATTTTCGTGTGTTTGGAGCCTGAATTTGAGATATAAACGGGTACAGAAGATTCATGCACATATCGACTTTTGGGCACCTAAAAGATCGATTTTCATTATGTTTTGGGCCTGTAATTTGAAAATACTCTAACACGGAGTAGGCGTGTACAGATCGCTTCTGGGACCCCAAAATATCGAATTTTCGTGTGTTTTGGGCCTAAATTTGAGATATCGACTTTGGGCACCTAAAATTTCGATTTATAGCATTTTTTGAGCATATATTTTGAAAATATTCTAGCACTGAGTAGGCATGTACAGATCGCTTCTGGGACTCCAAAATATCGAATTTTCGGGTGTTTTGACCATGAATTTGAGATATAAACGGGTACAGAAGATGCATGCACCTATTGACTTTGGACACCTAAAATATCGACTTTTAGCATGTTTTGGGCCTGTATTTTGAAAGTACTCTAACACGGAGTAAGCATGTACAGATCGCTTCTGGGACCCCAAAATATCGAATTTTCGGGTGTTTTGAGCCTGAATTTGAGATATAAACGGGTACAGAAGATGCATGAACATATCGACTTTGGACACTTAAAAATATCGATTTTTAGCATGTTTTGAGCCTATATTTTGAAAACATTTTAGCACTGAGTAGGCATGTACAGATCGCTTCTGGGACCCCAAAATATCGAATTTGCGGGTGTTTGGAGCCTGAATTTGAGATATCGACTTTGGGCACCTAAAATATCGATTTTTAGCATGTTTTAGGCCTATATTTTGAAAATGTTCTAGCACTGAGTAGGCATGTACAGATCGCTTCTGGGACTCCAAAATATCGAATTTTCGGGTGTTGGGAGCCTGAATTTGAGATATAAACGGGTACAGAAAATGCATGCACTTACTGACTTTGGACACCTAAAATATCGATTTTCAGCATGTTTTGGGCCTGTATTTTGAAAACACTCAAACACGGAGTAAGCATGTACAGATCGCTTCTGGGACCCCAAAAAATCGAAATTTCGGGTTTTTTGAGCCTGAATTTAAGATATATACGGGTACAGAAGATGCATGCACATATCGACTTTTGGGCACCTAAAATATCGATTTTGAGCATGTTTTAGGTCTGTATCTTGAAAACATTCTAACTAGGAGTAGGCATGTACAGATCGCTTCTAGGACCCAAAAATATCGAATTTTCGGGTGTTTTGAGCCTGAATTTGAGATATAAACGGGTACAGAAGGTGCATGCACATATCGACTTTGGACACTTAAAATATCGATTTTTAGCATGTTTTGAGTCTATATTTTGAAAACATTCTAGCACTAAGTAGGCATGTACAGATCGCTTCTGGGAACCAAAAATATCGAATTTTCGGGTGTTTTGAGGTTGCATTTGGGATATAAACGGGTGCAGAAGATGCATACACATATTGAATTTAGGCACCTACAAGATCGATTTTCAGTATATTTTGGGCCTGTATTTTGAAAATACTCTAACACGAAGTAAGCATGTACAGATTGCTTCTGGGACCCCAAAATATCGAATTTTCGAGTGTTTTGGGCCTAAATTTGAGATATCGACTTTGGGCACCTAAAATATCGATTTTTAGCATGTTTTGGGCCTATATTTTTAAAATATTCTAGCACTGAGTAGGCATGTACAGATGGCTTCTGGGACACCAAAATATTGAATTTTCGGGTGTTTTGAGCCTGAATTTGAGATATAAACGGGTACAGAAGATTCATGCACATATTGATTTTGGGCACCTAAAATATCGATTTTCAGCATGTTTTGGGCCTGTATCTGAGTAAGCATGTACAGATCGATTCTGGGACCCCAAAATATCGAATTTTCGGGTGTTTTGAGCCTGAATTTGAGATATAAACGGGTACAGAAGATGCATGAACATATCGACTTTGGACACTTAAAAATTTCGATTTTTAGCATGTTTTGAGCCTATATTTTGAAAACATTCTAGCACTGAGTAGGCATTAACAGATCGCATCTGGGACCCTAAAATATTGAATTCTCGGGTGTTTTGAGTCAGAATTTGAGATATAAACGGGTACAGAAGATACATGCACATATTGACTTTGGGCACCTAAAATATCGATTTTCAGCATATTTTGGGCCTGTATCTGAGTAGGCATGTACAGATCGCTTCTGGGACCACAAAATATTGAGTTTTCTGGTGTTTGGAGCCTGCATTTGAGATATAAACGGGTTCAGAAGATGCATGCACATATCGACTTTTGGGCATTAAAAAGATCGATTTTCAGTATGTTTTGGGCCTGTATTTTGAAAATACTCTAACACGGACTAGGCATGTTCAGATCGTTTCTGGGACCCCAAAATATCGAATTTTCGGGTGTTTTGGGCCTGAATTTGAGATATCGACTTTGGGCACCTAAAATATCGATTTGTAGCATGTTTTGGGCCTATATTTTGAAAATATTCTAGCACTGAGTAGGCATGTACAGATCGCTTCTGAGACCCCAAAATATCGAATTTTCGGGTGTTTTGAGCCTAAATTTGAGATATAAACGGGTACAGAAGATGCATGCACATATTGACTTTGGGCACCTAAAATATCGATTTTTAGCATGTTTTGGGCCTGTATTTTGAAAATACTCTAACACGGAGTAGGCATGTACAGATCGCTTCTGGGACACCAAAATATTGAATTCTCGGGTGTTTTGAGCCTGAATTTGAGATTTAAACGGGTACAGATGATACATGCACATATTGACTTTGGGCACCTAAAATATCGATTTTCAGCATGTTTTGGGCCTGTATCTGAGAAAGTATGTACAGATCGCTTCTGGGACCCCAAAATATTGCGTTTTCTGGGGTTTGGAGCCTGCATTTGAGATATAAACGGGTACAGATGATGCATACTCATATTGACTTTGGGCACCTAAAATATCGATTTTCAGCATGTTTGGGCCTGTATCTGAGTAGGCATGTACAGATCCCTTCTGGGACCCCAAAATACCGAATTTTCGTGTGTTTGGAGCCTGAATTTGAGACATAAACGGGTACAGAAGATGCATGCACATATCGACTTTTGGGCACCTAAAAGATCGATTTTCATTATGTTTTGGGCCTGTAATTTGAAAATACTCTAACACGGAGTAGGCGTGTACAGATCGCTTCTGGGACCCCAAAATATCGAATTTTCGTGTGTTTTGGGCCTAAATTTGCGATATCGACTTTGGGCACCTAAAATTTCGATTTATAGCATTTTTTGAGCATATATTTTGAAAATATTCTAGCACTGAGTAGGCATGTACAGATCGCTTCTGGGACTCCAAAATATATAAATTTTCGGGTGTTTTGACCATGAATTTGAGATATAAACGGGTACAGAAGATGCATGCACCTATTGACTTTGGACACCTAAAATATCGACTTTTAGCATGTTTTGGGCCTGTATTTTGAAAGTACTCTAACACGGAGTAAGCATGTACAGATCGCTTCTGGGACCCCAAAATATCGAATTTTCGGGTGTTTTGAGCCTGAATTTGAGATATAAACGGGTACAGAAGATGCATGAACATATCGACTTTGGACACTTAAAAATATCGATTTTTAGCATGTTTTGAGCCTATATTTTGAAAACATTCTAGCACTGAGTAGGCATGTACAGATCGCTTCAGGGACCCCAAAATATCGAATTTGCGGGTGTTTGGAGCCTGAATTTGAGATATCGACTTTGGGCACCTAAAATATCGATTTTTAGCATGTTTTAGGCCTATATTTTGAAAATGTTCTAGCACTGAGTAGGCATGTACAGATCGCTTCTGGGACTCCAAAATATCGAATTTTCGGGTGTTGGGAGCCTGAATTTGAGATATAAACGGGTACAGAAAATGCATGCACTTACTGACTTTGGACACCTAAAATATCGATTTTCATCATGTTTTGGGCCTGTATTTTGAAAACACTCAAACACGGAGTAAGCATGTACAGATCGCTTCTGGGACCCCAAAAAATCGAAATTTCGGGTTTTTTGAGCCTGAATTTAAGATATATACGGGTACAGAAGATGCATGCACATATCGACTTTTGGGCACCTAAAATATCGATTTTGAGCATGTTTTAGGTCTGTATCTTGAAAACATTCTAACTAGGAGTAGGCATGTACAGATCGCTTCTAGGACCCAAAAATATCGAATTTTCGGGTGTTTTGAGCCTGAATTTGAGATATAAACGGGTACAGAAGGTGCATGCACATATCGACTTTGGACACTTAAAATATCGATTTTTAGCATGTTTTGAGTCTATATTTTGAAAACATTCGAGCACTAAGTAGGCATGTACAGATCGCTTCTGGGAACCAAAAATATCGAATTTTCGGGTGTTTTGAGGTTGCATTTGGGATATAAACGGGTGCAGAAGATGCATACACATATTGACTTTAGGCACCTACAAGATCGATTTTCAGTATATTTTGGGCCTGTATTTTGAAAATACTCTAACACGAAGTAAGCATGTACAGATTGCTTCTGGGACCCCTAAATATCGAATTTTCGAGTGTTTTGGGCCTAATTTGAGATATCGACTTTGGGCACCTATAATATCGATTTTTAGCATGTTTTGGGCCTATATTTTTAAAATATTCTAGCACTGAGTAGGTATGTACAGATGGCTTCTGGGACACCAAAATATTGAATTTTCGGGAGTTTGGAGCCTGAATTTGAGATATAAACGGGTACAGAAGATTCATGCACATATTGACTTTGGGCACCTAAAATATCGATTTTCAGCATGTTTTGGGCCTGTATGTGAGTAAGCATGTACAGATCGCTTCTGGGACCCCAAAATATCGAATTTTCGGGTATTTTGAGCCTGAATTTGAGATATAAACGGGTACAGAAGATGCATGAACATATCGACTTTGGACACTTAAAAAATTCGATTTTTAGCATGTTTTGAGCCTATATTTTGAAAACATTCTAGCACTGAGTAGGCATTAACAGATCGCTTCTGGGACCCTAAAATATTGAATTCTCGGGTGTTTTGAGCCTGAATTTGAGATATAAACGGGTACAGAAGATACATGCACATATTGACTTTGGGCACCTAAAATATCGATTTTCAGCATATTTTGGGCCTGTATATGAGTAGGCATGTACAGATCGCTTCTGGGACCACAAAATATTGAGTTTTCTGGTGTTTGGAGCCTGCATTTGAGATATAAACGGGTTCAGAAGATGCATGCACATATCGACTTTTGGGCATTAAAAAGATCGATTTTCAATATGTTTTGGGCCTGTATTTTGAAAATACTCTAACACGGAGTAGGCATGTACAGATCGTTTCTGGGACCCCAAAATATCGAATTTTCGGGTGTTTTGGGCCTGAATTTGAGATATCGACTTTGGGCACCTAAAATATCGATTTGTAGCATGTTTTGGGCCTATATTTTGAAAATATTCTAGCACTGAGTAGGCATGTACAGATCGCTTCTGAGACCCCAAAATATCGAATTTTCGGGTGTTTTGAGCCTGAATTTGAGATATAAACGGGTACAGAAGATACATGCACATATTGACTTTGGGCACCTAAAATATCGATTTTCAGCATATTTTGGGCCTGTATATGAGTAGGCATGTACAGATCGCTTCTGGGACCACAAAATATTGAGTTTTCTGGTGTTTGGAGCCTGCATTTGAGATATAAACGGGTTCAGAAGATGCATGCACATATCGACTTTTGGGCACCTAAAAGATCGATTTTCATTATGTTTTGGGCCTGTATTTTGAAAATACTCTAACACGAAGTAAGCATGTACAGATTGCTTCTGGGACCCCAAAATATCGAATTTTCGAGTGTTTTGGGCCTAAATTTGAGATATCGACTTTGGGCACCTAAAATATCGATTTTTAGCATGTTTTGGGACTATATTTTTAAAATATTCTAGCACTGAGTAGGCATGTACAGATGGCTTCTGGGACACCAAAATATTGAATTTTCGGGTGTTTTGAGCCTGAATTTGAGATATAAACGGGTACAGAAGATTCATGCACATATTGACTTTGGGCACCTAAAATATCGATTTTCAGCATGTTTTGGGCCTGTATCTGAGTAAGCATGTACAGATCGCTTCTGGGACCCCAAAATATCGAATTTTCGGGTGTTTTAAACCTGAATTTGAGATATAAACGGGTACAGAAGATGCATGCACATATCGACTTTTGGGCACCTAAAAGATCGATTTTCATTATGTTTTGGGCCTGTAATTTGAAAATACTCTAACACGGAGTAGGCGTGTACAGATCGCTTCTGGGACCCCAAAATATCGAATTTTCGTATGTTTTGGGCCTAAATTTGAGATATCGACTTTGGGCACCTAAAATTTTGATTTATAGCATTTTTTGAGCATATATTTTGAAAATATTCTAGCACTGAGTAGGCATGTACAGATCGCTTCTGGGACTCCAAAATATCGAATTTTCGGGTGTTTTGACCATGAATTTGAGATATAAACGGGTACAGAAGATGCATGCACCTATTGACTTTGGACACCTAAAATATCGACTTTTAGCATGTTTTGGGCCTGTATTTTGAAAGTACTCTAACACGGAGTAAGCAGGTACAGATCGCTTCTGGGACCCCAAAATATCGAATTTTCGGGTGTTTTGAGCCTGAATTTGAGATATAAACGGGTACAGAAGATGCATAAACATATCGACTTTGGACACTTAAAAATATCGATTTTTAGCATGTTTTGAGCCTATATTTTGAAAACATTCTAGCACTGAGTAGGCATTAACAGATCGCTTCTGGGACCCTAAAATATTGAATTCTCGGGTGTTTTGAGCCTGAATTTGAGATATAAACGGGTACAGAAGATACATACACATATTGACTTTAGGCACCTACAAGATCGATTTTCAGTATATTTTGGGCCTGTATTTTGAAAATACTCTAACACGAAGTAAGCATGTACAGATTGCTTCTGGGACCCCAAAATATCGAATTTTCGAGTGTTTTGGGCCTAAATTTGAGATATCGACTTTGGGCACCTAAAATATCGATTTTTAGCATGTTTTGGGCCTATATTTTTAAAATATTCTAGCACTGAGTAGGCATGTACAGATGGCTTCTGGGACACCAAAATATTGAATTTTCGGGTGTTTTGAGCCTGAATTTGAGATATAAACGGGTACAGAAGATTCATGCACATATTGACTTTGGGCACCTAAAATATCGATTTTCAGCATGTTTTGGGCCTGTATCTGAGTAAGCATGTACAGATCGCTTCTGGGACCCCAAAATATCAAATTTTCGGGTGTTTTAAACCTGAATTTGAGATATAAACGGGTACAGAAGATGCATGCACATATCGACTTTTGGGCACCTAAAAGATCGATTTTCATTATGTTTTGGGCCTGTAATTTGAAAATACTCTAACACGGAGTAGGCGTGTACAGATCGCTTCTGGGACTCCAAAATATCGAATTTTCGTGTGTTTAGGGCCTAAATTTGAGATATCGACTTTGGGCACCTAAAATTTTGATTTATAGCATTTTTTGAGCATATATTTTGAAAATATTCTAGCACTGAGTAGGCATGTACAGATCGCTTCTGGGACTCCAAAATATCGAATTTTCGGGTGTTTTGACCATGAATTTGAGATATAAACGGGTACAGAAGATGCATGCACCTATTGACTTTGGACACCTAAAATATCGACTTTTAGCATGTTTTGGGCCTGTATTTTGAAAGTACTCTAACACGGAGTAAGCAGGTACAGATCGCTTCTGGGACCCCAAAATATCGAATTTTCGGGTGTTTTGAGCCTGAATTTGAGATATAAACGGGTACAGAAGATGCATAAACATATCGACTTTGGACACTTAAAAATATCGATTTTTAGCATGTTTTGAGCCTATATTTTGAAAACATTCTAGCACTGAGTAGGCATTAACAGATCGCTTCTGGGACCCTAAAATATTGAATTCTCGGGTGTTTTGAGCCTGAATTTGAGATATAAACGGGTACAGAAGATACATACACATATTGACTTTAGGCACCTACAAGATCGATTTTCAGTATATTTTGGGCCTGTATTTTGAAAATACTCTAACACGAAGTAAGCATGTACAGATTGCTTCTGGGACCCCAAAATATCGAATTTTCGAGTGTTTTGGGCCTATATTTTAGATATCGACTTTGGGCACCTAAAATATCGATTTTTAGCATGTTTTGGGCCTATATTTTTAAAATATTCTAGCACTGAGTAGGCATGTACAGATGGCTTCTGGGACACCAAAATATTGAATTTTCGGGTGTTTTGAGCCTGAATTTGAGATATAAACGGGTACAGAAGATTCATGCACATATTGACTTTGGGCACCTAAAATATCGATTTTCAGCATGTTTTGGGCCTGTATCTGAGTAAGCATGTACAGATCGCTTCTGGGACCCCAAAATATCGAATTTTCGGGTATTTTGAGCCTGAATTTGAGATATAAACGGGTACAGAAGATGCATGAACATATCGACTTTGGACACTTAAAAATTTCGATTTTTAGCATGTTTTGAGCCTATATTTTGAAAACATTCTAGCACTGAGTAGGCATTAACAGATCGCTTCTGGGACCCTAAAATATTGAATTCTCGGGTGTTTTGAGCCTGAATTTGAGATATAAACGGGTACAGAAGATGCATGCACATATTGACTTTGGGCACCTAAAATATCGATTTTCAGCATATTTTGGGCCTGTATCTGAGTAGGCATGTACAGATCGCTTCTGGGACCACAAAATATTGAGTTTTCTGGTGTTTGGAGCCTGCATTTGAGATATAAACGGGTTCAGAAGATGCATGCACATATCGACTTTTGGGCATTAAAAAGATCGATTTTCAGTATGTTTTGGGCATGTATTTTGAAAATACTCTAACACGGAGTAGGCATGTACAGATCGCTTCTGGGACCTCAAAATATCGAATTTTCGGGTGTTTTGGGCCTGAATTTGAGATATCGACTTTGGCACCTAAAATATCGATTTGTAGCATGTTTTGGGCCTATATTTTAAAAATATTCTAGCACTGAGTAGGCATGTACAGATCGCTTCTGAGACCCCTAAATATCGAATTTTCGGGTGTTTTGAGCCTAAATTTGAGATATAAACGGGTACAGAAGATTCATGCACATATTGACTTTGGGCACCTAAAATATCGATTTTCAGCATGTTTTGGGCCTGTATCTGAGTAAGCATGTACAGATCGCTTCTGGGACCCCAAAATATCGAATTTTCGGGTGTTTTGAGCCTGAATTTGAGATATAAACGGGTACAGAAGATGCATGTACATATCGACTTTGGACACTTAAAAATATCGATTTTTAGCATGTTTTGAGCCTATATTTTGAAAACATTCTAGCACTGAGTAGGCATTAACAGATCGCTTCTGGGACCCTAAAATATTGAATTCTCGGGTGTTTTGAGCCTGAATTTGAGATATAAACGGGTACAGAAGATGCATGCACATATTGACTTTGGGCACCTAAAATATCGATTTTTAGCATGTTTTGGGCCTGTATTTTGAAAATACTCTAACACGGAGTAGGCATGTACAGATCGCTTCTGGGACCCCAAAATATTGAATTCTCGGGTGTTTTGAGCCTGAATTTGAGATTTAAACGGGTACAGAAGATACATGCACATATTGACTTTGGACACCTAAAATATCGATTTTCAGCATGTTTGGGCCTGTATCTGAGTAGGCATGTACAGATCCCTTCTGGGACCCCAAAATACCGAATTTTCGTGTGTTTAGAGCCTGAATTTGAGATATAAACGGGTACAGAAGATGCATGCACATATCGACTTTTGGGCACCTAAGAGATCGATTTTCATTATGTTTTGGGCCTGTAATTTGAAAATACTCTAACACGGAGTAGGCGTGTACAGATCGCTTCTGGGACCCCAAAATATCGAATTTTCGTGTGTTTTGGGCCTAAATTTGAGATATCGACTTTGGGCACCTAAAATTTCGATTTATAGCATTTTTTGAGCATATATTTTGAAAATATTCTAGCACTGAGTAGGCATGTACAGATCGCTTCTGGGACTCCAAAATATCGAATTTTCGGGTGTTTTGACCATGAATTTGAGATATAAACGGGTACAGAAGATGCATACACCTATTGACTTTGGACACCTAAAATATCGACTTTTAGCATGTTTTGGGCCTGTATTTTGAAAGTACTCTAACACGGAGTAAGCATGTACAGATCGCTTCTGGGACCCCAAAATATCGAATTTTCGGGTGTTTTGAGCCTGAATTTGAGATATAAACGGGTACAGAAGATGCATGAACATATCGACTTTGGACACTTAAAAATATCGATTTTTAGCATGTTTTGAGCCTATATTTTGAAAACATTCTAGCACTGAGTAGGCATGTACAGATCGCTTCTGGGACCCAAAATATCGAATTTTTGGGTGTTTGGAGCCTGAATTTGAGATATCGATTTTGGGCACCTAAAATATCGATTTTTAGCATGTTTTAGGCCTATATTTTGAAAATGTTCTAGCACTGAGTAGGCATATACAGATCGCTTCTGGGACCCCAAAATATCGAATTTTCGGGTGTTTGGAGCCTGAATTTGAGATATAAACGGGTACAGAAAATGCATGCACTTACTGACTTTGGACACCTAAAATATCGATTTTGAGCATGTTTTAGGTCTGTATCTTGAAAACATTCTAACTAGGAGTAGGCATGTACAGATCGCTTCTAGGACCCAAAAATACCGAATTTACGGGTGTTTTGAGCCTGCATTTGAGATATAAACGGGTACAGAAGGTGCATGCACATATCGACTTTGGACACTTAAAATATCGATTTTTAGCATGTTTTGAGTCTATATTTCAAAAACATTCTAGCACTAAGTAGGCATGTACAGATCGCTTCTGGGACCCCAAAATATCGAATTCACTGGTGTTTTGAGCCTGAATTTGAGATATAAACGGGTACAGAAGATGCATGCACATATTGACTTTAGGCACCTACAAGATCGATTTTCAGTATATTTTGGGCCTGTATTTTGAAAATACTCTAACACGAAGTAAGCATGTACAGATTGCTTCTGGGACCCCAAAATATCGAATTTTCGAGTGTTTTGGGCCTAAATTTGAGATATCGACTTTGGGCACCTAAAATATCGATTTTTAGCATGTTTTGGGCCTATATTTTTAAAATATTCTAGCACTGAGTAGGCATGTACAGATGGCTTCTGGGACACCAAAATATTGAATTTTCTGGTGTTTGGAGCCTGCATTTGAAATATAAACGTGTGCAGAAGATGCAAACTCATATTCACTTTGGGCACGTAAAATATCGATTTTCAGCACGTTTGGGCCTGTATCTGAGTAGGCATGTAGAGATCGCTTCTGGGACCCCAAAATATCGAATTTTCGTGTGTTTGGAGCCTGAATTTGGGATATAAACGGGTGCAGAAGAGGCATGCACATATTGACTTTAGGCACCTACAAGATCGATTTTCAGTATGTTTTGGGCCTGTATTTTGAAAATACTCTAACACGGAGTAAGCATGTACAGATCGCTTCTGGGACCCCAAAATATCGAATTTTCGGGTGTTTGGAGCCTGAATTTGAGATATCGACTTTAAGCACCTAAAATATCGATTTTTAGCATGATTTGGGCCTATATTTTGAAAATATTCTAGCACCGAGTAGGCATGTACAGATCGCTTCTGGGACCCCAAAATATCGAATTCTCGGGTGTTTGGAGCCTGAATTTGAGGTATAAACGGGTACAGAATATACATGCACATATTGACTTTCGGCACCTAAAATATCGATTTTTAGCATGTTTTGGGCATGCATTTTGAAAATACTCTAACACGGAGTAGGCATGTACAGATCGCTTCTGGGACCCCAAAATATTGAATTCTCGGGTGTTTTGAGCCTGAATTTGAGATATAAACGGATACAGAAGATACATGCACATATTGACTTTGGGCACCTAAAATATCGATTTTCAGCAAGTTTTGGGCCTGTATCTGAGTAGGCATGTACAAATCGCTTCTGGGACCCCAAAATATCGAATTTTCGGGTGTTTGGAGCCTGAACTTGAGATATCGACTTTGGGCACCTAAAATATTGATTTTTAGCATGTTTTGGACCTATATTTTGAAAATATTCTAGCACCGAGTAGGAATGTACAGATCGCTTCTGGGACCCCAAAATATCGAATTCTCTGGTGTTTTGAGCCTGAATTTGAGATATAAACGGGTACAGAAGATGCATGCACATATTGACTTTGGGCACCTAAAATATCGATTTTTAGCATGTTTTGGGCATGCATTTTGAAAATGCTCTAACACGGAGTAGGCATGTACAGATCGCTTCTGGGACCCCAAAATATTGAATTCTCGGGTGTTTTGAGCCTGAATTTGAGATATAAACGGGTACAGAAGATACATGCACATATTGACTTTGGGCACCTAAAATATCGATTTTTAGCATGTTTTGGGCCTGTATTTTGAAAATACTCTAACACGGAGTAAGCATGTACAGATCACTTCTGGGACCCCAAAATATCGAATTTTCGGGTTTTTTGAGCCTGAATTTGAGATATAAACGGGCACAGAAGATGCATGAACATATCGACTTTGGACACTTAAAATATCGATTTTTAGCATGTTTTGAGCCTATATTTTGAAAACATTCTAGCACTGACTAGGCATGTACAGATCGCTTCTGGGACCCCAAAATATCGAATTTTCGGGTGTTTGGAGCCTGAATTTGAGATATCGACTTTGGGCACCTAAAATATCGATTTTTAGCATGTTTTGGGCCTATATTTTGAAAATATTCTAGCACCGAGTAGGCATGTACAGATAGCTTCTGGGACCCCAAAATATCGAATTTTCGTGTGTTTGGAGCCTGAATTTGATTATATAAACGGGTACAGGAGATGCATGCACATATTGACTTTGGGCACGTAAAATATCGATTATCAGGATGTTTTGGGCCTGTATTTTGAAAATACTCTAACATGGAGTAGGCATGTACAGATCGCTTCTAGGACCCCAAAATATCAAATTTTTCGGGTGTTTTGCGCCTGAATTTGAGATATCGACTTTGGGCACCTAAAATATCAATTTTTAGCATGCTTTTGGGCATATATTTTGAAAATATTCTAGCAGTGAGTAGGCATGTACAGATCGCTTCTGGGACTCCAAAATATCGAGTTTTCTGGTGTTTGGAGCCTGCATTTGAAATATAAACGTGTACAGAAGATGCAAACTCATATTCACTTTGGGCACCTAAAATATCGATTTTCAGCACGTTTGGGCCTGTATCTGAGTAGGCATGTAGAGATCGCTTCTGGGACCCCAAAATATCGAATTTTCGGGTTTTTTGAGCCTGAATTAGAGATATAAACGGGCACAGAAGATGCATGAACATATCGACTTTGGACACTTAAAATATTGATTTTTAGCATGTTTCGAGCCTATATTTTGAAAATATTATAGCACTGAGTAGGCATGTACAGATCGCTTCTGGGACCCCAAAATATCGAATTTTCGGGTGTTTGGAGCCTGAATTTGAGATATCGACTTTGGGCACCTAAAATATCGATTTTTAGCATGTTTTGAGCCTATATTTTGAAAATATTCTAGCACCGAGTAGGCATGTACAGATCGCTTCTGGGACCCCAAAATACCGAATTTTCGTGTGTTTGGAGCCTGAATTTGATTATATAAACGGGTACAGGAGATGCATGCACATATTGACTTTGGACACCTAAAATATTGATTTTCAGCAGGTTTTAGGCCTGTATTTTGAAAACACTAACATGGAGTAAGCATGTACAGATCGCTTTTGGGACCCCAAAATATCGAATTTTCGGGTGTTTTGAGCCTGAATTTGAGATATAAACGGATACAGAAGATGCATGCACATATTGACTTTTGGCACGTAAAATATCGATTATCAGGATGTTTTGGGCCTGTATTTTGAAAATACTCTAACACGGAGTAAGCAGGTACAGATCGCTTCTGGGACCCCAAAATATCGAATTTTCGGGTGTTTTGAGCCTGAATTTGAGATATAAACGGGTACAGAAGATGCATGAACATATCGACTTTGGACACTTAAAAATATCGATTTTTAGCATGTTTTGAGCCTATATTTTGAAAACATTCTAGCACTGAGTAGGCATGTACAGATCGCTTCTGGGACCCCAAAATATCGAATTTTCGTTTGTTTGGAGCCTGAATTTGAGATATCGACTTTGGGCACCTAAAATATCGATTTTTAGCATGTTTTAGGCCTATATTTTGAAAATGTTCTAGCACTGAGTAGGCATATACAGATCGCTTCTGGGACCCCAAAATATCGAATTTTCGGGTGTTTGGAGCCTGAATTTGAGATATAAACGGGTACAGAAAATGCATGCACTTACTGACTTTGGACACCTAAAATATCGATTTTGAGCATGTTTTAGGTCTGTATCTTGAAAACATTCTAACTAGGAGTAGGCATGTACAGATCGCTTCTAGGACCCAAAAATACCGAATTTTCGGGTGTTTTGAGCCTGAATTTGAGATATAAACGGGTACAGAAGGTGCATGCACATATCGACTTTGGACACTTAAAATATCGATTTTTAGCATGTTTTGAGTCTATATTTTGAAAACATTCTAGCACTAAGTAGGCATGTACAGATCGCTTCTGGGAACCAAAAATATCGAATTTTCGGGTGTTTTGAGGTTGCATTTGGGATATAAACGGGTGCAGAAGATGCATACACATATTGACTTTAGGCACCTACAAGATCGATTTTCAGTATATTTTGGGCCTGTATTTTGAAAATACTCTAACACGAAGTAAGCATGTACAGATTGCTTCTGGGACCCTAAAATATCGAATTTTCGAGTGTTTTGGGCCTAAATTTGAGATATCGACTTTGGGCACCTAAAATATCGATTTTTAGCATGTTTTTGGCCTATATTTTCAAAATATTCTAGCACTGAGTAGGCATGTACAGATGGCTTCTGGGACACCAAAATATTGAATTTTCGGGTGTTTTGAGCCTGAATTTGAGATATAAACGGGTACAGAAGATTCATGCACATATTGACTTTGGGCACCTAAAATATCGATTTTCAGCATGTTTTGGGCCTGTATCTGAGTAAGCATGTACAGATCGCTTCTGGGACCCCAAAATATCGAATTTTCGGGTGTTTTGAGCCTGAATTTGAGATATAAACGGGTACAGAAGATGCATGAACATATCGACTTTGGACACTTAAAAATTTCGATTTTTAGCATGTTTTGAGCCTATATTTTGAAAACATTCTAGCACTGAGTAGGCATGTACAGATCGCTTCTGGGACCCCAAAATATCGAATTTTCGGGTGTTTGGAGTCTGAATTTGAGATATCGACTTTGGGCACCTAAAATATCGATTTTTAGCATGTTTTAGGCCTATATTTTGAAAATGTTCTAGCACTGAGTAGGCATGTACAGATCGCTTCTGGGACCCCAAAATATCGAATTTTCGGGTGTTTGGAGCCTGAATTTGAGATATAAACGGGTACAGAAAATGCATGCACATACTGACTTTGGACACCTAAAATATCGATTTTCAGCATGTTTTGGGCCTGTATTTTGAAAACACTCAAACATGAAGTAAGCATGTACAGATCGCTTCTGGGACCCCAAAAAATCGAAATTTCAAGTTTTTTGTGCCTGAATTTAAGATATATACGTGTACAGAAGATGCATGCACATATCGACTTTTGGGCAACTAAAATATCGATTTTGAGCATGTTTTAGGTCTGTATCTTGAAAACATTCTAACTAGGAGTAGGCATGTACAGATCGCTTCTAGGACCCAAAATTACCGAATTTTCGGGTGTTTTGAGCCTGAATTTGAGATATAAACGGGTACAGAAGGTGCATGCACATATCGACTTTGGACACTTAAAATATCGATTTTTAGCATGTTTTGAGTCTATATTTTGAAAACATTCTAGCACTAGGTAGGCATGTACAGATCGCTTCTGGGAACCAAAAATATCGAATTTTCGGGTGTTTTGAGGTTGCATTTGGGATATAAACGGGTGCAGAAGATGCATACACATATTGACTTTAGGCACCTACAAGATCGATTTTCAGTATATTTTGGGCCTGTATTTTGAAAATACTCTAACACGAAGTAAGCATGTACAGATTGCTTCTGGGACCCCAAAATATCGAATTTTCGAGTGTTTTGGGCCTAAATTTGAGATATCGACTTTGGGCACCTAAAATATCGATTTTCAGCATGTTTTGGGCCTATATTTTTAAAATATTCTAGCACTGAGTAGGCATGTACAGATGGCTTCTGGGTCACCTAAATATTGAATTTTCGGGTGTTTTGAGCCTGAATTTCAGATATAAACGGGTACAGAAGATTCATGCACATATTGACTTTGGGCACCTAAAATATCGATTTTCAGCATGTTTTGGGCCTGTATCTGAGTAAGCATGTACAGAT
The DNA here is from genome assembly GCA_033782935.1 of Petrolisthes cinctipes. Classification (NCBI taxonomy): domain Eukaryota; kingdom Metazoa; phylum Arthropoda; class Malacostraca; order Decapoda; family Porcellanidae; genus Petrolisthes; species Petrolisthes cinctipes. Next base: position 2,181,381 of record JAWQEG010000167.1, read on the forward strand.
CGCTTCTGGGACCCCAAAATATCGAATTTTCGGGTGTTTTGAGCCTGAATTTGAGATATAAACGGGTACAGAAGATGCATGAACATATCGACTTTGGACACTTAAAAATTTCGATTTTTAGCATGTTTTGAGCCTATATTTTGAAAACATTCTAGCACTGAGTAGGCATGTACAGATCGCTTCTGGGACCCCAAAATATCGAATTTTCGGGTGTTTGGAGTCTGAATTTGAGATATCGACTTTGGGCACCTAAAATATCGATTTTTAGCATGTTTTAGACCTATATTTTGAAAATGTTCTAGCACTGAGTAGGCATGTACAGATCGCTTCTGGGACCCCAAAATATCGAATTTTCGGGTGTTTGGAGCCTGAATTTGAGATATAAACGGGTATAGAAAATGCATGCACATACTGACTTTGGACACCTAAAATATAGATTTTCAGCAGGTTTTGGGCCTGTATTTTAAAAACACTCTAACACGGAGTAAGCATGTACAGATCGCTTTTGAGACCCCAAAATATCGAATTTTCGGGATTTTTAGCCTAAATTTGAGATATAAACGGGTACAGAAGATGAATGCACATATCGACTTTTGGGCTTCTAAAATATCGATTTTGAGCATGTTTTAGGTCTGTATCTTGAAAACATTCTAACTAGGAGTAGGCATATACAGATCGCTTCTAGGACCCAAAAATATCGAATTTTCGGGTGTTTTGAGCCTGAATTTGAGATATAATCGGGTACAAAAGGTGCATGCACATATCGACTTTGGACAATTAAAATATCGATTTTTAGCATGTTTTGAGCCTATATTTTGAAAACATTCTAGCACTGACTAGGCATGTACAGATCGCTTCTGAGACCCAAAAATATCGAATTTTTGGGTGTTTTGAAGTTGAATTTGGGATATAAACGGGTGCAGAAAATGCATACACATATTGACTTTGGGCACCCAAAATATTGATTTTTAGCATGTTTTGAGCCTATATTTTGAAAACATTCTAGCACTGAGTAGGCATGTACAGAACGCTTCTTGGAACCCAAAATATCGAATTTTCGGGTGTTTTGAGCCTGAATTTGAGATATAAACGGGTGCAGAAGATGCATACTCATATTGAATTTGGGCACCTAAATTATCGATTTTCAGCATGTTTGGGCCTGTATCTGAGTAGGCATGTAGAGATCGCTTCTGGAACCCCAAAATATCGAATTTTCGTGTGTTTGGAGCCTGAATTTGAGATATAAACGGTACAAAAGATGCATGCACATATCGACTTTTGGGCACCTAAAAGATCGATTTTCAGTATGTTTTGGGCCTGTATTTTGAAAATACTCTAACACGGAGTAAGCATGTACAGATCGCTTCTGGGACCCCAAAATATCGAATTTTCGAGTGTTTTGGGCCTAAATTTGAGATATCGACTTTGGGCACTTAAAATATCGATTTTTAGCATGTTTTGGGCCTGTATTTTGAAAATACTCTAACACGGAGTAAGCATGTACAGATCGCTTCTGGGACCCCAAAATATCGAATTTTCGGGTTTTTTGAGCCTGAATTTGAGATATAAACAGGCACAGAAGATGCATGAACATATCGACTTTGGACACTTAAAATATCGATTTTTAGCATGTTTTGAGCCTATATTTTGAAAACATTCTAGCACTGACTAGGCATGTACAGATCGCTTCTGAGACCCAAAAATATCGAATTTTTGGGTGTTTTGAAGTTGAATTTGGGATATAAACGGGTGCAGAAAATGCATACACATATTGACTTTGGGCACCCAAAATATTGATTTTTAGCATGTTTCGAGCCTATATTTTGAAAATATTATAGCACTGAGTAGGCATATACAGATCGCTTCTGGGACCCCTAAATATCGAATTTTCGGGTGTTTGGAGCCTGAATTTGAGATATAAAAGGGTACAGAAGATGCATGCACTTATCGACTTTGGACACTTAAAATATCGATTTTTAGCATGTTTCGAGCCTATATTTTGAAAATATTATAGCACTGAGTAGGCATGTACAGATCGCTTCTGGGACCCCAAAATATCGAATTTTCGGGTGTTTGGAGCCTGAATTTGAGATATCGACTTTGGGCACCTAAAATATCAATTTTTAGCATGCTTTTGGGCATATATTTTGAAAATATTCTAGCAGTGAGTAGGCATGTACAGATCGCTTCTGGGACTCCAAAATATCGAGTTTTCTGGTGTTTGGAGCCTGCATTTGAAATATAAACGTGTGCAGAAGATGCAAACTCATATTCACTTTAGGTACCTACAAGATCGATTTTCAGTATGTTTTGGGCCTGTATTTTGAAAATACTCTAACACGGAGTAAGCATGTACAGATCGCTTCTGGGACCCCAAAATATCGAATTTTCGGGTGTTTGGAGCCTGAATTTGAGATATCGACTTCAAGCACCTAAAATATCGATTTTTAGCATGATTTGGGCCTATATTTTGAAAATATTCTAGCACCGAGTAGGCATGTACAGATCGCTTCTGGGACCCCAAAATATCGAATTCTCGGGTGTTTGGAGCCTGAATTTGAGGTATAAACGGGTACAGAATATACATGCACATATTGACTTTCGGCACCTAAAATATCGATTTTTAGCATGTTTTGGGCATGCATTTTGAAAATACTCTAACACGGAGTAGGCATGTACAGATCGCTTCTGGGACCCCAAAATATTGAATTCTCGGGTGTTTTGAGCCTGAATTTGAGATATAAACGGGTACAGAAGATACATGCACATATTGACTTTGGGCACCTAAAATATCGATTTTCAGCAAGTTTTGGGCCTGTATCTGAGTAGGCATGTATAAATCGCTTCTGGGACCCCAAAATATCGAATTTTCGGGTGTTTGGAGCCTGAACTTGAGATATCGACTTTGGGCACCTAAAATATTGATTTTTAGCATGTTTTGGACCTATATTTTGAAAATATTCTAGCACCGAGTAGGAATGTACAGATCGCTTCTGGGACCCCAAAATATCGAATTCTCTGGTGTTTTGAGCCAGAATTTGAGATATAAACGGGTACAGAAGATGCATGCACATATTGACTTTGGGCACCTAAAATATCGATTTTTAGCATGTTTTGGGCATGCATTTTGAAAATACTCTAACACGGAGTAGGCATGTACAGATCGCTTCTGGGACCCCAACATATTGAATTCTCGGGTGTTTTGAGCCTGAATTTGAGATATAAACGGGTACAGAAGATACATGCACATATTGACTTTGGGCACCTAAAATATCGATTTTCAGCATGTTTTGGGCCTGTATCTGAGTAGGCATGTACAGATCGCTTCTGGGACCCCAAAATATTGAGTTTTCTGTTGTTTGGAGCTTGAATTTGAGATAAAAACGGGTACAGAAGATACATGCACATATCGACTTTTGGGCACCTAAAAGATCGATTTTCATTATGTTTTGGGCCTGTAATTTGAAAATACTCTAACACGGAGTAGGCATGTACAGATCGCTTTTGGGACCCCAAAATATCGAGTTTTCGTGTGTTTTGGGCCTGAATTTGAGATATCGACTTTGGGCACCTAAAATCTCTATTTTTAGCATGTTTTGGGCATATATTTTGAAAATATTCTAGCACCGAGTAGGCATGTACAGATCGCTTCTGGGACCCCAAAATATCGAATTCTCGGGTGTTTTGAGCCTGAATTTGAGATATAAACGGGTACAGAATATACATGCACATATTGCCTTTCGGCACCTAAAATATCGATTTTTAGCATGTTTTGGGCATGCATTTTGAAAATACTCTAACACGGAGTAGGCATGTACAGATCGCTTCTGGGACCCCAAAATGTTGAATTCTCGGGTGTTTTGAGCCTGAATTTGAGATATAAACGGGTACAGAAGATACATGCACATATTGACTTTGGGCACCTAAAATATCGATTTTCAGCAAGTTTTGGGCCTGTATCTGAGTAGGCATGTACAAATCGCTTCTGGGACCCCAAAATATCGAATTTTGAGGGGTTTGGAGCCTGAACTTGAGATATCGACTTTGGGCACCTAAAATATTGATTTTTAGCATGTTTTGGACCTATATTTTGAAAATATTCTAGCACCGGGTAGGAATGTACAGATCGCTTCTGGGACCCCAAAATATCGAATTCTCTGGTGTTTTGAGCCTGAATTTGAGATATAAACGGGTACAGAAGATGCATGCACATATTGACTTTGGGCACCTAAAATATCGATTTTTAGCATGTTTTGGGCATGCATTTTGAAAATACTCTAACACGGAGTAGGCATGTACAGATCGCTTCTGGGACCCCAAAATATTGAATTCTCGGGTGTTTTGAGCCTGAATTTGAGATATAAACGGGTACAGAAGATACATGCACATATTGACTTTGGGCACCTAAAATATCGATTTTCAGCATGTTTTGGGCCTGTATCTGAGTATGCATGTACAGATCGCTTCTGGGACCCCAAAATATCGAATTTTCGGGTGTTTAGAGCCTGAATTTGAGATATCGACTTTGGGCACCTAAAATATTGATTTTTAGCATGTTTTGGACCTATATTTTGAAAATATTCTAGCACCGAGTAGGAATGTACAGATCGCTTCTGGGACCCCAAAATATCGAATTTTTGGGTGTTTGGAGCCTGAATTTGAGATAAAAACGGGTACAGAAGATACATGCACATATCGTCTTTTGGGCACCTAAAAGATCGATTTTCATTATGTTTTGGGCCTGTAATTTGGAAATACTCTAACACTGAGTAGGCATGTACAGATCGCTTCTGGGACCCCAAAATATTGAATTCTCGGGTGTTTTGAGCCTGAATTTGAGATATAAACGGGTACAGAAGATACATGCACATATTGACTTTGGGCACCTAAAATATCGATTTTTAGCATGTTTTGGGCCTGTATTTTGAAAATACTCTAACACGGAGTAAGCATGTACAGATCGCTTCTGGGACCCCAAAATATCGAATTTTCGGGTTTTTTGAGCCTGAATTTGAGATATAAACGGGCACAGAAGATGCATGAACATATCGACTTTGGACACTTAAAATATCGATTTTTAGCATGTTTTGAGCCTATATTTTGAAAACATTCTAGCACTGACTAGGCATGTACAGATCGCTTCTGGGACCCCAAAATATCGAATTTTCGGGTGTTTGGAGCCTGAATTTGGGATATCGACTTTGGGCACCTAAAATATCGATTTTTAGCATGTTTTGGGCCTATATTTTGAAAATATTCTAGCACCGAGTAGGCATGTACAGATCGCTTCTGGGACCCCAAAATATCGAATTTTCGTGTGTTTGGAGCCTGAATTTGATTATATAAACGGGTACAGGAGATGCATGCACAGATTGACTTTGGGCACGTAAAATGTCGATTATCAGGATGTTTTGGGCCTGTATTTTGAAAATACTCTAACATGGAGTAGGCATGTACAGATCGCTTCTAGGACCCCAAAATATCGAATTTTTCGGGTGTTTTGCGCCTGAATTTGAGATATCGACTTTGGGCACCTAAAATATCAATTTTTAGCATGCTTTTGGGCATATATTTTGAAAATATTCTAGCAGTGAGTAGGCATGTACAGATCGCTTCTGGGACTCCAAAATATCGAGTTTTCTGGTGTTTGGAGCCTGCATTTGAAATATAAACGTGTGCAGAAGATGCAAACTCATATTCACTTTGGGCACCTAAAATATCGATTTTCAGCACGTTTGGGCCTGTATCTGAGTAGGCATGTAGAGATCGCTTCTGGGACCCCAAAATATCGAATTTTCGGGTTTTTTGAGCCTGAATTAGAGATATAAACGGGCACAGAAGATGCATGAACATATCGACTTTGGACACTTAAAATATCGATTTTTAGCATGTTTTGAGCCTATATTTTGAAAACATTCTAGCACTGACTAGGCATGTACAGATCGCATCTGAGACCCAAAAATATCGAATTTTCGGGTGTTTTGAAGTTGAATTTGGGATATAAACGGGTGCAGAAAATGCATACACATATTGACTTTGGGCACCCAAAATATTGATTTGTAGCATGTTTCGAGCCTATATTTTGAAAATATTATAGCACTGAGTAGGCATATACAGATCGCTTCTGGGACCCCAAAATATCGAATTTTCGGGTGTTTGGAGCCTGAATTTGAGATATAAAAGGGTACAGAAGATGCATGCACATATCGAATTTGGACACTTAAAATATTGATTTTAAGCATGTTTCGAGCCTATATTTTGAAAATATTATAGCACTGAGTAGGCATGTACAGATCGCTTCTGGGACCCCAAAATATCGAATTTTCGGGTGTTTGGAACCTGAATTTGAGATATCGACTTTGGGCACCTAAAATATCGATTTTTAGCATGTTTTGGGCCTATATTTTGAAAATATTCTAGCACCGAGTAGGCATGTACAGATCGCTTCTGGGACCCCAAAATATCGAATTTTCGTGTGTTTGGAGCCTGAATTTGATTATATAAACGGGTACAGGAGATGCATGCACATATTGACTTTGGACACCTAAAATATTGATTTTCAGCAGGTTTTAGGCCTGTATTTTGAAAACACAAACATGGAGTAAGCATGTACAGATCGCTTTTGGGACCCCAAAATATCGAATTTTCGGGTGTTTTGAGCCTGAATTTGAGATATAAACGGGTACAGAAGATGCATGCACATATTGACTTTGGGCACGTAAAATATCGATTATCAGGATGTTTTGGGCCTGTATTTTGAAAATACTCTAACATGGAGTAGGCATGTACAGATCGCTTCTAGGACCCCAAAATATCGAATTTTTCGGGTGTTTTGGGCCTGAATTTGAGATATCGACTTTGGGCACCTAAAATATCAATTTTTAGCATGCTTTTGGGCATATATTTTGAAAATATTCTAGCAGTGAATAGGCATGTACAGATCGCTTCTGGGACTCCAAAATATCGAGTTTTCTGGTGTTTGGAGCCTGCATTTGAGATATAAACGTGTGCAGAAGATGCAAACTCATATTGACTTTGGGCACCTAAAATATCAATTTTCAGCACGTTTGGGCCTGTATCTGAGTAGGCATGTAGAGATCGCTTCTGGGACCCCAAAATATCGAATTTTCGTGTGTTTGGAGCCTGAATTTGGGATATAAACGGGTGCAGAAGAGGCATGCACATATTGACTTTAGGCACCTACAAGATCGATTTTCATTATGTTTTGGGCCTGTAATTTGAAAATACTCTAACACTGAGTAGGCATGTACAGATCGCTTCTGGGACCCCAAAATATTGAATTCTCGGGTGTTTTGAGCCTGAATTTGAGATATAAACGGGTACAGAAGTTACATGCACATATTGACTTTGGGCACCTAAAATATCGATTTTCAGCAAGTTTTGGGCCTGTATCCGAGTAGGCATGTACAGATCGCTTCTGGGACCCCAAAATATTGAGTTTTCTGGTGTTTGGAGCCTGAATTTGAGATAAAAACGGGTACAGAAGATACATGCACATATCGACTTTTGGGCACCTAAAAGATCGATTTTCATTATGTTTTGGGCCTGTAATTTGAAAATACTCTAACACTGAGTAGGCATGTACAGATCGCTTCTGGGACCCCAAAATATTGAATTCTCGGGTGTTTTGAGCCTGAATTTGAGATATAAACGGGTACAGAAGATACATGCACATATCGACTTTTTGGCACCTAAAAAATCGATTTCCAGTATATTTTGGTTCTGCATTTTAAAAATACTTTAACACGGAGTAGGCATGTACAGATCGCTTCTGGGACCCCAAAATATCGAATTTTCGGGTGTTTTGGGCCTGAATTTGAGATATCGACTTTGGGCACCAAAAATATCGATTTGTAGCATGTATTGGGTCTATATTTTGAAAATATTCTAGCACTGAGTAGGCATGTACAGATCGCTTCTGAGACCCCAAAATATCGAATTTTCGGGTGTTTGAGCCTGAATTTGAGATATAAACGGGTACAGAAGATGCATGCACATATCGACTTTTGGGCACCTAAAATATCGATTTTAGGCATGTTTTGGGTCTGTATCTTGAAAACATTCTAACTTGGAGTAGGCATGTACAGATCGCTTCTGGGACCCCAAAATATCGAATTTTCGGGTGTTAGAAGCCTGAATTTGGGATATAAACGGGTGCAGAAGATGTATACACATATTGACTTTAGGCACCTAAAATATCGATTTTCAGCATGTTTTTGGCCTGAATCTGAGTAACCATGTACAGATCGCTTCTGGGACCCCAAAATATCGAATTTTCGGGTGTTTGGAGCCTGAAATTGAGATAAAAATATGTACAGAAGATGCATGCACATATAGAGTTTGGGCACCTAAAATATCGGTTTTCAGCATGTTTTGGGCCTATATTTTGAAAATATTCTAGCACTGAGTAGACATGTACAGATCGCTTCTGGAACCCCAAAATATCGAATTCTCGGGTGTTTTGGGCCTGAATTTGACACATCGACTTTGGTCACCTAAAATATCGATTTTTAGCATGTTTTGAGTCTATATTTTGAAAACATTCTAACACTGAGTAGGCATGTACAGATCGCTTCTGAGAACCAAAAATATCGAATTTTCGGGTGTTTTGAGGTTGAATTTGGGATATAAACGGGTGCAGAAGATGCATACACATATTGACTTTGGGCACCTAAAATATCGATGTTTAGCATGTTTTCGGCCTGTATCTGAGTAGCCATGTACTGATCGCTTCTGGGACCCCAAAATATCGAATTTTCGGGTGTTTGGAGCCTGAAATTGAGATATAAACGGGTACAGAAGATGCATGCACATATAGAGTTTGGGCACCTAAAATATCGATTTTCAGCATGTTTTGGGCCAGTATTTTGAAAATACTCTAACACGGAGTAGGCATATACAGATCGCTTCTGGGACCCCAAAATATCGAATTTTAGGATGTTTTTTGCCTAAAATTGATATATCGACTTTGGGCACTTAAAATATCGATTTTTAGCATGTTTTGGGCCTATATTTTGAAAATATTCTAGCACTGTCTAGGCATGTACAGATCGCTTCTGGGAACCCAAAATATCGAATATTCGGGTGTTTGGAGCTGAATTTTAGATATAAACGGGTACAGAAGATGCATGCACATATTGACTTTGGGCACCTAAAATATCGATTTTCAGCATGTTTTGGGAAAGTATTTCGAAAATACTCTAACACGGGGTAGGCATGTACAGATCGCTTCTGGGACCCCAAAATATCGAATTTTCGGGTGTTTTGGGCCTGAATTTGAAATATCGACTTTGGGCACCTAAAATATCGATTTTTAGCATGTTTTGATCCTGTATTTTGAAAATATTCTAGCACTGAGTAGGCATGTACAGATCGCTTCTGGGAACCAAAAATATCGAATTTTCGGGTGTTTTGAGCCTGAATTTGAGATATAAAAGGGTACAGAAGATGCATGCACATATTGACTTTGCACACCTAAAATATCGATTTTCAGCATGTTTTGGGCCTGTATCTGAGTAGGCATGTACAGATCGCTACTGGGACCCCAAAATATCGAGTTTTCGGGTGTTTGGAGCCTGCATTTGAGATATAAACGGGTACTGAAGATGCATGCACATATCGACTTTGGACACTTAAAATATCGATTTTTAGCATGTTTTGAGCCTCCATTTTGAAAACATTCTAGCACTGAAAAGGCATGTACAGATCGCTTCTGGGACCCAAAAATTTCGAATTTTCGGGTGTTTTGAGGTTGAATTTGGGATATAAACGGGTGCAGAAGATGCTACACATATTGACTTTGGGCACCTAAAATATCGATTTTGAGCATGTTTTGGGCCTGCATCTGAGTAGGGATGTACAGATTGCTTCTAGGACCCAAAAATACCGAATTTTCGGGTGTTTTTGGCCTGAATTGAGATATCGACTTTGGGCACTTAAAATATCGATTTTTAGAATGTTTTAGGCATATATTTTGAAAATATTCTTGAACTGAGTAGGCATGTACAAATCGCTTCTGGGACCCCCAAATATCGAATTTTCGAGTGTTTTGAGCTTGAATTTGAGATATATACGGGTACAGAAGATGCATGCACATATTGACTTTGGGCACCTAAAATATCGATTTTCAGGATGTTTTGGGCCTGTATTTCGAAAATACTCTAATACGGGGTAGGCATGTACAGATCGCTTCTGGGACCTCAAAATATCGAATTCTCGGGATTTTTGAGCCTCAATTTGAGATATAAACGGGTACAGAAGATGAACGCACATATCGACTTTTGGGCACCTAAAATATCGATTTTGAGCATGTTTTAGGTCTGTATCTTGAAAACATTCTAACTAGGAGTAGGCATGTACAGATCGCTTCTAGGACCCAAAAATACCGAATTTTCGGGTATTTTGAGGTTGCATTTGGGATATAAACGGGTGCAGAAGATGCATACACATATTGACTTTGGGCACCTAAAATATCGATTTTTAGCATGTTTTGGGCCTGTATCTGAGTAGCCATGTACAGATCGCTTCTGGGACCCCAAAATATCGAATTTTCGGGTGTTTGGAGCCTGAAATTGAGATATAAACGGGTACAGAAGATGCATGCACATATAGAGTTTGGGCACCTAAAATATCGATTTTCAGCATGTTTTGGGCCAGTATTTTGAAAATACTCTAACACGGACTAGGCATGTACAGATCGCTTCTGGGACCCCAAAATATCGAATTTTAGGGTGTTTTTTGCCTAAATTTGATATATCGTCTTTGGGCACTTAAAATATCGATTTTTAGCATGTTTTGGGCCTATATTTTGAAAATATTCTAGCACTGACTAGGCATGTACAGATCGCTTCTGGGAACCCAAAATATCGAATTTTCAGGTGTTTGGAGCTGAATTTTAGATATAAACGGGTACAGAAGATGCATGCACATATTGACTTTGGGCACCTAAAATATCGATTTTCAGCATGTTTTGGGCCAGTATTTTGAAAATACTCTAACACGGAGTAGGCATGTACAGATCGCTTCTAGGACACCAAAATATCGAATTTTCGGGTGTTTTGGGCCTAAATTTGAGATATCGACTTTGGGCACTTAAAATATCGATTTTTAGCATGTTTTGGGCCTATATTTTGAAAATACTCTAACACGGAGTAGGCATGTACAGATCGCTTCTGGGACCCAAAAATATCGAATTCTAGGGTGTTTTGAGCCTGAATTTGAGATATAAACGGGTACAGAAGATGCATGCACATATTGACTTTGCACACCTAAAATATCGATTTTCAGCATGTTTTGGGCCTGTATCTGAGTAGGCATGTACAGATCACTACTGGGACCCCCAAATATCGTGTTTTAGGGTGTTTGGAGCCTGCATTTGAGATATAAACGGGTTCAGAAGATGCATGCACATATCGACAATTGGACACTTAAAAGATCGATTTTCAGTATGTGTTGGGCCTGTATTTTGAAAATACTCTAACACGGAGTAGGCATGTACAGATCGTTTCTGGGAACCCAAAATATCGAATTTTCGGGTGGGTTGAAGTTAAATTTGGGATATAAACGGGTGCAGAAGATGCATACACATATTGACTTTGGGCACCTAAAATATTGATTTTCAGCATGTATTGGCCTGTATCTTAGTAGGCATGTACAAATCGCTTCTGGGACCCGAAAAAATCGAATTTTTGTGTGTTTGGAGCATGAATTTGAGATATAAACGGGTACAGAAGATGCATGCACATATTAACTTTTGGGCACCTACAAGATCGATTTTCAGTATGTTTTGGGCCTGTATTTTGAAAATACTCTAAACGGAGTAGGCATGTACAGATCGCTTCTGGGACCCCAAAATATCAATTTTTCGGGTGTTTTAGGCCTGAATTTGAGATATCGACTTTGGGCACTTAAAATATCGATTTTTAGTATGTTTTGGGCCTATATATAGAAAATATTCTAGCACTGAGTATGCATGTACAGCTCGCTTCTGGGACCCCAAAATATCGAATTTTCGGGGTTTTTTAGCCTGAATTTGAGATATAAACGGGTACAGAAGATGCATGCACATATTGACTTTGGGTACCTAAAATATCGATTTTCAGCATGTTTTGGGCCTGTATCTGAGTAGGCATGTACAGATCGCTTCTGGGACCCCAAACTATCGAGTTTTCGGGTGTTTGGAGCCTGAATTTGAGATATAAACGGGTACAGAAGATGAATGCACATATCGACTTTTCGGCACCTAAAAGATAGATTTTCATTATGTTTTGGGCCTGTAATTTGAAAATACTCTAACAAGGAGTAGGCATGTACTGATCGCTTCTGGGACCCCAAAATATCGAATTTTCGTGTGTTTTGGGCATGAATTTGAGATATCGACTTTGGGCACCTAAAATTTCGATTTATAGCATGATTTGGGCATATATTTTGAAAATATTCTAGCACTGAGTAGGCATCAAAAGATCGCTTCTGGGACTCCAAAATATCGAAATTTCGGGTGTTTTGAGCCTGAATTGGAGATATAAACGGGTACAGAAGATGCATGCACATATCGACTTTGGGCACCTAAAATACCGATTTTTAGCATGCTTTGGGTCTATATTTTAAAAATATTCTAGCACTGAGTATGCATGTACAGCTAGCTTCTGGGACCCCAAAATATCGAGTTTTCGGGTGTTTGGAGCCTGAATTTGAGATATAAACGGGTACAGAAGATGAATGCACATATCGACTTTTCGGCACCTAAAAGATAGATTTTCATTATGTTTTGGGCCTGTAATTTGAAAATACTCTAACAAGGAGTAGGCATGTACTGATCGCTTCTGGGACCCCAAAATATCGAATTTTCGTGTGTTTTGGGCATGAATTTGAGATATCGACTTTGGGCACCTAAAATATCGATTTTTAGCATGTCTTGGGTCTATATTTTGAAAATATTCTAGCAATGAGTAGGCATGTACAGATCGCTTCTGAGACCCCAAAATATCGAATTTTCGGGTATTTTTGAGCCTGAATTTGAGATATAAACGGGTACAGAAGATGCATGCACATATTGACTTTGGGCACCTAAAATATCGATTTTCAGCATGTTTTCGGCCTGTATTTTGAAAATACTCTAACACAAAGTAGGCATGCACAGATCGCTTCTGGGACCCAAAAATATAGAATTTTCGGGTGTTTTGAGCCTGAATTTGAGATATCGACTTTGGGCACTTAAAATATCGATTTTTAGCATGTTTTAGGCCTATATTTTGAAAATACTCTAACACGGAGTACGCATGTACAGATCGCTTCTGGGACCCAAAAATATCGAATTCTCGGGTGTTTTGGCCTGAATTTGAGATATAAACGGGTACAGAAGATGCATGCACACATTGACTTTGCACACCTAAAATATCGATTTTCAGCATGTTTTGGGCCTGTATCTGAGAAGGCATGTACAGATCACTACTGGGACCCCCAAATATCGAGTTTTCGGGTGTTTGGAGCCTGCATTTGAGATATAAACGGGTTCAGAAGATGCATGCACATATCGACAATTGGACACTTAAAAGATCGATTTTCAGTATGTGTTGGGCCTGTATTTTGAAAATACTCTAACACGGAGTAGGCATGTACAGATCGTTTCTGGGACCCCAAAATATCGAATTTTCGGGTGTTTTGAAGTTGAATTTGGGATATAAACGGGTGCAGAAGATGCATACACATATTGACTTTGGGCACCTAAAATATCGATTTTCAGCATGTTTTGGCCTGTATCTGAGTAGGCATGTACAAATCGCTTCTGGGACCCGAAAATATCGAATTTTTGTGTGTTTGGAGCATGAATTTGAGATATAAACGGGTACAGAAGTTGCATGCACATATTAACTTTTGGGCACCTACAAGATCGATTTTCAGTATGTTTTGGGCCTGTATTTTGAAAATACTCTAAACGGAGTAGGCAGGTACAGATCGCTTCTGGGACCCCAAAATATCAATTTTTCGGGTGTTTTAGGCCTGAATTTGAGATATCGTCTTTGGGCACTTAAAATATCGATTTTTAGCATGTTTTGGGCCTATATATTGAAAATATTCTAGCACTGAGTATGCATGTACAGCTCGCTTCTGGGACCCCAAAATATCGAATTTTCGGGTTTTTTGAGCCTGAATTTGAGATATAAACGGGTACAGAAGATGTATGCACATATTGACTTTGGGTACCTAAAATATCGATTTTCAGCATGTTTTGGGCCTGTATCTGAGTAGGCATGTACAGATCGCTTCTGGGACCCCAAAATATCGAGTTTTCGGGTGTTTTGAGCATGAATTTGAGATATAAACGGGTACAGAAGATGCATGCACATATTGACTTTGGGCACCTAAAATATCGATTTTCAAGATGTTATGGGCCTGTATTTCGAAAATACTCTAACATGGAGTAGGCATGTACAGATCGCTTCTGGGACCCCAAAATATCGAATTTTTCGGGTGTTTTGGGCCTGAATTTGAGATATCGACTTTGGGCACCTAAAATACCGATTTTTAGCATGCTTTGGGTCTATATTTTGAAAATATTCTAGCACTGAGTAGGCATGTACAGATCGCTTCTGGGACCCAAAATATCGAATTTTCGGGTATTTTGAGGTTGAATTTGAGATATAAACGGGTTCTGAAGATGCATGCACATATCGACTTTTGGACACAAAAAATATCGATTTTGAGCATATTTTCGTCTGTATCTTGAAAACATACTAACTAGAAGTAGGCATTGTACAGATCGCTTCTGGGACCCAAAAATATAGAATTTTCGGGTGTTTTGAGCCTGCATTTGAGATATAAACGGGTTCAGAAGATGCATGCACATATCAACTTTGGACACATAAAATAACGATTTTTAGCATGTTTTTAGCCTATATTTAGAAAACATTCTAGCACTGAGTAGGCATGTACAGATCGCTTCTGGGACCCAAAAATATCGAATTTTCGGGTGTTTTGAAGTTGAATTTGTGATATAAACGGGTGCAAAAGAGGCATACACATATTGACTTTGGGCACCTAAAATATCGATTTTCAGCATGTTTGGGCCTGTATCTGAGTAGGCATGTACAAATCGCTTCTGGGACCCGAAAATATCGAATTTTTGTGTGTTTGGAGCATGAATTTGAGATATAAACGGGTACAGAAGATGCATGCACATATCAACTTTTGGGCACCTACAAGATCGATTTTCAGTATGTTTTGGGCCTGTATTTTGAAAATACTCTAAACGGAGTAGGCATGTACAGATCGCTTCTGGGACCCCAAAATATCAATTTTTCGGGTGTTTTAGGCCTGAATTTGAGATATCGACTTTGGGAACTTAAAATATCGATTTTTAGCATGTTTTGGGCCTTTATATTGATAATAATCTAGCACTGAGTATGCATGTACAGCTCGCTTTTGGGACCCCAAAATATCGAATTTTCGGGTTTTTTGAGCCTGAATTTGAGATATAAACGGGTACAGAAGATGCATTCACATCTTGACCTTGGGTACCTAAAATATCGATTTTCAGCATGTTTTGTGCCTGTATCTGAGTAGGCATGTACAGATCGTTTCTGGGACCCCAAAATATCGAGTTTTCGGTTGTTTGGAGCCTGAATTTGAGATATAAACGGGTACAGAAGATGAATGCACATATCGACTTTTCGGCACCTAAAAGATAGATTTTCATTATGTTTTGGGCCTGTAATTTGAAAATACTCTAACACGGAGTAGGCATGTACAGATCGCTTCTGGGACCCCAAAATATCGAATTTTCGGGTATTTTAAACCTGAATTTGAGATATAAACGGGTACAGAACATGCATGCACATACCGACTTTTGGGCACCTAAAATATCGATGTTCAGTATGTTTTGGGCCTGCATTTTGAAAATACTCTAACACGGAGTAGCCATGTACAGATCGCTTCTGGGATCCCAAAATATCGAATTTTCAGGTGTTTTGAGCCTGAATTTGAGATATAAACGATTACTGAAGATGCACGCACATATCAACTTTTGGGAACCTAAAATATCGATTTCGAGCATGTTTTGGATCTGTATCTTGAAAACATTCTAACTAGGAGTAGGCATGTACAGATCGCTTCTAGGACCCAAAAATACCGAATTTTCGGGTGTTTGGAGCATGAATTTGAGATATAAACAGTTACAGAAGAACCATGCACATATTGACTTTGAGCACCTAAAATATCGATTTTCAGCATGTTTTGGGCCTGTATTTTGAAAATACTCTAACACGAAGTAGGCATGCACAGATCGCTTCTGGGACCCAAAAATATCGAATTTTCGGGTGTTATAAGCCTGAATTTGAGATATAAACGGGTACAGAAGATGCATGCACATATTGAATATAGCACCTAAAATATCGATTTTCAGCATGTTTTGGGCCTGTATCTGAGTAGGCATGTACAGATCGCTTCTTGGACCCCAAAATACAGAATTTTCGTTTGTGTGAAACCTGAATTTGAGATATAAACGGGTACAGAAGATGCCTGCACATATTGACTTTGGGCATCTAAAATATCGATTTTCAGCATGTTTTGGGCCTGTATCTGATTAGGCATGTACAGATCGCTTCTGGGACCCCAAAATATCGAATTTTTTGGTGTTTGGAGCCTGAATTTGAGATATAAACGGGTACAGAAGATGCATGCACATATTGACTTTGGGCACCTAAAATATCGATTTCAGCATATTTTGGGCCTGTATTTTGAAAATACTCTAACACGGAGTAGGCATGTACAGATTGCTTCTGGGACCCCAAAATATCGAATTTTCGGGTGTTTTGAGCCTGAATTTGAGATATAAACGTGTACAGAAGATGCATGCACATATCGACTTTAGACACTTATAATATCGATTTTTAGCATGTTTTGAGCCTATATTTTGAAAATATTCTAGCACTGAGTAGGCATGTACAGTTTGCTTATGGGACCCTAAAATATCGAATTTTCAAGTGTTTTAAGGTTGAATTTGGGATATAAACGGGTGAATAAGATGCATACACATATTGACTTTGGGCACCTAAAATATGGATTTTCAACATGTTTTAGGCCTGTATTTTGAAAATACTCTAAAACGAAGTAGGCATATACAGATCGCTTCTGGGACCCCAAAATATCGAATTTCTGGGTGTTTGGAGCCTGAATTTGAGATATAAACGGGTACAGAAGATGCATGCACATATCGACTTTTGGGCACATAAAAGATCGATTTTCAGTATGTTTTGGGCCTGTATTTTGAAAATACTCTAACACGGAGTAGCCATGTACAGATCGCTTCTGGGATCCCAAAATATCGAATTTTCAGGTGTTTTGAGCCTGAATTTGAGATATAAACGATTACTGAAGATGCATGCACATATCAACTTTTGGGAACCTAAAATATTGATTTTGAGCATGTTTTGGATCTGTATCTTGAAAACATTCTAACTAGGAGTAGGCATGTACAGATCGCTTCTAGGACCCAAAAATGCCGAATTTTCGAGTGTTTGGCGCATGAATTTGAGATATAAACAAGTACAGAATATGCATGCACATATTGACTTTGAGCACCTAAAATATCGATTTCCAGCATGTTTTGGGCCTGTATTTTCTAAATACTCTAACACGAAGTAGGCATGCACAGATCGCTTCTGGGACCCAAAAATATCGAATTTTCGGGTGTTTGGAGCCTGAATTTGAGATATCAACGGGTACAGAAGATGCATGCACATATTGAATATAGCACCTAAAATATCGATAAGCAGCATGTTTTGGGCCTGTATCTGAGTAGGCATGTACAGATCGCTTCTTGGACCCCAAAATACCGAATTTTCGTGTGTTTGAAGCCTGAATTTGAGATATAAACGGGTACAGAAGATGCCTGCACATATTGACTTTAGGCATCTAAAATATCGATTATTAGCATGTTTTGGGCCTGTATCTGATTAGGCATGTACAGATCGCTTCTGGGACCCCAAAATATTGAATTTTCTGGGGTTTGGAGCCTGAATTTGAGATATAAACAGGTACAGAAGATGCATGCACAAATCGACTTTTGGGCACCTAAAAGATCGATTTTCAGTATGTTTTGAGCCTGTATTTTGAAAACACTCTAACACGGAGTAAGCATGTACAGATCGCTTTTGGGACCCCAAAATATCGAATTTTCGGGTGTTTTGGGCCTGAAATTGAGATATGGACTTCTGGAACCGAAAATATCGATTTTTAGCATGTTTTGGGCCTATATTTTGAAAATATTCTAGCACTGAGTAGGTACGTACAGATCGTTTCTGGGACCCCAAAATTACCGAATTTTCGGGTGTTTTGAGCCTGAATTTGAGATATAAACAGGTACAAAAGATGCATGCACATATCGACTTTGGACACTTAAAATATCGATTTTTAGCATGTTTTGAGCCTATATTTTGAAAACATTCTAGCACTGAGTAGGCATGTAAAGATTGCTTCTGGGACCGTAAAATTTTGAATTTTCGGGTGTTTTGAGGTTGAATTTGGGATATAAATGGGTACTGAAGATGCATGCACATATCGACTTTTGGACTCCTAAAATATCGATTTTGAGCTTGTTTTGGGTCTGTATCTTAAAAACATTCTAACTAGGAGTACGCATTTACAGTTCGCTTCTAGGACCCTAAAATACCGAATTTTTGGGTGTTTTGAGGCGGAATTTGAGATATAAACAAATACAGAAGATTCATGCAAATATCGACTTTGGACACTTAAAATATCGATTTTTAGCATGTTTTGAGCCTATATTTTGAAAACATTCTAGCACTGAGTAGGCATGTATAGGTTGCTTCTGGGACCTAAAAAAATATCTAATTTTCGGGTGTTTTGAGGTTGAATTTGGGATATAAACGGGTGCAGAAGATGAATACACATATTGACTTTGGGCACATAAAATATCGATTTTCAACATGTTTTTTGCCTGTATCTGAGTAGGCATGTACAGATCGTTTCTGGGACCCCAAAATATCGAATTTTCGGGTGTTTTGAGCATGAATTTGAGATATAAACGGGTACAGACGATGCATGCACATATTGACTTTGTGCACCTAAAATATCGATTTTCAGCATGTTTTGGGCCTGTATTTTGAATATACTCTAACACGGAGTAAGCATGTACAGATCGCTTCTGGGACCTCAAAATATCTATTTTTCGGGTGTTTTGGGCCTGATTTTGAGATATCGACTTTGGGCACCTAAAATATCGATTTTTATCATGTTTTGGTCCTATATTTTGAAAATATTCTAGCACTAAGTAGGCATGTACAGATCGCTTCTGAGACCCCAAAATATCGGATTTTCGGGTGTTTTGAGCCTAAATTTGAGATATAAACGAGTACAGATGATGCATGCACATTTTGACTTTGGGCACCTAAAATATCGATTTTCAGCATGTTTTGGGCCTGTATCTGATTAGGCATGTACAGATCGCTTCTTGGACCCCAAAATATCGAGTTTTCTGGCCTGTATTTTAAAAATACTCAAACACGGAGTAAGCATGTACAGATCGCTTAAGGGACCCCAAAATATCGAATTTTCCAGTGTTTTGGGCCTAAATTTGAGATATCGACTTTGGGCACCTAAAATATCGATTTTTAGCATGTTTTGGGCCTATATTTTGAAAATATTCTAGCACTGAGTAGGCATGTACAGATGGCTTCTGGGACCCAAAAATATCGAATTTTCGGGTGTTTTGAGGTTGAATTTGGGATATAAACGGGTGCAGAAGATGCATACCCATATTGACTTTGGGCACCTAAAATATCGATTTTCAGCATGTTTTGGGCCTGTATCTGAGTAGGCATGTACAGATCGCTTCTGGGACCCCAAAATATCGAATTTTCGGGTGTTTTGAGCCTGAATTTAAGATATATACTAGTAATGAAGATTCATGCACATATCGACTTTTGGGCACCTAAAATATCGATTTTTAGCATGTTTTGGGTCTGCATCTTGAAAACATTCTAACTAGGAGTAGGCATGTACAGATTGCTTTTCGGACCAAAAAATACCGAATTTTCGGGTATTTTGAGCCTGAATTTGAGATATAAACGGATACAGAAGATGCATGCACATATCGACTTTTGGGCACCTAAAAGATCGATTTTTATTATGTTTTGGACCTGTAATTTGAAAATACTCTAACACGGAGTAGGCATGTACAGATCGTTTCTGGGATCCCAAAATATCGAATTTTCGGGTGTTTTGGGCCTGAATTTGAGAGATCGACTTTGGGCACCTAAAATATCGATTTTTAGCATGTTTTGGTCCTGTATCTGAGTAGGTATGTACAGATCACTTCTGGGACCCCAAAATATCGAGTTTTCGAGTGTTTTGGGCCTGAATTTGAGTTATAAACGTATACTGAAGATGCAGGCACATATAAACTTTTGGGCACCTAAAATATCGATTTTGAGCGTATTTTAGGACGGTATCTTAAAAGCATTCTAACTAGCAGTAGGCAAGTACAGATCGCTTCTAGGACCCAGAAATACCGAATTTTCAGGTGTTTTGAGCCTGAATATGAGATATAAACGGGTTCAGAAGGTGCTTGCACATATCGACTTTGGACACTTAAAATATCTATTTTTTGCATGTTTTGAACCTATATATTTAAAACATTCTAGCACTGAGTAGGCATGTACAGATCGCTTCTGGGAACAAAAATATCGAATTTTCGGGTGTTTTGAGGTTGAATTTGGGATATAAACGGGTGCAAAAGATGCATGCACATATCGACTTTTCGGCACTTAAAAGATCAATTTTCAGTATGTTTTGGGCCTGTATTTTGAAAATACTATAACACGGAGTAGGCATGTACAAATCGTTTCTGGGACCCCAAAATATCGAATTTTCGGGTGTTTTGGGCCTGAATTTGAGATATCGACTCTGGGCACCTAAAATATCGATTTTTAACATGTTTTGGGCCTACATTTTGAAAATAATCTAGCACTGAGTAGGCATGTACAGATCACTTCTGGGACCCCAAAATATCGAATTTTCGGGTGTTTGGAGCCTGAATTTGAGATATAAACGGGTACAGAAGATGCATGCACATATTGACTTTGGACACCTAAAATATCGATTTTCAGCATGTTTTGGGCCTATATTTTGAAAAAACTCTAACACGGAGTAAGCATGTACAATCGCTTCTGGGACCCCAAAATATCGAATTTTCGGGGTTTTTGAGCCTGAATTTGAGATATAAACGGGTACAGAAGTTGCATGCACATATCGACTTTTGGGCACCTAAAATATCGATTTTGATCATGTTTTAGGTCTGTATCTTGAAAACATTCTATCTAGGTGTAGGCATTTACAGATCAATTCTAGGACTCAAAAATACCGAATTTTCGGGTGTTTTGAGGTTGAATTTGGGATATAAACGGGTGCATAAGATGCATACACATATTGACTTTAGGCACCTACAATATCGATTTTCAGTATGTTTTGGGCCTGTAATTTAAAAATACTCTAACATGTAGTAAGCATGTACAGATCGCTTCTGGGACCCCAAAATATCGAATTTTCGAGTGTTTTGGGCCTAAATTTGAGATATCGACTTTGGGCAACTAAAATATCGATTTTTAGCATGTTTTGGGCCAATATTTTTAAAATATTCTAGCACTGAGTAGGCATGTACAGATGGCTTCTGGGACCCCAAAATATCGAATTCTCGGGTGTTTTAAGCCTGAATTTAAGATATAAACGTGTACAGAAGATACATGCACATATTGACTTTGGGCACCTAAAATATCTATTTTCAGCATGTTTTGGGCCTGTATCGGAGTAGGCATGTACAGATCGCTTCTGGGACCCCATAATATCGAATTTTCGGGTGTTTTGAGCCAGAATTTGAAATATAAACGGGTACAGAAGAGGCATCCACAAATAGACTTTGGAAACTTAAAATATAGATTTTTAGCATGTTTTGAACCTATATTTTGAAAACATTCTAGCACTGAGTAGGCATGTACAGATCGCTTCTGGTACCCAAAAATATCGAATTTTCGTGTGTTTTGGGCCTGAATTCGAGATATCGACTTTGGGCACCTAAAATATCGATTTTCAGCATGTTTTGGGCCTGTATTTTGAAAATACTTTAACACGGAGTAGGCATGTACAGATCGCTTCTGGGACCCCATACTATCGAATTTTTGGGGGTTTTGAGCAAGAATTTGAAATATTAACGAATACTGAAGGTGCATGCACATATCGACTTTAGGGCACCTAAAATATCGATTTTTAAGCAGGTTTTGGTTCTGTATCTTGAAAACATTCTAACTAGGAGTAGGCATGTACAGATCGCTTCTAGGACCCAAAAATACCGAATTTTCGAGTGCTTTGAGCCTGAATTAGAGATATAAACGGGTACAGAAGATGCATGCACATATCGACTTTCGACCATTAAAATATCGATTTTTAGCATGTTTTGAGCCTATATTTTGAAAACATTCTAGCACTGAGTAGGCATGTATATATCGCTGCTGGAACCTAAAAAAATCGAAATTTCGGGTATTTTGAGGTTGAATTTGGGATATAAACGGGTGCAGAAGATGCATACACATATTGACTTTGGGCACCTAAAATATCGATTTTCAGCATATTTTGGGCGTTTATCTGAGTAGGCATGTACAGATCCCTTCTGGAACCCTAAAATATCGAATTTTCGGGTGTTTTAAGCCTGAATTTGAGATATAAACGGGTACAGAAGATGCATGCGCTTATCGACTTTTGGGCACCTAAAAGATCGATTTTCAGTATGTTTTGGTCCTGTATTTTGAAAATACTCTAACACGGAGTAAGCATGTACAGATCGCTTCTGGGACCCCAAAATATCGAATTTTCGGGTGTTTTGGGCCTGAATTTGAGATATCGACTTTGGGCACCTAAAATATCGATTTTTAGCATGTTTTGGGCCTATATTTTGAAAATATTCTAGCACTGAGTAGGCATGTACAGATCGCTTCAGGGACCCCAAAATATCGAATTTTCGGGTGTTTTGAGCCTGAATTTGAGATATAAACGGGTACATATTGACTTTGGGCACCTAAAATATCGATTTTTAGCATGTTTTGGGCCTGTATTTTGAAAATACTCTAACACGGAGTAGGCATGTACAGATCGCTTCTGGGACTCTAAAAATATCGAATTTTCGGGTGTTTTTGGCCTGAATTTGAGATATCAACTTTGGGCACATAAAATATCGATTTTTAGCATGTTTTGGGACTATATTTTTAAAATATTCTAGCACTGAGTAGGAATGTACAGATCGCTTCTGGGACCCCAAAATATCGAATTTTCGGGAGTTTTGAGCCTGAATTTGAGATTTAAACGGGTACAGAAGATGCATGTACATATCGACTTTGGACACCTAAAATATCGATTTTTAGCATGTTTTGAGCCTATATTTTAAAAACATTCTACCACTGAGTAGGCATGTACAGATCGCTTCTGGAATCCTAAAATATCGAATTTTCGGGTGTTTTGAGGTTGAATTTGGAATATAAACGGGTGCAGAAGATGCATACACATATTGACTTTGAGCACCTAAATTATCGATTTTCAGCATGTTTTGGGCTTGTATCTGAGTAGGCATGTACAGATCGCTTCTGGGAATCCAAAATATCGATTTTTCGGGTGTTTGGAGCCTGAATTTGAGATATAAACGGGTACAGATGATTCATGCACATATCGACTTATGGGCACGTAAAAGATCGATTTTATGTATGTTTTGGGCTTGTACTTTTAAAATACTCTAACACGGAGTATGCATGTACATATCGCTTCTTTGACCCCAAAATATCGAATTTCGGGTGTTTTGAGCCTGAATTTGAGATATAAACGGGTACAGAACCTGCATGCACATATCGACTTTTGGGCACCTAAAATATCGATTTTCAGTATGTGTTGGGTCAGTATCTTAAATACATTCTAAATAAGAGTAGGCATGTACAGATCGCTTCTAGGACCCAAAAATACCGAATTTTCAGGTGTTTTGATTATGAATTTGAGATATAAACGGGTACAGAAAATGCATGCACATATCGACTTTGGACACCTAAAATATCGATTTTTAGAATGTTTTGAGCCTATATTTTGAAAACATTCTAGCACTGAGTAGGCATGTACAGATCGCTTCTGGGACCCAAAACTGTCGAATTTTCGGGTGTTTTGAGGTTGAATTTGGGATATAAACGGGTGCAGAAGATGCATACACATATTGACTTTGGGCACCTAAAATATCGATTTTCCGCATGTTTTCGGCCTGTATCTGAGTAGTCATGTACAGATTGCTTCTAGGACCCAAAAATACCGAATTTTCGGGTGTTTGGAGCCTGAATTTGATATATAAACGGGTACAGAAGATGCATGCATATATTGACTTTGGGCACTTAAAATATCGATTTTCAGCATGTTTTGGGCCTGTATTTTGAAAATACTCTAACACGAAGTAGGCATGCACAGATCGCTTCTAGGACCCAAAAATACTGAATTTTCGGGTGTTGTGAGCCTGAATTTGAGATATAAACGGGTACAGAATATACATGCACATATTGAATTTGGGCACCTAAAATATCGATTTTCAGCATGTTTTGAGCCTATATTTTGAAAATATTCTAGCACTGAGTAGGCATGTACAGATCGCTTATGGTACCCAAAAATATCGAATTTTCAAGTGTTTTGAGGTTGAATTTGGGATATAAACGGGTGCAGAAGATGCATACACATATTGACTTCGGGCACCTAAAATATGGATTTTCAGCATGTTTTGGGCCTGTATTTTGAAAATACTCTAAAACGGAGTAGGCATATACAGATCGCTTCTGGGACCCCAAAATATCGAATTTTCGGGTGTTTGGAGCCTGAATTTGAGATATAAACGAGTACAGAAGATGCATGCACATATCGACTTTTGGGCACATAAAAGATTGATTTTCAGTATGTTTTGGGCCTATATTTTGAAAATATTCTAACAATGAGTAGGCATGTACAGATCGCCTCTGGGACCCAAAAATATCGAATTTTCTGGTGTTTTGGGCCTGAACTTGAGATATCGACTTCGGGCACCTAAAATATCGATTTTTAGCATGTATTGGGTCTATATTTTGAAAAATTCTAACTAGGAATAGCCATGTACAGATCGCTTTTAAGGCCCCAAAATATCGAATTTTTGGGTGTTTGGATCTGAATTTGAGGTATAAACGGGTACTGAAGATGCATGCACATATCGACTTTGGACACTTATAATATCTATTTTTAGCATGTTTTAAGCCTATATTTTGAAAACATTCTAGCACTGAGTAGGCATGTACAAATTGCTTCTGGGACCGTAAAATTTTTAATTTTCGGGTGTTTCGAGGTTGAATTTGGGATATAAACGGGTACTGAAGATGCATGCACATATCGACTTTTGGACTCCTAAAATATCGATTTTGAGCTTGTTTTGGGTCTGTATCATGAAAACATTCTAACTAGGAGTAGGCATGTACAGTTCGCTTCTTGGAACTAAAAAAACCGAATTTTGTGTGTGTTTTGAGGCTGAATTTGAGATATAAACAGGTACAGAAGATGCATGCACATATCAACTTTGGACACTTAAAATATTGATTTTTAGCATGTTTTGAGCCAATATTTAGAAAACATTCTAGCACTGAGTAGGCATGTACAGATCGCTTCTGGAACCTAAAAAAATATCTAGTTTTCGGGTGTTTTGAGGTTGAATTTGGGATATAAACGGGTGCAGAAGATGAATACACATATTGACTTTGGGCACCTAAAATATCGATTTTCAGCATGTTTTGGGCCTTAATCTGAGTAGGCATGTACAGATCCCTTCTGGGACCCTAAAATATCGAATTTTCGGGTGCTTGGAGCCTGAATTTGAGATATAAACTGGTACAGAAGATGCATGCGCATATCGACTTATGGGCACCTAAAAGATCGATTTTCAGTATGTTTTGGTCCTGTATTTTGAAAATGCTCTAACACGGAGTAGGCATGTACAGATCGCTTCTGGGACCCCAAAATATCGAATTTTCGGGTGTTTTGGGCCTGAATTTGAGATATCGACTTTGGGCACCTAAAATATCGATTTTTAGCATGTTTTGGGCCTATATTTAGAAAATATTCTAGCACTGAGTAGGCATGTACAGATCGCTTCTGGGACCCCAAAATATCGAATTTTCGGGTGTTTTGAGCCTGAATTTGAGATATAAACGGGTACAGAAGAAGCATGTACATATCGACTTTGGACCCTTAAAATATCGATTTTTAGCATGTTTTGAGCCTATATTTTAAAAACATTCTAGCACTGAGTAGGCATGTACAGATCGCCTATGGAACCCTAAAATATCGAATTTTCGGGTGTTTTGAGGTTGAATTTGGGATATAAACGGGTGCAGAAGATGCATACACATATTGACTTTAAGCACCTAAATTATCGATTTTCAGCATGTTTTGGGCCTGTATCTGAGTAGGCATGTACAGATCGCTTCTGGGACGCTAAAATATCGATTTTTCGGGTGTTTGGAGCCTGAATTTGAGATATAAACGGGTACAGATGATGCATGCACATATCGACTTTTGGGCACGTAAAAGATCGATTTTAAGTATGTTTTGGGGCTGTACTTTTAAAATACTCTAACACGGAGTATGCATGTACATATCGCTTCATTGACCCCAAAATATCGAATTTCGGGTGTTTTGAGCCTGAATTTGAGATATAAACGGGTACAGAACCTGCATGCACATATCGACTTTTGGGCACCTAAAATATCGATTTTCAGTATGTGTTGGGTCAGTATCTTAAATACATTCTAAATAAGAGTAGGCATGTACAGATCGCTTCTAGGACCCAAAAATACCGAATTTTCAGGTGTTTTGATTATGAATTTGAGATATAAACGGGTACAGAAAATGCATGCACATATCGACTTTGGACACCTAAAATATCGATTTTTAGAATGTTTTGAGCCTATATTTTGAAAACATTCTAGCACTGAGTAGGCATGTACAGATCGCTTCTGGGACCCAAAACTGTCGAATTTTCGGGTGTTTTGAGGTTGAATTTGGGATATAAACGGGTGCAGAAGATGCATACACATATTGACTTTGGGCACCTAAAATATCGATTTTCCGCATGTTTTCGGCCTGTATCTGAGTAGTCATGTACAGATTGCTTCTAGGACCCAAAAATACCGAATTTTCGGGTGTTTGGAGCCTGAATTTAAGATATAAACGGGTACAGAAGATGCATGCATATATTGACTTTGGGCACTTAAAATATCGATTTTCAGCATGTTTTGGGCCTGCATTTTGAAAATACTCTAACACGAAGTAGGCATGCACAGATAGCTTCTAGGACCCAAATATACTGAATTTTCGGGTGTTGTGAGCCTGAATTTGAGATATAAACGGGTACAGAATATACATGCACATATTGAATTTGGGCACCTAAAATATCGATTTTCAGCATGTTTTGAGCCTATATTTTGAAAATATTCTAGCACTGAGTAGGCATGTACAGATCGCTTATGGTACCCAAAAATATCGAATTTTCAAGTGTTTTGAGGTTGAATTTGGGATATAAACGGGTGCAGAAGATGCATGCACATATCGACTTTTGGGCACATAAAAGATCGATTTTCAGTATGTTTTGGGCCTATATTTTGAAAATATTCTAACAATGAGTAGGCATGTACAGATCGCCTCTGGAACCCAACAATATCGAATTTTCTGGTGATTTGGGCCTGATCTTGAGATATCGACTTCGGGCACCTAAAATATCGATTTTTAGCATGTATTGGGTCTATATTTTGAAAACTTTCTAACTAGGAGTAGGCATGTACAGATCGCTTTTGGGACCCCAAAATATCGAATTTTTGGGTGTTTGGATCTGAATTTGAGGTATAAACGGGTACTGAAGATGCATGCACATATCGACTTTGGACACTTATAATATCGATTTTTAGCATGTTTTAAGCCTATATTTTGAAAACATTCTAGCACTGAGTAGGCATGTACAAATTGCTTCTGGGACCGTAAAATTTTTAATTTTCGGGTGTTTCGAGGTTGAATTTGGGATATAAACGGGTACTGAAGATGCATGCACATATCGACTTTTGGACTCCTAAAATATCGATTTTGAGTTTGTTTTGGGTCTGTATCATGAAAACATTCTAACTAGGAGTAGGCATGTACAGTTCGCTTCTAGGACCTAAAAATACCGAATTTTGTGTGTGTTTTGAGGCTGAATTTGAGATATAAACAGGTACAGAAGATGCATGCACATATCAACTTTGGACACTTAAAATATTGATTTTTAGCATGTTTTGAGCCAATATTTTGAAAACATTCTAGCTCTGAGTAGGCATGTACAGATCGCTTTTGGAACTTAAAAAAATATCTAGTTTTCGGGTGTTTTGAGGTTGAATTTGGGATATAAACGGGTGCAGAAGATGAATACACATATTGACTTTGGGCACCTAAAATATCGATTTTCAGCATGTTTTGGGCCTTTATCTGAGTAGGCATGTACAGATCCCTTCTGGGACCCTAAAATATCGAATTTTCGGGTGCTTGGAGCCTGAATTTGAGATATAAACGGGTACAGAAGATGCATGCGCATATCGACTTATGGGCACCTAAAAGATCGATTTTCAGTATGTTTTGGTCCTGTATTTTGAAAATGCTCTAACACGGAGTAGGCATGTACAGATCGCTTCTGGGACCCCAAAATATAGAATTTTCGGGTGTTCTGGGCCTGAATTTGAGATATCGACTTTGGGCACCTAAAATATCGATTTTTAGCATGTTTTGGGCCTATATTTAGAAAATATTCTAGCACTGAGTAGGCATGTACAGATCGCTTCTGGGACCCCAAAATATCGAATTTTCGTGTGTTTTGAGCCTGAATTTGAGATATAAACGGGTACAGAAGAAGCATGTACATATCGACTTTGGACCCTTAAAATATCGATTTTTAGCATGTTTTGAGCCTATATTTTAAAAACATTCTAGCACTGAGTAGGCATGTACAGATCGCTTATGGAAACCTAAAATATCGAATTTTCGGGTGTTTTTAGGTTGAATTTGGGATATAAACGGGTGCAGAAGATGCATACACATATTGAC
Organism: Petrolisthes cinctipes; assembly: GCA_033782935.1. Taxonomy (NCBI): domain Eukaryota; kingdom Metazoa; phylum Arthropoda; class Malacostraca; order Decapoda; family Porcellanidae; genus Petrolisthes; species Petrolisthes cinctipes. The sequence goes on from JAWQEG010000167.1 coordinate 2,210,571, forward strand.
TTTTGGTACCTACAAGATCGATTTTCAGTATGTTTTAAGCCTGTATTTTGAAAATACTCTAACACGGAGTAAGCATGTACAGATCGCTTCTGGGACCCCAAAATATCGAATTCTCGGGTGTTTTGAGCCTGAATTGGAGATATAAACGGGTACAGAAGATACATGCACATATTGACTTTGGGCTCCTAAAATATCGATTTTCAGCATGTTTTGGGCCTGTATCTGAGTAGGCATGTGTAGATCGCTTCAGTGACCCCAAAATATCGAAATTTTCGTTTGTTTTGGGCCTGAACTTGAGATATCGACTTTAGGCACATAAAATATCGATTTTTATCATGCTTTAGGCCTAGATTTTGAAAATACTCTAACAAGGAGTAGGCATGTACAGATCGCTTCTGGGACCGCAAAATATCGAATTTTCGGGTGTTTTAGGCCTGAATTTAAGATATCGACTTTGGGCACTTAAAATATCTATTTTTAGCATGTTTTGGGCCTATATTTTGAAAATATTCTAGCACTGATTAGGCATGTACAGATCGCTTCTGGGATCCCAAAATATCGAATTTTTGGGTGTTTTGAGCCTGATTTTGGGATATAACCGGGTGCAGAAGATGCATACACATATTGACTTTGGGCACCTAAAATATCGATTTTTAGCCTGTTTTCGGCCTGTATCTAAGTAGGCATGTACAGATCGCTTCTGGGACCCCAAAATATCGAATTTTCAGGTGTTTGTAGCCTGAATTTGAGATATAAACGGGTACAGATGATGCATGCACATATAGACTTTGGGCACCTAAAATATAGATTTTCAGCATGTTTTGGGCCAGTATTTTGAAAATACTCTAACACGGAATAGGCATGTACAGATCGCTTCTGGGACCCCAAAATATCGAATTTTCGGGTGTTTTAAGCCTGAATTTGAGATATAAACGGGTACAAAAGATGCATGCACATATCGACTTTTGGGCACCTAAAATATCGATTTTCAGTATGTTTTAGGCCTGTATTTTGAAAATACTCTAACACGGAGTAGCCATATACAGTTCGCTTCTGGGATCCAAAAATATCGAATTTTTGGGTGTTCTGAGCCTGAATTTGAGATATAAACGGTTACTGAAGATGTATGTACATATCAACTTTCGGGCACCTAAAATATCGATTTTGAGCATGTTTTGGGTCTATATCTTGAAAATATTCTACCTAGGAGTAGGCATGTACAGATCGCTTCTAGGACCCCAAAATACCGAATTTTCGGGTGTTTTCAGCCAGAATTTGAGATATAAACGTGTACAGAAGATGCATGCACATATCGACTTTGGACACTTAAAATATCGATTTTTAGCATATTTTGAGCCTATATTTTAAAAACATTCTAGCACTGAGTAGGCATTTACAGATCGCTTCTGGGATCCCAAAATATCGAATTTTCAGGTGTTTTGAGGTTGAATTTGGGATATAAACGGGTGCAGAAGATGCATACACATATTGACTTTGGGCACCTAAAATATCGATTTTTAGCATGTTTTGGGCCTGTTTTTCGAAAATACTCTAACACGGAGTAGGCATGTACAGATCGCTTCTGGGACCCCAAAATATCGAACTTTCGGGTTTTTTGGGCCTGAATTTGAAATATCGACTTTGGGCACCTAAAATATCGATTTTTAGAATGTTTTGGGCATATATTTTGAAAATATTCTTGCACTGAGTAGGCATGTACAAATCGCTTCTGGAACCCCAAAATATCGAATATTCGGGTGTTTTGAGCCTGAATTTGAGATATAAACGGGTTCAGAAGATGCATGAACATATTGACTTTGGGCACATAAAATATCGATTTTCAATATGTTTTGGGCCTGTAATTCGAAAATATTCTAACACGGAGTAGGCATGTACAGATCGCTTTTGGGATCCCAAAATATCGAATTTTCGGGTGTTTTGGGCCAGAATTTGAAATATCGACTTTGGGCACCTAAAATATCGATTTTTAGCATGTTTTGATTCTGTATTTTGAAAATATTCTAGCACTGAGTAAGCATGTACAGATCGCTTCTGGGACCCAAAAATATCGAATTTTCGGTTGTTTTGAGCCTGAATTTGAGATATAAACGGGTACAGAAGATGCATGCACATATTGACTTTGGACACCTAAAATATCGATTTTCAGCATGTTTTGGGCCTGTATTTTAAAAATACTATAACACGGAGTAAGCATGTACAGATCGCTTCTGGGACCCCGAAATATCGAATTTTCGGGATTTTTTAGCCTGAATTTGAGATATAAACAGGTACAGTAGATGCATGCACATATCGACTTTTTGGCACCTAAAATATCGATTATGAGCATGTTTTTGGTCTGTATCTTGAAAACATTCTAACTAGGAGTAGGCATGTACAGATCGCTTCTAGGACCCCAAAATACCAAATATTTGGGTGTTTTGAGCCTGAATTTGATATATAAACGGTACCGAAGGTACATGCACATATCGACTTTGGACACTTAAAATATCGATTTTTAGCATGTTTTGAGACTATATTTTGAAAACATTCAAGCACTGAGTAGGCATGTACAGATCGCTTCTGGGAACCAAAAATATCGAATTTTCGGGTGTGTTTAGGTTGAATTTGGGATATAAAAGGTGCAGAAGATGCATACACATATTGACTTTGGGCACCTACAAGATCGATTTTCAGTATGTTTTAAGCCTGTATTTTGAAAATACTCTAACACGGAGTAAGCATGTACAGATCGCTTCTGGGACCCCAAAATATCGAATTCTCGGGTGTTTTGAGCCTGAATTGGAGATATAAACGGGTACAGAAGATACATGCACATATTGACTTTTACACCTAAAATATCGATTTTCAGCATTTTTTGAGACTGTATCTGAGTAGGCATGTGTAGATCGCTTCAGGGACCCCAAAATATCGAAATTTTCGGATGATTTGGGCCTGAACTTGAGATATCGACTTTAGTCACATAAAATATCGATTTTTAGCATGCTTTGGGCCTAGATTTTGAAAATACTCTAACACGGAGTAGGCATGTACAGATCGCTTCTGGGACCGCAAAATATCGAATTTTCGGGTGTTTTAGGCCTGAATTTGAGATATCGACTTTGGGCACTTAAAATATCGACTTTTAGCATGTTTTGGGCCGATATTTTGAAAATATTCTAGCACTGAGTAGGCATGTACAGATCGCTTCTGGGATCCTAAAATATCGAATTTTTGGATGTTTTGAGCCTGAATTTGAGATATAAACGGGTACAGAAGATGCATGCATATATTGACTTTGGGCACCTAAAATATCGATTTTCAGCATGTTTTGGGCCTGTATCTGAGTAGGCATGTGTAGATCGCTTCAGTGACTCCAAAATATCGAAATTTTCGGGTGTTTTGGGCCTGAACTTGAGATATCGACTTTAGGCACATAAAATCTCGATTTTTAGCATGCTTTGGGCCTAGATTTTGAAAATACTCTAATACGGAGTAGGCATGTACAGATCGCTTCTGGGACCGCAAAATATCGAATTTTCGGGTGTTTTTAGGCCTGAATTTGAGATATCGACTTAGGGCACTTAAAATATCGATTTTTAGCATGTTTTGGGCCGGTATTTTGAAAATATTCTAGCACTGACTAGGCATGTACAGATCGCTTCTGCGATCCCAAAATATCGAATTTTTGGGTGTTTTGAGCCTGAATTTGAGATATAAACGGGTACATAAGATGCATGCATATATTGACTTTGGGCACCTAAAATATTGATTTTCAGCATGTTTTTGGCCTGTATCTGAGTAGGCATGTACAGATCGCTTCTGGGACCCCAAAATATCGAATTCTCGGGTGTTTGGAGCCTGAATTTGAGATATAAACGGGTACAGAAGTTGCATGCACATATCGACTTTTGGGCACCTGAAAGATCGATTTTCATTATGCTTTGGGCCTGTAATTTGAAAATACTCAAACACGGAGTAGGCATGTACGGATCGCTTCTGGGACCACAAAAAATCGAATTTTCGTGTGGTTTGGGCCTGAATTTGAGATATCGACTTTGGGCACTTAAAATTTCGATTTTTTAGCATGTTTTGGGCATATATTTTTAAAATATTCTATCGCTGAGTAGTCATGTACAGATCGCTTCTGGGACTCCTAAATATCGAATTTTCGGGTGTTTTGACCCTGAATTTGAGATATAAACGGGTACAGAAGATGCATGCACATATTGACTTTGGTCACCTAAAATATCGATTTTCAGGATGTTTTTGGCCTATATTTTGAAAATATTCTAACACTGAGTAGGCATGTACAGATCGCCTCTGGGACCCAAAAATATCGAATTTTCTGGTGTTTTGGGCCTGAATTCGAGATATCGACTTTGGGCACCTAAAATATCGATTTTTAGCATGTATTGGGTCTATATTTTGAAAACTTTCTAACTAGGAGTAGGCATGTACAGATCGCTTTTGGGACCCCAAAATATCGAATTTTTGGGTGTTTGGATCTGAATTTGAGGTATAAACGGGTACTGAAGATGCATGCACATATCGACTTTGGACACTTATAATATCGATTTTTAGCATGTTTTAAGCCTATATTTTGAAAACATTCTAGCACTGAGTAGGCATGTACAGATTGCTTCTGGGACCGTAAAATTTTGAATTTTCGGGTGTTTCGAGGTTGAATTTGGGATATAAACGGGTACTGAAGATGCATGCACATATCGTCTTTTGAACTCCTAAAATATCGATTTTGAGCTTGTTTTGGGTCTGTATCTTGAAAACATTCTAACTAGGAGTAGGCATGTACAGTTCGCTTCTAGGACCTAAAAATACCGAATTTTTTGTGTGTTTTGAGGCTGAATTTGAGATATAAACAGGTACAGAAGATGCATGCACATATCAACTTTGGACACTTAAAATATTAATTTTTAGCATGTTTTGAGCCTATATTTTGAAAACATTCTAGCACTGAGTAGGCATGTACAGATCGCTTCTGGGACCTAAAAAAATATCTAATTTTCGGGTGTTTTGAGGTTGAATTTGGGATATAAACGGGTGCAGAAGATGAATACACATATTGACTTTGGGCACCTAAAATATCGATTTTTAGCATGTTTTGGGCCTTTATCTGAGTAGGCATGTACAGATCCCTTCTGGGACCCTAAAATATCGAATTTTCGGGTGCTTGGAGCCTGAATTTGAGATATAAACGGGTACAGAAGATGCATGCGCATATCGACTTTTGGGCACCTAAAAGATCGATTTTCAGTATGTTTTGGTCCTGTATTTTGAAAATGCTCTAACACGGAGTAGGCATGTACGGATCGCTTCTGGGACCCCAAAATATCGAATTTTCGGGTGTTTTGGGCCTGAATTTGAGATATCGACTTTGGGCACCTAAAATATCGATTTTTAGCATGTTTTGGGCCTATATTTAGAAAATATTCTAGCACTGAGTAGGCATGTACAGATCGCTTCTGGTACCCTAAATTATTGAATTTTCGGGTGTTTTGAGCCTGAATTTGAGATATAAACGGGTACAGAAGATGCATGTACATATCGACTTTGGACCCTTAAAATATCGATTTTTAGCATGTTTTGAGCCTATATTTTAAAAACATTCTAGCACTGAGTAGGCATGTACAGATCGCTTATGGAACCCTAAAATATCGAATTTTCGGGTGTTTTGAGGTTGAATTTGGGATATAAACGGGTGCAGAAGATGCATACACACATTGACTTTAAGCACCTAAATTATCGATTTTCAGCATGTTTTGGGCCTGTATCTGAGTAGTCATGTACAGATCGCTTCTGGGACCCCAAAATATCGAATTTTTGTGTGTTTGGAGCCTGAATTTGAGATATAAACGGTTACTTAAGATGCATGCACATATCAACTTTTGGGCACTTAAAATATCGATTTTGTGCATGTTTTGGGTCTGTATCTTGAAAACATTCTAACTAGGAGTAGGCATGTACAGATCGCTTCAAGGACCCAAAAATACCGAATTTTCGGGTGTTTTGAGCTTGAATTTGAGATATAAACGTGTACAGAAGATGCATAGGCCTACACATATTGACTTTGGGCACCTAAAATATCGATTTTCAGCATGTTTTCTGCCTGTATCTGAGTAGGCATGTACAGAACGCTTCTGGGAACCCAAAATATCGATTTTTCTGGTGTTTGGAGCCTGAATTTGAGATATAAACAGGTACAGAAGTTGCATGCACATATCGACTTTTGTGCACATAAAATATCGATTTTCAGGATGTTTTGGGCCTGTTTTTCGAAAATACTCTAACACGGAGTAGGCATGTACAGATCGCTTCTGGGACCCCAAAATATTGAACTTACGGGTTTTTTGGGCCTGAATTTGAAATATCGACTTTGGGCACCTAAAATATCGATTTTTAGAATGTTTTGGGCATATTTTTAGAAAATATTCTTGCACTGAGTAGGCATGTACAAATCGCTTCTGGAATCCCAACATATCGAATATTCGGGTGTTTTGAGCCTGAATTTGAGATATAAACGGGTGCAGAAAATGCATACACATATTGACTTTGGGCACCTAAAATATCGATTTTTAGCCTGTTTTCGGCCTGTATCTAAGTAGGCATGTACAGATCGCTTCTGGGACCCCAAAATATCGAATTTTCAGGTGTTTGTAGCCTGAATTTGAGATATAAACGGGTACAGAAGATGCATGCACATATAGACTTTGGGTACCTAAAATATCGATTTTCTGCATGTTTTGGGCCAGTATTTTGAAAATACTCTAACACGGAGTAGGCATGTACAGATCGCTTCTGGGACCCCAAAATATCGAATTTTCGGGTTTTTTAAGCCTGAATTTGAGATATAAACGGGTACAGATGACGCATGCACATATCGACTTTTGGGCACGTAAAAGATCGATTTTAAGTATGTTTTGGGGCTGTACTTTTAAAATACTCTAACACGGAGTATGCATGTACAGATCGCTTCTGAAACCCAAAACTGTCGAATTTTCGGGTGTTTTGAGGTTGAATTTGGGATATAAACGGGTACAGAAGATGCATACACATATTGACTTTGGGCACCTAAAATATCGATTTTCAGCATGTTTTCGGACTGTATCTGAATAGTCATGTACAGATCGCTTCTGGGACCCCAAAATATCGAATTTTTGTGTGTTTGGAGCCTGAATTTGAGATATAAACGGTTACTTAAGATGCATGCACATATCAACTTTTGGGCACTTAAAATATCGATTTTGTGCATGTTTTGGGTCTGTATCTTGAAAACATTCTAACTAGGAGTAGGCATGTACAGATCGCTTCAAGGACCCAAAAATACCGAATTTTCGGGTGTTTTGAGCTTGAATTTGAGATATAAACGTGTACAGAAGATGCATAGGCCTACACATATTGACTTTGGGCACCTAAAATATCGATTTTCAGCATGTTTTCTGCCTGTATCTGAGTAGGCATGTACAGAACGCTTCTGGGACCCCAAAATATCGATTTTTATGGTGTTTGGAGCCTGAATTTGAGATATAAACAGGTACAGAAGTTGCATGCACATATCGACTTTTGTGCACATAAAATATCGATTTTCAGGATGTTTTGGGCCTGTTTTTCGAAAATACTCTAACACGGAGTAGGCATGTACAGATCGCTTCTGGGACCCCAAAATATTGAACTTACGGGTTTTTTGGGCCTGAATTTGAAATATCGACTTTGGGCACCTAAAATATCGATTTTTAGAATGTTTTGGGCATATTTTTAGAAAATATTCTTGCACTGAGTAGGCATGTACAAATCGCTTCTGGAATCCCAACATATCGAATATTCGGGTGTTTTGAGCCTGAATTTGAGATATAAACGGGTGCAGAAGATGCATACACATATTGACTTTGGGCACCTAAAATATCGATTTTTAGCCTGTTTTCGGCCTGTATCTAAGTAGGCATGTACAGATCGCTTCTGGGACCCCAAAATATCGAATTTTCAGGTGTTTGTAGCCTGAATTTGAGATATAAACGGGTACAGAAGATGCATGCACATATAGACTTTGGGTACCTAAAATATCGATTTTCTGCATGTTTTGGGCCAGTATTTTGAAAATACTCTAACACGGAGTAGGCATGTACAGATCGCTTCTGGGACCCCAAAATATCGAATTTTCGGGTGTTTTAAGCCTGAATTTGAAATATAAACGGGTACAGAAGATGCATGCACATATCGACTTTTGGGCACCTAAAATATCGATTTTCAGTATGTTTTAGGCCTGTAATTTGAAAATACTCTAACACGGAGTAGCCATATACAGTTCGCTTCTGGGATCTCAAAATATCGAATTTTTGGGTGTTCTGAGCCTGAATTTGAGATATAAACGGTTACTGAAGATGTATGTACATATCAACTTTTGGGCACCTAAAATATCGATTTTGAGCATGTTTTGGGTCTATATCTTGAAAACATTCTACCTAGGAGTAGGCATGTACAGATCGCTTCTAGGACCCCAAAATACCGAATTTTCGGGTGTTTTCAGCCAGAATTTGAGATATAAACGTGTACAGAAGATGCATGCACATATCGACTTTGGACACTTAAAATATCGATTTTTAGCATATTTTGAGCCTATATTTTAAAAACATTCTAGCACTGAGTATGCATGTACAGATCGCTTCTGGGATCCCAAAATATCGAATTTTCAGGTGTTTTGAGGTTGAATTTGGGATATAAACGGGTGCAGAAGATGCATACACATATTGACTTTGGACACCTAAAATATCGATTTTTAGCATGTTTTGGGCCTGTTTTTCGAAAATACTCTAACACGGAGTAGGCATGCACAGATCGCATCTGGTATCTCAAAATATCGAATTTTCGGGTGTTTTGAGCCTGAATTTTAGATATAAACGGGTACAGAAGATGCATGCACATATTGAATTTGGGCACCTAAAATATCGGATTTCAGCATGTTTTGGGCCTGTATCTGAGTAGGCATGTACAGATCGCATCTTAGACCCAAAAATATCGAATTTTTGGGTGTTTGGAGCCTGAATTTGAGATATAAACGGGTACAGAAGATGCCTGCAAATATTGACTTTGGGAACCTAAAATATCGATTTTCAGAATGTTTTGGGCCTGTATCTGAGTAGGCATGTACAGAACGCTTCTGGGACCCTAAAATATCGAATTTTCTGGTGTTTGGAGCCTGAATTTGAGATATAAACAGGAACAGAAGATGCATGATTATATCGACTTTTGGGCACCTAAAAGATTGATTTTTAGTATGTTTTAGGCCTGAATTTTGAAAATACTCTAACACGGAGTAGGCATGTACAGATCGCTTCTGGGACCCCAAAATATCGAATTTTCGGGTGTTTTGAGGTTGAATTTGGGATATAAACGGGTGCAGAAGATTCATACACATATTGAATTTGGGCACCTAAAATATCGATTTTCAGCATGTTTTGGGCCTGTATCTGAGTAGGCATGTACAGATCGCTTCTGGGACCCCAAAATATCGAATTTTCGGGTGTTTTGGTCCTGAATTTGAAATATCGACTTTGGGCACCTAAAATATCGATTTTCAAAATGTTTTGGGCATATATTTTGAAAATATTCTTGCACTGAGTAGGCATGTACAAATCGCTTCTGGAACCCCAAAATATCGAATTTTCGGGTGTTTTGAGCCTGAATTTGAGATATAAACGGGTTCAGAAGATGCATGCACATATTGACTTTGGGCACATAAAATATCGATTTTCAGGATGTTTTGGGCCTGTATTTCGAAAATATTCTAACACGGAGTAGGCATGTACAGATCGCTTCTGGGATCCCAAAATATCGAATTTTCGGGTGTTTTGGGCATGAATTTGAAATATCGACTTTGGGCACATAAAATATCGATTTTTAGCATTTTTTGATCCTGTATTTTGAAAATATTCTAGCACTGAGTAGGCATGTACAGATCGCTTCTGGGACCCAAAAATATCGAATTTTCGTTTGTTTTGAGCTTAAATTTGAGATATAAACGGGTACGGAAGATGCATGCACATATTGACTTTGGACACCTAAAATATCGATTTTCAGCATGTTTTGGGCCTGTATTTTAAAAATACTATAACACTGAGTAAGCATGTACAGATCGCTTCTGGGACCCCGAAATATCGAATTTTCGGGATTTTTGAGCCTGAATTTGAGATATAAACGGGTACAGAAGATGCATGTACATATCGACTTTTTGGCACCTAAAATATCGATTTTGAGCATGTTTTTGGTCTGTATCTTGAAAACATTCAAACTAGGAGTAGGCATGTACAGATCGCTTCTAGGACCCAAAAATACCGAATATTTGGGTGTTTTGACCCTGAATTTGAGATATAAACGGGTACCAAAAGTACATGCACATATCGACTTTGGACACTTAAAATATCGATTTTTAGCATGTTTTGAGTCTATATTTTTATATTTTGAAAACATTCTAGCACTGAGTAGGCATGTACAGATTGCTTCTGGGAACCAAAAATATCGAATTTTCGGGTGTTTTAAGGTTGAATTTGGGATATAAACGGGTGCAGAAGATGCATACACATATTGACTTTGGGCAACTACAAGATCGATTTTCAGTATGTTTTAACCCTGTATTTTGAAAATACTCTAACACGGAGTAAGCATGTACAGATCGCTTCTGGGACCCCAAAATATCGAATTTTCGGGTGTTTTGAGGATGAATTTGGGATATAAACGGGTGCAGAAGATGCATACACATATTGACTTTGGGCACCTGAAATATCGATAGTTAGCATGTTTTCGGCCTGTATCTAAGTAGGCATGTATAGATCGCTTCTGGGACCCCAAAATATCGAATTTTCAGGTGTTTGTAGCCTGAATTTGAGATATAAACGGGTACAGAAGATGCATGCACATATAGACTTTGGGCACCTAAAATATCGATTTTCAGCATGTTTTGGGCCAGTATTTTGAATATACTCTAACACGGACTAGGCATGTACAGATCGCATCTGGGACCCCAAAATATCGAATTTTCGGGTGTTTTAAGCCTGAATTTGGGATATAAACGGGTACAGAAGATGCATGCACATATCGACTTTTAGGCACTTAAAATATCGATTTTCAGCATGTTTTGAGCCTATATTTTAAAAACATTCTAGCACTGAGTAGGCATGTACAGATCGCTTCTGGGATCCCAAAATATCGAATTTTCAGGTGTTTTGAGGTTGAATTTGGGATATAAACGGGTGCAGAAGATGGATACACATATTGACTTTGGGCACCTAAAATATCGATTTTTAGCATGTTTTGGGCCTGTTTTTCGAAAATACTCTAACACGGAGTAGGCATGCACAGATCGCATCTGGGATCTCAAAATATCGAATTTTCGGGTGTTTTGAGCCTGAATTTGAGATATAAACGGGTACAGAAGATGCATGCACATATTGAATTTGGGCACCTAAAATATCGGATTTCAGCATGTTTTGGGCCTGTATCTGAGTAGGCATGTACAGATCGCATCTTGGACCCAAAAATATCGAATTTTCGGGTGTTTGGAGCCTGAATTTGAGATATAAACGGGTACAGAAGATGCCTGCAAATATTGACTTTGGGAACCTAAAATATCGATTTTCAGAATGTTTTGGGCCTGTATCTGAGTAGGCATGTACAGAACGCTTCTGGGACCCTAAAATATCGAATTTTCTGGTGTTTGGAGCCTGAATTTGAGATATAAACAGGAACAGAAGATGCATGATTATATCGACTTTTGGGCACCTAAAAGATTGATTTTTAGTATGTTTTAGGCCTGAATTTTGAAAATACTCTAACACGGAGTAGGCATGTACAGATCGCTTCTGGGACCCCACAATATCGAATTTTCGGGTGTTTTGAGGTTGAATTTGGGATATAAACGGGTGCATAAGATGCATGCACATATTGACTTTGGGCACATAAAATATCGATTTTCAGGATGTTTTGGGCCTGTATTTCGAAAATATTCTAACAAGGAGTAGGCATGTACAGATCGCTTCTGGGATCCCAAAATATCGAATTTTCGGGTGTTTTGGGCCTGAATTTGAAATATCGACTTTGGGCACCTAAAATATCGATTTTTAGCATTTTTTGATCCTGTATTTTGAAAATATTCTAGCACTGAGTAGGCATGTACAGATCGCTTCTGGGACCCAAAAATATCGAATTTTCGGTTGTTTTGAGCTTAAATTTGAGATATAAACGGGTACGGAAGATGCATGCACATATTGACTTTGGACACCTAAAATATCGATTTTCAGCATGTTTTGGGCCTGTATTTTAAAAATACTATAACACTGAGTAAGCATGTACAGATCGCTTCTGGGACCCCGAAATATCGAATTTTCGGGATTTTTGAGCCTGAATTTGAGATATAAACGGGTACAGAAGATGCATGTACATATCGACTTTTTGGCACCTAAAATATCGATTTTGAGCATGTTTTTGGTCTGTATCTTGAAAACATTCAAACTAGGAGTAGGCATGTACAGATCGCTTCTAGGACCCAAAAATACCGAATATTTGGGTGTTTTAACCCTGATTTTGAGATATAAACGGGTACCAAAAGTACATGCACATATCGACTTTGGACACTTAAAATATCGATTTTTAGCATGTTTTGAGTCTATATTTTTATATTTTGAAAACATTCTAGCACTGAGTAGGCATGTACAGATTGCTTCTGGGAACCAAAAATATCGAATTTTCGGGTGTTTTAAGGTTGAATTTGGGATATAAACGGGTGCAGAAGATGCATACACATATTGACTTTGGGCAACTACAAGATCGATTTTCAGTATGTTTTAAGCCTGTATTTTGAAAATACTCTAACACGGAGTAAGCATGTACAGATCGCTTCTGGGACCCCAAAATATCGAATTTTCGGGTGTTTTGAGGATGAATTTGGGATATAAACGGGTGCAGAAGATGCATACACATATTGACTTTGGGCACCTGAAATATCGATAGTTAGCATGTTTTCGGCCTGTATCTAAGTAGGCATGTACAGATCGCTTCTGGGACCCCAAAATATCGAATTTTCAAGTGTTTGTAGCCTGAATTTGAGATATAAACGGGTACAGAAGATGCATGCACATATCGACTTTTGGGCACTTAAAATATCGATTTTCAGTATGTTTTAGGCCTGTATTTTAAAAATACTCTAACACGGAGTAGCCATATACATTTCGCTTCTGGGATCCCAAAATATCAAATTTTTGGGTGTTCTGAGCCTGAATTTGAGATATAAACGGTTACTGAAGATGCATGTACATATCAACTTTTGGGCACCTAAAATATCGATTTTGAGCATGTTTTGGGTCTATATCTTGAAAACATTCTACCAAGGAGTAGGCATGTACAGATCGTTTCTAGGACTCCAAAATACTGAATTTTCGGGTGTTTTCAGCCGGAATTTGAGATATAAACGTGTACAGAAGATGCATGCCCATATCGACTTTAGACACTTGAAATATCGATTTTTAGCATGTTTTGAGCCTATATTTTAAAAACATTCTAGCACTGAGTAGGCATGTACAGATCGCTTCTGGGATCCCAAAATATCGAATTTTCAGGTGTTTTGAGGTTGAATTTGGGATATAAACGGGTGCAGAAGATGCATACACATATTGACTTTGGGCACCTAAAATATCTATTTTTAGCATGTTTTGGGCCTGTATTTTGAAAATACTCTAATACGGAGTAGGCATGCACAGATCGCATCTGGGATCTCAAAATATCGAATTTTCGGGAGTTTTGAGCCTGAATTTTAGATATAAACGGGTACAGAAGATGCATGCACATATTGAATTTGGGCACCTAAAATATCGGATTTTAGCATGTTTTGGGCCTGTATCTGAGTAGGCATCTACAGATCGCTTCTTGGACCCAAAAATATCGAATTTTCGGGTGTTTGGAGCCTGAATTTGAGATATAAACGTGTACAGAAGATGAATGCAAATATTGACTTTGGGCACCTAAAATATCGATTTTCAGAATGTTTTGGGCCTGTATCTGAGTAGGCATGTACAGAACGCTTCTGGGACCCTAAAATATCGAATTTTCTGGTGTTTGGAGCCTGAATTTGAGATATAAACAGGAACAGAAGATGCATGATTATATCGACTTTTGGGCACCTAAAAGATTGATTTTTAGTATGTTTTAGGCCTGAATTTTGAAAATACTTAAACACGGAGTAGGCATGTACAGATCGTTTCTGGGACCCCAAAATATCGAATATTTGGGTGTTTTGGGCTTGAATTTGAGATATCGACTTTAGGCACCTAAAATATCGATTTTTAGCATGCTTTGGGCCTATATTTTTAAAATACTCTAACATGGAGTAGGCATATACAGATCGCTTCTGGGACCCCAAAATATCGAATATTCTGGTGTTTTGAGCCTGAATTTGAGATAAAAACGGGTACTGAAGATGAATGCACATATCGACTTTTGGGCACCTAAAAGATCGATTTTTATTATGTTTTGGGCCTGTAATTTGAAAATACTCTAACACAGAGAAGGGATGTACAGATCGCTTCTGGGACCCCAAAATATCGAATTTTCGTGTGTTTTGGGCCTGAATCTGAGATATCGACTTTGGGCACCTAAAATTTCGATTTTTAGCATGTTTTGGGCATATATTTTGAAAATATTCTAGCACTGAGTAGGTATGTACAGATCGCTTCTGGGACTCCAAAATATCGAATTTTCGGGTGTTTTGAGCCTGAATTTGAGATATAAACGGGTACAGAAGATGCATGCACATATTGACTTTGGGCACCTAAAATATCGATTTTCAGGATGTTTTAGGCCTGTATCTTGAAAATATTCTAACATGGAGTAGGCATGTACAGATTGCTTCTGGGACCCCACAATATCGAATTTTTCAGGTGTTTTGGGCCTGAATTTGAGATATGGACTTTGGGCACCTAAAATATCGATTTTTAGCATGCTTTGGGCCTATATTTTGAAAATCTTCTAGCACTGAGTAGGCATGTACAGATCGCTTCTGGGACCCCAAAATATCGAATTTTCGGGTGTTTTGAGCCTGAATTTGATATAAACGGGTACAGATGATGCATGCACATATTGACTTTGGACACCTAAAATATCGATTTTCAGCATGTTTTGGGCCTGTATTTTGAAAATACTCTAACACTGAGTAAGCAGGTATAGATCGCTTCTGGGATCCCAAAATATCGAATTTTCGTTTTTTTTAGCCTGAATTTGAGATATAAACGTTTACTGAAGATGCATGCACATATCGACTTTTGGTCACCTAAAATATCGATTTTGAGCATGTTTTTGGTCTGTATCTTGAAAGCATTCTAACTAGCAGTAGGCGTGTACAGATCGCTTCTTGGACCCAAAAATACCGAATTTTTGGGTGTTTTGAGCCTGAATTTGAGATATAAACGGGTACAGAAGATGCATGCACATATCAAGTTTTGGGTACCTACAAGATCGATTTTCAGTATGTTTTGGGCCTGTATTTTGAAAATACTCTAACACGGAGTAGGCATGTACAGATCGCTTCTGGGACCCCAAAATATCGAATTTTCGGGTTGTTTTAGGCCTGAATTTGAGATATCGACTTTGGGCACCTAAAATTTCGATTTTTAGCATGTTTTGGGCTTATATTTTGAAAATCTTCTAGCACTTAGTAGGCATGTACAGATCGCTTCTGGGACCCCAAAATATCGAATTTTCGGGTGTTTTGAGCCTGAATTTGAGATATTAACGGGTACAGAAGATGCATGCAAATATGGACTTTGGGCACCTAAAATATCGATTTTCAGCATGTTTTGGGCCTGTATCTGAGTAGGCATGTACAGATCGCTTCTGGGACCCCAAAATATCGAGTTTTCGGATGTTTGGAGCTTGAATTTGAGATATAAACGGGTACAGAAGATGCATGCACATATCGACTTTTGGGCACCTAAAAGATCGATTTTCATTATGTTTTGGGCCTGTAATTTGAAAATACTCTAACACGGAGTAGGCATGTACAGATCGCTTCTGGGACCCCAAAATATCGAATTTTTCGGGTGTTTTGGGCCTGAATTTGAGATATCGACTT
Source organism: Petrolisthes cinctipes (assembly GCA_033782935.1). Lineage (NCBI taxonomy): Eukaryota > Metazoa > Arthropoda > Malacostraca > Decapoda > Porcellanidae > Petrolisthes > Petrolisthes cinctipes. Next base: position 2,226,697 of record JAWQEG010000167.1, read on the forward strand.
TGGGCACCTAAAATATCGATTTTTAGCATGCTTTGGGCCTATATTTTGAAAATATTCTAGCACTGACTAGGCATGTACAGATCGATTCTGGGACCCCAAAATATCGAATTTTCGGGTGTTTTGAGCCTGAATTTGAGATATAAACGGGTACAGAAGATGCATGCACATATTGACTTTGGACACCTAAAATATCGATTTTTAGCATGTTTTGGGCCTGTATTTTGAAAATACTCTAACACGGAGTAAGCAGGTACAGATCGCTTCTGGGACCCAAAAATATTGAATTTTCGTTTTTTTTTTTAGCCTGAATTTGAGATATAAACGATGCATGCACATATCGACTTTTGGGCACCTAAAATATCGATTTTGAGCATGTTTTAGGTCTGTATCTTGAAAGCATTCTAACTAGCAGTAGGCGTGTACAGATCGCTTCTAAGACCCAAAAATACCGAATTTTTGAGTGTTTTGAGCCTGAATTTGAGATATAAATGGGTACAGAAGGTGCATGCACATAGTGACTTTGGACACTTAAAATATCGATTTTTAGCATGTTTTTTAGCCTATATATTGAAAACATTCTAGCACTGAGTAGGCATGTACAGATCGCTTCTGGGACCCCAAAATATCGAATTTTCGGGTGTTTTGAGGTTGAATTTGGGATATAAACGGGTTTAGAAGATTCATGCACAGATCGACTTTTGTGCACTTAAAAGATCAATTTTCAGTATGTTTTGGGCCTGTATTGTGAAAATACTATAACACGGAGTAGGCATGTACAGATCGTTTCTGGGACCCCCAAAATATCGAATTTTCGGGTGTTTTGGGCCTGAATTTGAGATATCGACTTTAGGCACCTAAAATATCGATTTTTAGTATGTTTTGGTCCTGTATCTGAGTCGGCATATACATATCACTTCTGGGACCCCAAAATATCGAGTTTTCGGATGTTTGGAGCCTGAATTTGAGATATAAACGGGTACAGAAGATGCATGCACAAATCGACTTTTGGGCACCTAAAAGATCGATTTTCATTATGTTTTGGGCCTGTAATTTGAAAATACTCTAACACGGAGTAGGTATGTACAGTCTGTTACAGTTCCGACTGGGCCACCCAGTATCGAGAGATCGTAGATGTGGCAGCAGTGTGTGTGTGTGTGTGCTCGAAAATTATACGGATCGTCAACACTCTCCCTCTGTAGTGAACATGACCCTGCCTCAAAGTTCATTCCATAGATGGCGCTGTGTAGTTGTGGAAGGAATGTTGACTGCAGGGTTCAAGTTTCGAGAAACATCTATGCTCGTGCCAATGAGTCATGAGCTCTCAGGCAGAGTGGTTGAGGAATGTTATTATGGAAATTTAGAACCTATATTACACAATGAGTAGGTGAAGCTAAGGTAAAGTTGTTCGTAGCCTGAACAGTGAATATTTCTTCTTAATGGTTATCATGTTTGGCATGCAACATTGCATTGTTTTCTTGTTTTTCTACCAACTAAGATCGAGCAGATAGGTTGTTTCCTTTGTCCATCATATTTTGGTAAGCATTATTTGATGTTCACCTCTGATTTTGTATTTTATTTGTAAGTCACGTTACAGTGTATTACATGCATAGTAAAATTCCTTCATTACTAATTACTCCTTCTCACTCTCTCTCTCTCTCTCTCTCTCTCGTAATATAAACGTTAAAGTCTACTGTAATCCCTCCCTCTCCCTCTCTCTCTCTCTCTCTCTCTCTCTCTCTCTCTCTTCGTCTCTCCTCTCTCTCTCTCTCTCCTCCTCTCTCCCTCTCTCTCTCATCTCTCTCTCATCTCTCCATCTCTACTACTCTCAACCTCACGACTCCTCGTTACTTATCACGTCACTACTCTCTACACCATCTCTCTCTCTCTCTCTCTCTCTCTCGTCTCTCTCTCCTTCTCTCAAATGAACAATATCTTATCTAATCCAGTCTATTAGATATAGTAAATCGTATGTAGAATTTAGGACCAATTCCACAGTTGTATCGTTGTAGTTTGTTAGCGCCCCAAACGAAAGAATCTAACTGTGTAAAATGACTTTTGACTGATTTATTGGATTAACCTGATGAGAGTAAAGTATACAGATATATGTAATAATACTAGTGCTTGATAGTTTTGGTGAATAATTATACTCAGCTTTTGGGAAATAACGAAGGCTTACGAGTGTGTTTGGTGAGGAATCTGACAAACAAAATGACTATGTGGGACCGGCCCTGACTCCTTGACATTCTACGTTAAACACATAAGTGTCGAAATATGTGATCTTTTTGCCAATGATAGATTCTTCTTCACCTCCTTCTAACTTCTTCACTTTCCTTATCCTGTTCCTTCTTCACCTTTTCCTCATCTCCACCTCTTCTCCCTTTCTCCTGTAGACCCCGTAGGGGGGTATTGTCTGTAGTGATATGGGCAATACTTTATGGGTTTTGGCGCCCCTTCGGCTCCAGCCAATCTCTTTCAGTTATTCAACTGTCTCTTTTCTTTCTATGTCCTTCCTGCTTGCTGTCCCACCTCTTCTATCACCACCTTCTGGCGCTATATGATCTCGATGTTGCAGCGCCAAATATCAATCAATCAATCAATTTGCCAATGATAATCAACTGGCATTGATTGTTAAATTAACTGGGTTATGTTTATTTAGAAGCCACACCTTAATGGGGAAGAGGGATCACTCCTAGCGACCAAACGTGTGTTTAACCTCCTAATAGATTACCCCGATTTATGCTAATAAACCTATTGTAGTGAAAAATAGTGTGTGCATAACAGTAGGTGTTTTATCAAATTTGCACATCATTCACATAATGATTGATTTATTCCAGAGATAACGGTGTGTGGCTGTGGGGAAGAGAAGGGCGAAGTTTTGGATAGTAGGTGGGCAAGGTGAACTTCGTTGGAACGCTCCGGTTGAGCACACGGATACGTAGGGTCATTACTTTAGCTAGGAATGTAGTTTGCCAGTCAGTATTTGATGAGCGTTTCAGAGTAACGACTCCTTATAATGATAAAAACCTAAAGATTTTTATTACTTTGTTTATTGTATCACCTGTTACCATAAATCCTACGAATTATGAAATTACTACGAAACTATCCCTCTCGCATATTCTGTGTATCTTTCTCTCGAGTCATCAAGTAATGAATGGATAACGTTAGCTACACAAATTAAAGAAGAATGTGTCTATAAATTGACATTACCGATATCATGCTGTATGTGTAATAATCCTAAAGAAAAATAGCTCCTAGTAAAAGTCAGACAGAACACGTAATTAATCCAAGATTTATTTGCATTATAAAGAAATATGAAATATTCGCGTCCGTGCCCGAGATCACATCTTAAAACACGCTGCACACTCAGAGGGACCCCTATCCGGAGGCATATTTTTCAAGTCTGACCTGGTCAATGCAATCCGTTCAGTTAGGTTAGATTAAGTATGGTTGGGTTGAAATGCAGTCAAGTAGGTAAAATGAGCTGGGAAAGAGCATGAGACTATTTTAAAAATTTCCTATGGTTACTTTTATTCCTAAATGTTAGGCGCAATTTTCCTTCATTTTGCCCCAGCACTTCTTGCTCTCCAGCCAAATTCGAGAAATATGCTAACCAGCTGTAAAATCGGCGGTTGAACCCTCGTTGGCTGGGGGAAAGATAAAACTCTGGTTATTCTCTACTTTCGTCATCTTTACACGTTCATAATTTCAATAGACAGGAACACTCTATAAATGTAAATAGGCAAAGTAGGAGTTATACAATCCTTGACAACCCAACAACATTTATTTAAACAAATTAATTTTTTATTTACATTGACAATTAATATCCAGTCCAGCCACCTTCCTTCTCTATGACGGCACGCAGTCTATCGGGTACAGAGGCCACAATGCGTCGAATTTGTTAGGTTTGTTGCGGAACATCTCCCACTGAGCCTGGGTATGAGCCATTAGTGCCTCTGGTCTCCGCTCCATCTCTGGCTCCATATTAGCCCACACGTTCTCTATGGGGTTTAGATCTGCACCCTTAAACGGCCAGTCTAAAAGCTCCACATCCTCTCTGCCTCTAAACCACTCCTGCACTGTGTGGGCTGTGTGGATGGGGCAGCGGTCTTGAACATAAATGATGGGGCCAGGAGGGAAGGGATGGTTACGCTGCTGCAGTGAGGGAATGAAAAAGTTCTCCAGTATCTCCAGATACTTTGCGGCAGTGAATCTTCCCTCTATGCGAACAATGTCACCCATGCCGTGAATGAAGATCCACCCCCAAACCTTCACCGTGACATGTCCGCTCCTGGCCTCCTCGAATATGTTTCGACGGTCGTAACTGCGGAATAACAATATTTGCACATTCTGTTCAGTAATTTACACTGTCGGTGCTGGGGTCCAGTGCATATCGTTTGGAAATTTCATTGACCTATAAGTATATGACTATTAAGTAAGCAGCATTTAGCATTTAATTAGGCAATGAGAACACTGGTGATGGTCTAATGACTCCCTATTAAATTCCTGTCAAAGATGTAATGACGCGCACTAGGTCTACAAGATCTTGTAACAGCATGACGAAAAGAACAAATAATTAATACAGTACACCACCACAAGCGTAGACAGTGCACAAAGAGGATAAGCAAAGAAAAGGGATTCATATCCACAATGATTATCATAAATGATTAAAGCCATTATAGGATAAGAGAATATTCATTTTGATCATATTGTGAGGGAAGACGATCAATGGTGGAAATATAGCAAGGACACATTAAGTATTAAATTATTCTACTTTTTCGATATCTAACTTAAACAGTCAAGAATTAAACGGAAACTACGAAACTGATTTAAATATCTTACACTGTTTCTTACCGTGTGTTATAGGGTCTCCATTTGTGGACGATTCCATGGTTTGTGCTGTTGAATGTTTTTTTCGCCCGTAAACATGACCCTCGACCAGAAATCTAGCCCCTTGTCCACATACTGACGGGCGTAGGCTAGTCTTGCAGCCCGATGCTCTTCTGAGAGCCGCTCCTTTCTTGCAGGAATCCTGTGTCGTAAGCCCGCCTCCCTCAAACGCCGCCGTACAGTTTGGGCATTTACATTCAGTCGTAATCGTTTCCTAATGGAGACAGCATTTGTGAAGGGGTCATCACGCACCGCTTGTTGTATGGCCTCATCTTGTGCGCGGGACGTTAGTCGAGGCCGAGGTCTTCTTTCTGAAAGTGTGACCATAGTATTACTGTCGACTAACTCGAATCAGAATTAATAAGGTCATTAAATACTGATTCAGTTGTATATATTCCTTTTAAATAACACTAAATAGAAAGAATACAAGATTAATACCAAATAATATATATTAAAATAAACTCCTATAACGTAGTAAATAGAAAATAAGGTAAATAATATTATGTAGCAAATACTAAATATTAATGATTAGTAAATAAACTAATAAATCAATTGACATTACTGATATCATGCTGTATGTGTAATAATCCTAAAGAAAATTAGCTCTTAGTAAAAGTCAGACAGAACATGTAATTAAACCAAGATTTATTTGCATTATAAAGAAATATGAAATATTCGCGTCCGTGCCCGAGATCACATCTTAAAACACGCTGCACACAATGAATGTTAGTAAATATTTTTACTAACATTAATATTAACTTATTTAATAAGTAATATTAATGCATTAAATCGTGATTATGGTTTAGGATTCATAATACTACTATTACCAGCGTCAAGCAGATTTCCTATTTCCTCATGTCGGTGTATCCACTTTTGAACAGTTGTGCGGGACACGGCAAGTCTCTGTGCTATAACTCTTGATGATAAACCCTCATCGTGAAGAGCGATGATCTGTGCACGTTTCGCAATGGCTGTCTGCTGCCTGTTCATCTTGAGACTGGTGGTGGCTGATTGGCTCCAAAAATATTTTGGGATAACACATCACCTCGCTCGACTCATGATTGGCTGAATGGAAGCCCTTCTCTCTTGTGATCCCTACTAACAAGCTTTTTACCGTTTTAAAAACGGGACATGTAAAGATGATGAAAGTAGAGAATAACCAGAGTTTTATCTTTCCCCCAGCCAACGAGGGTTCAACCGCCGATTTTACGGCTGGTTAGCATATTTCTCGAATTTGGCTGGAGAGCAAGAAGTGCTGGGACAAAATGAAGAAAAATTGCGCCTAACATTTAGGAATAAAAGTAACCATAGGAAATTTTTAAAATAGTCTCATGGTCTTTCCCAGCTCATTTTACCTACTTGACTGCATTTCAACCCAACCATACTTAATCTAACCTAACTGAACGGATTGCATTGACCAGGTCAGACTTGAAAAATATGCCTCCGGATAAGGGTCCCTCTGAGTGTGCAGCGTGTTTTAAGATGTGATCTCGGGCACGGACGCGAATATTTCATATTTCTTTATAATGCAAATAAATCTTGGATTAATTACGTGTTCTGTCTGACTTTTACTAGGAGCTATTTTTCTTTAGGATTATTACACATACAGCATGATATCGGTAATGTCAATTTATAGACACATTCTTCTTTAATTTGTGTAGCTAACGTTATCCATTCATTACTTGATGACTCGAGAGAAAGATACACAGAATATGCGAGAGGGATAGTTTCGTAGTAATTTCATAATTCGTAGGATTTATGGTAACGGGTGATACAATAAACAAAGTAATAAAAATCTTTAGGTTTTTATCATTATAAGGAGTCGTTACTCTGAAACGCTCATCAAATACTGACTGGCAAACTACATTCCTAGCAAAAGTAATGACCCTACGTATCCGTGTGCTCAACCGGAGCGTTCCAACGAAGTTCACCTTGCCCACCTAGGCCAAAATCTAGAATACTATATTCTAGATCTTGACCTAGGCTACTTTTTGAGACTTCGCCCTTCTCTTCTCCACAGCCACACACCGTTATCTCTGGAATAAATCCATCATTATGTGAACGGTGTGCAAATTTGGTAGATCACCTACTACTATGCACACATTAATGTATCTATTAGCAAAACTTGTGGTAATCTATTAGTAGGTTAAACACACGTTTGGTCGTTAGGAGTGATCCCTTTTTTCCGTTCACCTGTGGGTTTAAAACAAACATAACCCAGTTAACAATCAATGCGAGTTGATTATCACTGGCAAAACGATCACTTATTTCGACACTACTAATTTGTTTATTAACGTAGAATGTCAGGGAGACAGGACTGATTCCACAGTCATTTTGTCAGAGTCCTCCCCAAACACACTTGTAAGGCTTCGTTATTTCTCAAAAGCTGATTATTCCTATTCACCAAAACTATCAATTGAGCATTTGTATTATTACAATAGCTGCATACTTTACTCATCAGATGCTTCCAATAAATCAGACATAAGTCATTTACACAGTTTAGTTTCTTTCGTTTGGGCGCTAACAAATCACAACGAACAACTGTGGAATTGGTCCTCACTCTCTGTTCGATTTCATTAGTATAGAGATAGGATAAGATAGATGGTGTTTATTTCAGAGAGAGAGAGAGAGAGAGAGAGAGAGAGAGAGAGAGAGAGAGAGAGAGAGAGAGAGAGAGAGAGAGAGAGAGAGAGAGAGAGAGAGAGAGAGAGAGAGAGAGAGAGAGAGAGAGAGAGAGAGAGAGAGAGAGAGAGAGAGAGAATTACAGTCGACTTTAAAATATTATTAGGAGAGAGAGAAAGTATTTAGCAATGAAGGAATTTTACTATGCATGTAATACATTGTAACTTGACTTACAAATAAAATACGAAATCAAAGGTGATCTCAAATTATGCTTACCAAAATATGATGGACAAAGAAAACAACCTATCTACCCGATCCTAGTTGGTAGAAAAACAAGATAACAATCGTGGCAACGAGACGTGAGCTCAGTCAGAACGGCTGAGCAATGTTGCATGCCAAACATGATAACCATTAAGAAGAAATATTCACTGTTCAGGCTACGAACAACTTTACCTTAGCTTCACCTACTCATTGTGTAATATAGGTTCTAAATTTCCATAATAGCATTCCTCAACCACTCTGCCTGAGAGCTCATGACTCATTGGCACGAGCATAGATGTTTCCCGAAACTTCAACCCTGCAATCCACATTCCTTCCACAACTACACAGCGCCATCTATGGAATGAACTTTGAGGCAGGGTCATGTTCACTACAAAGGGAGAGTGTTGACGATCCGTATAATTTTCGAGCACACACACACACACACTGCTGCCACATCTACGATCTCTCGATAATGGGTGGCCCAGTCGGAACTGTAACAGACTGTACATATCGCTTCTGGGACCCCAAAATATCGAATTTTCGTGTGTTTTGGGCCTGAATTTGAGATATCGACTTTGGGCTCCTAAAATTTCGATTTTTAGCATGTTTTGAGCATATATTTTGAAAATATTCTAGCACTGAGTAGGCATGTACAGATCGCTTCTGGGACTCCAAAATATCGAATTTTCGGGTGTTTTGAGCCTGAATTTGAGATATAAACGAGTACAGAAGATGCATGCACATATTGACTTTGGGCACCTAAAATATCGATTTTCAGGATGTTTTGGGCCTGTATTTTAAAAATATTCTAACATGGAGTAGGCATGTATAGATCGCTTCTGGGACCCCAAAATATCGAATTTTTCGGGTGTTTTGGGCCTGAATTTGAGATATCGACTTTGGGCACCTAAAATATCGATTTTTAGCATGCTTTGGGCCTATATTTTGAAAATATTCTAGCACTGAATAGGCATGTACAGATCGCTTCTGGGACCCCAAAATATCAAATTTTCGGGTGTTTCGAGCCTGAATTTGAGATGTAAACGGGTACAGAAGATGCATGCACATATTGACTTTGGACACCTAAAATATCGATTTTCAGCATGTTTTGGGCCTGTATTTTGAAAATACTCTAACACGGAGTAAGCAGGTACAGATCGCTTCTGGGACCCCAAAATATCGAATTTTCGTTTTTTGTTTTAGCCTGTATTTGAGATATAAACGATGCATGCACATATCGACTTTTGGGCACCTAAAATATCGATTTTGAGCATGTTTTAGGTCTGTATCTTGAAAGCATTCTAACTAGCAGTAGGCGTGTACAGATCGCTTCTAGGACTAAAAAATACGTAGTTTTTGGTTGTTTTGAGCCTGAATTTGAGATATAAACGGGTACAGAAGGTGCATGCACATATCGACTTTGGACACTTGAAATATCGATTTTTAGCATGTTTTTTAGCCTATATATTAAAATACATTCTAGCACTGAGTAGGCATGTACAGATCGCTTCTGGGACCCCAAAATATCGAATTTTCGGGTGTTTTGAGGTTGATTTTGGGATATAAACGGGTGCAGAAGATGAATGCACATATCGACTTTTGGGCACTTAAAAGATCAATTTTCAGTATGTTTTGGGCCTGTATTTTGAAAATACTCTAACACGGAGTAGGCATGTACAGATCGTTTCTGTGACCCCAAAATATCGAATTTTCGTGTGTTTTGGGCCTGAATTTGAGATATCTACTTTAGGCACCTAAAATATCGATTTTTAGCATGTTTTGGTCCTGTATCTGAGTCGGCATATACATATCCCTTCTGGGACTCCAAAATATCGAGTTTTCGGGTGTTTTTGTCCTGAATTTGAGATATCGACTTTGGGCTCTTAAAATATCGATTTTTGGCATGTTTTAGGTCTATATCTTGAAAGCATTCTAACTAGGAGTAGGCATGTACAGATCGCTTCTAGGACCCATAAATACCGAATTTTCGGGTGTTTTGATCCTGAATTTGAAATATAAACGGGTACAGAACATGCATGCACATATCGACTTTCGACACTTAAAATATCGATTTTTAGCATGTTTTGAGTCTATATTTTGAAAAAATTCTTGCACTGAGTAGGCATGAACAGATCGCTTCTGGGACCCAAAAATATCGAATTTTCGTGTATTTTGGGCCTGAACTTGAGATATCGACTTTGGGCACCTAAAATTTCGATTTTTAGCATGTTTTGGGCATATATTTTGAAAATATTCTAGCACTGAGTAGGTATGTACAGATCGTTTCTGGGGCTCCAAAATATCGAATTTTCGGGTGGTTTGAGCCTGAATTTGAGATATAAACGGGTACAGAAGATGCATGCACATATTGACTTTGGGCACCTAAAATATCGATTTTCAGGATGTTTTAGGCCTGTATTTTGAAAATACTCTAACAGGGAGTAGGCATGTACAGATCGCTTCTGGGACCGCAAAATATAGAATTTTTCGGGTGTTTTGTGCCTGAATTTGAGATATCGACTTTGGGCACCTAAAATATCGATTTTTAGCATGTTTTGGGCCTATATTTTAATAATATTCTAGCATTGAGTAGGCATGTACACATCGCTTCAGGGACCCCAAAAATACCGAATTTTTGGGTGTTTAGAGCCTGAATTTGAGATATAAACGGGTACAGAAGATGCATGCACATATCAACTTTTGGGTACCTACAAGATCGATTTTCAGTATGTTTTGGGCCTGTATTTTGAAAATACTATAACACGGAGTAGGCATGTACCGATCGCTTTTGGGACCCCAAAATATCGAATTTTCGGGTTGTTTTAGGCCTGAATTTGAGATATCGACTTTGGGCACTTAAAATATCGATTTTAGCATGTTTTGGGCCTATATTTTGAAAATCTTCTAGTACTGAGTAGGCATGTACAGATCGCTTCTGGGACCCCAAAATATCTAATTTTCGGGTGTTTTGAGCCTGAATTTGAGATATTAACGGGAACAGAAGATGCATGCACATATGGACTTTGGGCACCTAAAATATCGATTTTCAGCATGTTTTGGGCCTGTATCTGAGTAGGCATGTACAGATCGCTTCTGGGTCCCAAAATATCGAGTTTTCGGATGTTTGGAGCCTGAATTTGAGATATAAACGGGTACAGAAGATGCATGCATATATCGACTTTTGGGCACCAAAAAGATCGATTTTCATTATGTTTTGGGCCTGTAATTTGAAAATACTCTAACACGGAGTAGGCATGTACAGATCGCTTCTGGGACCCCAAAATATCGAATTTTTCGGGTGTTTTGGGCCTGAATTTGAGATATCGACTTTGGGCACCTAAAATATCGATTTTTAGCATGCTTTGAGCCTATATTTTAATAATATTCTAGCATCGAGTAGGCATGTACAGATCGCTTCTGGGGCCCCAAAATATCGAATTTTCGGGTGTTTTGAGCCTGAATGTGAGATATAAACGGGTACAGAAGATGCATGCACATATCAACTTTTGGGTACCTCCAAGATCGATTTTCAGTATGTTCTGGGCCTGTATTTTGAAAATACTCTAACACGGAGTAGGCATGTACAAATCGCTTCTGGGACCCCAAAATATCGAATTTTCGGGTGTTTTGAGCCTGAATTTGATATATTAACGGGTACAGAAGATGCATGCACATATTGACTTTGGACACCTAAAATATAGATTTTCAGCATGTTTTGGGCCTGTATATTGAAAATACTCTAACACGGAGTAAGCAGGTACAGATCGCTTCTGGGACCCCAAAATATCGAATTTTCGTTTTTTTTTTAGCCTGAATTTGAGATATAAACGTGTAATGAAGATGCATGCACCTATCGACTTTTGGTCACCTAAAATATCGATTTTGAGAATGTTTTAGGTCTGTATCTTGAAAGCATTCTAACTAGCAGTAGGCGTGTACAGATCGCTTCTAGGACCCAAAAATACCGAATTTTTGGGTGTTTTGAGCCTGAATTTGAGATATAAACGGGTACAGAAGATGCATGCACATATCAACTTTTGGGTACCTCCAAGATCGATTTTCAGTATGTTCTGGGCCTGTATTTTGAAAATACTCTAACACGGAGTAGGCATGTACAAATCGCTTCTGGGACCCCAAAATATCGAATTTTCGGGTGTTTTGAGCCTGAATTTGATATATTAACGGGTACAGAAGATGCATGCACATATGGACTTTGGGCACCTAAAATATCAATTTTCAGCATGTTTTGGGCCTGTATCTGAGTAGGCATGTACAGATCGCTTCTGGGACCCAATATATCGAGTTTTCGTATGTTTTGGGCCTGAATTTGAGATATCGACTTAGGACACTTAAAATATCAATTTTCAGTATGTTTTGGGCCTGAATTTGAGATATCGACTTTAGGCACCTAAAATATCGATTTTTAGCATGTTTTGGTCCTGTATCTGAGTCGGCATATAAATATATCACTTCTGGGACTCCAAAATATCGAGTTTTCGGGTGTTTTTGGCCTGAATTTGAGATATCGACTTTGGGCTCTTAAAATATCGATTTTTGGCATGTTTTAGGTCTATATCTTGAAAGCATTCTAACTAGGAGTAGGCATGTATAGATCGCTTCTAGGACCTATAAATACCGAATTTTCGGGTGTTTTGATCCTGAATTTGAAATATAAACGGGTACAGAACATGCATGCACATATCGACTTTGGACACTTAAAATTTCGATTTTTAGCATGTTTTGGGCATATATTTTGAAAATATTCTAGCACTGAGTAGGTATGTACAGATCGTTTCTGGGGCTCCAAAATATCGAATTTTCGGGTGGTTTGAGCCTGAATTTGAGATATAAACGGGTACAGAAGATGCATGCACATATTGACTTTGGGCACCTAAAATATCGATTTTCAGGATGTTTTAGGCCTGTATTTTGAAAATACTCTAACAGGGAGTAGGCATGTACAGATCGCTTCTGGGACCGCAAAATATAGAATTTTTCGGGTGTTTTGTGCCTGAATTTGAGATATCGACTTTGGGCACCTAAAATATCGATTTTTAGCATGTTTTGGGCCTATATTTTAATAATATTCTAGCATTGAGTAGGCATGTACACATCGCTTCAGGGACCCCAAGAATACCGAATTTTTGGGTGTTTAGAGCCTGAATTTGAGATATAAACGGGTACAGAAGATGCATGCACATATCAACTTTTGGGTACCTACAAGATCGATTTTCAGTATGTTTTGGGCCTGTATTTTGAAAATACTATAACACGGAGTAGGCATGTACCGATCGCTTTTGGGACCCCAAAATATCGAATTTTCGGGTTGTTTTAGGCCTGAATTTGAGATATCGACTTTGGGCACTTAAAATATCGATTTTAGCATGTTTTGGGCGTATATTTTGAAAATCTTCTAGTACTGAGTAGGCATGTACAGATCGCTTCTGGGACCCCAAAATATCTAATTTTCGGGTGTTTTGAGCCTGAATTTGAGATATTAACGGGAACAGAAGATGCATGCACATATGGACTTTGGGCACCTAAAATATCGATTTTCAGCATGTTTTGGGCCTGTATCTGAGTAGGCATGTACAGATCGCTTCTGGGTCCCAAAATATCGAGTTTTCGGATGTTTGGAGCCTGAATTTGAGATATAAACGGGTACAGAAGATGCATGCATATATCGACTTTTGGGCACCAAAAAGATCGATTTTCATTATGTTTTGGGCCTGTAATTTGAAAATACTCTAACACGGAGTAGGCATGTACAGATCGCTTCTGGGACCCCAAAATATCGAATTTTTCGGGTGTTTTGGGCCTGAATTTGAGATATCGACTTTGGGCACCTAAAATATCGATTTTTAGCATGCTTTGAGCCTATATTTTAATAATATTCTAGCATCGAGTAGGCATGTACAGATCGCTTCTGGGGCCCCAAAATATCGAATTTTCGGGTGTTTTGAGCCTGAATGTGAGATATAAACGAGTACAGAAGATGCATGCACATATTGACTTTGGACACCTAAAATATAGATTTTCAGCATGTTTTGGGCCTGTATATTGAAAATACTCTAACACGGAGTAAGCAGGTACAGATCGCTTCTGGGACCCCAAAATATCGAATTTTCGTTTTTTTTTTAGCCTGAATTTGAGATATAAACGTGTAATGAAGATGCATGCACCTATCGACTTTTGGTCACCTAAAATATCGATTTTGAGAATGTTTTAGGTCTGTATCTTGAAAGCATTCTAACTAGCAGTAGGTGTGTACAGATCGCTTCTAGGACCCAAAAATACCGAATTTTTGGGTGTTTTGAGCCTGAATTTGAGATATAAACGGGTACAGAAGATGCATGCACATATCAACTTTTGGGTACCTCCAAGATCGATTTTCAGTATGTTCTGGGCCTGTATTTTGAAAATACTCTAACACGGAGTAGGCATGTACAAATCGCTTCTGGGACCCCAAAATATCGAATTTTCGGGTGTTTTGAGCCTGAATTTGATATATTAACGTGTACAGAAGATGCATGCACATATGGACTTTGGGCACCTAAAATATCAATTTTCAGCATGTTTTGGGCCTGTATCTGAGTAGGCATGTACAGATCGCTTCTGGGACCCAATATATCGAGTTTTCGTATGTTTTGGGCCTGAATTTGAGATATCGACTTAGGACACTTAAAATATCAATTTTCAGTATGTTTTGGGCCTGAATTTGAGATATCGACTTTAGGCACCTAAAATATCGATTTTTAGCATGTTTTGGTCCTGTATCTGAGTCGGCATATAAATATATCACTTCTGGGACTCCAAAATATCGAGTTTTCGGGTGTTTTTGGCCTGAATTTGAGATATCGACTTTGGGCTCTTAAAATATCGATTTTTGGCATGTTTTAGGTCTATATCTTGAAAGCATTCTAACTAGGAGTAGGCATGTATAGATCGCTTCTAGGACCTATAAATACCGAATTTTCGGGTGTTTTGATCCTGAATTTGAAATATAAACGGGTACAGAACATGCATGCACATATCGACTTTGGACACTTAAAATATCGATTTTTAGCATGTTTTGAGTCTATATTTTTTAAACATTCTTGCACTGAGTAGGCATGTACAGATCGTTTCTGGGACCCAAAAATATCGAATTTTCGGGTGTTTTGAGGTTGAATTTGGGATATAAACGGGTGCAGAAGATGCAAACACATATTGAATTTGGGCACCTAAAATTTTGATTTTCAGCATGTTTTGGGCCTGTATCTGAGTAGGCATGTACAGATCGCTTTTGGGACCTCAAAATATCGACTTTTCGGGTGTTTTGAGCCAGAATTTGAGATATAAACGTGTACAGAAGATGCATGCACATATCGACTTTGGACACTTAAAATATCGATTTTTAGCATGTTTTGAGCCAATATATTGAAAACATTTTAGCAATGAGTAAGCATGTACAAATCGCTTCTGGGATCCCAAAATATCGAATTTACGGGTGTTTTGAGGTTGAATTTGGGATATAAACAGGTGCAGAAGATGCATACACATATTGACTTTGGGCACCTAAAATATCGATTTTCAGTATGTTTTGGGCCTGTATTTTGAAAACACTTTAACACGGAGTAGGCATGTACAGATCGCTTCTGGGACCCCAAAATATCGAATTTTCGGGTGTTTTGAGACTGAATTTGAGATATAAACGGGTACTGAAGATGCATGCGCATATCAACATTGGGGCACCTAAAATATCGATTTTGAGTATGTTTTGGGTCTGTATCTTGAAAACATTCTAACTAGGAGTAGGCATGTACAGATCGCTTCTAGGACCCAAAAATATCGAATTTTCGGGTGTTTTGAGACTGAATTTGAGATATAAACGTGTACAGAAGATGCATGCACATATCGACTTTGGACACTTAAAATATCGATTTTTAGCATGTTTTAAGCCTATATTTTGAAAATATTCTAGCACTGAGTAGGCATGTACAGATCGCTTATGGGACCCAAAAATATCGAATTTTCAAGTGTTTTGAGGTACAATTTGGGATATAAACGGGTGCAGAAGATGCATACACATATTGACTTTGGGCACTTAAAATATGGATTTTCAGCATGTTTTGGGCCTGTATTCCTAAAAATACTCTAACACGGAGTAGGCATGTACAGATTGTTTCTGGGTCCACAAAATATCGAATTTTCGGGTGTTTTGGGCCTGAATTTGAGATATCTACTTTAGGCACCTAAAATATCGATTTTTAGCATGTTTTGGTCCTGTATCTGAGTCGGCATATACATATCACTTCTGGGACTCCAAAATATCGAGTTTTCGGGTGTTTTTGGCCTGAATTTGAGATATCGACTTTGGGCTCTTAAAATATCGATTTTTGGCATGTTTTAGGTCTATATCTTGAAAGCATTCTAACTAGGAGTAGGCATATACAGATCGCTTCTAGGACCCATAAATACCGAATTTTCGCGTGTTTTGATCCTGAATTTGAAATATAAACGGATACAAAACATGCATGCACATATCGACTTTGGACACTTAAAATATCGATTTTTAGCATGTTTTGAGTCTATATTTTGAAAAAATTCTTGCACTGAGTAGGCATGTACTGATCGCTTCTGGGACCCCAAAATATCGAATTTTCGTGTGTTTTGGGCCTGAATTTGAGATATCGACTTTGGGCACCTAAAATTTTGATTTTTAGCATGTTTTGGGCATATATTTTAAAAATATTCTAGCACTGAGTAGGCATGTACAGATCGCTTCTGGGACTCGAAAATATTGAATTTTCGGGTGTTTTGAGCCTGAATTTGAGATATAAACGGGTACAGAAGATGCATGCACATATCGACTTTGGACACTTAAAATATCGATTTTTAGCATGTTTTGAGCCTATTTATTGAAAACATTCTAGCACTGAGTAGGCATGTACAAATCGCTTCTGGGATCCCAAAATATCGAATTTACGGGTGTTTTGAGGTTGAATTTGGGATATAAACAGGTGCAGAAGATGCATACACATATTGACTTTGGGCACCTAAAATATCGATTTTTAGCATGTTTTGGGCCTGTATATTGAAAATACTCTAACACGGAGTAGGCATGCACAGATCGCATCTGGGATCTCAAAATATCGAATTTTCGGGTGTTTTGAGCCTGAATTTGAGATATAAACGGGTACAGAAGATGCATGAACATATTGAATTTGGGCACCTAAAATATCGATTTTCAGCATGTTTTGGGCCTGTATATTAGTAGGCATGTACAGATCTCTTCTGGGACCCCAAAATATCGAATTTTCGGGTGTTTGGAGCCTGAATTTGAGATATAAACGGGTACAGAAGATGCATGCACATATCGACTTTAGGGCACCTAAAAGATCGATTTTCAGTATGTTTTGGGCCTGTATTTTGAAAACACTTTAACACGGAGTAGGCATGTACAGATCGCTTCTGGGACCCCAAAATATCGAATTTTCGGGTGTTTTGAGACTGAATTTGAGATATAAACGGGTACTGAAGATGCATGCGCATATCAACATTGGGGCACCTAAAATATCGATTTTGAGCATGTTTTGGGTCTGTATCTTGAAAACATTCTAACTAGGAGTAGGCATGTACAGATCGCTTCTAGGACCCAAAAATATCGAATTTTAGGGTGTTTTGAGACTGAATTTGAGATATAAACGTGTACAGAAGATGCATGCACATATCGACTTTGGACACTTAAAATATCGATTTTTAGCATGTTTTAAGCCTATATTTTGAAAATATTCTAGCACTGAGTAGGCATGTACAGATCGCTTATGGGACCCAAAAATATCGAATTTTCAAGTGTTTTGAGGTAGAATTTGGGATATAAACGGGTGCAGAAGATGCATACACATATTGACTTTGGGCACCTAAAATATGGATTTTCAGCATGTTATGGGCCTGTATTCCTAAAAATACTCTAACACGGAGTAGGCATGTACAGATCGTTTCTGGGTCCACAAAATATCGAATTTTCGGGTGTTTTGGGCCTGAATTTGAGATATATACTTTAGGCACCTAAAATATCGATTTTTAGCATGTTTTGGTCCTGTATCTGAGTCGGCATATACATATCACTTCTGGGACTCCAAAATATCGCGTTTTCGGGTGTTTTTGGCCTGAATTTGAGATATCGACTTTGGGCTCTTAAAATATCGATTTTTGGCATGTTTTAGGTCTATATCTTGAAAGCATTCTAACTAGGAGTAGGCATATACAGATCGCTTCTAGGACCCATAAATACCGAATTCTCGCGTGTTTTGAGACTGAATTTGAGATATAAACGTGTACAGAAGATGCATGCACATATCGACTTTGGACACTTAAAATATCGATTTTTAGCATGTTTTAAGCCTATATTTTGAAAATATTCTAGCACTGAGTAGGCATGTACAGATCGCTTATGGGACCCAAAAATATCGAATTTTCAAGTGTTTTGAGGTAGAATTTGGGATATAAACGGGTGCAGAAGATGCATACACATATTGACTTTGGGCACCTAAAATATGGATTTTCAGCATGTTATGGGCCTGTATTCCTAAAAATACTCTAACACGGAGTAGGCATGTACAGATCGTTTCTGGGTCCACAAAATATCGAATTTTCGGGTGTTTTGGGCCTGAATTTGAGATATATACTTTAGGCACCTAAAATATCGATTTTTAGCATGTTTTGGTCCTGTATCTGAGTCGGCATATACATATCACTTCTGGGACTCCAAAATATCGCGTTTTCGGGTGTTTTTGGCCTGAATTTGAGATATCGACTTTGGGCTCTTAAAATATCGATTTTTGGCATGTTTTAGGTCTATATCTTGAAAGCATTCTAACTAGGAGTAGGCATATACAGATCGCTTCTAGGACCCATAAATACCGAATTTTCGCGTGTTTTGATGCTGAATTTGAAATATAAACGGGTACAAAACATGCATGCACATATCGAGTTTGGACACTTAAAATATCGATTTTTAGCATGTTTTGAGTCTATATTTTGAAAAAATTCTTGCACTGAGTAGGCATGTACAGATCGCTTCTGGGACCCCAAAATATCGAATTTTCGTGTGTTTTGGGCCTGAATTTGAGATATCGACTTTGGGCACGTAAAATTTCGATTTTTAGCATGTTTTGGGCATATATTTTGAAAATATTCTAGCACTGAGTAGGCATGTACAGATCGCTTCTGGGACTCCAAAATATTGAATTTTCGGGTGTTTTGAGCCTGAATTTGAGATATAAACGGGTACAGAAGATGCATGCACATATCGACTTTGGACACTTAAAATATCGATTTTTAGCATGTTTTGAGCCTATATATTGAAAACATTCTAGCACTGAGTAGGCATGTACAAATCGCTTCTGGGATCCCAAAATATCGAATTTACGGGTGTTTTGAGGTTGAATTTGGGATATAAACAGGTGCAGAAGATGCATACACATATTGACTTTGGGCACCTAAAATATCGATTTTTAGCATGTTTTGGGCCTGTATATTGAAAATACTCTAACACGGAGTAGGCATGCACAGATCGCATCTGGGATCTCAAAATATCGAATTTTCGGGTGTTTTGAGCCTGAATTTGAGATATAAACGGGTACAGAAGATGCATGAACATATTGAATTTGGGCACCTAAAATATCGATTTTCAGCATGTTTTGGGCCTGTATGTGAGTAGGCATGTACAGATCTCTTCTGGGACCCCAAAATATCGAATTTTCGGGTGTTTGGAGCCTGAATTTGAGATATAAACGGGTACAGAAGATGCATGCACATATCGACTTAAGGGCACCTAAAAGATCGATTTTCAGTATGTTTTGGGACTGTATTTTGAAAACACTTTAACACGGAGTAGGCGTGTACAGATCTCTTCTGGGACCCCAAAATATCGAATTTTCGGGTGTTTTGAGACTGAATTTGAGATATAAACGGGTACTGAAGATGCATGCGCATATCAACATTGGGGCACCTAAAATATCGATTTTGAGCATGTTTTGGATCTGTATCTTGAAAACATTCTAACTAGGAGTAGGCATGTACAGATCGCTTCTAGGACCCAAAAATATCGAATTTTCGGGTGTTTTGAGACTGAATTTGAGATATAAACGTGTACAGAAGATGCATGCACATATCGACTTTGGACTCTTAAAATATCGATTTTTAGCATGTTTTAAGCCTATATTTTGAAAATATTCTAGCACTGAGTAGGCATGTACAGGTCGCTTATGGGACCCAAAAATATCGAATTTTCAAGAGTTTTGAGGTAGAATTTGGGATACAAACGGGTGCAGAAGATGCATACACATATTGACTTTGGGCACCTAAAATATGGATTTTCAGCATGTTTTGGGCCTGTATTCCTAAAAATACTCTAAAAACGGAGTAGGCATGTACAGATCGCTTCTGGGACCCCAAAATATCGAATTTTTGGGTGTTTGGAGCCTGAATTTGAGATATAAACGGGTACAGAAGATGCATGCACATATCGACTTAAGGGCACCTAAAAGATCGATTTTCAGTATGTTTTGGGCCTGTATTTTGAAAACACTTTAACACGGAGTAGGCGTGTACAGATCTCTTCTGGGACCCCAAAATATCGAATTTTCGGGTGTTTTGAGACTGAATTTGAGATATAAACGGGTACTGAAGATGCATGCGCATATCAACATTGGGGCACCTAAAATATCGATTTTGAGCATGTTTTGGATCTGTATCTTGAAAACATTGTAACTAGGAGTAGGCATGTACAGATCGCTTCTAGGCCCATAAATACCGAATTTTCGCGTGTTTTGATCCTGAATTTGAAATATAAACGGGTACAAAACATGCATGCACATATCGACTTTGCGGCACCTAAAATTTCGATTTTTAGCATGTTTTGGGCATATATTTTGAAAAAATTCTTGCACTGAGTAGGCATGTACAGATCGCTTCTGGGACTCCAAAATATCGAATTTTCGGGTGTTTTGAGCCTGAATTTGAGTTATAAACGGGTACAGAAGATGCATGCACATATTGACTTTGGGCACGTAAAATATCGATTTTCAGGATGTTTTGGGCCTGTATTTTAAAAATACTCTAACATGGAGTAGGCATGTACAGATCGCTTCTGGGACCCCAAAATATCGAATTTTTCGGGTGTTTTGGGCCTGATTTTGAGATATGGACTTTGGGCACCTAAAATATCGATTTTTAGCATGCTTTGGGCCTATATTTTGAAAATATTCTAGCACTGAGTAGGCATGTACAGATCGCTTCTGTGACCCCAAAATATCAAATTTTCGGGTGTTTGGAGCCTGAATTTGAGATATAAACGGGTACAGAAGATGCATGCACATATCGACTTTGGACACTTAAAATATCGATTTTTAGCATGTTTTGAGCCTATATATTGAAAACATTTTAGCACTGAGTAGGCATGTACAAATCGCTTCTGGGATCCCAAAATATCGAATTTACGGGTGTTTTGAGGTTGAATTTGGGATATAAACAGGTGCAGAAGATGCATACACATATTGACTTTGGGCACCTAAAATATCGATTTTTAGCATGTTTTGGGCCTGTATATTGAAAATACTCTAACACGGAGTAGGCATGCACAGATCGCATCTGGGATCTCAAAATATCGAATTTTCGGGTGTTTTGAGCCTGAATTTGAGATATAAACGGGTACAGAAGATGCATGAACATATTGAATTTGGGCACCTAAAATATCGATTTTCAGCATGTTTTGGGCCTGTATATGAGTAGGCATGTACAGATCTCTTCTGGGACCCCAAAATATCGAATTTTCGGGTGTTTGGAGCCTGAATTTGAGATATAAACGGGTACAGAAGATGCATGCACATATCGACTTTAGGGCACCTAAAAGATCGATTTTCAGTATGTTTTGGGCCTGTATTTTGAAAACACTTTAACACGGAGTAGGCATGTACAGATCGCTTCTGGGACCCCAAAATATCGAATTTTCGGGTGTTTTGAGACTGAATTTGAGATATAAACGGGTACTGAAGATGCATGCGCATATCAACATTGGTTCACCTAAAATATCGATTTTGAGCATGTTTTGGGTCTGTATCTTGAAAACATTCTAACTAGGAGTAGGCATGTACAGATCGCTTCTAGGACCCAAAAATATCGAATTTTAGGGTGTTTTGAGACTGAATTTGAGATATAAACGTGTACAGAAGATGCATGCACATATCGACTTTGGACACTTAAAATATCGATTTTTAGCATGTTTTAAGCCTATATTTTGAAAATATTCTAGCACTGAGTAGGCATGTACAGATCGCTTATGGGACCCAAAAATATCGAATTTTCAAGTGTTTTGAGGTAGAATTTGGGATATAAACGGGTGCAGAAGATGCATACACATATTGACTTTGGGCACCTAAAATATGGATTTTCAGCATGTTATGGGCCTGTATTCCTAAAAATACTCTAACACGGAGTAGGCATGTACAGATCGTTTCTGGGTCCACAAAATATCGAATTTTCGGGTGTTTTGGGCCTGAATTTGAGATATATACTTTAGGCACCTAAAATATCGATTTTTAGCATGTTTTGGTCCTGTATCTGAGTCGGCATATACATATCACTTCTGGGACTCCAAAATATCGCGTTTTCGGGTGTTTTTGGCCTGAATTTGAGATATCGACTTTGGGCTCTTAAAATATCGATTTTTGGCATGTTTTAGGTCTATATCTTGAAAGCATTCTAACTAGGAGTAGGCATATACAGATCGCTTCTAGGACCCATAAATACCGAATTTTCGCGTGTTTTGAGACTGAATTTGAGATATAAACGTGTACAGAAGATGCATGCACATATCGACTTTGGACACTT
Organism: Petrolisthes cinctipes; assembly: GCA_033782935.1. Lineage (NCBI taxonomy): Eukaryota > Metazoa > Arthropoda > Malacostraca > Decapoda > Porcellanidae > Petrolisthes > Petrolisthes cinctipes. The sequence continues at coordinate 2,249,341 of JAWQEG010000167.1, forward strand.
AAAATATCGATTTTTAGCATGTTTTAAGCCTATATTTTGAAAATATTCTAGCACTGAGTAGGCATGTACAGATCGCTTATGGGACCCAAAAATATCGAATTTTCAAGTGTTTTGAGGTAGAATTTGGGATATAAACGGGTGCAGAAGATGCATACACATATTGACTTTGGGCACCTAAAATATGGATTTTCAGCATGTTATGGGCCTGTATTCCTAAAAATACTCTAACACGGAGTAGGCATGTACAGATCGTTTCTGGGTCCACAAAATATCGAATTTTCGGGTGTTTTGGGCCTGAATTTGAGATATATACTTTAGGCACCTAAAATATCGATTTTTAGCATGTTTTGGTCCTGTATCTGAGTCGGCATATACATATCACTTCTGGGACTCCAAAATATCGCGTTTTCGGGTGTTTTTGGCCTGAATTTGAGATATCGACTTTGGGCTCTTAAAATATCGATTTTTGGCATGTTTTAGGTCTATATCTTGAAAGCATTCTAACTAGGAGTAGGCATATACAGATCGCTTCTAGGACCCATAAATACCGAATTTTCGCGTGTTTTGATGCTGAATTTGAAATATAAACGGGTACAAAACATGCATGCACATATCGAGTTTGGACACTTAAAATATCGATTTTTAGCATGTTTTGAGTCTATATTTTGAAAAAATTCTTGCACTGAGTAGGCATGTACAGATCGCTTCTGGGACCCCAAAATATCGAATTTTCGTGTGTTTTGGGCCTGAATTTGAGATATCGACTTTGGGCACGTAAAATTTCGATTTTTAGCATGTTTTGGGCATATATTTTGAAAATATTCTAGCACTGAGTAGGCATGTACAGATCGCTTCTGGGACTCCAAAATATTGAATTTTCGGGTGTTTTGAGCCTGAATTTGAGATATAAACGGGTACAGAAGATGCATGCACATATCGACTTTGGACACTTAAAATATCGATTTTTAGCATGTTTTGAGCCTATATATTGAAAACATTCTAGCACTGAGTAGGCATGTACAAATCGCTTCTGGGATCCCAAAATATCGAATTTACGGGTGTTTTGAGGTTGAATTTGGGATATAAACAGGTGCAGAAGATGCATACACATATTGACTTTGGGCACCTAAAATATCGATTTTTAGCATGTTTTGGGCCTGTATATTGAAAATACTCTAACACGGAGTAGGCATGCACAGATCGCATCTGGGATCTCAAAATATCGAATTTTCGGGTGTTTTGAGCCTGAATTTGAGATATAAACGGGTACAGAAGATGCATGAACATATTGAATTTGGGCACCTAAAATATCGATTTTCAGCATGTTTTGGGCCTGTATGTGAGTAGGCATGTACAGATCTCTTCTGGGACCCCAAAATATCGAATTTTCGGGTGTTTGGAGCCTGAATTTGAGATATAAACGGGTACAGAAGATGCATGCACATATCGACTTAAGGGCACCTAAAAGATCGATTTTCAGTATGTTTTGGGACTGTATTTTGAAAACACTTTAACACGGAGTAGGCGTGTACAGATCTCTTCTGGGACCCCAAAATATCGAATTTTCGGGTGTTTTGAGACTGAATTTGAGATATAAACGGGTACTGAAGATGCATGCGCATATCAACATTGGGGCACCTAAAATATCGATTTTGAGCATGTTTTGGATCTGTATCTTGAAAACATTCTAACTAGGAGTAGGCATGTACAGATCGCTTCTAGGACCCAAAAATATCGAATTTTCGGGTGTTTTGAGACTGAATTTGAGATATAAACGTGTACAGAAGATGCATGCACATATCGACTTTGGACTCTTAAAATATCGATTTTTAGCATGTTTTAAGCCTATATTTTGAAAATATTCTAGCACTGAGTAGGCATGTACAGGTCGCTTATGGGACCCAAAAATATCGAATTTTCAAGAGTTTTGAGGTAGAATTTGGGATACAAACGGGTGCAGAAGATGCATACACATATTGACTTTGGGCACCTAAAATATGGATTTTCAGCATGTTTTGGGCCTGTATTCCTAAAAATACTCTAAAAACGGAGTAGGCATGTACAGATAGCTTCTGGGACCCCAAAATATCGAATTTTTGGGTGTTTGGAGCCTGAATTTGAGATATAAACGGGTACAGAAGATGCATGCACATATCGACTTAAGGGCACCTAAAAGATCGATTTTCAGTATGTTTTGGGCCTGTATTTTGAAAACACTTTAACACGGAGTAGGCGTGTACAGATCTCTTCTGGGACCCCAAAATATCGAATTTTCGGGTGTTTTGAGACTGAATTTGAGATATAAACGGGTAATGAAGATGCATGCGCATATCAACATTGGGGCACCTAAAATATCGATTTTGAGCATGTTTTGGATCTGTATCTTGAAAACATTGTAACTAGGAGTAGGCATGTACAGATCGCTTCTAGGCCCATAAATACCGAATTTTCGCGTGTTTTGATCCTGAATTTGAAATATAAACGGGTACAAAACATGCATGCACATATCGACTTTGCGGCACCTAAAATTTCGATTTTTAGCATGTTTTGGGCATATATTTTGAAAAAATTCTTGCACTGAGTAGGCATGTACAGATCGCTTCTGGGACTCCAAAATATCGAATTTTCGGGTGTTTTGAGCCTGAATTTGAGTTATAAACGGGTACAGAAGATGCATGCACATATTGACTTTGGGCACGTAAAATATCGATTTTCAGGATGTTTTGGGCCTGTATTTTAAAAATACTCTAACATGGAGTAGGCATGTACAGATCGCTTCTGGGACCCCAAAATATCGAATTTTTCGGGTGTTTTGGGCCTGAATTTGAGATATGGACTTTGGGCACCTAAAATATCGATTTTTAGCATGCTTTGGGCCTATATTTTGAAAATATTCTAGCACTGAGTAGGCATGTACAGATCGCTTCTGTGACCCCAAAATATCAAATTTTCGGGTGTTTGAAGCCTGAATTTGAGATATAAACGGGTACAGAAGATGCATGCACATATTGACTTTGGACACCTAAAATATCGATTTTTAGCATGTTTTGGGCCTGTATTTTGAAAATACTCTAACACGGAGTAAGCAGGTACAGATCGCTTCTGGAACCCCAAAATATCGAATTTTCGTTTTTTTTTTTTAGCCTGAATTTGAGATATAAACGATGCATGCACATATCGACTTTTGGGCACCTAAAATATCGATTTTGAGCATGTTTTAGGTCTGTATCTTGAAAGCATTCTAACTAGCAGTAGGCGTGTACAGATCGATTCTAGGACTAAAAAATAAGTAATTTTTGGGTGTTTTGATCCTGAATTTGAGATATAAACGTGTAAAGAAGGTGCATGCACATATCGACTTTGGACACTTGAAATATCGATTTATAGCATGTTTTTTTAGCCTATATATTACAAAACATTCTAGCACTGAGTAGACATGTACAGATCGCTTCTGGGACCCCAAAATATCGAATTTTCGGGTGTTTTGAGGTTGAATTTGGGATATAAACGTGTGCAGAAGATGCATGCACATATCGACTTTTGGGCACTTAAAAGATCAATTTTTTAGTATGTTTTGGGCCTGTATTTTGAAAATACTCTAACACGGAGTAGGCATGTACAGATCGTTTCTGGGACCCCAAAATATCGAATTTTCGTGTGTTTTGGGCCTGAATTTGAGATATCTACTTTAGGCACCTAAAATATCGATTTTTAGCATGTTTTGGTCCTGTATCTGAGTCGGCATATACATATCGCTTCTGGGTCTCCAAAATATCGAGTTTTCGGGTGTTTTTGGCCTGAACTTGAGATATCGACTTTGGGCTCTTAAAATATCGATTTTTAGCATGTTTTAGGTCTATATCTTGAAAGCATTCTAACTAGGAGTAGGCATGTACAGATCGCTTCTAGGACCCATAAATACCGAATTTTCGGGTGTTTTGATCCTGAATTTGAAATATAAACGGGTACAGAACATGCATGCACATATCGACTTTGGACACTTAAAATATCGATTTTTAGCATGTTTTGAGTTTATATTTTGAAAACATTTTTGCACTGAGTAGGCATGTACAGATCGCTTCTGGGACCCCAAAATATCGAATTTTCGTTTTTTTAGCCTGAATTTGAGATATAAACTTGTACTGAATATACATGCACATATCGACTTTTGGTCACCTAAAATATCGATTTTGAGCATGTTTTTGGTCTGTATCTTGAAAGCATTCTAACTAGCAGTAGGCTTGTACAGTTCGCTTATAGGACCCAAAAATACCGAATTTTTTGGGTGTTTTGAGCCTGAATTTGAGATATAAACGGGTACAGAAGATGCATGCACATATCAACTTTTGGGTACCTACAAGATCGATTTTCAGTATGTTTTGGGCTTGTATTTTGAAAATATTCTAACACGGAGTAGGCATGTACAGATCGCTTCTGGGACCCCAAAATATCAAATTTTCGGGTTGTTTTAGGCCTGAATTTGAGATATCGACTTTGGGCACTTAAAATATCGATTTTTAGCATGTTTTGGGCCTATATTTTGAAAATCTTCTAGCACTGAGTAGGCATGTACAGATCGCTTCTGGGACCCCAAAATATTGAATTTTCGGGTGTTTTGAGCCTGAATTTGAGATATTAAAGGGTACAGAAGATGCATGCACATATGGACTTTGTGCACCTAAAATATCGATTTTCATGATGTTTTAGGCCTGTATTTTGAAAATACTCTAACATGGAGTAGGCATGTACAGATCGCTTCTGGGACCCCAAAATATCGAATTTTTCGGGTGTTTTGGGCCTGAATTTGAGATATCGACTTTGGGCACCTAAAATATCGATTTTTAGCATGCTTTGGGCCTATATTTTAATAATATTCTAGCATTGAGTAGGCATGTACAGATCGCTTCTGGGGCCCCAAAATATCGAATTTTCGGGTGTTTTGAGCCTGAATTTGAGATATAAACGGGTACAGAAGATGCATGCACATATTGACTTTTGACACCTAAAATATCGATTTTCATGATGTTTTAGGCCTGTATTTTGAAAATACTCTAACATGGAGTAGGCATGTACAGATCGCTTCAGGGACCCCAAAATATCGAATTTTCGGGTTGTTTTAGGCCTGAATTTGAGATAACGACTTTGGGCATTTAAAATATCGATTTTTAGCATGTTTTGGGCCTATATTTTGAAAATCTTCTAGCACGGAGTAGGCATGTACAGATCGCTTCTGGGACCCAAAAATATCGAATTTTCGGGTGTTTTGAGCCTGAATTTGAGATATTAACGGGTACAGAAGTTGCATGCACATATGGACTTTGGGCACCTAAAATATCGATTTTCAGCATGTTTTGGGCCTGTATCTGAGTAGGCATGTACAGATCGCTTCTGGGACCCAAAATATCGAGTTTTCGGATGTTTGGAGCCTGAATTTGAGATATAAACGGGTACAGAAGATGCATGCACATATCGAATTTTGGGCACCTAAAAGATCGATTTTCATTATATTTTGGGCCTGTAATTTGAAAATACTCTAACATGGAGTAGGCATGTACAGATCGCATTTGGGACCCCAAAATATCGAATTTTCGTATGTTTTGGGACTGAATTTGAGATATCGACTTTGGGCACCTAAAATATCGATTTTTAGCATGTTTTGGGCATATATTTTGAAAATATTCTAGCACTGAGTAGGCATGTACAGATCGCTTCTGGGACTCCAAAATATCGAATTTTCGGGTGTTTTGAGCATGAATTTGAGATATAAACGGGTACAGAAGATGCATGCACATATTGCCTTTGTGCACCTAAAATATCGATTTTCAGGATGTTTTGGGCCTGTATTTTAAAAATACTCTAACATGGAGTAGGCATGTACAGATTGCTTCTGGGACCCCAAAATATCGAATTTTTCGGGTGTTTTGGGCCTGAATTTGAGATATCAACTTTGGACACTTAAAAGATCAATTTTCAGTATGTTTTGGGCCTGAATTTGAGATATCGACTTTGAGCACCTAAAATATCGATTTTTAGCATGTTTTGGTCCTGTATCTGAGTCGGCATATACATATCACTTCTGGGACTCCAAAATATCGAGTTTTCGGGTGTTTTTGGCCTGAATTTGAGATATCGACTTTGGGCTCTTAAAATATCGTTTTTTGGCATGTTTTAGGTCTATATCTTGAAAGCATTCTAACTAGGAGTAGGCATGTACAGATCGCTTCTAGGACCTATAAATACCGAATTTTCGGGTGTTTTGATCCAGAATTTGAAATATAAACGGGTACAGAACATGCATGCACATATCAACATTGGACACTTAAAATATCGATTTTTAGCATATTTTGAGTCTATATTTTGAAAACATTCTTGCACTGAGTAGGCATGTACAGATCGCTTCTGGGACCCCAAAATATCGACTTTTAGGGTGTTTGGAGTCTGAATTTGAGATATAAACGGGTACAGAAGATGCATGCTCATATAGACTTTAGGCACCTAAAATATCGATTTTCAGCATGTTTTGGGCCAGTATTTTGAAAATACTCTAACACGGAGTAGGCATGTACAGATCGCTTCTGGGACCCCAAAATATCGAATTCTCGGGTGTTTTAAGCCTGAATTTGAGATATAAACGGTTACAGAAGATGCATGCACATATTGACTTTTGGGCACCTAAAATATCGATTTTCAGTATGTTTTGGGCCTGTATTTTGAAAATACTCTAACACGGAGTAGCCATATACAGTTAGCTTCTGGGATCCCAAAATATCGAATTTTCGGGTGTTTTGAGCCAGAATTTGAGATATAAACGTGTACAGAAGATGCATGCACATATCGACTTTGGACACTTAAAATATCGATTTTTAGCATGTTTTGAGCCTATATATTGAAAACATTCTAGCACTGAGTAGGCATGTACAAATCGCTTCTGGGATCCCAAAATATCGAATTTACGGGTGTTTTGAGGTTGAATTTGTTATATAAACAGGTGCAGAAGATGCATACACATATTGACTCTGGGCACCTAAAATATCGATTTTTAGCATGTTTTGGGCCTGTATTTTGAAAATACTCTAACACGGAGTAGTCATGCACAGATCGCATCTGGGATCTCAAAATATCGAATTTTCGGGTGTTTTGAGCCTGAATTTGAAATATAAACGGGTACAGAAGATGCATGCACATATTGAATTTGGGCACCTAAAATATCGATTTTCAGCATGTTTTGGGCCTGTATCTGAGTAGGCATGTACAGATCTCTTCTGGGACCCCAAAATATCGAATTTTCGGGTGTTTGGAGCCTGAATTTGAGATATAAACGGGTACAGAAGAAGCATGCACATATTGACTTTTGGGCACCTAAAAGATCGATTTTCAGTATGTTTTGGGCCTGTATTTTGAAAACACTTTAACACGGAGTAGGCATGTACAGATCGATTCTGGGACCCCAAAATATCGAATTTTCGGGTGTTTTGAGACTGAATTTGAGATATAAACGGGTACTGAAGATGCATGCACATATCAACTTTGGGGCACCTAAAATATCGATTTTGAGCATGTTTTGGGTCTGTATCTTGAAAACATTCTAACTAGGAGTAGGCATGTACAGATCGCTTCTAGGACCCAAAAATACCGAATTTTCGGGTGTTTTGAGACTGAATTTGAGATATAAACGTGTACAGAAAATGCACGCACTTATCGACTTTTGACACTTAAAATATCGATTTTTAGCATGTTTTGAGCCTATATTTTGAAAAGATTCTAGCACTGAGTAGGCATGTACAGATCGCTTCTTGGACCCAAAAATATCGAATTTTCGGCTGTTATGGGCCTGAATTTGAGATATCGACTTTGGGCACCTAAAATTTCTATTTTTAGCATGTTTTGGGCCTATATTTTGAAAATATTCTAGCACTGAGTAGGCATGTACAGATCGCTTCTGGGACCCCAAAATATCGAATTTTCGGGTGTTTTGAGACTGAATTTGAGATATAAACGGGCACTGAAGATGCATGCACATATCGACTTTGGACACTTAAAATATCGATTTTTAGCATGTTTTGAGCCTATATTTTGAAAATATTCTAGCACTGAGTAGGCATGTACAGATCGCTTATGGGAAACAAAAATATCGAATTTTCAAGTGTTTTGAGGTAGAATTTGAGATATAAACGGGTGCAGAAGATGCATACACATATTGACTTTGGGCACCTAAAATATGGATTTTCAGCATGTTTTGCGCCTGTATTCCTAAAAATACTATAAAACGGAGTAGGCATGTACAGATCGCTGCTGGGAGCCCAAAATATCGAATTTTCGGGTGTTTTGAGCCTGAATTTGAGATATAAACTGGTACAGAAGATGCATGCACATATTGACTTTGGACACCTAAAATATCGATTTTCGGCATGTTTTGGGCCTGTATTTTGAAAATACTCTAACACGGAGTAAGCAGGTACAGATCGCTTCTGGGACCCCAAAATATCGAATTTTCGGGTGTTTTGAGGTTGAATTTGGGATATAAACGGGTGGAGAAGATGCATGCACATATCGACTTTTGGGCACTTAAAAGATCAATTTTCAGTATGTTTTGGGCCTGTATTTTAAAAATACTCTAACACGGAGTAGGCATGTACAGATCGTTTCTGGGACCACAAAATATCGAATTTTCGGGTATTTTTGGCCTGAATTTGAGATATCGACTTTGGGCTCTTAAAATATCGATTTTTGGCATGTTTTAGGTCTATATCTTGAAAGCATTCTAACTAGGAGTAGGCATGTACAGATCGCTTCTAGGACCCATAAATACCGAATTTTCGCGTGTTTTGATCCTGAATTTGAAATATAAACGGGTACAAAACATGCATGCACATATCGACTTTGGACACTTAAAATATCGATTTTTAGCATGTTTTGAGTCTATATTTTGAAAAAATTCTTGCACTGAGTAGGCATGTACAGATCGCTTCTGGGACCCCAAAATATCGACTTTTCGTGTGTTTTGGGCCTGAATTTGAGATATCGACTTTGGGCACCTAAAATTTCGATTTTTAGCATGTTTTGGGAATACATTTTTTAAATATTCTAGCACTGAGTAGGCATGTACAGATCGCTTCTGGGACTCCAAAATATCGAATTTTCGGGTGTTTTGAGCCTGAATTTGAGATATAAACGGGTACAGAAGATGCATGCACATATCGACTTTGGACACTTAAAATATCGATTTTTAGCATGTTTTGAGCCTATATATTGAAAACATTCTAGCACGGAGTAGGCATGTACAGATCGTTTCTGGGACCCCAAAATATCGAATTTTCGGGTGTTTTGGGCCTGAATTTGAGATATCTACTTTACTCACCTAAAATATCGATTTTTAGCATGTTTTGGTCTTGTATCTGAGTCGGCATATACATATCACTTCTGGGTCTCCAAAATATCGAGTTTTCGGGTGTTTTTGGCATGAATTTGAGATATCGACTTTGGGCTCTTAAAATATCGATTTTTAGCATGTTTTAGGTCTATATCTTGAAAGCATTCTAACTAGGAGTAGGCATGTACAGATCGCTTCTAGGACCCATAAATACCGAATTTTCGGGTGTTTTGATCCTGAATTTGAAATATAAACGGGTACAGAACATGCATGCACATATCGACTTTGGACACTTAAAATATCGATTTTTAGCATGTTTTGAGTCTATATTTTGAAAACATTTTTGCACTGAGTAGGCATGTACAGATCGCTTCTGGGACCCCAAAATATCAAATTTTCGTTTTTTTAGCCTGAATTTGAGATATCAACGTGTACTGAAGATACATGCACATATAGACTTTTGGTCACCTAAAATATCGATTTTGAGCATGTTTTTGGTCTGTATCTTGAAAGCATTTTAACTGGCAGTAGGCTTGTACAGATCGCTTCTAGGACCCAAAAATACCGAATTTTTGGGTGTTTTGAGCCTGAATTTGAGATATAAACGGGTACAGAAGATGCATGCACATATAGACTTTAGGCACCTAAAATATCGATTTTCAGCATGTTTTGTGCCAGTATTTTGAAAATACTCTAACACGGAGTAGGCATGTACAGATCGCTTCTGGGACCCCAAAATATCGAATTTTCGGGTGTTTTAAGCCTGAATTTGAGATATAAACGGTTACAGAAGATGCATGCACATATTGACTTTTGGGCACCTAAAATATCGATTTTCAGTATGTTTTGGGCCTGTATTTTGAAAATACTCTAACACGGAGTAGCCATATACAGTTCGCTTCTGGGATCCCAAAATATCGAATTTTCGGGGGTTTTGAGCCAAAATTTGAGATATAAACGTGTACAGAAGATGCATGCACAAATCGACTTTGGACACTTAAAATATCGATTTTTAGCATGTTTTGAGCCTATATATTCAAAACATTCTAGCACTGAGTAGGCATGTACAAATCGCTTCTGGGATCCCAAAATATCGAATTTACGGGTGTTTTGAGGTTGAATTTGGGATATAAACAGGTGCAGAAGATGCATACACATATTGACTTTGGGCACCTAAAATATCGATTTTCAGCATGTTTTGGGCCTGTATCTGAGTAGGCATGTACAGATCTCTTCTGGGACCCCAAAATATCGAATTTTCGGGTGATTGGAGCCTGAATTTAAGATATAAACGGGTACAGAAGATGCATGCACATATCGACTTTTGGGCACCTAAAAGATCTATTTTCAGTATGTTTTGGGCCTGTATTTTGAAAACACTTTAACACGGAGTAGGCATGTACAGATCGATTCTGGGACCCCAAAATATCGAATTTTCGGATGTTTTGAGACTAAATTTGAGATATAAACGGGTACTGAAGATGCATGCACATATCAACTTTGGGGCACCTTAAATATCGATTTTGAGCATGTTTTGGGTCTGTATCTTGAAAACATTCTAACTAGGAGTAGGCATGTACAGATCGCTTATAGGACCCAAAAATACCGAATTTTCGGGTGTTTTGAGACTGAATTTGAGATATAAATGTGTACAGAAGATGCATGCACTTATCGACTTTGGACACTTAAAATATCAATTTTTAGCATGTTTTGAGCCTATATTTTGAAAAGATTCTAGCACTGAGTAGGCATGTACAGATCGCTTCTGGGACCCAAAAATATCGAATTTTCGGGTGTTTTGGGCCTGAATTTGAGATATCGACTTTGGGCACCTAAAATTTCGATTTTTAGCATGTTTTGGGCCTATATTTTGAAAATATTCTAGCACTGAGTAGGCATGTACAGATCGCTTCTGGGATCCCAAAATATCGAATTTTCGGGTGTTTTGAGCCTAAATTTGAGAAATAAACGGGTACAGAAGATGCATCCACCTATTGACTTTGGGCACCTAACATATCGATTTTTAGCATGTTTTGGACCTGTATTTTGCAAATACTCTAACAAGGAGTAGGCATGTACAGATCGCTTCTGGGACCCCAAAATATCGAATTTTCTGGTGATTTGAGCCTGAATTTGAGATATAAACGGGTACTGAAGATGCATGCACATATCGACTTTTGGGCACCTAAAATATCGATTTTGAGCATATTTTGGGTCTGTATCTTGAAAACATTCTAACTATCAGTAGGCATGTACAGATCGCTTCTAGGACCCAAAAATAACGAATTTTCGGGTGTTTTGAGCCTGAATTTGAAATATAAACGGGTACAGAAGATGCATGCACATATCAACTTTGGACACTTAAAATATTGACTTTTAACATGTTTTAAGCCTATATTTTGAAAAAATTCTAGCACTGAGTAGGCATGTACAGATTGCTTGTGGGACCCAAAAATATCGAATTTTTGGGTGTTTTGAAGATGAATTTGGGATATAAACGGGTGCAGAAGATGCATACACATATTGACTTTGGGCACCTAAAATTTCGATTTTTAGCATGTTTGGGCCTGTATCTGAGTAGGTATGTACAGATCGCTTCTGGAACCCCAAAATATCGAATTTTCGGGTGTTTTGAGCCTAAATTTGAGATATAAACGGGTACAGAATATGCATGCACATATTGACTTTGGGTACCTAAAATATCGATTTTCAGACTGTTTTGGGCCTGTATCTGAGTAGGCATGTACAGATCGCTTCTGGGACCCCAAAATATTGAATTTTCTGGTGTTTGGAGCCTGAATTTGAGATATAAACGGGTATAGAAGATGCATGCACATATCGACTTTTGGGCACCTAAAAGATCGATTTTCATTATGTTTTGGGCCTGTAATTTGAAAATTCTCTAACACGGAGTAGGCATGTACAGATCGCTTCTGGGACCCCAAAATATCGAATTTTTGTGTGTTATGGGCCTAAATCTGAGATATCGGCTTTGGGCACCTAAAATTTTGATTTTTAGCATGTTTTGGGCATATATTTTGAAAATATTCTAGCACTGTTCAGGCATGTACATATCGCTTCTGGGACTCCAAAATATCGAATTTTCAGGTGTTTTGAGCATGAATTTGAGATATAAACGGGTACAGAAGATGCATGCACATATTGACTTTGTGCACCTAAAATACCGATTTTCAGGATGTTTTGGGCCTGTATTTTGAAAATATTCTAGCACTGAGTAGGCATATATAGATCGTTTCTGGGACCCAAAAATATCGAATTTTCGGGTGTTTTAAGCCTGAATTTGAGATATAACGGGTACAGAATATGCATCCAAATATTCACTCTGGACACCTAAAATATCGATTTTCAGCATGTTTTGGGCCTGTATTTTGAAAATACTCTAACACGGAGTAAGCATGTACAGATCGCTTCTGGGACCCCAAAATATCGAATTTTCGGGTGTTTTGGGCCTGAATTTGAGATATCGACTTTGGGCACCTAAAATATCGATTTTTAGCATGTTTTGGGCCTATATTTTGAAAATATTCTAGCACTGAGTAGGCATGTACAGATCGCTTCTGAGACCCAAAGATATCGAATTTTCGGGCTTTTTTAAGTTGAATTTGGGATATAAACGGGTGCAGAAGATGCATACACATATTGACTTTGGGCACCAAAAATATTGATTTTCAGCATGTTTTGGGCCTGTATCTGAGTAGGCATGTACAGATCGATTCTGGGACCCCAAAATATCGAATTTTCGGGTGTTTGGAGCCTGAATTTGAGATATAAACGGGTACTGCAGATGCATGCACATATCGACTTTTGGGCACCTAAAATATCGATTTTGAGCATATTTTGGGTCTGTATCTTGAAAACATTCTAGCACTGAGTAGGCATGTACAGATCGCTTCTGAGACCCAAAAATATCGAATTTTCGGGTGTTTTTAAGTTGAATTTGGGATATAAACGGGTGCAGAAGATGCATACACATATTGACTTTGGGCACCAAAAATATTGATTTTCAGCATGTTTTGGGCTTGTATCTTAGTAGGCATGTACAGATCGATTCTGGGACCCCAAAATATCGAATTTTCGGGTGTTTGGAGCCTGAATTTGAGATATAAACGGGTACTGCAGATGCATGCACATATCGACTTTTGGGCACCTAAAATATCGATTTTGAGCATATTTTGGGTCTGTATCTTGAAAACATTCTAGCACTGAGTAGGCATGTACAGATCGCTTCTGAGACCCAAAAATATCGAATTTTCGGGTGTTTTTAAGTTGAATTTGGGATATAAACGGGTGCAGAAGATGCATACACATATTGACTTTGGGCACCAAAAATATTGATTTTCAGCATGTTTTGGGCTTGTATCTTAGTAGGCATGTACAGATCGATTCTGGGACCCCAAAATATCGAATTTTCGGGTGTTTGGAGCCTGAATTTGAGATATAAACGGGTACAGAAGATGCATGCACATATTGACTTTGGACACCTAAAATATCGATTTTCAGCATGTTTTGGGCCTGTATTTTGAAAACACTCTAACACGGAGTAAGCATGTACAGATCGCTTCTGGGACCCCAAAATATCGAATTTACGGGTTTTTTGACCCTGAATTCGAGATATAAACGGGTACAGAAGATGCATGCACATATTGACTTTGGGCACCTAAAATATCGATTTTGAGCATGTTTTAGGTCTGTATCTTGAAAACATTCTAACTAGGAGTAGGCATGTACAGATCGCTTCTGGGACCCCAAAATATCGAATTTTCGGGTTTTTTGAGCCTGAAATTTAGATATAAACGGGTACAGATGATGCATGAACATATTGACTTTAGGCACCTAAAATATCGATTTTGAGCATGTTTTAGGTCTGTATCTTGAAAACATTCTAACTAGGAGTAGGCATGTACAGATCGCTTCTGGGACTCCAAAATATCGAATTTTCGGGTGTTTTGGGCCTGAATTTGAGATATCGACTTTGGTAACCTAAAATTTCGATTTTTAGCATGTTTTGGGATTATATTTTGAAAATATTCTAGCACTGAGTAGGCATTTACAGATCGCTTCTGGGACCCCAAAATATCGAATTTTCGGGTGTTTTGAGCCTGAATTTGAGATATTAACGGGTACAGAAGATGCATGCACATATGGACTTTGGGCACCTAAAATATCGATTTTCAGCATGTTTTGGGCCTGTATCTGAGTAGGCATGTACAGATCGCTTCTGGGACCCAAAATATCGAATTTTCGGATGTTTGGAGCCTGAATTCGAGATATAAACGGGTACAGAAGAAGCATGCACATATCGACTTTTGGACACCTAAAAGATCGATTTTCATTGTTTTGGGCCTGTAATTTGAAAATACTCTAACACGGAGTAGGCATGTACAGATCGCTTTTGGGACCCCAAAATATCGAATTTTCGTATGTTTTGGGCCTGAATTTGAGATATCGACTTTGGGCACCTAAAATATCGATTTTTAGCATGTTTTGGGCATATATTTTGAAAATATTCTAGCACTGAGTAGGCATGTACAGATCGCTTCTGGGACTCCAAAATGTCGAATTTTCGAGTGTTTTGAGCCTGAATTTGAGATATAAACGGGTACAGTAGATGCATGCACATATTGACTTTGTGCACCTAAAATATCGATTTTCAGGATGTTTTGGGCCTGTATTTTAAAAATACTCTAACATGGAGTAGGCATGTACAGATCGCTTCTGGGACCCCAAAATATCGAATTTTTCGGGTGTTTTGGGCCTGAATTTGAGATATCGACTTTGGACACTTAAAAGATCAATTTTCAGTAGGTTTTGGGCCTGAATTTGAGATATCGAATTTGGGCATCTAAAATATCGATTTTTAGCATGTTTTGGTCCTGTATCTGAGTCGGCATATACATATCACTTCTGGGACTCCAAAATATCGAGTTTTCGGGTGCTTTTGGCCTGAATTTGAGATATCGACTTTGGGCTCTTAAAATATCGTTTTTTGGCATGTTTTAGGTCTATATCTTGAAAGCATTCTAACTAGGAGTAGGCATGTAAAGATCGCTTCTAGGACCTATAAATACCGAATTTTCGAGTGTTTTGAGCCTGAATTTGAGATATAAACGGGTACAGAAGATGCATGCACATATTGACTTTGTGCACCTAAAATATCGATTTTCAGCATGTTTTAGGCCATTATTTTGAAAATACTCTAACATGGAGTAGGCATGTACAGATCGCTTCTGGGACTCCAAAATGTCGAATTTTCGAGTGTTTTGAGCCTGAATTTGAGATATAAACGGGTACAGAAGATGCATCCACATATCAACTTTGGGGCACCTTAAATATCGATTTTGAGCATGTTTTGGGTCTGTATCTTGAAAACATTCTAACTAGGAGTAGGCATGTACAGATCGCTTCTAGGACCCAAAAATACCAAATTTTCGGGTGTTTTGAGACTGAATTTGAGATATAAACGTGTACAGAAGATGCATGCACTTATCGACTTTGGACATTTAAAATATCGATTTTTAGCATGTTTTGAGCCTATATTTTGAAAAGATTCTAGCACTGAGTAGGCATGTACAGATCGCTTCTGGGACCCAAAAATATCGAATTTTCGGGTGTTTTGGGCCTGAATTTGAGATATCGACTTTGGGCACCTAAAATTTCGATTTTTAGCATGTTTTGGGCCTATATTTTGAAAATATTCTAGCACTGAGTAGGCATGTACAGATCGCTTCTGGGACCCCAAAATATCGAATTTTCGGGTGTTTTGAGCCTGAATTTGAGATATAAACGGGTACTTAAGATGCATGCATATATCGACTTTTGGACACCTAAAATTTCGATTTTAAGCATATTTTGGGTCTGTATCTTGAAAACATTCTAACTAGGAGTAGGTATGTACAGATTGCTTCTAGGACCCAAAAATAACGAATTTTCAGGTGTTTTGAGTATGAATTTGAGATATAAACGGGTACTGAAGATGCATGCACATATTGACTTTGGGCACTTAAAATATCGATTTTCAGGATGTTTTGTGCCTGTATTTTGAAAATATTCTAGCACGGAGAAAGCATGTACAGATCGCTTCTGGGACCCCAAAATATCGAATTTTTGGGTGTTTTGGGCATGAATTTGATATATTGACTTTGGGCACCTAAAATATCGATTTTTAGTATGTTTTGGGCCTATATTTTGAAAAAATTCTAGCACTGAGTAGGCATGTACAGATAGCTTCTGGGATCCCAAAATATCGAATTTTCGGGTGTTTTGAGCCATAATTTGAGAAATAAACGGGTACAGAAGATGCATGCACCTATTGACTTTGGGCACCTAACATATCGATTTTGAGCATATTTTGGGTCTGTATCTTGAAAACATTCTAACTATCAGTAGGCATGTACAGATTGCTTCTAGGACCCAAAAATAACGAATTTTCGGGTGTTTTGAGCCTGAATTTGAAATATAAACGGGTACAGAAGATGCATGCATATATCAACTTTGGACACTTAAAATATCGATTTTTAGCATGTTTTAAGCCTATATTTTGAAAAAATTCTAGCACTGAGTAGGCATGTACAGATTGCTTCTGGGACCCAAAAGTATCGAATTTTTGGGTGTTTTGAAGATGAATTTGGGATATAAACGGGTGCAGAAGATGAATACACATATTGACTTTGGGCACCTAAAATTTCGATTTTTAGCATGTTTGGGCCTGTATCTGAGTAGGTATGTACAGATCGCTTCTGGGACCCCAAAATATCGAATTTTCGGGTGTTTTGAGCCTAAATTTGAGATATAAACGGGTACAGAATATGCATGCACATATTAACTTTGGGCACCAAAAATATCGATTTTCAGACTGTTTTGGGCCTGTATCTGAGTAGGCATGTACAGATCGCTTCTGGGACCCAAAAATATTGAATTTTCGGGTGCTTGGAGCCTGAATTTGAGATATAAACGGGTATAGAAGATGCATGCACATATCGACTTTTGGGCACCTAAAAGATCGATTTTCATTATGTTTTGGGCCTGTAATTTGAAAATTCTCTAACATGGAGTAGGCATGTACAGATCGCTTCTGGGACCCCAAAATATCGAATTTTCGTGTGTTATGGGCCTGAATTTGAGATATCGGCTTTGGGCACCTAAAATTTTGATTTTTAGCATGTTTTGGGCATATATTTTGAAAATATTCTAGCACTGAGTAGGCATGTACATATCTCTTCTAGGACTCCAAAATATCGAATTATCAGGTGTTTTGAGCCTGAATTTGAGATATAAACGGGTACAGAAGATGCATGCACATATTGACTTTGTGCACCTAAAATACCGATTTTCAGGATGTTTTGGGCCTGTATTTTGAAAATATTCTAGCACTGAGTAGGCATATACAGATCGTTTTTGGGACCCCAAAATATCGAATTTTCGGGTGTTTTAAGCCTGAATTTGAGATATAACGGGTACAGAATATGCATCCAAATATTCACTCTGGACACCTAAAATATCGATTTTCAGCATGTTTTGGGCCTGTATTTTGAAAATACTCTAACACGGAGTAAACATGTACAGATCGCTTCTGGGACCCCAAAATATCGAATTTTCGGGTGTTTTGGGCCTGAATTTGAGATATCGACTTTGGGCACCTAAAATATCGATTTTTAGCATGTTTTGGGCCTATATTTTGAAAATATTCTAGCACTGAGTAGGCATGTACAGATCGCTTCTGGGACACCAAAATATCGAATTTTCTGGTGTTTTTAAGTTGAATTTGGGATATAAACGGGTGCAGAAGAAGCATACACATATTGACTTTGGGCACCAAAAATATTGATTTTCAGTATGTTTATGGCTTGTATCTGAGTAGGCATGTACAGATCGATTCTGGGACCCCAAAATATCGAATTTTCGGGTGTTTGGAGCCTGAATTTGAGATATAAACGGGTACAGAAGATACATGCACATATTGACTTTGGACACCTAAAATATCGATTTTCAGCATGTTTTGAGCCTGTATTTTGAAAACACTCTAACACGGAGTAAGCATGTACAGATCGCTTCTGGGACCCAAAAATTTCGAATTTACGGTTTTTTTGACCCTGAATATGAGATATAAACGGGTACAGAAGATGCATGCACATATTGACTTTGGGCACCTAAAATATTGATTTTGAGCATGTTTTAGGTCTGTATCTTGAAAACATTCTAACTAGGAGTAGGCATGTACAGATCGCTTCTGGGACCCCAAAATATCGAATTTTCGGGTTTTTTGTGCCTGAAATTTAGATATAAACGGGTACAGATGATGCATGAACATATTGACTTTAGGCACCTAAAATATCGATTTTGAGCATGTTTTAGGTCTGTATCTTTAAAACATTCTAACTAGGAGTAGGCATGTACAGATCGCTTCTGGGACCCCAAAATATCGAATTTTCGGGTGTTTTGGGCCTGAATTTGAGATATCGACTTTGGTAACCTAAAATTTAGATTTTTAGCATGTTTTGGGATTATATTTTGAAAATATTCTAGCACTGAGTAGGCATTTACAGATCGCTTCTGGGACCCCAAAATATTGAATTCTCGGGTGTTTTGAGCCTGAATTTGAGATATAAACGGGTACTGAAGATACATGCACATATTTACTTTGGGCACCTAAAATATCGATTTTTAGCATGTTTTGGGCCTGTATTTATTTTAAAAATTCTCTAACACGGAGTAAGCATGTACAGATAGCTTCTGGGTTCCCAAAATATCGAATTTTCGGGTTTTTTGAGCCTGAACTTGAGATATAAACGGGTACAGAAGATGCATGCACATATCGACTTTGGACACTTAAAATATCGATTTTTAGCATGTTTTGAGCCTATATTTTGAAAACATTCTAGCACTGAGTAGGCATGTACAGATCGCTTCTGAGACCCAAAAATATCGAGTTTTCGGGTGTTTTGAAGATGAATTTGGGATATAAACGGGTGCAGAAGATGCATACACATATTGACTTTGGGCACCTAAAATATTGATTTTCAGTATGTTTTGGGCCTGTATCTGAGTAGGCATGTACAGATCGATTCTGGGACCCCAAAATATCGAATTTTCGGGTGTTTTGGGCCTGAATTTGAGATATCGACTTTGGTAACCAAAAATTTCGATTTTTAGCATGTTTTGGGCCTATATTTTTAAAATATATTAGCACTGAGTAGGCATTTAAAGATCGCTTCTGGGACCCAAAAATATTTAATTCTCGGGTGTTTTGAGCCTGAATTTGTGATATAAACGGGTACAGAAGATACATGCACATATTTACTTTGGGCACCTAAAATATCGTTTTTCAGCATGTTTTGGGCCTGTATTTTGAAAATACTCTTAACACTGAGTAGGCATGTACAGATCGCTTCTGGGACCCCAAAATATTGAATTCTCGGGTGTTTTGAGCCTGAATTTGAGATATAAACTTGTACAGAAGATACATGCACATATTGACTTTGGGTACCTAAAATATCGATTTTCAGCATGTTTTGGGCCTGTATCTGAGTAGGCATGTACAGATCGCTTCTAGGACCCCAAAATATCGAGTTTTCTGGTGTTTGGAGCCTGCATTTGAGATATAAACGGGTGCAGAAGATGCATACTCATATTGACTTTGGGCACCTAAAATATCGATTTTCAGCATGTTTGGGCCTGTATCTGAGTAGGCATATACAGATCGCTTCTGGGACCCCAAAATATCAAATTTTCGTGTGTTTGGAGCCTGAATTTGAGAAATAAACGGGTAGAGAAGATGCATGCACATATCGACTTTTGGGCACCTAAAAGATCGATTTTCAGTATGTTTTGGGCCTGTATTTTGAATATACTCTAACACGGAGTAGGCATGTACAGATCGTTTCTGGGACCCCAAAACATCGAATTTTCGGGTTTTTTGTGCCTGAATTTGAGATATCGACTTTGGGCACCTAAAATATCGATTTTTAGCATGTTTTGTGCC
Source organism: Petrolisthes cinctipes (assembly GCA_033782935.1). Taxonomy (NCBI): domain Eukaryota; kingdom Metazoa; phylum Arthropoda; class Malacostraca; order Decapoda; family Porcellanidae; genus Petrolisthes; species Petrolisthes cinctipes. Next base: position 2,269,710 of record JAWQEG010000167.1, read on the forward strand.
TATATTTTGAAAATATTCTAGCACTGAGTAGGCATGTACAGATCGCTTCTGGGACCCCAAAATATCGAATTTTCGGGTGTTTTGATCCATAATTTGAGATATAAACGGGTACAGAAGATAAATGCACATATTGACTTTGGGCACTTAAAAATATCGATTTTTAGCATGTTTTGGGCCTGTATCTGAGTATGCATGTACAGATCGTCTTGGGACCCCAAAATATCGAGTTTTCGTGTGTTTTGGGCCTGAATTTGAGATATCGACTTTGGGCTCTTAAAATATCGATTTTTAGCATGTTTTGGGCCTGTATTTATTTTAAAAACACTCTAACACGGAGTTAGCATGTACAGATCGCTTCTGGGACCCCAAAATATCGAATTTTCGGGTTTTTTGAGCCTGAATTTGAGATATAAATGGGTGCAGAAGATGCATACACATATTGACTTTGGGCACCTAAAATATTGATTTTCAGTATGTTTTGGGCCTGTATCTGAGTAGGCATGTACAGATCGATTCTGGGACCCCAAAAAGTCGAATTTTCGGGTGTTTGGAGCCTGAATTTGAGATATAAACGGGTACAGAAGATGCATGCACATATCGACTTTTGGGCACCTAAAATATCGATTTTGAGCATGTTTTAGGTCTGTATCTTGAAAATATTCTAACTAGGAGTAGGCATGTACAGATCGCTTCTTGAACCCAAGAATACCGATTTTTCGGGTGTTTTGAGCCTGAATTGGAGATATAAACGGGTACAGAAAGTGCATGCACATATCGACTTCGGACACTTAAAATATCGATTTTTAGCATGTTTTGAGTCTATATTTTGAAAACATTCTAGCACTGAGTAGGCATGTACAGATCGCTTCTGGGACCCCAAAATATCGAATTTTCAGGTGTTTGGAGCCTGAATTTGAGATATAAACGGGTACAGAAGATGCATGCACATATCGACTTTTGGGCACCTAAAAGATCGATTTTCAGTATGTTTTGGGCCTGTAATTTGAAAATACTCTAACATCGAGTAGGCATGTACAGTTCGTTTCTGGGACACCAAAATATCGAATTTTCGGGTGTTTTGGGCCTGAATTTGAGATATCGACTTTGGGCACCTAAAATATCGATTTTTAGTATGTTTTGGGCCTATATTTTTAAAATATTCTAGCACTGAGTAGGCATGTACAGATGGCTTCTGGGACACCAAAATATTGAATTTTCGGGTGTTTTGAGCCTGAATTTGAGATATAAACGGGTACAGAAGATTCATGCACATATTGATTTTGGGCACCTAAAATATCGATTTTCAGCATGTTTTGGGCCTGTATCTGAGTAAGCATGTACAGATCGCTTCTGGGACCCCAAAATATCGAATTTTCGGGTGTTTTGAGCCTGAATTTGAGATATAAACGGGTACAGAAGATGCATGAGCATATCGACTTTGGACACTTAAAAATTTCGATTTTTAGCATGTTTTGAGCCTATATTTTGAAAACATTCTAGCACTGAGTAGGCATTAACAGATCGCTTCTGGGACCCTAAAATATTGAATTCTCGGGTGTTTTGAGCCTGAATTTGAGATATAAACGGGTACAGAAGATACATGCACATATTGACTTTGGGCACCTAAAATATCGATTTTCAGCATATTTTGGGCCTGTATCTGAGTAGGCATGTACAGATCGCTTCTGGGACCACAAAATATTGAGTTTTCTGGTGTTTGGAGCCTGCATTTGAGATATAAACGGGTTCAGAAGATGCCTGCACGATATATATATATCGACTTTTGGGCATTAAAAAGATCGATTTTCAGTATGTTTTGGGCCTGTATTTTGAAAATACTCTTACACGGAGTAGGCATGTACAGATCGTTTCTGGGACCCCAAAATATCGAATTTTCGGGTGTTTTGGGCCTGAATTTGAGATATCGACTTTGGGCACCTAAAATATCGATTTGTAGCATGTTTTGGGCCTATATTTTGAAAATATTCTAGCACTGAGTAGGCATGTACAGATCGCTTCTGAGACCCCAAAATATCGAATTTTCGGGTGTTTTGAGCCTAAATTTGAGATATAAACGGGTACAGAAGATGCATGCACATATTGAATTTGGGCACCTAAAATATCGATTTTTAGCATGTTTTGGGCCTGTATTTTGAAAATACTCTAACACGGAGTAGGCATGTACAGATCGCTTCTGGGACCCCAAAATATTGAATTCTCGGGTGTTTTGAGCCTGAATTTGAGATTTAAACGGGTACAGAAGATACATGCACATATTGACTTTGGGCACCTAAAATATCGATTTTCAGCATGTTTTGGGCCTGTATCTGAGTAAGTATGTACAGATCGCTTCTGGGACCCCAAAATATTGAGTTTTCTGGGGTTTGGAGCCTGCATTTGAGATATAAACGGGTACAGATGATGCATACTCATATTGAATTTGGGCACCTAAAATATCGATTTTCAGCATGTTTGGGCCTGTATCTGAGTAGGCATGTACAGATCCCTTTTGGGACCCCAAAATACCGAATTTTCGTGTGTTTGGAGCCTGAATTTGAGATATAAACGGGTACAGAAGATGCATGCACATATCGACTTTTGGGCACCTAAAAGATCGATTTTCATTATGTTTTGGGCCTGTAATTTGAAAATACTCTAACACGGAGTAGGCGTGTACAGATCGCTTCTGGGACCCCAAAATATCGAATTTTCGTGTGTTTTGGGCCTAAATTTGAGATATCGACTTTGGGCACCTAAAATTTCGATTTATAGCATTTTTTGAGCATATATTTTGAAAATATTCTAGCACTGAGTAGGCATGTACAGATCGCTTCTGGGACTCCAAAATATCGAATTTTCGGGTGTTTTGACCATGAATTTGAGATATAAACGGGTAGAGAAGATGCATGCACCTATTGACTTTGGACACCTAAAATATCGACTTTTAGCATGTTTTCGGCCTGTATTTTGAAAGTACTCTGACACGGAGTAAGCATGTACAGATCGCTTCTGGGACCCCAAAATATCGAATTTTCGGGTGTTTTGAGCCTGAATTTGAGATATAAACGGGTACAGAAGATGCATGAACATATCGACTTTGGACACTTAAAAATATCGATTTTTAGCATGTTTTGAGCCTATATTTTGAAAACATTCTAGCACTGAGTAGGCATGTACAGATCGCTTCTGGGACCCCAAAATATCGAATTTTCGGGTGTTTGGAGCCTGAATTTGAGATATCGACTTTGGGCACCTAAAATATCGATTTTTAACATGTTTTAGGCCTATATTTTGAAAATGTTCTAGCACTGAGTAGGCATGTACAGATCGCTTCTGGGACCCCAAAATATCGAATTTTCGGGTGTTTGGAGCCTGAATTTGAGATATAAACGGGTACAGAAAATGCATGCACTTACTGACTTTGGACACCTAAAATATCGATTTTCAGCATGTTTTGGGCCTGTATTTTGAAAACACTCAAACACGGAGTAAGCATGTACAGATCGCTTCTGGGACCCCAAAAAAACGAAATTTCGGGTTTTTTGAGCCTGAATTTAAGATATATACGGGTACAGAAGATGCATGCACATATCGAATTTTGGGCACCTAAAATATCGATTTTGAGCATGTTTTAGGTCTGTATCTTGAAAACATTCTAACTAGGAGTAGGCATGTACAGATCGCTTCTAGGACCCAAAAATACCGAATTTTCGGGTGTTTTGAGCCTGAATTTGAGATATAAACGGGTACAGAAGGTGCATGCACATATCGACTTTGGACACTTAAAATATCGATTTTTAGCATGTTTTGAGTCTATATTTTGAAAACATTCTAGCACTAAGTAGGCATGTACAGATCGCTTCTGGGAACCAAAAATATCGAATTTTCGGGTGTTTTGAGGTTGCATTTGGGATATAAACGGGTGCAGAAGATGCATACACATATTGACTTTAGGCACCTACAAGATCGATTTTCAGTATATTTTGGGCCTGTATTTTGAAAATACTCTAACACGAAGTAAGCATGTACAGATTGCTTCTGGGACCCCAAAATATCGAATTTTCGAGTGTTTTGGGCCTAATTTGAGATATCGACTTTGGGCACCTAAAATATCGATTTTTAGCATGTTTTGGGCCTATATTTTTAAAATATTCTAGCACTGAGTAGGCATGTACAGATGGCTTCTGGGACACCAAAATATTGAATTTTCGGGTGTTTTGAGCCTGAATTTGAGATATAAACGGGTACAGAAGATTCATGCACATATTGACTTTGGGCACCTAAAATATCGATTTTCAGCATGTTTTGGGCCTGTATCTGAGTAAGCATGTACAGATCGCTTCTGGGACCCCAAAATATCGAATTTTCGGGTGTTTTGAGCCTGAATTTGAGATATAAACGGGTACAGAAGATGCATGAACATATCGACTTTGGACACTTAAAAATTTCGATTTTTAGCATGTTTTGAGCCTATATTTTGAAAACATTCTAGCTCTGAGTAGGCATTAACAGATCGCTTCTGGGACCCTAAAATATTGAATTCTCGGGTGTTTTGAGCCTGAATTTGAGATATAAACGGGTACAGAAGATACATACACATATTGACTTTAGGCACCTACAAGATCGATTTTCAGTATATTTTGGGCCTGTATTTTGAAAATACTCTAACACGAAGTAAGCATGTACAGATTGCTTCTGGGACCCCAAAATATCGAATTTTCGAGTGTTTTGGGCCTAAATTTGAGATATCGACTTTGGGCACCTAAAATATCGATTTTTAGCATGTTTTGGGCCTATATTTTTAAAATATTCTAGCACTGAGTAGGCATGTACAGATGGCTTCTGGGACACCAAAATATTGAATTTTCGGGTGTTTTGAGCCTGAATTTGAGATATAAACGGGTACAGAAGATTCATGCACATATTGACTTTGGGCACCTAAAATATCGATTTTCAGCATGTTTTGGGCCTGTATCTGAGTAAGCATGTACAGATCGCTTCTGGGACCCCAAAATATCGAATTTTCGGGTGTTTTGAGCCTGAATTTGAGATATAAACGGGTACAGAAGATGCATGAACATATCGACTTTGGACACTTAAAAATTTCGATTTTTAGCATGTTTTGAGCCTATATTTTGAAAACATTCTAGCACTGAGTAGGCATTAACAGATCGCTTCTGGGACCCTAAAATATTGAATTCTCGGGTGTTTTGAGCCTGAATTTGAGATATAAACGGGTACAGAAGATACATGCACATATTGACTTTGGGCACCTAAAATATCGATTTTCAGCATATTTTGGGCCTGTATCTGAGTAGGCATGTACAGATCGCTTCTGGGACCACAAAATATTGAGTTTTCTGGTGTTTGGAGCCTGCATTTGAGATATAAACGGGTTCAGAAGATGCATGCACATATCGACTTTTGGGCATTAAAAAGATCGATTTTCAGTATGTTTTGGGCCTGTATTTTGAAAATACTCTAACACGGAGTAGGCATGTACAGATCGTTTCTGGGACCCCAAAATATAGAATTTTCGGGTTTTTTGGGCCTGAATTTGAGATATCGACTTTGGGCACCTAAAATATCGATTTGTAGCATGTTTTGGGCCTATATTTTGAAAATATTCTAGCACTGAGAAGGCATGTACAGATCGCTTCTGAGACCCCAAAATATCGAATTTTCGGGTGTTTTGAGCCTAAATTTGAGATATAAACGGGTACAGAAGATGCATGCACATATTGACTTTGGGCACCTAAAATATCGATTTTTAGCATGTTTTGGGCCTGTATTTTGAAAATACTCTAACACGGAGTAGGCATGTACAGATCGCTTCTGGGACCCCAAAATATTGAATTCTCGGGTGTTTTGAGCCTGAATTTGAGATTTAAACGGGTACAGAAGATACATGCACATATTGACTTTGGGCACCTAAAATATCGATTTTCAGCATGTTTGGGCCTATATCTGAGTAGGCATGTACAGATCCCTTCTGGGACCCCAAAATACCGAATTTTCGTGTGTTTGGAGCCTGAATTTGAGATATAAACGGGTACAGAAGATGCATGCACATATCGACTTTTGGGCACCTAAAAGATCGATTTTCATTATGATTTGGGCCTGTAATTTGAAAATACTCTAACACGGAGTAGGCGTGTACAGATCGCTTTTGGGACCCCAAAATATCGAATTTTCGTGTGTTTTGGGCCTAAATTTGAGATATCGACTTTGGGCACCTAAAATTTCGATTTATATCATTTTTTGAGCATATATTTTGAAAATATTCTAGCACTGAGTAGGCATGTACAGATCGCTTCTGGGACTCCAAAATATCGAATTTTCGGGTGTTTTGACCATGAATTTGAGATATAAACGTGTACAGAAGATGCATGCACCTATTGACTTTGGACACCTAAAATATCGACTTTTAGCATGTTTTGGGCCTGTATTTTGAAAGTACTCTAACACGGAGTAAGCATGTACAGATCGCTTCTGGGACCCCAAAATATCGAATTTTCGGGTGTTTTGAGCCTGAATTTGAGATATAAACGGGTACAGAAGATGCATAAACATATCGACTTTGGACACTTAAAAATATCGATTTTTCGCATGTTTTGAGCCTATATTTTGAAAACATTCTTGCACTGAGTAGGCATTAACAGATCGCTTCTGGGACCCTAAAATATTGAATTCTCGGGTGTTTTGAGCCTGAATTTGAGATATAAACGGGTACAGAAGATACATACACATATTGACTTTAGGCACCTACAAGATCGATTTTCAGTATATTTTGGGCCTGTATTTTGAAAATACTCTAACACGAAGTAAGCATGTACAGATTGCTTCTGGGACCCCAAAATATCGAATTTTCGAGTGTTTTGGGCCTAAATTTGAGATATCGACTTTGGGCACCAAAAATATCGATTTTTAGCATGTTTTGGGCCTATATTTTTAAAATATTCTAGCACTGAGTAGGCATGTACAGATGGCTTCTGGGACACCAAAATATTGAATTTTCGGGTGTTTTGAGCCTGAATTTGATATATAAACGGGTACAGAAGATTCATGCACATATTGACTTTGGGCACCTAAAATATCGATTTTCAGCATGTTTTGGGCCTGTATCTGAGTAAGCATGTACAGATCGCTTCTGGGACCCCAAAATATCGAATTTTCGGGTGTTTTGAGCCTGAATTTGAGATATAAACGGGTACAGAAGATGCATGAACATATCGACTTTGGACACTTAAAAATTTCGATTTTTAGCATGTTTTGAGCCTATATTTTGAAAACATTCTAGCACTGAGTAGGCATTAACAGATCGCTTCTGGGACCCTAAAATATTGAATTCTCGGGTGTTTTGAGCCTGAATTTGAGATATAAACGGGTACAGAAGATACATGCACATATTGACTTTGGGCACCTAAAATATCGATTTTCAGCATATTTTGGGCCTGTATCTGAGTAGGCATGTACAGATCGCTTCTGGGACCACAAAATATTGAGTTTTCTGGTGTTTGGAGCCTGCATTTGAGATATAAACGGGTTCAGAAGATGCATGCACATATCGACTTTTGGGCATTAAAAAGATCGATTTTCAGTATGTTTTGGGCCTGTATTTTGAAAATACTCTAACACGGAGTAGGCATGTACAGATCGTTTCTGGGACCCCAAAATATAGAATTTTCGGGTTTTTTGGGCCTGAATTTGAGATATCGACTTTGGGCACCTAAAATATCGATTTGTAGCATGTTTTGGGCCTATATTTTGAAAATATTCTAGCACTGAGAAGGCATGTACAGATCGCTTCTGAGACCCCAAAATATCGAATTTTCGGGTGTTTTGAGCCTAAATTTGAGATATAAACGGGTACAGAAGATGCATGCACATATTGACTTTGGGCACCTAAAATATCGATTTTTAGCATGTTTTGGGCCTGTATTTTGAAAATACTCTAACACGGAGTAGGCATGTACAGATCGCTTCTGGGACCCCAAAATATTGAATTCTCGGGTGTTTTGAGCCTGAATTTGAGATTTAAACGGGTACAGAAGATACATGCACATATTGACTTTGGGCACCTAAAATATCGATTTTCAGCATGTTTGGGCCTGTATCTGAGTAGGCATGTACAGATCCCTTCTGGGACCCCAAAATACCGAATTTTCGTGTGTTTGGAGCCTGAATTTGAGATATAAACGGGTACAGAAGATGCATGCACATATCGACTTTTGGGCACCTAAAAGATCGATTTTCATTATGTTTTGGGCCTGTAATTTGAAAATACTCTAACACGGAGTAGGCGTGTACAGATCGCTTTTGGGACCCCAAAATATCGAATTTTCGTGTGTTTTGGGCCTAAATTTGAGATATCGACTTTGGGCACCTAAAATTTCGATTTATATCATTTTTTGAGCATATATTTTGAAAATATTCTAGCACTGAGTAGGCATGTACAGATCGCTTCTGGGACTCCAAAATATCGAATTTTCGGGTGTTTTGACCATGAATTTGAGATATAAACGTGTACAGAAGATGCATGCACCTATTGACTTTGGACACCTAAAATATCGACTTTTAGCATGTTTTGGGCCTGTATTTTGAAAGTACTCTAACACGGAGTAAGCATGTACAGATCGCTTCTGGGACCCCAAAATATCGAATTTTCGGGTGTTTTGAGCCTGAATTTGAGATATAAACGGGTACAGAAGATGCATAAACATATCGACTTTGGACACTTAAAAATATCGATTTTTCGCATGTTTTGAGCCTATATTTTGAAAACATTCTTGCACTGAGTAGGCATTAACAGATCGCTTCTGGGACCCTAAAATATTGAATTCTCGGGTGTTTTGAGCCTGAATTTGAGATATAAACGGGTACAGAAGATACATACACATATTGACTTTAGGCACCTACAAGATCGATTTTCAGTATATTTTGGGCCTGTATTTTGAAAATACTCTAACACGAAGTAAGCATGTACAGATTGCTTCTGGGACCCCAAAATATCGAATTTTCGAGTGTTTTGGGCCTAAATTTGAGATATCGACTTTGGGCACCAAAAATATCGATTTTTAGCATGTTTTGGGCCTATATTTTTAAAATATTCTAGCACTGAGTAGGCATGTACAGATGGCTTCTGGGACACCAAAATATTGAATTTTCGGGTGTTTTGAGCCTGAATTTGAGATATAAACGGGTACAGAAGATTCATGCACATATTGACTTTGGGCACCTAAAATATCGATTTTCAGCATGTTTTGGGCCTGTATCTGAGTAAGCATGTACAGATCGCTTCTGGGACCCCAAAATATCGAATTTTCGGGTGTTTTGAGCCTGAATTTGAGATATAAACGGGTACAGAAGATGCATGAACATATCGACTTTGGACACTTAAAAATTTCGATTTTTAGCATGTTTTGAGTCTATATTTTGAAAACATTCTAGCACTGAGTAGGCATTAACAGATCGCTTCTGGGACCCTAAAATATTGAATTCTCGGGTGTTTTGAGCCTGAATTTGAGATATAAACGGGTACAGAAGATACATGCACATATTGACTTTGGGCACCTAAAATATCGATTTTCAGCATATTTTGGGCCTGTATCTGAGTAGGCATGTACAGATCGCTTCTGGGACCACAAAATATTGAGTTTTCTGGTGTTTGGAGCCTGCATTTGAGATATAAACGGGTTCAGAAGATGCATGCACATATCGACTTTTGGGCATTAAAAAGATCGATTTTCAGTATGTTTTGGGCCTGTATTTTGAAAATACTCTAACACGGAGTAGGCATGTACAGATCGTTTCTGGGACCCCAAAATATCGAATTTTCGGGTGTTTTGGGCCTGAATTTGAGATATCGACTTTGGGCACCTAAAATATCGATTTGTAGCATGTTTTGGGCCTATATTTTGAAAATATTCTAGCACTGAGTAGGCATGTACAGATCGCTTCTGAGACCCCAAAATATCAAATTTTCGGGTGTTTTGAGCCTAATTTTGAGATATAAACGGGTACAGAAGATGCATGCACATATTGACTTTGGGCACCTAAAATATCGATTTTTAGCATGTTTTGGGCCTGTATTTTGAAAATACTCTAACACGGAGTAGGCATGTACAGATCGCTTCTGGGACCCCAAAATATTGAATTCTCGGGTGTTTTGAGCCTGAATTTGAGATTTAAACGGGTACAGAAGATACATGCACATATTGACTTTGGGCACCTAAAATATCGATTTTCAGCATGTTTGGGCCTGTATCTGAGTAGGCATGTACAGATCCCTTCTGGGACCCCAAAATACCGAATTTTCGTGTGTTTGGAGCCTGAATTTGAGATATAAACGGGTACAGAAGATGCATGCACATATCGACTTTTGGGCACCTAAAAGATCGATTTTCATTATGTTTTGGGCCTGTAATTTGAAAATACTCTAACACGGAGTAGGCGTGTACAGATCGCTTTTGGGACCCCAAAATATCGAATTTTCGTGTGTTTTGGGCCTAAATTTGAGATATCGACTTTGGGCACCTAAAATTTCGATTTATAGCATTTTTTGAGCATATATTTTGAAAATATTCTAGCACTGAGTAGGCATGTACAGATCGCTTCTGGGACTCCAAAATATCGTATTTTCGGGTGTTTTGACCATGAATTTGAGATATAAACGGGTACAGAAGATGCATGCACCTATTGACATTGGACACCTAAAATATCGACTTTTAGCATGTTTTGGGCCTGTATTTTGAAAGTACTCTAAAACGGAGTAAGCATGTACAGATCGCTTCTGGGACCCCAAAATATCGAATTTTCGGGTGTTTTGAGCCTGAATTTGAGATATAAACGGGTACAGAAGATGCATAAACATATCGACTTTGGACACTTAAAAATATCGATTTTTAGCATGTTTTGAGCCTATATTTTGAAAACATTCTTGCACTGATTAGGCATTAACAGATCGCTTCTGGGACCCTAAAATATTGAATTCTCGGGTGTTTTGAGCCTGAATTTGAGATATAAACGGGTACAGAAGATACATACACATATTGACTTTAGGCACCTACAAGATCGATTTTCAGTATATTTTGGGCCTGTATTTTGAAAATACTCTAACACGAAGTAAGCATGTACAGATTGCTTCTGGGACCCCAAAATATCGAATTTTCGAGTGTTTTGGGCCTAAATTTGAGATATCGACTTTGGGCACCTAAAATATCGATTTTTAGCATGTTTTGGGCCTATAGTTTTAAAATATTCTAGCACTGAGTAGGCATGTACAGATGGCTTCTGGGACACCAAAATATTGAATTTTCGGGTGTTTTGAGCCTGAATTTGAGATATAAACGGGTACAGAAGATTCATGCACATATTGACTTTGGGCACCTAAAATATCGATTTTCAGCATGTTTTGGGCCTGTATCTGAGTAAGCATGTACAGATCGCTTCTGGGACCCCAAAATATCGAATTTTCGGGTGTTTTGAGCCTGAATTTGAGATATAAACGGGTACAGAAGATGCATGAACATATCGACTTTGGACACTTAAAAATTTCGATTTTTAGCATGTTTTGAGCCTATATTTTGAAAACATTCTAGCACTGAGTAGGCATTAACAGATCGCTTCTGGGACCCTAAAATATTGAATTCTCGGGTGTTTTGAGCCTGAATTTGAGATATAAACGGGTACAGAAGATACATGCACATATTGACTTTGGGCACCTAAAATATCGATTTTCAGCATATTTTGGGCCTGTATCTGAGTAGGCATGTACAGATCGCTTCTGGGACCACAAAATATTGAGTTTTCTGGTGTTTGGAGCCTGCATTTGAGATATAAACGGGTTCAGAAGATGCATGCACATATCGACTTTTGGGCATTAAAAAGATCGATTTTCAGTATGTTTTGGGCCTGTATTTTGAAAATACTCTAACACGGAGTAGGCATGTACAGATCGTTTCTGGGACCCCAAAATATCGAATTTTCGGGTGTTTTGGGCCTGAATTTGAGATATCGACTTTGGGCACCTAAAATATCGATTTGTAGCATGTTTTGGGCCTATATTTTGAAAATATTCTAGCACTGAGTAGGCATGTACAGATCGCTTCTGAGACCCCAAAATATCAAATTTTCGGGTGTTTTGAGCCTAAATTTGAGATATAAACGGGTACAGAAGATGCATGCACATATTGACTTTGGGCACCTAAAATATCGATTTTTAGCATGTTTTGGGCCTGTATTTTGAAAATACTCTAACACGGAGTAGGCATGTACAGATCGCTTCTGGGACCCCAAAATATTGAATTCTCGGGTGTTTTGAGCCTGAATTTGAGATTTAAACGGGTACAGAAGATACATGCACATATTGACTTTGGGCACCTAAAATATCGATTTTCAGCATGTTTGGGCCTGTATCTGAGTAGGCATGTACAGATCCCTTCTGGGACCCCAAAATACCGAATTTTCGTGTGTTTGGAGCCTGAATTTGAGATATAAACGGGTACAGAAGATGCATGCACATATCGACTTTTGGGCACCTAAAAGATCGATTTTTATTATGTTTTGGGCCTGTAATTTGAAAATACTCTAACACGGAGTAGGCGTGTACAGATCGCTTTTGGGACCCCAAAATATCGAATTTTCGTGTGTTTTGGGCCTAAATTTGAGATATCGACTTTGGGCACCTAAAATTTCGATTTATAGCATTTTTTGAGCATAAATTTTGAAAATATTCTAGCACTGAGTAGGCATGTACAGATCGCTTCTGGGACTCCAAAATATCGAATTTTCGGGTGTTTTGACCATGAATTTGAGATATAAACGGGTACAGAAGATGCATGCACCTATTGACATTGGACACCTAAAATATCGACTTTTAGCATGTTTTGGGCCTGTATTTTGAAAGTACTCTAACACGGATTAAGCATGTACAGATCGCTTCTGGGACCCCAAAATATCGAATTTTCGGGTGTTTTGAGCCTGAATTTGAGATATAAACGGGTACAGAAGATGCATAAACATATCGACTTTGGACACTTAAAAATATCGATTTTTAGCATGTTTTGAGCCTATATTTTGAAAACATTCTTGCACTGAGTAGGCATTAACAGATCGCTTCTGGGACCCTAAAATATTGAATTCTCGGGTGTTTTGAGCCTGAATTTGAGATATAAACGGGTACAGAAGATACATACACATATTGACTTTAGGCACCTACAAGATCGATTTTCAGTATATTTTGGGCCTGTATTTTGAAAATACTCTAACACGAAGTAAGCATGTACAGATTGCTTCTGGGACCCCAAAATATCGAATTTTCGAGTGTTTTGGGCCTAAATTTGAGATATCGACTTTGGGCACCTAAAATATCGATTTTTAGCATGTTTTGGGCCTATATTTTTAAAATATTCTAGCACTGAGTAGGCATGTACAGATGGCTTCTGGGACACCAAAATATTGAATTTTCGGGTGTTTTGAGCCTGAATTTGAGATATAAACGGGTACAGAAGATTCATGCACATATTGACTTTGGGCACCTAAAATATCGATTTTCAGCATGTTTTGGGCCTGTATCTGAGTAAGCATGTACAGATCGCTTCTGGGACCCCAAAATATCGAATTTTCGGGTGTTTTGAGCCTGAATTTGAGATATAAACGGGTACAGAAGATGCATGAACATATCGACTTTGGACACTTAAAAATTTCGATTTTTAGCATGTTTTGAGCCTATATTTTGAAAACATTCTAGCACTGAGTAGGCATTAACAGATCGCTTCTGAGACCCTAAAATATTGAATTCTCTTGTGTTTTGAGCCTGAATTTGAGATATAAACGGGTACAGAAGATACATGCACATATTGACTTTGGGCACCTAAAATATCGATTTTCAGCATATTTTGGGCCTGTATCTGAGTAGGCATGTACAGATCGCTTCTGGGACCACAAAATGTTGAGTTTTCTGGTGTTTGGAGCCTGCATTTGAGATATAAACGGGTTCAGAAGATGCATGCACATATCGACTTTTGGGCATTAAAAAGATCGATTTTCAGTATGTTTTGGGCCTGTATTTTGAAAATACTCTAACACGGAGTAGGCATGTACAGATCGTTTCTGGGACCCCAAAATATCGAATTTTCGGGTGTTTTGGGCCTGAATTTGAGATATCGACTTTGGGCACCTAAAATATCGATTTGTAGCATGTTTTGGGCCTATATTTTGAAAATATTCTAGCACTGAGTAGGCATGTACAGATCGCTTCTGAGACCCCAAAATATCGAATTTTCGGGTGTTTTGAGCCTAAATTTGAGATATAAACGGGTACAGAAGATGCATGCACATATTGACTTTGGGCACCTAAAATATCGATTTTTAGCATGTTTTGGGCCTGTATTTTGAAAATACTCTAACACGGAGTAGGCATGTACAGATCGCTTCTGGGACCCCAAAATATTGAATTCTCGGGTGTTTTGAGCCTGAATTTGAGATTTAAACGGGTACAGAAGATACATGCACATATTGACTTTGGGCACCTAAAATATCGATTTTCAGCATGTTTGGGCCTGTATCTGAGTAGGCATGTACAGATCCCTTCTGGGACCCCAAAATACCGAATTTTCGGGTGTTTTGAGCCTGAATTTGAGATATAAACGGGTACAGAAGATGCATGAACATATCGACTTTGGACACTTAAAAATTTCGATTTTTTGCATGTTTTGAGCCTATATTTTAAAAAACATTCTAGCACTGAGTAGGCATGTACAGATCGCTTCTGGGACCCCAAAATATCGAATTTTCGGGTGTTTGGAGTCTGAATTTGAGATATCGACTTTAGGCACCTAAAATATCGATTTTTAGCATGTTTTAGGCCTATATTTTGAAAATGTTCTAGCACTAAGTAGGCATGTACAGATCGCTTCTGGGACCCCAAAATATCGAATTTTCGGGTGTTTGGAGCCTGAATTTGAGATATAAACGGGTACAGAAGATGCATGCACATACTGACTTTGGACACCTAAAATATCGATTTTCAGCAGGTTTTGGGCCTGTATTTTGAAAACACTGTAACACGGAGTAAGCATGTACAGATCGCTTTTGGGACCCCAAAATATCGAATTTTCGGGGTTTTTTAGCCTAAATTTGAGATATAAACGGGTACAGAAGATGAATGCACATATCGACTTTTGGGCTTCTAAAATATCGATTTTGAGCATGTTTTAGGTCTGTATCTTGAAAACATTCTAACTAGGAGTAGGCATATACAGATTGCTTCTAGGACCCAAAAATATCGAATTTTCGGGTGTTTTGAGCCTGAATTTGATATATAAACGGGTACAAAAGGTGCATGCACATATCGACTTTGGACAATTAAAATATCGGTTTTTAGCATGTTTTAAATCTATATTTTGAAAACATTCTAGCACTGAGTAGGCATGTACAGAACGCTTCTTGGAACCCAAAATATCGAATTTTCGGGTGTTTTGAGGTTGAATTTGAGATATAAACGGGTGCAGAAGATGCATACTCATATTGAATTTGGGCACCTAAAATATCGATTTTCAGCATGTTTGGGCCTGTATCTGAGTAGGCATGTAGAGATCGCTTCTGGAACCCCAAAATATCGAATTTTCGTGTGTTTGGAGCCTGAATTTGAGATATAAACGGTACAGAAGATGCATGCACATATCGACTTTTGGGCACCTAAAAGATCGATTTTCAGTATGTTTTGGGCCTGTATTTTGAAAATACTCTAACACGGAGTAAGCATGTACAGATCGCTTCTGGGACCTCAAAATATCGAATTTTCGAGTGTTTTGGGCCTAAATTTGAGATATCGACTTTGGGCACTTAAAATATCGATTTTTAGCATGTTTTGGGCCTGTATTTTGAAAATACTCTAACACGGAGTAAGCATGTACAGATCGCTTCTGGGACCCCAAAATATCGAATTTTCGTGTGTTTGGAGCCTGAATTTGAGATATAAACGGTACAGAAGATGCATGCACATATCGACTTTTGGGCACCTAAAAGATCGATTTTCAGTATGTTTTGGGCCTGTATTTTGAAAATACTCTAACACTGACTAGGCATGTACAGATCGCTTCTGAGACCCAAAAATATCGAATTTTTGGGTGTTTTGAAGTTGAATTTGGGATATAAACGGGTGCAGAAAATGCATACACATATTGACTTTGGGCACCCAAAATATTGATTTTTAGCATGTTTCGAGCCTATATTTTGAAAATATTATAGCACTGAGTAGGCATATACAGATCGCTTCTGGGACCCCAAAATATCGAATTTTCGGGTGTTTGGAGCCTGAATTTGAGATATAAACGGGTACAGAAGATGCATGCACATATCGACTTTGGACACTTAAAATATCGATTTTTAGCATGTTTCGAGCCTATATTTTGAAAATATTATAGCACTGAGTAGGCATGTACAGATCGCTTCTGGGACCCCAAAATATCGAATTTTCGTGTGTTTGGAGCCTGAATTTGATTATATAAACGGGTACAGGAGATGCATGCACATATTGACTTTGGACACCTAAAATATTGATTTTCAGCAGGTTTTAGGCCTGTATTTTGAAAACACTCTAACACGGAGTAAGCATGTACAGATCGCTTTTGGGACCCCAAAATATCGAATTTTCGGGTGTTTTGAGCCTGAATTTGAGATATAAACGGGTACAGAAGATGCATGCACATATTGACTTTGGGCACGTAAAATATCGATTATCAGGATGTTTTGGGCCTGTATTTTGAAAATACTCTAACATGGAGTAGGCATGTACAGATCGCTTCTAGGACCCCAAAATATCGAATTTTTCGGGTGTTTTGCGCCTGAATTTGAGATATCGACTTTGGGCACCTAAAATATCAATTTTTAGCATGCTTTTGGGCATATATTTTGAAAATATTCTAGCAGTGAGTAGGCATGTACAGATCGCTTCTGGGACTCCAAAATATCGAGTTTTCTGGTGTTTGGAGCCTGCATTTGAAATATAAACGTGTGCAGAAGATGCAAACTCATATTCACTTTGGGCACCTAAAATATCGATTTTCAGCACGTTTGGGCCTGTATCTGAGTAGGCATGTAGAGATCGCTTCTGGGACCCCAAAATATCGAATTTTCGTGTGTTTGGAGCCTGAATTTGGGATATAAACGGGTGCAGAAGAGGCATGCACATATTGACTTTAGGCACCTACAAGATCGATTTTCAGTATGTTTTGGGCCTGTATTTTGAAAATACTCTAACACGGAGTAAGCATGTTCAGATCGCTTCTGGGACCCCAAAATATCGAATTTTCTCGTGTTTGGAGCCTGAACTTGAGATATCGACTTTGGGCACCTAAAATATTGATTTTTAGCATGTTTTGGACCTATATTTTGAAAATACTCTAACACTGAGTAGGCATGTACAGATCGCTTCTGGGACCCCAAAATATTGAATTTTCGGGTGTTTTGAGCCTGAATTTGAGATATAAACGGGTACAGAAGATACATGCACATATTGACTTTGGGCACCTAAAATATCGATTTTCAGCAAGTTTTGGGCCTGTATCTGAGTAGGCATGTACAGATCGCTTCTGGGACCCCAAAATATTGAGTTTTCTGGTATTTGGAGCCTGAATTTGAGAAAAAAACGGGTACAGAAAATACATGCACATATCGACTTTTGGGCACCTAAAAGATCGATTTTCATTATGTTTTAGGCCTGTAATTTGAAAATACTCTAACACGGAGTAGGCATGTACAGATCGCTTTTGGGACCCCAAAATATCGAGTTTTCGTGTGTTTTGGGCCTGAATTTGAGATATCGACTTTGGGCACCTAAAATCTCTATTTTTAGCATGTTTTGGGCATATATTTTGAAAATACTCTAACACGGAGTAGGCATGTACAGATCGCTTCTGGGACCCCAAAATATTGAATTCTCGGGTGTTTTGAGCCTGAATTTGAGATATAAACGGGTACAGAAGATACATGCACATATTGACTTTGGGCACCTAAAATATCGATTTTCAGCAAGTTTTGGGCCTGTATCTGAGTAGGCATGTACAAATCGCTTCTGGGACCCCAAAATATCGAATTTTCGGGTGTTTGGAGCCTGAACTTGAGAAATCGACTTTGGGCACCTAAAATATTGATTTTTAGCATGTTTTGGACCTATATTTTGAAAATATTCTAGCACCGAGTAGGAATGTACAGATCGCTTTTGGGACCCCAAAATATCGAATTCTCTGGTGTTTTGAGCCTGAATTTGAGATATAAACGGGTACAGAAGATGCATGCACATATTGACTTTGGGCACCTAAAATATCGATTTTTAGCATGTTTTGGGCATGCATTTTGAAAATACTCTAACACGGAGTAGGCATGTACAGATCGCTTCTGGGACCCCAAAATATTGAATTCTCGGGTGTTTTGAGCCTGAATTTGAGATATAAACGGGTACAGAAGATACATGCACATATTGACTTTGGGCACCTAAAATATCGATTTTCAGCATGTTTTGGGCCTGTATCTGAGTAGGCATGTACAGATCGCTTCTGGGACCCCAAAATATCGAATTTTCGGGTGTTTATAGTCTGAATTTGAGATATCGACTTTGGGCACCTAAAATATTGATTTTTAGCATGTTTTGGACCTATATTTTGAAAATATTCTAGCACCGAGTAGGAATGTACAGATCGCTTCTGGGACCCCAAAATATCGAATTTTTGGGTGTTTGGAGCCTGAATTTGAGATAAAAACGGGTACAGAAGGTACATGCACATATCGACTTTTGGGAACCTAAAAGATCGATTTTCATTATGTTTTGGGCCTGTAATTTGAAAATACTCTAACACTGAGTAGGCATGTACAGATCGCTTCTGGGACCCCAAAATATTGAATTCTCGGGTGTTTTGAGCCTGAATTTGAGATATAAACGGGTACAGAAGATACATGCACATATTGACTTTGGGCACCTAAAATATCGATTTTTAGCATGTTTTGGGCCTGTATTTTGAAAATACTCTAACACGGAGTAAGCATGTACATATCGCTTCTGTGACCCCAAAATATCGAATTTTCGGGTTTTTTGAGCCTGAATTTGAGATATAAACGGGCACAGAAGATGCATGAACATATCGACTTTGGACACTTAAAATATCGATTTTTAGCATGTTTTGAGCCTATATTTTGAAAACATTCTAGCACTGACTAGGCATGTACAGATCGCTTCTGGGACAACAAAATATCGAATTTTCGGGTGTTTGGAGCCTGAATTTGAGATATCGACTTTGGGCACCTAAAATATCGATTTTTAGCATGTTTTGGACCTATATTTTGAAAATATTCTAGCACCGAGTAGGCATGTACAGATCGCTTCTGGGACCCCAAAATATCGAATTTTCGTGTGTTTGGAGCCTGAATTTGATTATATAAACGGGTACAGGAGATGCATGCACATATTGACTTTGGGCACGTAAAATATCGATTATCAGGATGTTTTGGGCCTGTATTTTGAAAATACTCTAACATGGAGTAGGCATGTACAGATCGCTTCTAGGACCCCAAAATATCGAATTTTTCGGGTGTTTTGCGCCTGAATTTGAGATATCGACTTTGGGCACCTAAAATATCAATTTTTAGCATGCTTTTGGGCATATATTTTGAAAATATTCTAGCAGTGAGTAGGCATGTACAGATCGCTTCTGGGACTCCAAAATATCGAGTTTTCTGGTGTTTGGAGCCTGCATTTGAAATATAAACGTGTGCAGAAGATGCAAACTCATATTCACTTTGGGCACCTAAAATATCGATTTTCAGCACGTTTGGGCCTGTATCTGAGTAGGCATGTAGAGATCGCTTCTGGGACCCCAAAATATCGAATTTTCGTGTGTTTGGAGCCTGAATTTGGGATATAAACGGGTGCAGAAGAGGCATGCACATATTGACTTTAGGCACCTACAAGATCGATTTTCAGTATGTTTTGGGCCTGTATTTTGAAAAAACTCTAACACGGAGTAAGCATGTACAGATCGCTTCTGGGACCCCAAAATATCGAATTTTCGGGTGTTTGGAGCCTGAATTTGAGATATCGACTTTAAGCACCTAAAATATCGATTTTTAGCATGTTTTGGGCCTATATTTTGAAAATATTCTAGCACCGAGTAGGCATGTACAGATCGCTTCTGGGACCCCAAAATATCGAATTCTCAGGTGTTTGGAGCCTGAATTTGAGATATAAACGGGTACAGAATATACATGCACATATTGACTTTCGGCACCTAAAATATCGATTTTTAGCATGTTTTGGGCATGCATTTTGAAAATACTCTAACACGGAGTAGGCATGTACAGATCGCTTCTGGGACCCCAAAATATTGAATTCTCGGATGTTTTGAGCCTGAATTTGAGATATAAACGGGTACAGAAGATACTTGCACATATTGACTTTGGGCACCTAAAATATCGATTTTCAGCAAGTTTTGGGCCTGTATCTGAGTAGGCATGTACAAATCGCTTCTGGGACCCCAAAATATCGAATTTTCGGGTGTTTGGAGCCTGAACTTGAGATATCGACTTTAGGCACCTAAAATATTGATTTTTAGCATG
Source organism: Petrolisthes cinctipes (assembly GCA_033782935.1). Lineage (NCBI taxonomy): Eukaryota > Metazoa > Arthropoda > Malacostraca > Decapoda > Porcellanidae > Petrolisthes > Petrolisthes cinctipes. The sequence goes on from JAWQEG010000167.1 coordinate 2,290,320, forward strand.
TTTTGGACCTATATTTTGAAAACATTCTAGCACCGAGTAGGAATGTACAGATCGCTTCTGGGACCCCAAAATATCGAATTCTCTGGTGTTTTGAGCCTGAATTTGAGATATAAACGGGTACAGAAGATGCATGCACATATTGACTTTGGGCACCTAAAATATCGATTTTTAGCATGTTTTGGGCATGCATTTTGAAAATACTCTAACACGGAGTAGGCATGTACAGATCGCTTCTGGGACCCCAAAATATTGAATTCTCGGGTGTTTTGAGCCTGAATTTGAGATATAAACGGGTACAGAAGATACATGCACATATTGACTTTGGGCACCTAAAATATCGATTTTCAGCAAGTTTTGGGCCTGTATCTGAGTAGGCATGTACAAATCGCTTCTGGGACCCCAAAATATCGAATTTTCGGGTGTTTGGAGCCTGAACTTGAGAAATCGACTTTGGGCACCTAAAATATTGATTTTTAGCATGTTTTGGACCTATATTTTGAAAATATTCTAGCACCGAGTAGGAATGTACAGATCGCTTTTGGGACCCCAAAATATCGAATTCTCTGGTGTTTTGAGCCTGAATTTGAGATATAAACGGGTACAGAAGATGCATGCACATATTGACTTTGGGCACCTAAAATATCGATTTTTAGCATGTTTTGGGCATGCATTTTGAAAATACTCTAACACGGAGTAGGCATGTACAGATCGCTTCTGGGACCCCAAAATATTGAATTCTCGGGTGTTTTGAGCCTGAATTTGAGATATAAACGGGTACAGAAGATACATGCACATATTGACTTTGGGCACCTAAAATATCGATTTTCAGCATGTTTTGGGCCTGTATCTGAGTAGGCATGTACAGATCGCTTCTGGGACCCCAAAATATCGAATTTTCGGGTGTTTATAGTCTGAATTTGAGATATCGACTTTGGGCACCTAAAATATTGATTTTTAGCATGTTTTGGACCTATATTTTGAAAATATTCTAGCACCGAGTAGGAATGTACAGATCGCTTCTGGGACCCCAAAATATCGAATTTTTGGGTGTTTGGAGCCTGAATTTGAGATAAAAACGGGTACAGAAGGTACATGCACATATCGACTTTTGGGAACCTAAAAGATCGATTTTCATTATGTTTTGGGCCTGTAATTTGAAAATACTCTAACACTGAGTAGGCATGTACAGATCGCTTCTGGGACCCCAAAATATTGAATTCTCGGGTGTTTTGAGCCTGAATTTGAGATATAAACGGGTACAGAAGATACATGCACATATTGACTTTGGGCACCTAAAATATCGATTTTTAGCATGTTTTGGGCCTGTATTTTGAAAATACTCTAACACGGAGTAAGCATGTACATATCGCTTCTGTGACCCCAAAATATCGAATTTTCGGGTTTTTTGAGCCTGAATTTGAGATATAAACGGGCACAGAAGATGCATGAACATATCGACTTTGGACACTTAAAATATCGATTTTTAGCATGTTTTGAGCCTATATTTTGAAAACATTCTAGCACTGACTAGGCATGTACAGATCGCTTCTGGGACAACAAAATATCGAATTTTCGGGTGTTTGGAGCCTGAATTTGAGATATCGACTTTGGGCACCTAAAATATCGATTTTTAGCATGTTTTGGACCTATATTTTGAAAATATTCTAGCACCGAGTAGGCATGTACAGATCGCTTCTGGGACCCCAAAATATCGAATTTTCGTGTGTTTGGAGCCTGAATTTGATTATATAAACGGGTACAGGAGATGCATGCACATATTGACTTTGGGCACGTAAAATATCGATTATCAGGATGTTTTGGGCCTGTATTTTGAAAATACTCTAACATGGAGTAGGCATGTACAGATCGCTTCTAGGACCCCAAAATATCGAATTTTTCGGGTGTTTTGCGCCTGAATTTGAGATATCGACTTTGGGCACCTAAAATATCAATTTTTAGCATGCTTTTGGGCATATATTTTGAAAATATTCTAGCAGTGAGTAGGCATGTACAGATCGCTTCTGGGACTCCAAAATATCGAGTTTTCTGGTGTTTGGAGCCTGCATTTGAAATATAAACGTGTGCAGAAGATGCAAACTCATATTCACTTTGGGCACCTAAAATATCGATTTTCAGCACGTTTGGGCCTGTATCTGAGTAGGCATGTAGAGATCGCTTCTGGGACCCCAAAATATCGAATTTTCGTGTGTTTGGAGCCTGAATTTGGGATATAAACGGGTGCAGAAGAGGCATGCACATATTGACTTTAGGCACCTACAAGATCGATTTTCAGTATGTTTTGGGCCTGTATTTTGAAAAAACTCTAACACGGAGTAAGCATGTACAGATCGCTTCTGGGACCCCAAAATATCGAATTTTCGGGTGTTTGGAGCCTGAATTTGAGATATCGACTTTAAGCACCTAAAATATCGATTTTTAGCATGTTTTGGGCCTATATTTTGAAAATATTCTAGCACCGAGTAGGCATGTACAGATCGCTTCTGGGACCCCAAAATATCGAATTCTCAGGTGTTTGGAGCCTGAATTTGAGATATAAACGGGTACAGAATATACATGCACATATTGACTTTCGGCACCTAAAATATCGATTTTTAGCATGTTTTGGGCATGCATTTTGAAAATACTCTAACACGGAGTAGGCATGTACAGATCGCTTCTGGGACCCCAAAATATTGAATTCTCGGATGTTTTGAGCCTGAATTTGAGATATAAACGGGTACAGAAGATACTTGCACATATTGACTTTGGGCACCTAAAATATCGATTTCCAGCAAGTTTTGGGCCTGTATCTGAGTAGGCATGTACAAATCGCTTCTGGGACCCCAAAATATCGAATTTTCGGGTGTTTGGAGCCTGAACTTGAGATATCGACTTTAGGCACCTAAAATATTGATTTTTAGCATGTTTTGGACCTATATTTTGAAAACATTCTAGCACCGAGTAGGAATGTACAGATCGCTTCTGGGACCCCAAAATATCGAATTCTCTGGTGTTTTGAGCCTGAATTTGAGATATAAACGGGTACAGAAGATGCATGCACATATTGACTTTGGGCACCTAAAATATCGATTTTTAGCATGTTTTGGGCATGCATTTTGAAAATACTCTAACACGGAGTAGGCATGTACAGATCGCTTCTGGGACCCCAAAATATTGAATTCTCGGGTGTTTTGAGCCTGAATTTGAGATATAAACGGGTACAGAAGATACATGCACATATTGACTTTGGGCACCTAAAATATCGATTTTCAGCATGTTTTGGGCCTGTATCTGAGTAGGCATGTACAGATCGCTTCTGGGACCCCAAAATATCGAATTTTCGGGTGTTTGGAGCCTGAATTTGAGATATCGACTTTGGGCACCTAAAATATTGATTTTTATCATGTTTTGGACCTATATTTTGAAAATATTCTAGCACTGAGTAGGAATGTACAGATCGCTTCTGGGACCCCAAAATATCGAATTTTTGGGTGTTTGGAGCCTGAATTTGAAATAAAAACGGGTACAGAAGATACATGCACATATCGACTTTTGGGCACCTAAAAGATAGATTTTCATTATGTTTTGGGCCTGTAATTTGAAAATACTCTAACACTGAGTAGGCATGTACAGATCGCTTCTGGGACCCCAAAATATTGAATTCTTGGGTGTTTTGAGCCTGAATTTGAGATATAAACGGGTACAGAAGATACATGCACATATTGACTTTGGGCACCTAAAATATCGATTTTTAGCATGTTTTGGGCCTGTATTTTGAAAATACTCTAACACGGAGTAAGCATGTACAGATCGCTTCTGGGACCCCAAAATATCGAATTTTCGGGTTTTTTGAGCCTGAATTAAAGATATAAACGGGCACAGAAGATGCATGAACATATCGACTTTGGACACTTAAAATATCGATTTTTAGCATGTTTTGAGCCTATATTTTGAAAACATTCTAGCACTGACTAGGCATGTACAGATCGCTTCTGAGACCCAAAAATATCGAGTTTTCGGGAGTTTTGAAGTTGAATTTGGGATATAAACGGGTGCAGAAAATGCATACACATATTGACTTTGGGCACCCAAAATATTGATTTTTAGCATGTTTCGAGCCTATATTTTGAAAATATTATAGCACTGAGTAGGCATATACAGATCACTTCTGGGACCCCAAAATATCGAATTTTCGGGTGTTTGGAGCCGGAATTTGAGATATAAACGGGTACAGAAGATGCATGCACATATCGACTTTCGACACTTAAAATATCGATTTTTAGCATGTTTCGAGCCTATATTTTGAAAATATTATAGCACTGAGTAGGCATGTACAGATCGCTTCTGGGACCCCAAAATATCGAATTTTCGGGTGTTTGGAGCCTGAATTTGAGATAACGACTTTGGGCACCTAAAATATCGATTTTTAGCATGTTTTGGGCCTATATTTTGAAAATATTTTAGCACCGAGTAGGCATGTACAGATCGCTTCTGGGACCCCAAAATATCGAATTTTCGTGTGTTTGGAGCCTGAATTTGATTATATAAACTTGTACAGGAGATGCATGCACATATTGACTTTGGACACCTAAAATATCGATTTTCAGCAGGTTTTAGGCCTGTATTTTGAAAACACTCTAACACGGAGTAAGCATGTACAGATCGCTTTTGGGACCCCAAAATATCTAATTTTCGGGTGTTTTGAGCCTGAATTTGAGATATAAACGGGTACAGAAGATGCATGCACATATTGACTTTGGGCACGTAAAATATCGATTATCAGGATGTTTTGGGCCTGTATTTTGAAAATACTCTAACATGGAGTAGGCATGTACAGATCGCTTCTAGGACCCCAAAATATCGAATTTTTCGGGTGTTTTGGGCCTGAATTTGAGATATCGACTTTGGGCACCTAAAATATCAATTTTTAGCATGCTTTTGGGCATATATTTTGAAAATATTCTAGCAGTGAGTAGGCATGTACAGATCGCTTCTGGGACTCCAAAATATCGAGTTTTCTGGTGTTTGGAGCCTGCATTTGAGATATAAACGTGTGCAGAAGATGAAAACTCATATTCACTTTGGGCACCTAAAATATCGATTTTCAGCACGTTTGGGCCTGTATCTGAGTAGGCATGTAGAGATCGCTTCTGGGACCCTAAAATATCGAATTTTCGTGTGTTTGGAGCCTGAATTTGGGATATAAACGGGTGCAGAAGAGGCATGCACATATTGACTTTAGGCACCTACAAGATCGATTTTCAGTATGTTTTGGGCCTGTATTTTGAAAATACTCTAACACGGAGTAAGCATGTACAGATCGCTTCTGGGACCCCAAAATATCGAATTTTCGGGTGTTTGGAGCCTGAATTTGAGATATCGACTTTAAGCACCTAAAATATCGATTTTTAGCATGTTTTGGGCCTATATTTTGAAAATATTCTAGCACCGAGTAGGCATGTACAGATCGCTTCTGGGACCCCAAAATATCGAATTCTCGTGTGTTTTGAGCCTGAATTTGAGATATAAACGGGTACAGAATATACATGCACATATTGACTTTCGGCACCTAAAATATCGATTGTTAGCATGTTTTGGGCATGCATTTTGAAAATACTCTAACACGGAGTAGGCATGTTCAGATCGCTTCTGGGACCCCAAAATATTGAATTCTCGGGTGTTTTGAGCCTGAATTTGAGATATAAACGGGTACAGAAGATACATGCACATATTGAATTTGGGCACCTAAAATATCGATTTTCAGCAAGTTTTGGGCCTGTATCTGAGTAGGCATGTACAAATCGCTTCTGGGACCCCAAAATATCGAATTTTCGGGTGTTTGGAGCCTGAATTTGAGATATCTACTTTAAGCACCTAAAATATCGATTTTTAGCATGTTTTGGGCCTATATTTTGAAAATATTCTAGCACCGAGTAGGCATGTACAGATCGCTTTTGGGACCCCAAAATATCGAATTCTCGTGTGTTTTGAGCCTGAATTTGAGATATAAACGGGTACAGAATATACATGCACATATTGACTTTCGGCACCTAAAATATCGATTGTTAGCATGTTTTGGGCATGCATTTTGAAAATACTCTAACACGGAGTAGGCATGTACAGATCGCTTCTGAGACCCCAAAATATTGAATTCTAGGGTGTTTTGAGCCTGAATTTGAGATATAAACGGGTACAGAAGATACATGCACATATTGACTTTGGGCACCTAAAATATCGATTTTCAGCATGTTTTGGGCCTGTATCTGAGTAGGCATGTACAGATCGCTTCTGGGACCCCAAAATATCGAATTTTCGGGTGTTTGGAGCCTGAATTTGAGATATCGTCTTTGGGCACCTAAAATATAGATTTTTAGCATGTTTTGGGCCTATATTTTGTAAATATTCTAGCACCGAGTAGGCATGTACAGATCGCTTCTGGGACCCCAAAATATCGAGTTTTCGTGTGTTTGGAGCCTGTATTTGATTATATAAACGGGTACAGGAGATGCATGCACATATTGACTTTGGACACCTAAAATATTGATTTTCAGCAGGTTTTAGGCCTGTATTTTGAAAACACTCTAACATGGAGTAAGCATGTACAGATCGCTTTTGGGACCCCAAAATATCGTATTTTCGGGTGTTTTGAGCCTGAATTTGAGATATAAACGGGTACAGAAGATGCATGCACATATTGACTTTGGGCACGTAAAATATCGATTATCAGGATGTTTTGGGCCTGTATTTTGAAAATACTCTAACATGGAGTAGGCATGTACAGATCGCTTCTAGGACCCCAAAATATCGAATTTTTCGGGTGTTTTGGGCCTGAATTTGAGATATCGACTTTGGCCACCTAAAATATCAATTTTTAGCATGCTTTTGGGCATATATTTTGAAAATATTCTAGCAGTGAAAAGGCATGTACAGATCGCTTCTGGGACTCCAAAATATCGAGTTTTCTGGTGTTTGGAGCCTGCATTTGAGATATAAACGTGTGCAGAAGATGAAAACTCATATTTACTTTGGGCACCTAAAATATCGATTTTCAGCACGTTTGGGCCTGTATCTGAGTAGGCATGTAGAGATCGCTTCTGGGACCCCAAAATATCGAATTTTCGTGTGTTTGGAGCCTGAATTTAAGATATAAACGGGTGCAGAAGAGGCATGCACATATTGACTTTAGGCACCTACAAGATCGATTTTCATTATGTTTTGGGCCTGTAATTTGAAAATACTCTAACACTGAGTAGGCATGTACAGATCGCTTCTGGGACCCCAAAATATTGAATTCTCGGGTGTTTTGAGCCTGAATTTGAGATATAAACGGGTACAGAAGATACATGCACATATTGACTTTGGGCACCTAAAATATCGATTTTCAGCAAGTTTTGGGCCTGTATCTGAGTAGGCATGTACAGATCGCTTCTGGGACCCCAAAATATTGAGTTTTCTGGTGTTTGGAGCCTGAATTTGAGATAAAAACGGGGACAGAAGATACATGCACATATCGACTTTTGGGCACCTAAAAGATCGATTTTCATTATGTTTTGGGCCTGTAATTTGAAAATACTCTAACACGGAGTAGGCATGTACAGATCGCTTTTGGGACCCCAAAATATCGAGTTTTCGTGTGTTTTGGGCCTGAATTTGAGATTTCGACTTTGGGCACCTAAAATTTCTATTTTTAGCATGTTTTGGGCATATATTTTGAAAATATTCTAGCACCGAGTAGGCATGTACAGATCGCTTCTGGGACCCCAAAATATTCTCGGGTGTTTTGAGCCTGAATTTGAGATATAAACGGGTACAGAATATACATGCACATATTGACTTTCGGCACCTAAAATATCGATTTTTAGCATGTTTTGGGCATGCATTTTGAAAATACTCTAACACGGAGTAGGCATGTACAGATCGCTTCTGGGACCCCAAAATATTGAATTCTCGGGTGTTTTGAGCCTGAATTTGAGATATAAACGGGTACAGAAGATACATGCACATATTGACTTTGGGCACCTAAAATATCGATTTCCAGCAAGTTTTGGGCCTGTATCTGAGTAGGCATGTACAAATCGCTTCTGGGACCCCAAAATATCGAATTTTCGGGTGTTTGGAGCCTGAACTTGAGATATCGACTTTGGGCACCTAAAATATTGATTTTTAGCATGTTTTGGACCTATATTTTGAAAATATTCTAGCACCGAGTAGGAATGTACAGATCGCTTCTGGGACCCCAAAATATCGAATTCTCTGGTGTTTTGAGCCTGAATTTGAGATATAAACGGGTACAGAAGATGCATGCACATATTGACTTTGGGCACCTAAAATATCGATTTTCAGCATGTTTTGGGCCTGTATCTGAGTAGGCATGTACAGATCGCTTCTGGGACCCCAAAATATCGAATTTTTGGGTGTTTAGAGCCTGAATTTGAGATATCGACTTTGGGCACCTAAAATATTGATTTTTAGCATGTTTTGGACCTATATTTTGAAAATATTCTAGCACCGAGTAGGAATGTACAGATCGCTTCTGGGACCCCAAAATATCGAATTTTTGGGTGTTTGGAGCCTGAATTTGAGATAAAAACGGGTACAGAAGATACATGCACATATCGACTTTTGGGCACCTAAAAGATCGATTTTCATTATGTTTTGGGCCTGTAATTTGAAAATACTCTAACACTGAGTAGGCATGTACAGATCGCTTCTGGGACCCCAAAATATTGAATTCTCGGGTGTTTTGAGCCTGAATTTGAGATATAAACGGGTACAGAAGATACATGCACATATTGACTTTGGGCACCTAAAATATCGATTTTTAGCATGTTTTGGGCCTGTATTTTGAAAATACTCTAACACGGAGTAAGCATGTACAGATCGCTTCTGGGACCTCAAAATATCGAATTTTCGGGTTTTTTGAGCCTGAATTTGAGATATAAACGGGCACAGAAGATGCATGAACATATCGACATTGGACACTTAAAATATCGATATTTAGCATGTTTTGAGCCTATATTTTGAAAACATTCTAGCACTGACTAGGCATGTACAGATCGCTTCTGGGACCCCAAAATATCGAATTTTCGGGTGTTTGGAGCCTGAATTTGAGATATCGACTTTGGGCACCTAAAATATCGATTTTTAGCATGTTTTGGGCCTATATTTTGAAAATATTCTAGCACCGAGTAGGCATGTACAGATCGCTTCTGGGACCCAAAAATATCGAATTTTCGTGTGTTTGGAGCCTGAATTTGATTATATAAACGAGTACAGGAGATGCATGCACATATTGACTTTGGACACCTAAAATATTGATTTTCAGCAGGTTTTAGGCCTGTATTTTGAAAACACTCTAACACGGAGTAAGCATGAACAGATCGCTTTTGGGACCCCAAAATATCGAATTTTCGGGTGTTTTGAGCCTGAATTTGAGATATAAACGGGTACAGAAGATGCATGCACATATTGACTTTGGGCACGTAAAATATCGATTATCAGGATGTTTTGGGCCTGTATTTTGAAAATACTCTAACATGGAGTAGGCATGTACAGATCGCTTCTAGGACCCCAAAATATCGAATTTTTCGGGTGTTTTGCGCCTGAATTTGAGATATCGACTTTGGGCACCTAAAATATCAATTTTTAGCATGCTTTTGGGCATATATTTTGAAAATATTCTAGCAGTGAGTAGGCATGTACAGATCGCTTCTGGGACTCCAAAATATCGAGTTTTCTGGTGTTTGGAGCCTCCATTTGAAATATAAACGTGTGCAGAAGATGCAAACTCATATTCACTTTGGGCGCCTAAAATATCGATTTTCAGCACGTTTGGGCCTGTATCTGGGTAGGCATGTAGAGATCGCTTCTGGGACCCCAAAATATCGAATTTTCGTGTGTTTGGAGCCTGAATTTGGGATATAAACGGGTGCAGAAGAGGCATGCACATATTGACTTTAGGCACCTACAAGATCGATTTTCAGTATGTTTTGGGCCTGTATTTTGAAAATACTCTAACACGGAGTAAGCATGTACAGATCGCTTCTGGGACCCCAAAATATCGAATTTTCGGGTGTTTGGAGCCTGAATTTGAGATATCGACTTTAAGCACATAAAATATCGATTTTTAGCATGTTTTGGGCCTATATTTTGAAAATATTCTAGCACCGAGTAGGCATGTACAGATCGCTTCTGGGACCCCAAAATATCGAATTCTCGGGTGTTTTGAGCCTGAATTTGAGATATAAACGGGTACAGAATATACATGCACATATTGACTTTCGGCACCTAAAATATCGATTTTTAGCATGTTTTGGGCATGCATTTTGAAAATACTCTAACACGGAGTAGGCATGTACAGATCGCTTCTGGGACCCCAAAATATCGAATTTTCGGGTGTTTGGAGCCTGAACTTGAGATATCGACTTTGGGCACCTAAAATATTGATTTTTAGCATGTTTTGAACCTATATTTTGAAAATATTCTAGCACCGAGTAGGAATGTACAGATCGCTTCTGGGACCCCAAAATATCGAATTCTCTGGTGTTTTGAGCCTGAATTTGAGATATAAACGGGTACAGAAGATGCATGCACATATTGACTTTGGGCACCTAAAATATCGATTTTTAGCATGTTTTGGGCATGCATTTTGAAAATACTCTAACACGGAGTAGGCATGTACAGATCGCTTCTGGGACCCCAAAATATTGAATTCTCGGGTGTTTTGAGCCTGAATTTGAGATATAAACGGGTACAGAAGATACATGCACATATTGACTTTGGGCACCTAAAATATCGATTTTCAGCATGTTTTGGGCCTGTATCTGAGTAGGCATGTACAGATCGCTTCTGGGACCCCAAAATATCGAATTTTCGGGTGTTTGGAGCCAGAATTTGAGATATCGACTTTGGGCACCTAAAATATTGATTTTTAGCATGTTTTGGACCTATATTTTGAAAATATTCTAGCACCGAGTAGGAATGTACAGATCGCTTCTGGGACCCCAAAATAACGAATTTTTGGGTGTTTGGAGCCTGAATTTGAAATAAAAACGGGTACAGAAGATACATGCACATATCGACTTTTGGGCACCTAAAAGATCGATTTTCATTATGTTTTGGGCCTGTAATTTGAAAATACTCTAAAACTGAGTAGGCATGTACAGATCGCTTCTGGGACCCCAAAATATTGAATTCTCGGGTGTTTTGAGCCTGAATTTGAGATATAAACGGGTACAGAAGATACATGCACATATTGACTTTGGGCACCTAAAATATCGATTTTTAGCATGTTTTGGGCCTGTATTTTGAAAATACTCTAACACGGAGTAAGCATGTACAGATCGCTTCTGGGACCCCAAAATATCGAATTTTCGGGTTTTTTGAGCCTGAATTAAAGATATAAACGGGCACAGAAGATGCATGAACATATCGACTTTGGACACTTAAAATATCGATTTTTAGCATGTTTTGAGCCTATATTTTGAAAACATTTTAGCACTGACTAGGCATGTACAGATCGCTTCTGAGACCCAAAAATATCGAATTTTCGGGTGTTTTGAAGTTAAATTTGGGATATAAACGGGTGCAGAAAATGCATACACATATTGACTTTGGGCACCCAAAATATTGATTTTTAGCATGTTTCGAGCCTATATTTTGAAAATATTGTAGCACTGAGTAGGCATATACAGATCGCTTCTGGGACCCCAAAATATCGAATTTTCGGGTGTTTGGAGCCTGAATTTGAGATATAAACGGGTACAGAAGATGCATGCACATATCGACTTTGGACACTTAAAATATCGATTTTTAGCATGTTTCGAGCCTATATTTTGAAAATATTATAGCACTGAGTAGGCATGTACAGATCGCTTCTGGGACCCCAAAATATCGAATTTTCGGGTGTTTGGAGCCTGAATTTGAGATATCGACTTTGGGCACCTAAAATATCGATTTTTAGCATGTTTTGGGCCTATATTTTGAAAATATTCTAGCACCGAGTAGGCATGTACAGATCGCTTCTGGGACCCCAAAATATCGAATTTTCGTGTGTTTGGAGCCTGAATTTGATTATATAAACGGGTACAGGAGATGCATGCACATATTGACTTTGGACACCTAAAATATCGATTTTCAGCAGGTTTTAGGCCTGTATTTTGAAAACAATCTAACACGGAGTAAGCATGTACAGATCGCTTTTGGGACCCCAAAATATCAAATTTTCGGGTGTTTTGAGCCTGAATTTGAGATATAAACGGGTACAGAAGATACATGCACATATTGACTTTGGGCACCTAAAATATCGATTTTCAGCAAGTTTTGGGCCTGTATCTGAGTAGGCATGTACAAATCGCTTCTGGGACCCCAAAATATCGAATTTTCGGGTGTTTGGAGCCTGAACTTGAGATATCGACTTTGGGCACCTAAAATATTTATTTTTAGCATGTTTTGGACCTATATTTTGAAAATATTCTAGCACCGAGTAGGAATGTACAGATCGCTTCTGGGACCCCAAAATATCGAATTCTCTGGTGTTTTGAGCCTGAATTTGAGATATAAACGGGTACAGAAGATGCATGCACATAATGACTTTGGGCACCTAAAATATCGATTTTTAGCATGTTTTGGGCATGCATTTTGAAAATACTCTAACACGGAGTAGGCATGTACAGATCGCTTCTGGGACCCCAAAATATTGAATTCTCGGGTTTTTTGAGCCTGAATTTGAGATATAAACGGGTACAGAAGATACATGCACATATTGACTTTGGGCACCTAAAATATCGATTTTCAGCATGTTTTGGGCCTGTATCTGAGTATGCATGTACAGATCGCTTCTGGGACCCCAAAATATCGAATTTTCGGGTGTTTGGAGCCTGAATTTGAGATAAAAACGGGTACAGAAGATACATGCACATATCGACTTTTGGGCACCTAAAAGATCGATTTTCATTATGTTTTGGGCCTGTAATTTGAAAATACTCTAACACTGAGTAGGCATGTACATATCGCTTCTGGGACCCCAAAATATTGAATTCTCGGGTGTTTTGAGCCTGAATTTGAGATATAAACGGGTACAGAAGATACATGCACATATTGACTTTGGGCACCTAAAATATCGATTTTTAGCATGTTTTGGGCCTGTATTTTGAAAATACTCTAACACGGAGTAAGCATGTACAGATCGCTTCTGGGACCCCAAAATATCGAATTTTCGGGTTTTTTGAGCCTGAATTAGAGATATAAACGGGCAAAGAAGATGCATGAACATATCGACTTTGGACACTTAAAATATCGATTTTTTGCATGTTTTGAGCCTATATTTTGAAAACATTCTAGCACTGACTAGGCATGTACAGATCGCTTCTGAGACCCAAAAATATCGAATTTTCGGATTTTTTGAAGTTGAATTTGGGATATAAACGGGTGCAGAAAATGAATACACATATGACTTTGGGCACCCAAAATATTGATTTTTAGCATGTTTCGAGCCTATATTTTGAAAATATTATAGCACTGAGTAGGCATGTACAGATCGCTTCTGGGACCCCAAAATATCGAATTTTCGGGTGTTTGGAGCCTGAATTTGAGATATCGATTTTAACCACCTAAAATATCGATTTTTAGCATGTTTTGGGCCTATATTTTGAAAATATTCTAACACCGAGTAGGCATGTACAGATCGCTTCTGGGACCCCAAAATATCGAATTCTCGGGTGTTTTGAGCCTGAATTTGAGATATAAATGGGTACAGAATATACATGCACATATTGACTTTCGGCACCTAAAATATCGATTTTTAGCATGTTTTGGGCATGCATTTTGAAAATACTCTAACACGGAGTAAGCATGTACAGATCGCTTCTGGGACCCCAAAATATTGAATTCTCGGGTGTTTTGAGCCTGAATTTGAGATATAAACGGGTACAGAAGATACATGCACATATTGACTTTGGGCACCTAAAATATCGATTTTCAGCAAGTTTTGGGCCTGTATCTGAGTAGGCATGTACAAATCGCTTCTGGGACCCCAAAATATCGAATTTTCGGGTGTTTGGAGCCTGAACTTGAGATATCGACTTTGGGCACCTAAAATATTGATTTTTAGCATGTTTTGGACCTATATTTTGAAAATATTCTAGCACCGAGTAGGAATGTACAGATCGCTTCTGGGACCCCAAAATATTGAATTCTCGGGTGTTTTGAGCCTGAATTTGAGATATAAACGGGTACAGAAGATACATGCACATATTGACTTTGGGCACCTAAAATATCGATTTTCAGCATGTTTTGGGCCTGTATCTGAGTAGGCATGTACAGATCGCTTCTGGGACCCGAAAATATTGAGTTTTCTGGTGTTTGGAGCCTGAATTTGAGATAAAAACGGGTACAGAAGATACATGCACATATCGACTTTTGGGCACCTAAAAGATCGATTTTCATTATGTTTTGGGCCTGTAATTTGAAAATACTCTAACACGGAGTAGGCATGTACAGATCGCTTTTGGGACCCCAAAATATCGAGTTTTCGTGTGTTTTGGGCCTGAATTTGAGATATCGACTTTGGGCACCTAAAATTTCAATTTTTAGCATGTTTTGGGCATATATTTTGAAAATATTCTAGCACTGAGTAGGCATGTACAGATCGCTTATGGGACTCCAAAATTTCGAATTTTCGGGTGTTTTGAGCCTGAATTTGAGATATAAACGGGTACAGAAGATGCATGCACATATTGACTTTGGGCACGTAAAATATCGATTATCAGGATGTTTTTGGCCTGTATTTTGAAAATACTCTAACATGGAGTAGGCATGTACAGATCGCTTCTAGGACCCCAAAATATCGAATTTTTCGGGTGTTTTGGGCCTGAATTTGAGATATCGACTTTGGGCACCTGAAATATCAATTTTTAGCATGCTTTGGGCATATATTTTGAAAATATTCTAGCAGTGAGTAGGCATGTACAGATCGTTTCTGGGACTCCAAAATATCGAGTTTTCTGGTGTTTGGAGCCTGCATTTGAGATTTAAACGGGTGTAGAAGATGCATACTCATATTTACTTTGGGCACCTAAAATATCGATTTTCAGCATGTTTGGGCCTGTATCTGAGTAGGCATGTAGAGATCGCTTCTGGGATCCCAAAATATCGAATTTTCGTGTGTTTGGAGCCTTAATTTGAGATATCGACTTTGGGCACCTAAAATATTGATTTTTAGCATGTTTTGGACCTATATTTTGAAAATATTCTAGCACCGAGTAGGAATGTACAGATCGCTTCTGGGACCCTTAAATATCGAATTCTCGGGTGTTTTGAGCCTGAATTTGAGATATAAACGGGTACAGAAGATACATGCACATATTGACTTAGGCACCTAAAATATCGATTTATAGCATGTTTTGGGCATGCATTTTGAAAATACTCTAACACAGAGTAGGCATGTACAGATCGCTTCTGGGACCCCAAAATATTGAATTCTCGGGTGTTTTGAGCCTGAATTTGAGATATAAACTGGTACAGAAGATACATGCATATATTGACTTTGGGCACCTAAAATATCGATTTTCAGCATGCTTTGGGCCTGAATCTGAGTAGGCATGTACAGATCGCTTCTGGGACCCCAAAATATCGAATTTTCTGGTGTTTGGAGCCTGAATTTGAGATATCGACTTTGGGCACCTAAAATATTGATCTTAGCATTTTTTGGACCTATATTTTGAAAATATTCTAGCACCGAGTAGGCATGTACAGATCGCTTCTGGGACCCCAAAATATCGAATTCTCGGGTGTTTTGAGCCTGAATTTGAGATATAAACGGGTACAGAAAATACATGCACATATTGACTTTGGGCACCTAAAATATCGATTTTCAGCATGTTTTGGGCCTGAATCTGAGTAGGCATGTACAGATCGCTTCTGGGACCCCAAAATATCGAATTTTCTGTTGTTTGGAGCCTGAATTTGAGATATCGACTTTGGGCACCTAAAATATTGATTTTAGCATTTTTTGGACCTATATTTTGAAAATATTCTAGCACCGAGTAGGCATGTACAGATCGCTTCTGGGACCCCAAAATATCGAATTCTCGGGTGTTTTGAGCCTGAATTTGAGATATAAACGGGTACAGAAAATACATGCACATATTGACTTTCGGCACCTAAAATATCGATTTTTAGCATGTTTTGGGAATGCATTTTGAAAATACTCTAACACGGAGTAGGCATGTACAGATCGCTTCTGGGACCCCAAAATATTGAATTTTCGGGTTTTTTGAGCCTGAATTTGAGATATAAACGGGTACAGAAGATACATGCACATATTGACTTTGGGCACCTAAAATATCGATTTTCAGCAAGTTTTGGGCCTGTATCTGAGTAGGCATGTACAAATCGCTTCTGGAACCCCAAAATATCGAATTTTCGGGTGTTTGGAGCCTGAACTTGAGATATCTATCGACTTTGGGCACCTAAAATATTGATTTTTAGCATGTTTTGGACCTATATTTTGAAAATATTCTAGAACCGAGTAGGAATGTACAGATCGCTTCTGGGACCCCAAAATATCGAATTCTCTGGTGTTTTGAGCCTGAATTTGAGATATAAACGGGTACAGAAGATGCATGCACATATTGACTTTGTACACCTAAAATATCGATTTTTAGCATGTTTTGGGCATGCATTTTGAAAATACTCTAACACGGAGTAGGCATGTACAGATCGCTTCTGGGACCCCAAAATATTGAATTCTCGGGTGTTTTGAGCCTGAATTTGAGATATAAACGGGTACAGAAGATACATGCACATATTGACTTTGGGCACCTAAAATATCGATTTTCAGCAGGTTTTGGGCCTGTATCTGAGTAGGCATGTACAGATCGCTTCTGGGACCCCAAAATATCGAATTTTCGGGTGTTTGGAGCCTGAATTTGAGATATCGACTTTGGGCACCTAAAATATTGATTTTTAGCATGTTTTGGACCAATATTTTGAAAATATTCTAGCACCGAGTAGGAATGTACAGATCGCTTCTGGGACCCCAAAATATCGAATTTTTGGGTGTTTGGAGCCTGAATTTGAGATAAAAACGGGTACAGAAGATACATGCACATATCAACTTTTGGGCACCTAAAAGATCGATTTTCATTATGTTTTGGGCCTGTAATTTGAAAATACTCTAACACTGAGTAGGCATGTACAGATCGCTTCTGGGACCCCAAAATATTGAATTCTCGGGTGTTTTGAGCCTGAATTTGAGATATAAACGGGTACAGAAGATACATGCACATATTGACTTTGGGCACCTAAAATATCGATTTTCAGCAGGTTTTGGGCCTGTATCTGAGTAGGCATGTACAGATCGCTTCTGGGACCCCAAAATATCGAATTTTCGGGTGTTTGGAGCCTGAATTTGAGATATCGACTTTGGGCACCTAAAATATTGATTTTTAGCATGTTTTGGACCAATATTTTGAAAATATTCTAGCACCGAGTAGGAATGTACAGATCGCTTCTGGGACCCCAAAATATCGAATTTTTGGGTGTTTGGAGCCTGAATTTGAGATAAAAACGGGTACAGAAGATACATGCACATATCAACTTTTGGGCACCTAAAAGATCGATTTTCATTATGTTTTGGGCCTGTAATTTGAAAATACTCTAACTCTGACTAGGCATGTACAGGTAGCTTCTGGGACCCCAAAATATTGAATTCTCGGGTGTTTTGAGCCTGAATTTGAGATATAAACGGGTACAGAAGATACATGCACATATTGTCTTTGGGCACCTAAAATATCGATTTTCAGCAGGTTTTGGGCCTGTATCTGAGTAGGCATGTACAGATCGCTTCTGGGACCCCAAAATATTGAGTTTTCTGGTGTTTGGAGCCTGAATTTGAGATAAAAACGGGTACAGAAGATACATGCACATATCGACTTTTGGGCACCTAAAAGATCGATTTTCATTATGTTTTGGGCCTGTAATTTGAAAATACTCTAACACGGAGTAGGCATGTACAGATCGCTTCTGGGACCTCAAAATATCGAATTTTCGGGTGTTTGGAGCCTGAATTTGAGATATCGACTTTGGGCACTTAAAATATTGATTTTTAGCATGTTTTGGACCTATATTTTGAAAATATTCTAGCACCGAGTAGGAATGTACAGATCGCTTTTGGGACCCCAAAATATCGAATTTTTGGGTGTTTGGAGCCTGAATTTGAGATAAAAACGGGTACAGAAGATACATGCACATATCGACTTTTGGGCACCTAAAAGATCGATTTTCATTATGTTTTGGGCCTGTAATTTGAAAATACTCTAACACGGAGTAGGCATGTACAGATTGCTTTTGGGACCCCAAAATATCGAATTTTCGTGTGTTTTGGGCCTGAATTTGAGATATCGACTTTGGGCACCTAAAATTTCTATTTTTAGCATGTTTTGGGCATATATTTTGAAAATATTCTAGCACTGAGTAGGCATGTACAGATCGCTTATGAGACTCCAAAATTTCGAATTTTTGGGTGTTTTGAGCCTGAATTTGAGATATAAACGGGTACAGAAGATGCATGCACATATTGACTTTGGGCACGTAAAATATCGATTATCAGGATGTTTTTGGCCTGTATTTTGAAAATACTCAAACATGGAGTAGTCATGTACAGATCGCTTCTAGGACCCCAAAATATCGAATTCTCGGGTGTTTTGAGCATGAATTTGTGATATCGACTTTGGGCACCTAAAATATTGATTTTTAGCATGTTTTAGACCTATATTTTGAAAATATTCTAGCAGTGAGTAGGCATGTACAGATCGTTTCTGGGACTCCAAAATATCGAGTTTTCTGGTGTTTGGAGCCTGCATTTGAGATTTAAACGGGTGCAGAAGATGCATACTCATATTTACTTTGGGCACCTAAAATATCGATTTTCAGCATGTTTGGGCCTGTATCTGAGTAGGCATGTAGAGATCGCTTCTGGGACCCCAAAATATCGAATTTTCGTGTGTTTGGAGCCTGAATTTGGGATATAAACGGGTGCAGAAGAGGCATACACATATTGACTTTAGGCACCTACAAGATCGATTTTCAGTATGTTTTGGGCCTGTATTTTGAAAATACTCTAACACGGAGTAGTCATGTACAGATCGCTTCTGGGACCCCAAAATATCGAATTCTCGGGTGTTTTGAGCATGAATTTGTGATATCGACTTTGGGCACCTAAAATATTGATTTTTAGCATGTTTTGGACTTATATTTTGAAAATATTCTAGCACCGAGTAGGAATGTACAGATCGCTTCTGGGACCCCTAAATATCGAATTCTCGGGTGTTTGGAGCCTTAATTTGAGATATCGACTTTGGGCGCCTAAAATATTGATTTTTAGCATGTTTTAGACCTATATTTTGAAAATATTCTAGCACCAAGTAGGAATGTACAGATCGCTTCTGGGACCCCTAAATATCGAATTCTCTGGTGTTTTGAGCCAGAATTTGATATATAAACGGGTACAGAAGATACATGCACAGATTAACTTTGGGCACCTAAAATATCGATTTATAGCATGTTTTGGGCATGCATTTTGAAAATACTCTAACACAGAGTAGGCATGTACAGATCGCTTCTGGGACCCCAAAATATTGAATTCTAGGGTGTTTTGAGCCTGAATTTGAGATATAAACTGGTACAGAAGATACATGCATATATTGACTTTGGGCACCTAAAATATCGATTTTCAGCATGTTTTGGGCCTGAATCTGAGTAGGCATGTACAGATCGCTTCTGGGACCCCAAAATATCGAATTTTCTGGTGTTTGGAGCCTGAATTTGAGATATCGACTTTGGGCACCTAAAATATTGATTTTAGCATTTTTTGGACCTATATTTTGAAAATATTCTAGCACCGAGTAGGCATGTACAGATCGCTTCTGGGACCCCAAAATATCGAATTCTCGGGTGTTTTGAGCCTGAATTTGAGATATAAACGGGTACAGAAAATACATGCACATATTGACTTTGGGCACCTAAAATATCGATTTTCAGCATGTTTTGGGCCTGAATCTGAGTAGGCATGTACAGATCGCTTCTGGGACCCCAAAATATCGAATTTTCTGGTGTTTGGAGCCTGAATTTGAGATATCGACTTTGGGCACCTAAAATATTGATTTTAGCATTTTTTGGACCTATATTTTGAAAATATTCTAGCACCGAGTAGGAATGTACAGATCGCTTCTGGGACCCCAAAATATCGAATTTTTGGGTGTTTGGAGCCTGAATTTGAGATATAAAAGGGTACAGAAAATACATGCACATATTGACTTTCGGCACCTAAAATATCGATTTTTAGCATGTTTTGGGAATGCATTTTGAAAATGCTCTAACACGGAGTAGGCATGTACAGATCGCTTCTGGGACCCCAAAATATTGAATTCTCGGGTTTTTTGAGCCTGAATTTGAGATATAAACGGGTACAGAAGATACATGCACATATTGACTTTGGGCATCTAAAATATCGATTTTCAGCAAGTTTTGGGCCTCTATCTGAGTAGGCATGTACAAATCGCTTCTGGGACCCCAAAATATCGAATTTTCGGGTGTTTGGAGCCTGAACTTGAGATATCGACTTTGGGCACCTAAAATATTGATTTTTAGCATGTTTTGGACCTATATTTTGAAAATATTCTAGAACCTAGTAGGAATGTACAGATCGCTTCTGGGACCCCAAAATATCGAATTCTCTGGTGTTTTGAGCCTGAATTTGAGATATAAACGGGTACAGAAGATGCATGCACATATTGACTTTGGGCACCTAAAATATCGATTTTTAGCATGTTTTGGGCATGCATTTTGAAAATACTCTAACACGGAGTAGGCATGTACAGATCGCTTCTGGGACCCAAAAATATTGAATTCTCGGGTGTTTTGAGCCTGAATTTGAGATATAAACGGGTACAGAAGATACATGCACATATTGACTTTGGGCACCTAAAATATCGATTTTCAGCATGTTTTGGGCCTGTATCTGAGTAGGCATGTACAGATCGCTTCTGGGACCCCAAAATATCGAATTTTCGGGTGTTTGGAGCCTGAATTTGAGATATCGACTTTGGGCACCTAAAATATTGATTTTTAGCATGTTTTGGACCAATATTTTGAAAATATTCTAGCACCGAGTAGGAATGTACAGATCGCTTCTGGGACCCCAAAATATCGAATTTTTGGGTGTTTGGAGCCTGAATTTGAGATAAAAACGGGTACAGAAGATACATGCACATATCAACTTTTGGGCACCTAAAAGATCGATTTTAATTATGTTTTGGGCCTGTAATTTGAAAATACTCTAACACTGAGTAGGCATGTACAGATCGCTTCTGGGACCCCAAAATATTGAATTCTCGGGTGTTTTGAGCCTGAATTTGAGATATAAACGGGTACAGAAGATACATGCACATATTGACTTTGGGCACCTAAAATATCGATTTTCAGCAGGTTTTGGGCCTGTATCTGAGTAGGCATGTACAGATCGCTTCTGGGACCCCAAAATATCGAATTTTCGGGTGTTTGGAGCCTGAATTTGAGATATCGACTTTGGGCACCTAAAATATTGATTTTTAGCATGTTTTGGACCAATATTTTGAAAATATTCTAGCACCGAGTAGGAATGTACAGATCGCTTCTGGGACCCCAAAATATCGAATTTTTGGGTGTTTGGAGCCTGAATTTGAGATAAAAACGGGTACAGAAGATACATGCACATATCAACTTTTGGGCACCTAAAAGATCGATTTTCATTATGTTTTGGGCCTGTAATTTGAAAATACTCTAACACTGAGTAGGCATGTACAGGTCGCTTCTGGGACCCCAAAATATTGAATTCTCGGGTGTTTTGAGCCTGAATTTGAGATATAAACGGGTACAGAAGATACATGCACATATTGACTTTGGGCACCTAAAATATCGATTTTCAGCAGGTTTTGGGCCTGTATCTGAGTAGGCATGTACAGATCGCTTCTGGGACCCCAAAATATTGAGTTTTCTGGTGTTTGGAGCCTGAATTTGAGATAAAAACGGGTACAGAAGATACATGCACATATCGACTTTTGGGCACCTAAAAGATCGATTTTCATTATGTTTTGGGCCTGTAATTTGAAAATACTCTAACACGGAGTAGGCATGTACAGATCGCTTCTGGGACCTCAAAATATCGAATTTTCGGGTGTTTGGAGCCTGAATTTGAGATATCGACTTTGGGCACTTAAAATATTGATTTTTAGCATGTTTTGGACCTATATTTTGAAAATATTCTAGCACCGAGTAGGAATGTACAGATCGCTTTTGGGACCCCAAAATATCGAATTTTTGGGTGTTTGGAGCCTGAATTTGAGATAAAAACGGGTACAGAAGATACATGCACATATCGACTTTTGGGCACCTAAAAGATCGATTTTCATTATGTTTTGGGCCTGTAATTTGAAAATACTCTAACACGGAGTAGGCATGTACAGATTGCTTTTGGGACCCCAAAATATCGAATTTTCGTGTGTTTTGGGCCTGAATTTGAGATATCGACTTTGGGCACCTAAAATTTCTATTTTTAGCATGTTTTGGGCATATATTTTGAAAATATTCTAGCACTGAGTAGGCATGTACAGATCGCTTATGAGACTCCAAAATTTCGAATTTTTGGGTGTTTTGAGCCTGAATTTGAGATATAAACGGGTACAGAAGATGCATGCACATATTGACTTTGGGCACGTAAAATATCGATTATCAGGATGTTTTTGGCCTGTATTTTGAAAATACTCAAACATGGAGTAGTCATGTACAGATCGCTTCTAGGACCCCAAAATATCGAATTCTCGGGTGTTTTGAGCATGAATTTGTGATATCGACTTTGGGCACCTAAAATATTGATTTTTAGCATGTTTTAGACCTATATTTTGAAAATATTCTAGCAGTGAGTAGGCATGTACAGATCGTTTCTGGGACTCCAAAATATCGAGTTTTCTGGTGTTTGGAGCCTGCATTTGAGATTTAAAAGGGTGCAGAAGATGCATACTCATATTTACTTTGGGCACCTAAAATATCGATTTTCAGCATGTTTGGGCCTGTATCTGAGTAGGCATGTAGAGATCGCTTCTGGGACCCCAAAATATCGAATTTTCGTGTGTTTGGAGCCTGAATTTGGGATATAAACGGGTGCAGAAGAGGCATACACATATTGACTTTAGGCACCTACAAGATCGATTTTCAGTATGTTTTGGGCCTGTATTTTGAAAATACTCTAACACGGAGTAGTCATGTACAGATCGCTTCTGGGACCCCAAAATATCGAATTCTCGGGTGTTTTGAGCATGAATTTGTGATATCGACTTTGGGCACCTAAAATATTGATTTTTAGCATGTTTTGGACTTATATTTTGAAAATATTCTAGCACCGAGTAGGAATGTACAGATCGCTTCTGGGACCCCTAAATATCGAATTCTCGGGTGTTTGGAGCCTTAATTTGAGATATCGACTTTGGGCACCTAAAATATTGATTTTTAGCATGTTTTGGACCTATATTTTGAAAATATTCTAGCATCGAGTAGGAATGTACAGATCGCTTCTGGGACCCCTAAATATCGAATTCTCGGGTGTTTGGAGCCTTAATTTGAGATATCGACTTTGGGCACCTAAAATATTGATTTTTAGCATGTTTTAGACCTATATTTTGAAAATATTCTAGCACCAAGTAGGAATGTACAGATCGCTTCTGGGACCCCTAAATATCGAATTCTCGGGTGTTTTGAGCCAGAATTTGATATATAAACGGGTACAGAAGATACATGCACAGATTAACTTTGGGCACCTAAAATATCGATTTTCAGCATGTTTTGGGCCTGTATCTGAGTAGGCATGTACAAATCGCTTCTGGGACCCCAAAATATCGAATTATCGGGTGTTTGGAGCCTTAATTTGAGATATCGATTTTGGGCACCTAAAATATTGATTTTTAGCATGTTTTGGACCTATATTTTGAAAATATTCTAGCACCGAGTAGGAATGTACAGATCGCTTCTGGGACCCCTAAATATCGAATTCTCGGGTGTTTTGAGCCTGAATTTGAGATATAAACGGGTACAGAAGATACATGCACATATTGACTTTGGGCACCTAAAATATCGATTTATAGCATGTTTTGGGCATGCATTTTGAAAATACTCTAACACGGAGTAGGCATGTACAGATCGCTTCTGGGACCCCAAAATATTTAATTCTCGGGTGTTTTGAGCATGAATTTGAGATATAAACGGGTACAGAAGATACATGTACATATTGACTTTGGGCACCTGAAATATCGATTTTCAGCATGTTTTGGGCCAGTATCTGAGTAGGCATGTACAGATCGCTCCTGGCACCCAAAAATATCGAGTTTTCGGGTGTTTGGAGCCTGCATTTGAGATATAAACGGGTTCAGAAGATGCATGCACATATTCACTTTGGGCACCTAAAATATCGATTTTCAGCATGTTTGGGCCTGTATCTGATTAGGCATGTACAGATCGCTTCTGGGACCCCAAAATATCGAATTTTCGTGTGTTTGCAGCCTGAATTTGAGATATAAATGGGTACAGAAGATGCATGCACAAATCAACTTTTGGGCACCTACAGGATCGATTTTCAGTATGTTTTGGGCCTGTATCTTGAAAAATACTCTAACACGGAGTATGCATGTACAGATCGCTTCTGGGACCCGAAAATATCGAATTTTCGGGTGTTTTAGGCCTGAATGTGAGATATCGACTTTGGGCACTTAAAATATCGATTTTTAGCATGTTTTGGGCCTATATTTTGAAAATATTCTAGCAATGAGTAGGCATGTACACATCGCTTCTGGGACCCAAAAATATCGAATTTTCGGGTGTTTTGAGCCTAAATTTGATATATAAACGAGTACAAAAGATGCATGCACATATTGACTTTGGGCACCTAAAATATCGATTTTCAGCATGTTTTGGGCCTGTATCTGAGTAGGCATGTACAGATCGCTTCTGGGACCCCAAAATATCGAATTTTTGGGTGTTTGGAGCCTGAATTTGAGATAAAAACGGGTACAGAAGATACATGCACATATCGACTTTTGGGCACCTAAAAGATCGATTTTCATTATGTTTTGGGCCTGTATTTTGAAAATACTCTAACACGGAGTAAGCATGTACAGATCGCTTCTGGGACCCCAAAATATCGGATTTTCGGGTGTTTTGGGCGTGACTTTGAGATATCGACTTTGGGCACCTAAAATATCGATTTTTAGCATGTTTTGGGCCTGTATTTTGAAAATACTCTAACATGGAGTAGGCATGTACAGTTCGCTTCTAGGACACAAAAATACCGAATTTTCGGGTGTTTTGAGCCTGAATTTGAGATATAAACGTGTACAGAAGATGCATGCACATATCGACTTTGGACACTTAAAATATCGATTTGTAGCATGTTTTGAGCCTTTATTTTGAAAATATTCTAGCACTGAGTAGGCATGTACAGATCGCTTATGGGACCCAAAATATCGAATTTTCAAGTGTTTTGAGGTTGAATTTGGGATATAAACGGGTGCCGAAGATGCATACACATATTGACTTTGATCACCTAAAATATGGATTTTAAGCATGTTATGGGCCTGAATTTTGAAAATACTCTAAAACGGAGTAGGCATGTACAGATCGCTTCTGGGGCCCCAAAATATCGAATTTTCGGGTGTTGTGAGCCTGAATTTGAGATATAAACGGGTACTGAAGATGCATGCACATATCGACTTCTGGGCACATACCATATCGATTTTTAGCATGTTTTAGGTCTGTATCTTGAAAACATTCTAACTAAGAGTAGACATGTACAGATCGCTTTTGGGACCCAAAAATATCGATTTCTTGGGTTTTTGGAGCCTGAATCTGAGGTATAAACGGGTACAGAAGATGCATGCACATATCGACTTTTGGGCACCTAAAAGATCGATTTTCAGTATGTTTTGGGCCTGCATTTTGAAAATACTCTAGCACGGAGTAGGCATGCACAGATCGCTTCTGGGACCCCAAAATATCGAATTTTCGGGTGTTTTGGGCCTGAATTTGAAATATCGACTTTGGGCACCTAAAATATCGATGTTTAGCATGTTTTGGGTCTATATTTTGAAAATATTATAGCACTGAGTAGGCATGTACAGATCGTTTCCGGGACCCCAAAAATTACCGAATTTTCGGGTCTTTTGAGCCTGAATTTGAGATATAAACGGGTTCAGAAGATGCATGCCCATATCGACTTTTGGGCTCCTAAAACATCGATTTTAAGCGTGTTTTGGGTCTGTATCTTGAAAGCATTCTAACTAGGAGTAGGCATGTACAGTTTTCTTCTAGGACCCAAAAATACCGAATTTTTGGGTATTTTGAGCCTGAATTTGAGATATAAACGGGTACAGAAGATGCATGCACATATCGACTTTGGACACATAAAATATCGATTTTTAGCATGTTTTTAGCCTATATTTTGAAAACATTCTAGCACTAAATAAGCATGTACAGATCGCTTCTGGGACTCAAAAATATCGAATTTTCGGGTGTTTTGAGGTTGTATTTGGGATATAAACGAGTGCAGAAGATGCATACACATATTGACTTTGGGCAACTAAAATATCGATTTTTAGCATGTTTTGGGCCTGTATTTTGAAAATACTCTAACACGGAGAAGGCATGCACAGATCGATTCTGGGAACTCAAAATATCGAATTTTCGGGTGTTTTGAGACTGAATTTGAGATATAAACGGGTACAGAAGATGCCTGCACATATTGACTTTGGGCATATAAAATATCGATTTTCAGCATGTTTTCGGCCTGTATCTGAGTAGGCATGTACAGATCGCTTCTGGGACCCCAAAATATCAAATTTTCTGGTGTTTGAAGCCTGAATTTGAGATATAAACAGGTAAAGAAGATGCATGAATATATCGACTTTTGGGCACCTAAAAGATTGATTTTTAGTATGTTTTAGGCCTGAATTTTGAAAATACTCTAACACGGAGTAGGCATGTACAGATCGCTTCTGGGACCCCAAAATATCAAATTTAAGGGTGTTTTGGGCCTGAATTTGAGATAACGACTTTGGGCAACTAAAATATCGATTTTTAGCATGTTTTGGGCCTATATTTTGAAAATATTCTAGCACTGAGTAGGCATGTACAGATCGCTTCTTGGACCCCAAAATATCGATTTTTCGGTTGTTTGGAGCCTGAATTTGAGATATAAACGGGTACAGAAGATGCATGGCATCACATATCGACTTTTGGGCACCTAAAAGATCGATTTGAAGTATGTTTTGGGCCTGTATTTTGAAAACACTCTAACACGGAGTAGGCATGTACAGATCGCTTCTGGGACCTCAAAATATCGAATTTTCGGGTGTTTTAAGCCTGAATTTGAGATATAAACGGGTACTGATGATGCATGCACATATCAACTTTTGGGCACCTAAAATATCGATTTTGAGCATGTTTTGGGTCTGTATCTTGAAAACATTCTAACTAGGAGTAGGCATGTACAGATCGCTTCTAGGACCCAAAAATACCGAATTTTCGGGTGTTTTGGGCCTGAATTGAGGATCAAAACACCCGAAAATTCGGTATTTTGGGGTCCCAGAAGCGATCTGTACTTGCCTACTCCGTGTTAGAGTATTTTCAATATACAGGCCCAAAACATGCTGAAAATCAATATTTTAGGTGACCAAAGTCAATATGTGTATGCATCTTCTGCACCCGTCTATATCCCAAATTCAACCTCAAATCACCCGAAAATTCGATATTTTGGGGTCCCAGAAGCGATCTGTACATGCCTACTCAGTGCTAGAATATTTTCATAATATAGGCCCAAAACATGCTAAAAATCGATATTTTAGGTGCCCAAAGTCGATTTCTCAAATTCAGGCCTAAGACACCCGAAAATTCGATATTTTGGGGTCCCAGAAGCGATCTGTACTTGCCTACTATGTGTTAGAGTATTTTCAAAATACAGGCCCAAAACATATAGAAAATCGATATTTTAGGTGCCAAAAAGTCGATGTGTGCATGCATCTTCTGTACACGTTTATATCTCAAATTCAGGCTCCAAACACCCGAAAATTCGATATTTTGGGGTCCCAGAAGCGATCTGTAATTGCCTACTCCGTTTTAGAGTATTTTCTAAATAGAGGCCCAAAACATGCTGAAAATCGATATTTTAGGTGACCAAAGTCAATATGTGTATGCATCTTCTGCACCCGTTTATATCCCAAATTCAACCTCATATCACCCGAAAATTAGGTATTTTGGGTCCTAGAAGCGAACTGTACATGCCTACTCCTAGTTAGAATGTTTTCAAGATACAGACCCATAACATGCTCAAAATCGATATTTTAGGTGCCCAAAAGTCAATATGTGCATGCATCTTCAGTACCCGTTCATATCTCAAATTCAGGCTCAAAACACCTGAAAATTCGATATTTTGGGGTCCAAGAAGCAATCTGTACATGCCTACTCCGTGTTAGAGTATTTTCAAAAAACAGGTCTAAAACATGTTGAAAACCGATATTATAGGTGCCCAAAGTCGATATCTCAAATTCAGGTCCAAGACACCCGAAAACTCGATATTTTGGGGTCCTAGAAGCGATCTGTACATGCCTACTCCTAGTTAGGATGTTTTCAAGATACAAACCCAAAACATATTAAAAATCGATATTTTAGGTGCCCAAGAGTCGATATGTGAATGCATCTGCAGTACCCGTTTATATCTCAAATTCAGGCTCAAAACAAACGAAAATTCGATATTTTGGGGTCCTAGAAGCGATCTGTACATGCCCACTCCGTGTTAGAATATTTTCAAAATACAGGCCCAAATCATGCTGAAAATCGATATTTTAGGTGCCCAAAGTCAATATGTGCATGTATCTTCTGTACCCGTTTGTATCTCAAATTCAGGCTCAAAACACCTGAAAATTCGATAATTTGGGGTCCCAGAATCGATCTGTACATGCCTACTCAGTGCTAGAATATTTTCAAAATATGGGCCCAAAACATGTTAAAATCGATATTTTAGGTGCCCAAAGTCAATATCTCCAATTCAGGCCCAAAACACCCGAAAATTCGATATTTTTTGGTCCCAGAAGCAATCTGTACATGCCCACTCCGTGTTAGAGGATTTTCAAAATACAGGCCCAAATCATGCTGAAAATCGATATTTTAGGTGCCCAAAGTCAATATGTGCATGCATCTTCTGTACCCGTTTATATCCCCAATTCAACCTCAAAACACCCGAAAATTCGATATTTTTGGGTCCGAGAGGCGATCTGTACATGCCTACTCAGTGCTAGAATGTTTTAAAAATATAGGCTCAAAACCTGCTAAAAATCGATATTATAAGTGTCCAAAGTCGATATGTGCATGCATCTTCTGTACCCGTTTATATCTCAAATTCAGGCTCAAAACACCCGAAAATTAGGTATTTTATGTCCTAGAAGCGAACTGTACATGCCTACTCCTAGTTAGAATGTTTTCAAGATACAGACCCAAAACATGCTCAAAATCGATATTTTAGGTGCCCAAGAGTCGATATGTGAATGCATCTGCAGTACCCGTTTATATCTCAAATTCAGGCTCAAAACAAACGAAAATTCGATATTTTGGGGTCCTAGAAGCGATCTGTACATGCCTACTCAGTGCTAGAATATTTTCAAAATATGGGCCCACAACTTGTTAAAATCGATATTTTAGGTGCCCAAAATCAATATCTCCAATTCAGGCCCAAAACACACGAAAATTCGATATTTTTTGGTCCCAGAAGCAATCTGTACATGCCCACTCCGTGTTAGAGGATTTTCAAAATACAGGCCCAAATCATGCTGAAAATCGATATTTTAGGTGCCCAAAGTCAATATGTGCATGCATCTTCTGTACCCGTTTATATCACAAATTCAGGCTCAAAACACCCGAAAATTAGGTATTTTATGTACTAGAAGCGAACTGTACATGCCTACTCCTAGTTAGAATGTTTTC
This sequence comes from Petrolisthes cinctipes, assembly GCA_033782935.1. Taxonomy (NCBI): domain Eukaryota; kingdom Metazoa; phylum Arthropoda; class Malacostraca; order Decapoda; family Porcellanidae; genus Petrolisthes; species Petrolisthes cinctipes. Next base: position 2,320,374 of record JAWQEG010000167.1, read on the forward strand.
AAGATACAGATCCAAAACATGCTCAAAATCGATATTTTAGGTGCCCAAAGGTCGATATGTGCGAGCATCTTCAGTACCCGTTCATATCTCAAATTCTGGCTGAAAACACCTGAAAATTCGATATTTTGGGGTCCCAGAAGCGATCTGTACATGCGTACTCCGTGTTAGAGTATTTTCAAAATACGGCCCAAAACATGCTGAAAATCGATATTTTAGGTGCCCAAAGTCGATATCTCAAATTCAGGTCCAAGACACCCGAAAATTCGATATTTTGGGGTCCTAGAAGCGATCTGTACATGCCTACTCCTAGTTAGGATGTTTTCAAGATACAAACCCAAAACATATTAAAAATCGATATTTTAGGTGCCCAAGAGTCGATTTGTGAATGCATCTGCAGTACCCGTTTATATCTCAAATTCAGGCTCAAAACAAACGAAAATTCGACATTTTGGGGCCCTAGAAGCGATCTGTACATGCCCACTCCGTGTTAGAGTATTTTCAAAATACAGGCCCAAATCTTGCTGAAAATCGATATTTTAGGTGCCCAAAGTCAATATGTGCATGCATCTGCAGTACCCGTTTATATCTCAAATTCAGGCTCAAAACAAACGAAAATTCGATATTTTGGGGTCCTCGAAGCGATCTGTACATGCCTACTCAGTGTTAGAATATTTTCAAAATATGGGCCCACAACATGTTAAAATCGATATTTTAGGTGCCCAAATTCAATATCTCCAATTCAGGCCCAAAACACCCGAAAATTCGATATTTTTTGGTCCCAGAAGCAATCTGTACATGCCCACTCCGTGTTAGAGGATTTTCAAAATACAGGCCCAAATCATGCTGAAAATCGATATTTTAGGTGCCCAAAGTCAATATGTGCAAGCATCTTCTGTACCCGTTTATATCCCAAATTCAACCTCAAAACACCCGAAAATTCGATATTTTTGGGTCCCAGAAGCGATCTGTGCATGCCTACTCAGTGCTAGAATGTTTTCAAAATATAGGCTCAAAACCTGCTAAAAATCGATATTATAAGTGTCAAAAGTCGATATGTGCATGCATTTTCTGTACCCGTTTATATCTCAAATTCAGGCTCAAAACACCCGAAAATTAGGTATTTTGGGTCCTAGAAGCGAACTGTACATGCCTACTCCTAGTTAGAATGTTTTCAAGATACAGACCCATAACATGCTCAAAATCGATATTTTAGGTGCCCAAAAGTCAATATGTGCATGCATCTTCAGTACCCGTTCATATCTCAAATTCAGGCTCAAAACACCTGAAAATTCGATATTTTGGGGTCCAAGAAGCAATCTGTACATGCCTACTCCGTGTTAGAGTATTTTCAAAAAACAGGTCTAAAACATGTTGAAAACCGATATTATAGGTGCCCAAAGTCGATATCTCAAATTCAGGTCCAAGACACCCGAAAATTCGATATTTTGGGGTCCTAGAAGCGATCTGTACATGCCTACTCCTAGTTAGGATGTTTTCAAGATACAAACCCAAAACATATTAAAAATCGATATTTTAGGTGCCCAAGAGTCGATATGTGAATGCATCTGCAGTACCCGTTTATATCTCAAATTCAGGCTCAAAACACCGAAAATTCGATATTTTGGGGTCCCAGAATCGATCTGTACATGCCTACTCAGTTCTAGAATATTTTCAAAATATGGGCCCAAAACATGTTAAAATCGATATTTTAGGTGCCCAAAGTCAATATCTCCAATTCAGGCCCAAAACACCCGAAAATTCGATATTTTTTGGTCCCAGAAGCAATCTGTACATGCCCACTCCGTGTTAGAGGATTTTCAAAATACAGGCCCAAATCATGCTGAAAATCGATATTTTTGGTGCCCGAAGTCAATATGTGCATGCATCTTCTGTACCCGTTTATATCCCAAATTCAACCTCAAAACACCCGAAAATTCGATATTTTTGGGTCCGAGAAGCGATCTGTACATGCCTACTCAGTGCTAGAATGTTTTAAAAATATAGGCTCAAAACCTGCTAAAAATCGATATTATAAGTGTCCAAAGTCGATATGTGCATGCATCTTCTGTACCCGTTTATATCTCAAATTCAGGCTCAAAACACCCGAAAATTAGGTATTTTATGTCCTAGAAGCGAACTGTACATGCCTACTCCTAGTTAGAATGTTTTCAAGATACAGACCCAAAACATGCTCAAAATCGATATTTTAGGTGCCCAAGAGTCGATATGTGAATGTATCTGCAGTACCCGTTTATATCTCAAATTCAGGCTCAAAACAAACGAAAATTCGATATTTTGGGGTCCTAGAAGCGATCTGTACATGCCTACTCAGTGCTAGAATATTTTCAAAATATGGGCCCACAACATGTTAAAATCGATATTTTATGTGCCCAAAGTCAATATCTCCAATTCAGGCCCAAAACACCCGAAAATTCGATATTTTTTGGTCCCAGAAGCAATCTGTACATGCCCACTCCGTGTTAGAGGATTTTCAAAATACAGGCCCAAATCATGCTGAAAATCAATATTTTAGGTGCCCAAAGTCAATATGTGCATGCATCTTCTATACCCGTTTATATCCCAAATTCAACCTCCAAACACCCGAAAATTCGATATTTTTGGGTCCCAGAAGCGATCTGTGCATGCCTACTCAGTGCTAGAATGTTTTCAAAATATAGGCTCAAAACCTGCTAAAAATCGATATTATAAGTGTCCGAAGTCGATATGTGCATGCATTTTCTGTACCCGTTTATATCTCAAATTCAGGCTCAAAACACCCGAAAATTAGGTATTTTGGGTCCTAGAAGCGAACTGTACATGCCTACTCCTAGTTAGAATGTTTTCAAGATACAGACCCATAACATGCTCAAAATCGATATTTTAGGTGCCCAAAAGTCAATATGTGCATGCATCTTCAGTACCCGTTCATATCTCAAATTCAGGCTCAAAACACCTGAAAATTCGATATTTTGGGGTCCAAGAAGCAATCTGTACATGCCTACTCCGTGTTAGAGTATTTTCAAAAAACAGGTCTAAAACATGTTGAAAACCGATATTATAGGTGCCCAAAGTCGATATCTCAAATTCAGGTCCAAGACACCCGAAAATTCGATATTTTGGGGTCCTAGAAGCGATCTGTACATGCCTACTCCTAGTTAGGATGTTTTCAAGATACAAACCCAAAATATATTAAAAATCGATATTTTAGGTGCCCAAGAGTCGATATGTGAATGCATCTGCAGTACCCGTTTATATCTCAAATTCAGGCTCAAAACAAACGAAAATTCGATATTTTGGGGTCCTAGAAGCGATCTGTACATGCCCACTTCGTGTTAGAGTATTTTCAAAATACAGGCCCAAATCATGCTGAAAATCGATATTTTAGGTGCCCAAAGTCAATATGTGCATGCATCTTCTGTACCCGTTTATATCTCAAATTCATTCTCAAAACACCGAAAATTCGATAATTTGGGGTCCCAGAATCGATCTGTACATGCCTACTCAGTTCTAGAATATTTTCAAAATATGGGCCCAAAACATGTTAAAATCGATATTTTAGGTGCCCAAAGTCAATATCTCCAATTCAGGCCCAAAACACCCGAAAATTCGATATTTTTTGGTCCCAGAAGCAATCTGTACATGCCCACTCCGTGTTAGAGGATTTTCAAAATACAGGCCCAAATCATGCTGAAAATCGATATTTTAGGTGCCCAAAGTCAATATGTGCATGCATCTTCTGTACCCGTTTATATCCCAAATTCAACCTCAAAACACCCGAAAATTCGATATTTTTGGGTCCGAGAAGCGATCTGTACATGCCTACTCAGTGCTAGAATGTTTTAAAAATATAGGCTCAAAACCTGCTAAAAATCGATATTATAAGTGTCCAAAGTCGATATGTGCATGCATCTTCTGTACCCGTTTATATCTCAAATTCAGGCTCAAAACACCCGAAAATTAGGTATTTTATGTCCTAGAAGCGAACTGTACATGCCTACTCCTAGTTAGAATGTTTTCAAGATACAGACCCAAAACATGCTCAAAATCGATATTTTAGGTGCCCAAGAGTCGATATGTGAATGCATCTGCAGTACCCGTTTATATCTCAAATTCAGGCTCAAAACAAACGAAAATTCGATATTTTGGGGTCCTAGAAGCGATCTGTACATGCCTACTCAGTGCTAGAATATTTTCAAAATATGGGCCCACAACATGTTAAAATCGATATTTTAGGTGCCCAAAGTCAATATCTCCAATTCAGGCCCAAAACACCCGAAAATTCGATATTTTTTGGTCCCAGAAGCAATCTGTACATGCCCACTCCGTGTTAGAGTATTTTCAAAAAACAGGTCTAAAACATGTTGAAAACCGATATTATAGGTGCCCAAAGTCGATATCTCAAATTCAGGTCCAAGACACCCGAAAATTCGATATTTTGGGGTCCTAGAAGCAATCTGTACATGCCTACTCCTAGTTAGGATGTTTTCAAGATACAAACCCAAAACATATTAAAAATCGATATTTTAGGTGCCCAAGAGTCGATATGTGAATGCATCTGCAGTACCCGTTTATATCTCAAATTCAGGCTCAAAACAAACGAAAATTCGATATTTTGGGGTCCTAGAAGCGATCTGTACATGCCCACTCCGTGTTAGAGTATTTTCAAAATACAGGCCCAAATCATGCTGAAAATCGATATTTTAGGTGCCCAAAGTCAATATGTGCATGCATCTTCTGTACCCGTTTATATCTCAAATTCAGGCTCAAAACACCGAAAATTCGATAATTTGGGGTCCCAGAATCGATCTGTACATGCCTACTCAGTTCTAGAATATTTTCAAAATATGGGCCCAAAACATGTTAAAATCGATATTTTAGGTGCCCAAAGTCAATATCTCCAATTCAGGCCCAAAACACCCGAAAATTCGATATTTTTTGGTCCCAGAAGCAATCTGTACATGCCCACTCCGTGTTAGAGGATTTTCAAAATACAGGCCCAAATCATGCTGAAAATCGATATTTTAGGTGCCCAAAGTCAATATGTGCATGCATCTTCTGTACCCGTTTATATCCCAAATTCAACCTCAAAACACCCGAAAATTCGATATTTTTGGGTCCGAGAAGCGATCTGTACATGCCTACTCAGTGCTAGAATGTTTTAAAAATATAGGCTCAAAACCTGCTAAAAATCGATATTATAAGTGTCCAAAGTCGATATGTGCATGCATCTTCTGTACCCGTTTATATCTCAAATTCAGGCTCAAAACACCCGAAAATTAGGTATTTTATGTCCTAGAAGCGAACTGTACATGCCTACTCCTAGTTAGAATGTTTTCAAGATACAGACCCAAAACATGCTCAAAATCGATATTTTAGGTGCCCAAGAGTCGATATGTGAATGCATCTGCAGTACCCGTTTATATCTCAAATTCAGGCTCAAAACAAACGAAAATTCGATATTTTGGGGTCCTAGAAGCGATCTGTACATGCCTACTCAGTGCTAGAATATTTTCAAAATATGGGCCCACAACATGTTAAAATCGATATTTTAGGTGCCCAAAGTCAATATCTCCAATTCAGGCCCAAAACACCCGAAAATTCGATATTTTGGGGTCCAAGAAGCGATCTGTAAATGCCTACTCCGTGTTAGAGTATTTTCAAAATACAGGTCTAAAACATGTTGAAAACCGATATTATAGGTGCCCAAAGTCGATATCTGAAATTCAGGCCCAAGACACCCGAAAATTCGATATTTTGGGGTCCTAGAAGCGATCTGTACATGCCTACTCCTAGTTAGGATGTTTTCAAGATACAGACCCAAAACATATTAAAAATCGATGTTTTAGGTGCCCAAGAGTCGATATGTGAATGCATCTTCTGTGCCCGTTTATATCTCAATTTCAGGCTCAAAACACCCGAAAATTCGATATTTTGGGGTCCCAGAATCGATCTGTACATGCCTACTCAGTGCAAGAATATTTTCAAAATATGGGCCCAAAACGTGTTAAAATCGATATTTTAGGTGCCCAAAATCAATATCTCCAATTCAGGCCCAAAACACCCGAATATTCGACATTATTTGGTCCCAGAAGCAATCTGTACATGCCCACTCCGTGTTAGAGTATTTTCAAAATACAGGCCCAAATCATGCTGAAAATCGATATTTTAGGTGCCCAAAGTCAATATGTGCATGCATCTTCTGCACCCGTAAATATCCCAAATTCAACCTCAAAACATCCGAAAATTCGATATTTTTGGGTCCCAGAAGCTATCTGTACATGCTTACTCAGTGCTAGAATGTTTTCAAAATATTGGGTCAAAACATGCTAACAATCGATATTTTAGGTGATCAAAAGTTGATATGTGCATGCATCTTCAGTACCCGTTTATATCTCAAATTCAGGCTCAAAACACCCAAAAATTCGATATTTTAGGGTCCCAGAACCGATCTGTACATGCCTACTCAGATACAGGCCCAAAACATTCTGAAAATTGATGTTTTAGGTCCCCAAAGTCAATATGTGTTTTCATCTTATGCACCCGTTTATATCCCTAATTCAACCTCAAAACTCCCGAAAATTCGATATTTTTGGTTCCCAGAAGCGATCTGTACATGCCTACTCAGTGCTAGAATGTTTTAAAAATATAGGCTCAAAACCTGCTAAAAATCGATATTATAAGTGTCCAAAGTCGATATGTGCATGCATCTTCTGTACCCGTTTATATCTCAAATTCAGGCTCAAAACACCCGAAAATTAGGTATTTTGGTTCCTAAAAGCGAACTGTACATGCCTACTCATAGTTAGAATGTTTTCAAGATACAGACCCAAAACATGCTCAAAATCAATATTTTAGGTGCCCAAAAGTCAATATGTGCATGCATCTTCAGTACCCGTTCATAACTCAAATTCAGGCTCAAAACACCTGAAAATTCGATATTTTGGGGTCCAAGAAGCGATCTGTAAATGCCTACTCCGTGTTAGAGTATTTTCAAAATACAGGTCTAAAACATGTTGAAAACCGATATTATAGGTGCCCAAAGTCGATATCTCAAATTCAGGCCCAAGACACCCGAAAATTCGATATTTTGGGGTCCTAGAAGCGATCTGTACATGCCTACTCCTAGTTAGGATGTTTTCAAGATACAGACCCAAAACATATTAAAAATCGATGTTTTAGGTGCCCAAGAGTCGATATGTGAATGCATCTTCTGTACCCGTTTATATCTCAATTTCAGGCTCAAAACACCAGAAAATTCGATATTTTGGGGTCCCAGAAGCGATCTAAACATGCCTACTCAGTGCAAGAATATTTTCAAAATATGGGCCCAAAACGTGTTAAAATCGATATTTTAGGTGCCCAAAATCAATATCTCCAATTCAGGCCCAAAACACCCGAATATTCGACATTATTTGGTCCCAGAAGCAATCTGTACATGCCCACTCCGTGTTAGAGTATTTTCAAAATACAGGCCCAAATCATGCTGAAAATCGATATTTTAGGTGCCCAAAGTCAATATGTGCATGCATCTTCTGTACCCGTTTATATCCCAAATTCAACCTCAAAACACCCGAAAATTCGATATTTTTGGGTCCCAGAAGCGATCTGTACATGCCTACTCAGTGCTAGAATGTTTTAAAACTATAGGCTCAAAACCTGCTAAAAATCGATATTATAAGTGTCCAAAGTCGATATGTGCATACATCTTCTGTACCCGTTTATATCTCAAATTCAGGCTCAAAACACCCGAAAATTAGGTATTTTGGGTCCGTGAAGCGAACTGTACTTGCCTACTCCTAGTTAGAATGTTTTCAAGATACAGACCCAAAACATGCTCAAAATCGATATTTTAGGTGCCCAAAGGTCGATATGTGCGAGCATCTTCAGTACCCGTTCATATCTCAAATTCAGGCTGAAAACACACGAAAATTCGATATTTTAGGGTCCCAGAAGCGATCTGTACATGCGTACTCCGTGTTAGAGTATTTTCAAAATACGGCCCAAAACATGCTGAAAATCGATATTTTAGGTGCCCAAAGTCAATATGTGTATGCATCTTCTGCACCCGTAAATATCCCAAATTCAACCTCAAAACATCCGAAAATTCGATATTTTTGGGTCCCAGAAGCGATCTGTACATGCCTACTCAGTGCTAGAATGTTTTCAAATTATTGGGTCAAAACATGCTAAAAATCGATATTTTAGGTGATTAAAAGTCGATATGTGCATGCATCTTCAGTACCCGTTTATATCTCAAATTCAGGCTCAAAACACCCAAAAATTCGATATTTTGGGGTTCCAGAAGCGATCTGTACATGCCAACTCCGTGTTAGAGTATTTTTTAAATACAGGCCCAAAACATGCTGAAAATCGATATTTTAGGTGCCCAAAGTTAATATGTGCATGTTTCTTCTGCACCCGTTTATATCTCAAATTCAGGCTCAAAACACCCGAAAATTCGAAATTTTGGTGTCCCAGAAGCGATCTGTACATGCCTACTCAGTGCGAGAATATTCTCAAAATATAGGCCCAAAACATGATAAAAATCGATATTTTAGGTGCCCAAAGTCGATATTTCAAATTCAGGCCCAAAACACCCGAAAATTCGATATTTTGGAGTCCCAGAAGTGATCTGTACATGCCAACTCCGTGTTAGAGTATTTTTTAAATACAGTCACAAAACATACTGAAAATCGATATTTTAGGTGCCCAAAGTTAATATGTGCATATTCCTTCTGCACCCGTAAATATCCCAATATTCAACCTCAAAACATCCAAAAATTCGATATTTTTGGGTCCCAGAAGCTATCTGTACATGCTTACTCAGTGCTAGAATATTTTCAAAATATTGGGTCAAAACATGCTAACAATCGATATTTTAGGTGATCAAAAGTTGATATGTGCATGCATCTTCAGTACCCGTTTATATCTCAAATTCAGGCTCAAAACACCCAAAAATTCGATATTTTAGGGTCCCAGAACCGATCTGTACATGCCTACTCAGATACAGGCCCAAAACATTCTGAAAATTGATGTTTTAGGTCCCCAAAGTCAATATGTGTTTTCATCTTATGCACCCGTTTATATCCCTAATTCAACCTCAAAACACCCGAAAATTCGATATTTTTGGGTCCCAGAAGCGATCTGTACATGCCTACTCAGTGCTAGAATGTTTTAAAAATATAGGCTCAAAACCTGCTAAAAATCGATATTATAAGTGTCCAAAGTCGATATGTGCATGCATCTTCTGTACCCGTTTATATCTCAAATTCAGGCTCAAAACACCCGAAAATTAGGTATTTTGGTTCCTAAAAGCGAACTGTACATGCCTACTCATAGTTAGAATGTTTTCAAGATACAGACCCAAAACATGCTCAAAATCAATATTTTAGGTGCCCAAAAGTCAATATGTGCATGCATCTTCAGTACCCGTTCATAACTCAAATTCAGGCTCAAAACACCTGAAAATTCGATATTTTGGGGTCCAAGAAGCGATCTGTAAATGCCTACTCCGTGTTAGAGTATTTTCAAAATACAGGTCTAAAACATGTTGAAAACCGATATTATAGGTGCCCAAAGTCGATATCTGAAATTCAGGCCCAAGACACCTGAAAATTCGATATTTTGGGGTCCTAGAAGCGATCTGTACATGCCTACTCCTAGTTAGGATGTTTTCAAGATACAGACCCAAAACATATTAAAAATCGATGTTTTAGGTGCCCAAGAGTCGATATGTGAATGCATCTTCTGTACCCGTTTATATCTCAATTTCAGGCTCAAAACACTCGAAAATTCGATATTTTGGGGTCCCAGAAGCGATCTGTACATGCCTACTCAGTGCAAGAATATTTTCAAAATATGGGCCCAAAACGTGTTAAAATCGATATTTTAGGTGCCCAAAATCAATATCTCCAATTCAGGCCCAAAACACCCGAATATTCGACATTATTTGGTCCCAGAAGCAATCTGTACATGCCCACTCAGTGTTAGAGTATTTTCAAAATACAGGCCCAAATCATGCTGAAAATCGATATTTTAGGTGCCCAAAGTCAATATGTGCATGCATCTTCTGTACCCGTTTATATCCCAAATTCAACCTCAAAACACCCGAAAATTCGATATTTTTGGGTCCCAGAAGCGATCTGTACATGCCTACTCAGTGCTAGAATGTTTTAAAACTATAGGCTCAAAACCTGCTAAAAATCGATATTATAAGTGTCCAAAGTCGATATGTGCATACATCTTCTGTACCCGTTTATATCTCAAATTCAGGCTCAAAACACCCGAAAATTAGGTATTTTGGGTCCGTGAAGCGAACTGTACTTGCCTACTCCTAGTTAAAATGTTTTTCAAGATACAGACCCAAAACATGCTCAAAATCGATATTTTAGGTGCCCAAAAGTCGATATGTGCAAGCATATTCAGTACCCGTTCATATCTCAAATTCAGTCTCAAAACACACGAAAATTCGATATTTTAGGGTTCCAGAAGCGATCTGTACATGCGTACTCCGTGTTAGAGTATTTTCAAAATACGGCCCAAAACATGCTGAAAATCGATATTTTAGGTGCCCAAAGTCAATATGTGTATGCATCTTCTGCACCCGTAAATATCCCAAATTCAACCTCAAAACATCCGGAAATTCGATATTTTTGGGTCCCAGAAGCGATCTGTACATGCCTACTCAGTGCTAGAATGTTTTCAAAATACAGGCCCAAAACATGCTTAAAATCGATATTTTAGGTGATCAAAAGTCGATATGTGCATGCATCTTCAGTACCCGTTTATATCTCAAATTCAGGCTCAAATCACCCAAAAATTCGATATTTTGGGGTTCCAGAAGCGATCTGTACATGACAACTCCGTGTTAGAGTATTTTTTAAATACAGGCCCAAAGCATGCTGAAAATCGATATTTTAGGTGCCCAAAGTTAATATGTGCATGTTCCTTCTGCACCCGTTTATATCTCAAATTCAGGCTCAAAACACCCGAAGATTCGATATTTTGGTGTCCCAGAAGCGATCTGTACATGCCTAATCAGATACAGGCCCAAAACATGCTGAAAATTGATGTTTTAGGTCCCCAAAGTCAATATGTGTTTTCATCTTATGAACCCGTTTATATCCCAAATTCAACCTCAAAACACCCGAAAATTCGATATTTTTGGGTCTCAGAAGCGATCTGTACATGCCTACTCAGTGCTAGAATGTTTTAAAAATATAGGCTCAAAACCTGCTAAAAATCGATATTATAAATGTCCAAAGTCGATATGTGCATGCATCTTCTGTACCCGTTTATATCTCAAATTCAGGTTCAAAACACCCGAAAATTAGGTATTTTGGGTCCTAGAAGCGAACTGTACATGCCTACTCCTAGTTAGAATGTTTTCAAGATACAGACCCAAAACATGCTCAAAATCGATATTTTAGGTGCCCAAAAGTCGATATGTGCAAGCATCTTCAGTACCCGTTCATATCTCAAATTCAGGCTCAAAACACACGAAAATTCGATATTTTAGGGTCCCAGAAGCGATCTGTACATGCATACTCCGTGTTAGAGTATTTTCAAAATACGGCGCAAAACATGCTGAAAATCTATATTTTAAGTGCCCAAAATCTATATGTGTATGCATCTTCTGCACCCGTAAATATCCCAATATTCAACCTCAAAACATCCGAAAATTCGATATTTTTGGGTCCCAGAAGCGATCTGTACATGCTTACTCAGTGCTAGAAAGTTTTCAAAATATTGGGTCAAAACATGCTTAAAATCGATATTTTAGGTGATCAAAAGTTGATATGTGCATGCATCGTCAGTACCCGTTTATATCTCAAATTCAGGCTCAAAACACCCAAAAATTCGATATTTTAGGGTCCCAGAACCGATCTGTACATGCCTACTCAGATACAAGCCCAAAACATTCTGAAAATTGATGTTTTAGGTCCCCAAAGTCAATATGTGTTTTCATCTTATGCACCCGTTTATATCCCAAATTCAACCTCAAAACACCCGAAAATTCGATATTTTGGGGTCCCAGAAGCAATCTGTAAATGCCTACTCAGTGCTAGAATGTTTTAAAAATATAGGCTCAAAACCTGCTAAAAATCGATATTATAAGTGTCCAAAGTCGATATGTGCATGCATCTTCTGTACCCGTTTATATCTCAAATTCAGGCTCAAAACACCCGAAAATTAGGTATTTTGGTTCCTAGAAGCGAACTGTACATGCCTAGTCCTAGTTAGAATGTTTTCAAGATACAGACCCAAAACATGCTCAAAATCAATATTTTAGGTGCCCAAAAGTCAATATGTGCATGCATCTTCAGTACCCGTTCATATCTCAAATTCAGGCTCAAAACACCTGAAAATTCGTTATTTTGGGCTCCAAGAAGCGATCTGTACATGCCTACTCCGTGTTAGAGTATTTTCAAAATACAGGTCTGAAACATGTTGAAAACCGATATTATAGGTGCCCAAAGTCGATATCTCAAATTCAGGCCCAAGACACCCGAAAATTCGATATTTTGGGGTCCTAGAAGCGATCTGTACATGCCTACTCCTAGTTAGGATGTTTTCAAGATACAGACCCAAAACATATTAAAAATCGATGTTTTAGGTGCCCAAGAGTCGATATGTGAATGCATCTTCTGTACCCGTTTATATCTCAATTTCAGGCTCAAAACACTCGAAAATTCGATATTTTGGGGTCCCAGAAGCGATCTGTACATGCCTACTCAGTGCAAGAATATTTTCAAAATATGGGCCCAAAACGTGTTAAAATCGATATTTTAGGTGCCCAAAATCAATATCTCCAATTCAGGCCCAAAACACCCGAATATTCGACATTATTTGGTCCCAGAAGCAATCTGTACATGCCCACTCAGTGTTAGAGTATTTTCAAAATACAGGCCCAAATCATGCTGAAAATCGATATTTTAGGTGCCCAAAGTCAATATGTGCATGCATCTTCTGTACCCGTTTATATCCCAAATTCAACCTCAAAACACCCGAAAATTCGATATTTTTGGGTCCCAGAAGCGATCTGTACATGCCTACTCAGTGCTAGAATGTTTTAAAACTATAGGCTCAAAACCTGCTAAAAATCGATATTATAAGTGTCCAAAGTCGATATGTGCATACATCTTCTGTACCCGTTTATATCTCAAATTCAGGCTCAAAACACCCGAAAATTAGGTATTTTGGGTCCGTGAAGCGAACTGTACTTGCCTACTCCTAGTTAGAATGTTTTTCAAGATACAGACCCAAAACATGCTCAAAATCGATATTTTAGGTGCCCAAAAGTCGATATGTGCAAGCATATTCAGTACCCGTTCATATCTCAAATTCAGTCTCAAAACACACGAAAATTCGATATTTTAGGGTTCCAGAAGCGATCTGTACATGCGTACTCCGTGTTAGAGTATTTTCAAAATACGGCCCAAAACATGCTGAAAATCGATATTTTAGGTGCCCAAAGTCAATATGTGTATGCATCTTCTGCACCCGTAAATATCCCAAATTCAACCTCAAAACATCCGGAAATTCGATATTTTTGGGTCCCAGAAGCGATCTGTACATGCCTACTCAGTGCTAGAATGTTTTCAAAATACAGGCCCAAAACATGCTTAAAATCGATATTTTAGGTGATCAAAAGTCGATATGTGCATGCATCTTCAGTACCCGTTTATATCTCAAATTCAGGCTCAAATCACCCAAAAATTCGATATTTTGGGGTTCCAGAAGCGATCTGTACATGACAACTCCGTGTTAGAGTATTTTTTAAATACAGGCCCAAAGCATGCTGAAAATCGATATTTTAGGTGCCCAAAGTTAATATGTGCATGTTCCTTCTGCACCCGTTTATATCTCAAATTCAGGCTCAAAACACCCGAAGATTCGATATTTTGGTGTCCCAGAAGCGATCTGTACATGCCTAATCAGATACAGGCCCAAAACATGCTGAAAATTGATGTTTTAGGTCCCCAAAGTCAATATGTGTTTTCATCTTATGAACCCGTTTATATCCCAAATTCAACCTCAAAACACCCGAAAATTCGATATTTTTGGGTCTCAGAAGCGATCTGTACATGCCTACTCAGTGCTAGAATGTTTTAAAAATATAGGCTCAAAACCTGCTAAAAATCGATATTATAAATGTCCAAAGTCGATATGTGCATGCATCTTCTGTACCCGTTTATATCTCAAATTCAGGTTCAAAACACCCGAAAATTAGGTATTTTGGGTCCTAGAAGCGAACTGTACATGCCTACTCCTAGTTAGAATGTTTTCAAGATACAGACCCAAAACATGCTCAAAATCGATATTTTAGGTGCCCAAAAGTCGATATGTGCAAGCATCTTCAGTACCCGTTCATATCTCAAATTCAGGCTCAAAACACACGAAAATTCGATATTTTAGGGTCCCAGAAGCGATCTGTACATGCATACTCCGTGTTAGAGTATTTTCAAAATACGGCGCAAAACATGCTGAAAATCTATATTTTAAGTGCCCAAAATCTATATGTGTATGCATCTTCTGCACCCGTAAATATCCCAATATTCAACCTCAAAACATCCGAAAATTCGATATTTTTGGGTCCCAGAAGCGATCTGTACATGCTTACTCAGTGCTAGAAAGTTTTCAAAATATTGGGTCAAAACATGCTTAAAATCGATATTTTAGGTGATCAAAAGTTGATATGTGCATGCATCGTCAGTACCCGTTTATATCTCAAATTCAGGCTCAAAACACCCAAAAATTCGATATTTTAGGGTCCCAGAACCGATCTGTACATGCCTACTCAGATACAGGCCCAAAACATGTTGAAAATTGATGTTTTAGGTCCCCAAAGTCAATATGTGTTTTCATCTTATGCACCCGTTTATATCCCAAATTCAACGTCAAAACACCCAAAAATTCGATATTTTGGGGTCCCAGAAGCAATCTGTAAATGCCTACTCAGTGCTAGAATGTTTTAAAAATATAGGCTCAAAACCTGCTAAAAATCGATATTATAAGTGTCCAAAGTCGATATGTGCATGCATCTTCTGTACCCGTTTATATCTCAAATTCAGGCTCAAAACACCCGAAAATTAGGTATTTTGGTTCCTAGAAGCGAACTGTACATGCCTAGTCCTAGTTAGAATGTTTTCAAGATACAGACCCAAAACATGCTCAAAATCGATATTTTAGGTGCCCAAAAGTCGATATGTGCATGCATCTTCAGTACCCGTTCATATCTCAAATTCAGGCTCAAAACACCAGAAAATTCGAAATTTTGGGGTCCAAGAAGCGATCTGTACATGCCTACTCCGTGTTAGAGTATTTTCAAAATACAGGTCTAAAACATGTTGAAAACCGATATTATAGGTGCCCTAAGTCGATATCTCAAATTCAGGCCCAAGACACCCGAAAATTCGATATTTTGGGGACCTAGAAGCGATCTGTACATGCCTACTCCTAGTTAGGATGTTTTCAAGATACAGACCCAAAACATATTAAAAATCGATGTTTTAGGTGCCCAAGAGTCGATATGTGAATGCATCTTCTGTACCCGTTTATATCTTAATTTCAGGCTCAAAACACCCGAAAATTCGATATTTTGGGGTCCCAGAATCGATCTGTACATGCCTACTCAGTGCTAGAATATTTTCAAAATATGGGCTCAAAACATGTTAAAATCGATATTTTAGGTGCCCAAAGTCAATATCTCCAATTCAGGCCCAAAACACCCGAATATTCGATATTTTTTGGTCCCAGAAGCAATCTGTACATGCCCACTCCGTGTTAGAGTATTTTCAAAATACAGGCCCAAATCAAGCTGAAAATCGATATTTTAGGTGCCCAAAGTCAATATGTGCATGCATCTTCTGTACCCGTTTATATCCCAAATTCAACCTCAAAACACCCGAAAATTCGATATTTTTGGGTCCCAGAAGCGATCTGTACATGCCTACTCAGTGCTAGAATGTTTTATAATTATAGGCTCAAAACCTGCTAAAAATCGATATTATAAGTGTCCAAAGTCGATATGTGCATACATCTTCTGTACCCGTTTATATCTCAAATTCAGGCTCAAAACACCCGAAAATTAGGTATTTTGGGTCCGTGATGCAAACTGTACATGCCTACTCCTAGTTAGAATGTTTTCAAGATACAGGCCCAAAACATGCTCAAAATCGATATTTTAGGTGCCCAAAAGTCGATATGTGCAAGCATCTTCAGTACCCGTTCATATCTTAAATTCAGTCTCAAAACACACGAAAATTCGATATTTTAGGGTTCCAGAAGCGATCTGTACATGCGTACTCCGTGTTAGAGTATTTTCAAAATACGGCCCAAAACATGCTGAAAATCGATATTTTAGGTGCCCAAAGTCAATATGTGTATGCATCTTCTGCACCCGTAAATATCCCAAATTCAACCTCAAAACATCCGGAAATTCGATATTTTTGGGTCCCAGAAGCGATCTGTACATGCCTACTCATTGCTAGAATGTTTTCAAAATATTGGGTCAAAACATGCTAAAAATCGATATTTTAGGTGATCAAAAGTCGATATGTGCATGCATCTTCAGTACCCGTTTATATCTCAAATTCAGGCTCAAAACACCCGAAAATTAGGTATTTTGGGTCCTAGAAGCGAACTGTACATGCTTACTCCTAGTTAGAATGTTTTCAAGATACAGACCCAAAACATGCTCAAAATCGATATTTTAGGTGCCCAAAAGTCGATATGTGCATGCATCTGCAGTACCCGTTCATATCTCAAATTCAGGCTCAAAACACCAGAAAATTCCATATTTTGGGTTCCAAGAAGCGATCTGTACATGCCTACTCCGTGTTAGAGTATTTTCAAAATACAGGTCTAAAACATGTTGAAAACCGATATTATAGGTGCCCAAAGTCGATATCTCAAATTCAGGCCCAAGACACCTGAAAATTCGATATTTTGGGGTCCTAGAAGCGATCTGTACATGCCTACTCCTAGTTAGGATGTTTTCAAGATACAGACCCAAAACATATTAAAAATCGATGTTTTAGGTGCCCAAGAGTCGATATGTGAATGCATCTTCTGTACCTGTTTATATCTCAATTTCAGGCTCAAAACACCCGAAAATTCGATATTTTGGGGTCCCAGAATCGATCTGTACATGCCTACTCAGTGCTAGAATATTTTCAAAATATGGGCCCAAAACATGTTAAAATCGATATTTTAGGTGCCCAAAGTCAATATCTCCAATTCAGGCCCAAAACACCCGAATATTCGATATTTTTTGGTCCCAGAAGCAATCTGTACATGCCCACTCCGTGTTAGAGTATTTTCAAAATACAGGCCCAAATCATGCTGAAAATCGATATTTTAGGTGCCCAAAATCAATATGTGCATGCATCTTCTGTACCCGTTTATATCCCAAATTCAACCTCAAAACACCCGAAAATTCGATATTTTTGGGTCCCAGAAGCGATATGTACATGCCTACTCAGTGCTAGAATGTTTTAAAACTATAGGCTCAAAACCTGCTAAAAATCGATATTATAAGTGTCCAAAATCGATTTGTGCAAGCATCTTCAGTACCCGTTCATATCTTAAATTCAGGCTCAAAACACACGAAAATTCGATATTTTAGGTTTCCAGAAGCGATCTGTACATGCGTACTCCGTGTTAGAGTATTTTCAAAATACGGCCCAAAACATGCTGAAAATCGATATTTTAGGTGCCCAAAGTCAATATGTGTATGCATCTTCTGCACCCGTAAATATCCCAAATTCAACCTCAAAACATCCGGAAATTCGATATTTTTGGGTCCCAGAAGCGATCTGTACATGCCTACTCCGTGCTAGAATGTTTTCAAAATATAGGGTTAAAACATGCTAAAAATCGATATTTGAGGTGATCAAAAGTCGATATGTGCATGCATCTTCAGTACCCGTTTATATCTCAAATTCAGGCTCAAAACACCCAAAAATTCGATATTTTAGGGTCCCAGAACCGATCTGTACATACCTACTCAGATACAGGCCCAAAACATGCTGAAAAT
The DNA here is from genome assembly GCA_033782935.1 of Petrolisthes cinctipes. Lineage (NCBI taxonomy): Eukaryota > Metazoa > Arthropoda > Malacostraca > Decapoda > Porcellanidae > Petrolisthes > Petrolisthes cinctipes. Next base: position 2,338,414 of record JAWQEG010000167.1, read on the forward strand.
TGATGTTTTAGGTCCCCAAAGTCAATATGTGTTTTCATCTTATGCACCCGTTTATATCCCAAATTCAACGTCAAAAAACCCGAAAATTCGATACTTTTGGGTACCAGAAGCGATCTGTACATGCATACTCAGTGCTAGAATGTTTTCAAAATATAGGTTTAAAACATGCTAAAAATCGATATTTTAAGTGTCCAAAGTCGATATGTGCATGCATCTTCTGTATCCGTTTATATCTCAAATTAAAGGTTCGAAACACCCGAAAATTCGTAATTTTTGGGTCCTAGAAGCGATCTGTACAGTACATGCCTACTCAGTGCTAGAATATTTTCAAAATATAGGCCTAAAACATGCTAAAAATCTATATTTTAGGTGCCCAAAGTCGATATATCAAATTCAAACCCAAAACACCCGAAAATTCGATATTTTGGGGTCCCAGAAGCGATCTGTACATGCCTACTCCGTGTTAGAGTATTTTCAAAATACAGGCCCAAAACATACTGAAAATCGATCTTTTAGGTGCCCAAAAGTCGATATGTGCATGAATCTTCTGTACCCGTTTATATCTCAGTTTCAGGCTCCAAACACCCGAAAATTCGATATTTTTGGGTCCTAGAAGCAATCTGTACATGTCTACTCCTAGTTAGAATGTTTTCAAGATACAGACCCAAAACATGCTAAAAATCGAAATTTCATGTGCCCAAAGATAATATGTGCATGCATCTTCTGTACCCGTTTATATCTCAAATTCAGGCTCCAAACACCCAAAAATTCGATATTTTGGGGTCCCAGAAGAGATCTGTACATGCCTACTCAGATACAGGCCCAAAACATGCTGAAAATCGATATTTTAGGTGCCCAAAGTCAATATGTGTATGCATCTTCTGCACCCGTAAATATCCCAAACTGAACCTCAAAACATCCAAAAAATTTGATATTTTTGGGTCCCAGAAGCGATCTGTACATGCCTACTCAGTGCTAGAATGTTTTCAAAATATAGGGTCAAAAAATGCTAAAAATCAATATTTTAAGTGTCCAAAGTCGATATGTGCATGCATCTTCTGTATCCGTTTATATCTCAAATTAAAGGTTCGAAACACCCGAAAATTCGTAATTTTTGGGTCCTAGTAGCGATCTGTACAGTACATGCCTACTCAGTGCTAGAATATTTTCAAAATATAGGCCTAAAACATGCTAAAAATCTATATTTTAGGTGCCCAAAGTCGATATATCAAATTCAAACCCAAAACACCCGAAAATTCGATATTTTGGGGTCTCAGAAGCGATCTGTACATGCCTACTCCGTGTTAGAGTATTTTCAAAATACAGGCCCAAAACATACTGAAAATAGATCTTTTAGGTGCCCAAAGATAATATGTGCATGCATCTTCTGTACCCGTTTATATCTCAAATTCAGGCTCCAAACACCCAAAAATTCGATATTTTGGGGTCCCAGAAGAGATCTGTACATGCCTACTCAGATACAGGCCCAAAACATGCTGAAAATCGATATTTTAGGTGCCCAAAGTCAATATGTTTATGCATCTTCTGCAAACGTAAATATCCCAAACTGAACCTCAAAACATCCAAAAAATTTGATATTTTTGGGTCCCAGAAGCGATCTGTACATGCCTACTCAGTGCTAGAATGTTTTCAAAATATAGGGTCAAAAAATGCTAAAAATCAATATTTTAAGTGTCCAAAGTCGATATGTGCATGCATCTTCTGTATCCGTTTATATCTCAAATTAAAGGTTCGAAACACCCGAAAATTCGTAATTTTTGGGTCCTAGTAGCGATCTGTACAGTACATGCCTACTCAGTGCTAGAATATTTTCAAAATATAGGCCTAAAACATGCTAAAAATCTATATTTTAGGTGCCCAAAGTCGATATATCAAATTCAAACCCAAAACACCCGAAAATTCGATATTTTGGGGTCTCAGAAGCGATCTGTACATGCCTACTCCGTGTTAGAGTATTTTCAAAATACAGGCCCAAAACATACTGAAAATAGATCTTTTAGGTGCCCAAAAGTCGATATGTGCATGCATCTTCTGTACCCGTTTATATCTCAGTTTCAGGCTCCAAACACCCAAAATTTCGATATTTTGGGGTCCCAGAAGAGATCTGTACATGCCTACTCAGATACAGGCCCAAAACATGCTGAAAATCGATATTTTAGGTGCCCAAAGTCAATATGTGTATGCATCTTCTGCACCCGTAAATATCCCAAATTGAACCTCTAAACATCCAAAAAATTTGATATTTTTGGGTCCCAGAAGCGATCTGTACATGCCTACTCAGTGCAAGAATTTTTTCAAAATATAGGGTCAAAACATGCTAAAAATCAATATTTTAAGTGTCCAAAGTCGATATGTGCATGCATCTTCTGTATCCGTTTATATCTCAAATTAAAGGTTCGAAACACCCGAAAATTCGTAATTTTTGGGTCCTAGTAGCGATCTGTACAGTACATGCCTACTCAGTGCTAGAATATTTTCAAAATATAGGCATAAAACATGCTAAAAATCTATATTTTAGGTGCCCAAAGTCGATATATCAAATTCAAACCCAAAACACCCGAAAATTCGATATTTTGGGGTCTCAGAAGCGATCTGTACATGCCTACTCCGTGTTAGAGTATTTTCAAAATACAGGCCCAAAACATACTGAAAATAGATCTTTTAGGTGCCCAAAAGTCGATATGTGCATGCATCTTCTGTACCCGTTTATATCTCAGTTTCAGGCTCCAAACACCCAAAATTTCGATATTTTGGGGTCCCAGAAGAGATCTGTACATGCCTACTCAGATACAGGCCCAAAACATGCTGAAAATCGATATTTTAGGTTCCCAAAGTCAATATGTGTATGCATCTTCTGCACCCGTAAATATCCCAAATTGAACCTCTAAACATCTAAAAAATTTGATATTTTTGGGTCCCAGAAGCGATCTGTACATGCCTACTCAGTGCAAGAATTTTTTCAAAATATAGGGTCAAAACATGCTAAAAATCGATTTTTTTGGTGCCCAAAATTCGATATGTGCATGCATCTTCAGTACCCGTTTATATCTCGAATTAGGGCTCAAAACACCCGAAAAATCGATATTTTAGGGTCCCAGAAGTGATCTGTACATGCCTACTCCGTGTTAAAATATTTACAAAATACAGGCCCAAAATATGCTGAAAATCGATATTTTAGGTGACCAAAGTCAATATGTGCATGCATCTTCTGTACCTGTTTATATCTCAAATTCAGGCTCAAAACACCTGAAAACTCGATATTTTTGGGTCCCAAAAGCGATCTGTACATGCCTACTCAGTGCTAAAATATTTTTAAAATATAGGCCCAAAACATGCTAAAAATCGATATTTTAGGTGCCCAAAGTCGATATCTCAAATTCAAGCCCAAACCACCCGAAAATTCGATATTTTGGGGTCCCAGAAGCAATCTGTACATGCCTACTCCGTGTTAGAGTATTTTCAAAATACAGGTCCAAAACATACTGAAAACCGATCTTTTAGGTGCCCAAAAGCCGATATGTGCACGCATCTTCTGTACCCGTTTATATCTCAAATTCAGGCTCCAAACACCCGAAAATTCGATATTTTGGGGTCCTAGAAGCGATCTGTAAATGCCTACTTCGTGTTAGATTATTTTCAAAATACAGGCCCAAAACATACTGAAGATCGATATTCTAGGTGCCCAAAGTCAATATGTGTACGCATCTTCTGCACCCGTTTATATCACAATTTTGACCTCAAAACACCCGAAAATTCTATATTTTTGGGTCCCAGAAGCGATCTGTACATGCGTACTTAGTGCTTGAATGTTTTCAAAATATAGGCTCAAAACATGCTAAAAATCGATATTATAAGTGTCCAAAGACGATTTGTGCATTCATCTTCAGTACCGGTTTATATCTCAAATTCAGGCTAAAAACACCTGAAAATTCGATATTTTGGGGTCCCAGAAGCGATTTGTACATGCCTACTCAGTGCTAGTATATTTTCAAAATATATACCCAAAACATACTAAAAATCGATATTTTAGGTGGCGAAAGTCGATATCTCAAATTCAGACCCAAAACACCCGAAAATTCAATATTTTGGGGTCCCAGAAGCGATCTGTACATGTTTACTCTGTGTTAGAGTATTTTCAAAATACAGGCCCAAAACATGCTGAAAATCGATATTTTAGTTGCCCAAAGTCAATATGTGCATGCATCTTCTGTACCCGTTTTTTTCCCAAATTCAACCTCAAAACACCCGAAAATTCGATATTTTTGGGTCCCAGAAGCGTTCTGTACATGCCTCCTCAGTGCTAGAATGTTTTCAAAATATAGGCTCAAAACATGCTAAAAATCGATATTATAAGTGTCCAAAGTCGATATGTGCATGCATCTTCTGTACCCGTTTATATCTCAAATTCAGGCTCAAAACACCGGAAAATTCGATATTTTTGGGTCCCAGAAGCGATCTGTACACGCCTACTCAGTGCAAGTATATTTTCAAAATATATACCCAAAACATGCTATAAATCGATATTTTAGGTGCCAAAGTCAATATGTGTATGCATCTTCTGTACCTGTTTTTTTCCCAAATTCAACCTCAAAACACCCGAAAATTCGATATTTTTGGGTCCCAGAAGCGATCTGTACATGCCTCCTCAGTGCTAGAATGTTTTTCAAAATATAGGCTCAAAACATGCTAAAAATCGATATTATAAGTGTCCAAAGTCGATATGTGCATGCATCTTCTGTACCCGCTTATATCTCAAATTCAGGCTCAAAACACCCGAAACTTCGATATTTTGGCGTCCTAGAAGCGATCTGTACATGCCCACTCCGTGTTAGAGTATTTTCAAAATACAGGCCCAAATCATGCTGAAAATCGATATTTTTGGTGCCCAAAGTTTATATGTACATGCATCTTCTGTACCCGTTTATATCTCAAATTCAGGCTCAAAACACCCGAAAATTCGATATTTTGGGGTCCCGGAATCGATCTGTACATGCCTACTCAGTGCTAGAATATTTTCAAAACATGGGCCCAAAACATGCAGAAAATCGATATTTTAGGTCCCAAAGTCGATATCTCCAATGCAGGCCCAAAACACCCCGAAATTCGATATTTTGGGGTCCCAGAAGCGATCTTTACATGCCTACTCCGTGTTAGAGTATTTTCAAAATACAGGCCAAAACATACTGAAAATCGATCTTTTAGGTGCCCAAAAGTCGATATGTTCATGCATCTTATGTACCCGTTTATATCTCAATTTCAGGCTCCAAACACCCGAAAATTCGATATTTTGGGGTCCCAGAAGCGATCTGTACATGCCTACTCAGAAAACCTAAAAAAAAATGAAAATCGATATTTAAGGTGCCCAAAGTCAATATGCGTATGCATCTTCTGCACCCGTAATATCCCAAATTCAACCTCAAAACACCCGAAAATTCGATATTTTGGGGTCCCAAAAGCGATCTGTACATGCCTACTCAGTGCTAGAATGTTTTCAAAATATAGACTCGAAACATGCTAAAAATCGATATTATAAGTGTCCAAAGTCGATTTGTGCATGCATCTTCAGTACCCGTTTATATTTCAAATTCAGGCTCAAAACACCCGAAAATTCGATATTTTGGGGTCCCAGAAGCAATTTGTACATGCCTACTCAGTGCTAGTATATTTTCAAAATATATACCTAAAACATGCTAAAATCGATATTTTAGGTGGCCAAAGTCGATATCTCAAATTCAGGCCCAAAACACCCGAAAATTCGATATTTTGGGGTCCCAGAAGCGATCTGTACATGCCTATTCCGTGTTAGAGTATTTTCAAAATACAGGCCCAAAACATTCAGAAAATCGATATTTTAGGTGCCTAAAGTCAATATGTGTATGCATCTTCTGCACCCGTTTAAATCCCAAATTCAACCTCAAAACACCCGAAAATTCGATATTTTGGGGTCCGAGAAGCGATTTGTACATGCCTACTCAGTGCTAGTATATTTTCAAAATATATACCTAAAACATGCTAAAATCGATATTTTAGGTGGCCAAAGTCGATATCTCAAATTCAGGCCCAAAACACCCGAAAATTCGATATTTTGGGGTCCCAGAAGCGATCTGTACATGCCTATTCCGTGTTAGAGTATTATCAAAATACAGGCCCAAAACATTCTGAAAATCGATATTTTAGGTGCCTAAAGTCAATATGTGTATGCATCTTCTGCACCCGTTTAAATCCCAAATTCAACCTCAAAACACCCGAAAATTTGATATTTTTGGGTCCCAGAAGGGATCTGTACATGCCTACTCAGTGCTAGAATGTTTTAAAAATATAGGCTCAAAACATGCTAAAAATCGATATTTTAGGTGCCTAAAAGTCGATATGTGCATGCATCTTCAGTACCCGTTTATATCTCAAATTCAGGCTCAGGCTTAAAGCACCTGAAAATTCGATATTTTAGGGTCCCAGAAGCGATCTGTACATGCCTTCTCAGTGCTAGAATATTTTCAAAATATAGGCCCAAAACATGCTAAAAATTGATATTTTATGTGCCCAAAGTCGATATCTCAAATTCAGGCCCAAAACCCCCGAAAATTCGATATTTTGGGGTCCCAGAAGCGATCTGTACATGCCTACTCCGTGTTAGAGTATTTTCAAAATACAGGCCCATAACATACTGAAAATCGATCTTTTAGTTGCCCAAAAACAAATATGTGCATGCATCTTCCGTACCCGTTTTTATCTCAAATTCAGGCTCCAAACACCCGAAAATTCGATATTCTGGGGTCCCAGAAGCGATCTGTACATGCCTACTCAGATACAGGCCTAAAACATGCTGAAAATCGATATTTTAGGTGCCCAAAGTCAATATGTGTATGCATCATCTGTACCCATAATATCCCAAATTCAACGTCAAAACAGACGAAAATTCGATATTTTTGGGTCCCCAAAGCGATCTGTACATGCCTACTCAGTGCTAAAATGTTTTCAAAATATAGGCTCGAAACATGCTAAAAATCGATATTATAGGTGTCCAAAGTCGATTTGTGCATGCATCTTCAGTACCCGTTTATATCTCAAATTCAGGCTCAAAACACCTGAAAATTCGATATTTTGGGGTCCCAGAAGCCATCTGTACATGCCTACTCCGTATTAAAGTATTTTCAAAATACAGGCCCAAAACATACTGAAAATCGATATTTTAGGTGCTTAAAATCAATATGTGCATGCATCTTCTGTACCCGTTTATATATCAAATTCAGGCTCAAATCACCCGAAAAATCGATATTTTGGGGTCCCAGAATCGATTTGTACATGCCTACTCAGTGCTAGTATTTTTCCAAAATATATATCCAAAATATGCTAAAAATCGATAATTTAAGTGGCCAAAGACGATATCTCAAATTTAGGCCCAAAACACCCGAAAAATTCGATATTATGGGGTCCAAGTAGCGATCTGTACATGCCTACTCCGTGTTAGAGTATTTTCAAAATACAGGCCCATAACATACTGAAAATCGATCTTTTAGTTGCCCAAAAACAAATATGTGCATGCATCTTCCGTACCCGTTTTTATCTCAAATTCAGGCTCCAAACACCCGAAAATTCGATATTCTGGGGTCCCAGAAGCGATCTGTACATGCCTACTCAGATACAGGCCTAAAACATGCTGAAAATCGATATTTTAGGTGCCCAAAGTCAATATGTGTATGCATCATCTGTACCCATAATATCCCAAATTCAACGTCAAAACAGACGAAAATTCGATATTTTTGGGTCCCCGAAGCGATCTGTACATGCCTACTCAGTGCTAAAATGTTTTCAAAATATAGGCTCGAAACATGCTAAAAATCGATATTATAGGTGTCCAAAGTCGATTTGTGCATGCATCTTCAGTACCCGTTTATATCTCAAATTCAGGCTCAAAACACCTGAAAATTCGATATTTTGGGGTGCCAGAAGCCATCTGTACATGCCTACTCCGTATTAAAGTATTTTCAAAATACAGGCCCAAAACATACTGAAAATCGATATTTTAGGTGCTTAAAATCAATATGTGCATGCATCTTCTGTACCCGTTTATATATCAAATTCAGGCTCAAATCACCCGAAAAATCGATATTTTGGGGTCCCAGAATCGATTTGTACATGCCTACTCAGTGCTAGTATTTTTCCAAAATATATACCCAAAATATGCTAAAAATCGATAATTTAAGTGGCCAAAGACGATATCTCAAATTTAGGCCCAAAACACCCGAAAATTCGATATTATGGGGTCCAAGAAGCGATCTGTACATGCCTACTCCGTGTTAGAGTATTTTCAAAATACAGGCCCAAAACATGATCAAAATCGATATTTTATGTGCCCAAAAGTCGATATGTGCATGCATCTTCAGTACCCGTTTATATATCAAATTCAGGCTCAAAACACCCGAAAATTCGATATTTTGGGGTCCCAGAAGCGATCTGTACAAGCTTACTCAGATACAGGCCTAAAACATGTTGAAAATCGATAATTTAGGTGCCCAAAGTCAATATGTGTATGCATGTTCTGCACCCGTTTATATCCCAAATTCAACCTCAAAACATCCGAAAATTCGATGTTTTTGGGTCCCAGAATCGATCTGCACATGCCTACTCAGTTCAAGAATGTTCTCAAAATATAGGCTTAAAACATGTTAAAAATCGATATTATAAGTGTCCAAAGGCGATATGTGCATGCATCTTCTGTACCCGTTTATATCTCAAATTCAGGCTCAAAATACCCGAATATTCGATATTTTGGGGTCCCAGAAGCGATCTGTATACATGCCTACTCCGTGTTAATGTATTTTCAAAATACAGGCCCAAAACATACTGAAAATCGATATTTTAGGTGCCTTAAGTCAATATGTGTATGCATCTTCTGCACCCGTTTAAATCCCAAATTCAACCTCAAAACACCCGAAAATTTGATATTTTTTGGTCCCAGAAGGGATCTGTACATGCCTACTCAGTGCTAGAATGTTTTAAAAATATAGGCTCAAAACATGCTAAAAATCGATATTTTAGGTGCCCAAAAGTCGATATGTGCATGCATCTTCAGTACCCGTTTATATCTCAAATTCAGGCTCAGGCTCAAAGCACCTGAAAATTCGATATTTTAGGGTCCCAGAAGCGATCTGTACATTCCTACTCAGTGCTAGAATATTTTCAAAATATAGGCCCAAACCATGCTAAAAATCGATATTTTATGTGCCCAAAGTCGATATCTCAAATTCAGGCCCAAAACACCCGAAAATTCGATATTTTGGGGTCCCAGAAGCGATCTGTACATGCCTACTCCGTGTTAGAGTATTTTCAAAATACAGGCCCAAAACATACTGAAAATCGATCTTTTAATTGCCCAATAGCCGATATGTGCATACATCTTCTGTACCCGTTTATATCTCAAATTCAGGCTCCAAACACCCGAAAAATCGATATTTTGGGGTCCCAGATACGATCTGTACATGCCTACTCCGTGTTAAAGTATTTTTTAGAATTAGGGCCCAAAACATACTGAAAATCGATATTCTAGGTGCCCAAAGTCAATATGTGCATGCATCTTCTGTACCCGTTTATATCTCAAATTCAGGCTCCAAACACCCGAAAATTCTATATTTTTGGGTCCCAGAAGCGATCTGTACATGCCTACTCAGTGCTAAAATGTTTTCAAAATATAGGCTCGAAACATGCTAAAAATCGATATTATATATTTCCAAAGTCGATTTGTGCATCCATCTTCAGTACCCGTTTATATCTCAAATTCAGGCTCAAAACACCTGAAAATTCGATATTTTGGGGTCCCAGAAGCCATCTGTACATGCCTACTCCGTATTAAAGTATTTTCAAAATACAGGCCCAAAACATACTGAAAATCGATATTTTAGGTGCTTAAAATCAATATGTGCATGCATCTTCTGTACCCGTTTATATATCAAATTCAGGCTCAAATCACCCGAAAATTCGATATTTTGGGGTCCCAGAATCGATTTGTACATGCCTACTCAGTGCTAGTATTTTTCCAAAATATATACCCAAAATATGCTAAAAATCGATAATTTAAGTGACCAAAGACGATATCTCAAATTTAGGCCCAAAACACACGAAAATTCGATATTTTGTGGTCCAAGAAGCGATCTGTACATGCCTACTCCGTGTTAGAGTATTTTCAAAATACAGGCCCAAAACATGATCAAAATCGATATTTTATGTGCCCAAAAGTCGATATGTGCATGCATCTTCAGTACCCGTTTATATATCAAATTCAGGATCAAAACACTTGAAAATTCGATATTTTGGGGTCCCAGAAGCGATCTGTACAAGCCTACTCAGATACAGGCCTAAAACATGCTGAAAATCGATATTTTAGGTGCCCAAAGTCAATATGTTTATGCATGTTCTGCACCCGTTTATATACCAAATTCAACCTCAAAACACCCGAAAATTCGATGTTTTTGGGTCCCAGAATCGATCTGCACATGCCTACTCAGTTCAAGAATGTTTTCAAAATATAGGCTTAAAACATGTTAAAAATCGATATTATAAGTGTCCAAAGGCGATATGTGCATGCATCTTCTGTACCCGTTTATATCTCAAATTCAGGCTCAAAATACCCGAATATTCGATATTTTGGGGTCCCAGAAGCGATCTGTATACATGCCTACTCCGTGTTAAAGTATTTTCAAAATACAGGCCCAAAACATACTGAAAATCGATATTTTAGGTGCCTTAAGTCAATATGTGTATGCATCTTCTGCACCCGTTTAAATCCCAAATTCAACCTCAAAACACCCGAAAATTTGATATTTTTTGGTCCCAGAAGGGATCTGTACATGCCTACTCAGTGCTAAAATGTTTTCAAAATATAGGCTCGAAACATGCTAAAAATCGATATTATAGGTGTCCAAAGTCGATTTGTGCATGCATCTTCAGTACCCGTTTATATCTCAAATTCAGGCTCAAAACACCTGAAAATTCGATATTTTGGGGTCCCTGAAGCCATCTGTACATGCCTACTCCGTATTAAAGTATTTTCAAAATACAGGCCCAAAACATACTGAAAATCGATATTTTAGGTGCTTAAAATCAATATGTGCATGCATCTTCTGTACCCGTTTATATATCAAATTCAGGCTCAAATCACCCGAAAAATCGATATTTTGGGGTCCCAGAATCGATTTGTACATGCCTACTCAGTGCTAGTATTTTTCCAAAATATATACCCAAAATATGCTAAAAATCGATAATTTAAGTGGCCAAAGACGATATCTCAAATTTAGGCCCAAAACACCCGAAAAATTCGATATTATGGGGTCCAAGTAGCGATCTGTACATGCCTACTCCGTGTTAGAGTATTTTCAAAATACAGGCCCATAACATACTGAAAATCGATCTTTTAGTTGCCCAAAAACAAATATGTGCATGCATCTTCCGTACCCGTTTTTATCTCAAATTCAGGCTCCAAACACCCGAAAATTCGATATTCTGGGGTCCCAGAAGCGATCTGTACATGCCTACTCAGATACAGGCCTAAAACATGCTGAAAATCGATATTTTAGGTGCCCAAAGTCAATATGTGTATGCATCATCTGTACCCATAATATCCCAAATTCAACGTCAAAACAGACGAAAATTCGATATTTTTGGGTCCCCGAAGCGATCTGTACATGCCTACTCAGTGCTAAAATGTTTTCAAAATATAGGCTCGAAACATGCTAAAAATCGATATTATAGGTGTCCAAAGTCGATTTGTGCATGCATCTTCAGTACCCGTTTATATCTCAAATTCAGGCTCAAAACACCTGAAAATTCGATATTTTGGGGTGCCAGAAGCCATCTGTACATGCCTACTCCGTATTAAAGTATTTTCAAAATACAGGCCCAAAACATACTGAAAATCGATATTTTAGGTGCTTAAAATCAATATGTGCATGCATCTTCTGTACCCGTTTATATATCAAATTCAGGCTCAAATCACCCGAAAAATCGATATTTTGGGGTCCCAGAATCGATTTGTACATGCCTACTCAGTGCTAGTATTTTTCCAAAATATATACCCAAAATATGCTAAAAATCGATAATTTAAGTGGCCAAAGACGATATCTCAAATTTAGGCCCAAAACACCCGAAAATTCGATATTATGGGGTCCAAGAAGCGATCTGTACATGCCTACTCCGTGTTAGAGTATTTTCAAAATACAGGCCCAAAACATGATCAAAATCGATATTTTATGTGCCCAAAAGTCGATATGTGCATGCATCTTCAGTACCCGTTTATATATCAAATTCAGGCTCAAAACACCCGAAAATTCGATATTTTGGGGTCCCAGAAGCGATCTGTACAAGCTTACTCAGATACAGGCCTAAAACATGTTGAAAATCGATAATTTAGGTGCCCAAAGTCAATATGTGTATGCATGTTCTGCACCCGTTTATATCCCAAATTCAACCTCAAAACATCCGAAAATTCGATGTTTTTGGGTCCCAGAATCGATCTGCACATGCCTACTCAGTTCAAGAATGTTCTCAAAATATAGGCTTAAAACATGTTAAAAATCGATATTATAAGTGTCCAAAGGCGATATGTGCATGCATCTTCTGTACCCGTTTATATCTCAAATTCAGGCTCAAAATACCCGAATATTCGATATTTTGGGGTCCCAGAAGCGATCTGTATACATGCCTACTCCGTGTTAATGTATTTTCAAAATACAGGCCCAAAACATACTGAAAATCGATATTTTAGGTGCCTTAAGTCAATATGTGTATGCATCTTCTGCACCCGTTTAAATCCCAAATTCAACCTCAAAACACCCGAAAATTTGATATTTTTTGGTCCCAGAAGGGATCTGTACATGCCTACTCAGTGCTAGAATGTTTTAAAAATATAGGCTCAAAACATGCTAAAAATCGATATTTTAGGTGCCCAAAAGTCGATATGTGCATGCATCTTCAGTACCCGTTTATATCTCAAATTCAGGCTCAGGCTCAAAGCACCTGAAAATTCGATATTTTAGGGTCCCAGAAGCGATCTGTACATTCCTACTCAGTGCTAGAATATTTTCAAAATATAGGCCCAAACCATGCTAAAAATCGATATTTTATGTGCCCAAAGTCGATATCTCAAATTCAGGCCCAAAACACCCGAAAATTCGATATTTTGGGGTCCCAGAAGCGATCTGTACATGCCTACTCCGTGTTAGAGTATTTTCAAAATACAGGCCCAAAACATACTGAAAATCGATCTTTTAATTGCCCAATAGCCGATATGTGCATACATCTTCTGTACCCGTTTATATCTCAAATTCAGGCTCCAAACACCCGAAAAATCGATATTTTGGGGTCCCAGATACGATCTGTACATGCCTACTCCGTGTTAAAGTATTTTTTAGAATTAGGGCCCAAAACATACTGAAAATCGATATTCTAGGTGCCCAAAGTCAATATGTGCATGCATCTTCTGTACCCGTTTATATCTCAAATTCAGGCTCCAAACACCCGAAAATTCTATATTTTTGGGTCCCAGAAGCGATCTGTACATGCCTACTCAGTGCTAAAATGTTTTCAAAATATAGGCTCGAAACATGCTAAAAATCGATATTATATATTTCCAAAGTCGATTTGTGCATCCATCTTCAGTACCCGTTTATATCTCAAATTCAGGCTCAAAACACCTGAAAATTCGATATTTTGGGGTCCCAGAAGCCATCTGTACATGCCTACTCCGTATTAAAGTATTTTCAAAATACAGGCCCAAAACATACTGAAAATCGATATTTTAGGTGCTTAAAATCAATATGTGCATGCATCTTCTGTACCCGTTTATATATCAAATTCAGGCTCAAATCACCCGAAAATTCGATATTTTGGGGTCCCAGAATCGATTTGTACATGCCTACTCAGTGCTAGTATTTTTCCAAAATATATACCCAAAATATGCTAAAAATCGATAATTTAAGTGACCAAAGACGATATCTCAAATTTAGGCCCAAAACACACGAAAATTCGATATTTTGTGGTCCAAGAAGCGATCTGTACATGCCTACTCCGTGTTAGAGTATTTTCAAAATACAGGCCCAAAACATGATCAAAATCGATATTTTATGTGCCCAAAAGTCGATATGTGCATGCATCTTCAGTACCCGTTTATATATCAAATTCAGGATCAAAACACTTGAAAATTCGATATTTTGGGGTCCCAGAAGCGATCTGTACAAGCCTACTCAGATACAGGCCTAAAACATGCTGAAAATCGATATTTTAGGTGCCCAAAGTCAATATGTTTATGCATGTTCTGCACCCGTTTATATACCAAATTCAACCTCAAAACACCCGAAAATTCGATGTTTTTGGGTCCCAGAATCGATCTGCACATGCCTACTCAGTTCAAGAATGTTTTCAAAATATAGGCTTAAAACATGTTAAAAATCGATATTATAAGTGTCCAAAGGCGATATGTGCATTCATCTTCTGTACCCGTTTATATCTCAAATTCAGGCTCAAAATACCCGAATATTCGATATTTTGGGGTCCCAGAAGCGATCTGTATACATGCCTACTCCGTGTTAAAGTATTTTCAAAATACAGGCCCAAAACATACTGAAAATCGATATTTTAGGTGCCTTAAGTCAATATGTGTATGCATCTTCTGCACCCGTTTAAATCCCAAATTCAACCTCAAAACACCCGAAAATTTGATATTTTTTGGTCCCAGAAGGGATCTGTACATGCCTACTCAGTGCTAGAATGTTTTAAAAATATAGGCTCAAAACATGCTAAAAATCGATATTTTAGGTGCCCAAAAGTCGATATGTGCATGCATCTTCAGTACCCGTTTATATCTCAAATTCAGGCTCAGGCTCAAAGCACCTGAAAATTCGATATTTTAGGGTCCCAGAAGCGATCTGTACATTCCTACTCAGTGCTAGAATATTTTCAAAATATAGGCCCAAACCATGCTAAAAATCGATATTTTATGTGCCCAAAGTCGATATCTCAAATTCAGGCCCAAAACACCCGAAAATTCGATATTTTGGGGTCCCAGAAGCGATCTGTACATGCCTACTCCGTGTTAGAGTATTTTCAAATTACAGGCCCAAAACATACTGAAAATCGATCTTTTAATTGCCCAATAGCCGATATGTGCATACATCTTCTGTACCCGTTTATATCTCAAATTCAGGCTCCAAACACCCGAAAATTCGATATTTTGGGGTCCCAGATACGATCTGTACATGCCTACTCCATGTTAAAGTATTTTTTAGAATTAGGGCCCAAAACATACTGAAAATCGATATTTTAGGTGCCCAAAGTCAATATGTGCATGCATCTTCTGTACCCGTTTATATCTCAAATTCAGGCTCCAAACACCCGATAATTCTATATTTTTGGGTCCCAGAAGCGATCTGTACATGCCTACTCAGTGCTAAAATGTTTTCAAAATATAGGCTCGAAACATGCTAAAAATCGATATTATATATTTCCAAAGTCGATTTGTGCATCCATCTTCAGTACCCGTTTATATCTCAAATTCAGGCTCAAAACACCTGAAAATTCGATATTTTGGGGTCCCAGAAGCCATCTGTACATGCCTACTCCGTATTAAAGTATTTTCAAAATACAGGCCCAAAACATACTGAAAATCGATATTTTAGGTGCTTAAAATCAATATGTGCATGCATCTTCTGTACCCGTTTATATATCAAATTCAGGCTCAAATCACCCGAAAATTCGATATTTTGGGGTCCCAGAATCGATTTGTTCATGCCTACTCAGTGCTAGTATTTTTCCAAAATATATACCCAAAATATGCTAAAAATCGATAATTTAAGTGACCAAAGACGATATCTCAAATTTAGGCCCAAAACACACGAAAATTCGATATTTTGTGGTCCAAGAAGCGATCTGTACATGCCTACTCCGTGTTAGAGTATTTTCAAAATACAGGCCCAAAACATGATCAAAATCGATATTTTATGTGCCCAAAAGTCGATATGTGCATGCATCTTCAGTACCCGTTTATATATCAAATTCAGGCTCAAAACACTTGAAAATTCGATATTTTGGGGTCCCAGAAGCGATCTGTACAAGCCTACTCAGATACAGGCCTAAAACATGCTGAAAATCGATATTTTAGGTGCCCAAAGTCAATATGTTTATGCATGTTCTGCACCCGTTTATATACCAAATTCAACCTCAAAACACCCGAAAATTCGATGTTTTTGGGTCCCAGAATCGATCTGCACATGCCTACTCAGTGCAAGAATGTTTTCAAAATATAGGCTTAAAACATGTTAAAAATCGATATTATAAGTGTCCAAAGGCGATATGTGCATGCATCTTCTGTACCCGTTTATATCTCAAATTCAGGCTCAAAACACTTGAATATTCGATATTTTGGGGTCCCAGAAGCGATCTGTACATGCCTACTCCGTGTTAAAGTATTTTCAAAATAGAGGCCCAAAACATACTGAAAATCGATATTTTAGGTGCCCAGTGTCGATATCTCAAATTCAGGCCCAAAACACCCGAAAATTCGATATTTTGGGGTTCCAGAAGCAAACTGTACATGCCTACTCCGTGTTAGAGTATTTTCAAAATACAGGCCCAAAACATACTGAAAATCGATCAGTT
Organism: Petrolisthes cinctipes; assembly: GCA_033782935.1. Taxonomy (NCBI): domain Eukaryota; kingdom Metazoa; phylum Arthropoda; class Malacostraca; order Decapoda; family Porcellanidae; genus Petrolisthes; species Petrolisthes cinctipes. The sequence continues at coordinate 2,355,079 of JAWQEG010000167.1, forward strand.
AGGTGCCGAAAAGTCGATATGTGCATGCATCTTCTGCACCTGTTTATATCCCAAATTCAACCTCAAAACACCCGAAAATTCGATATTTTTGGGTCCCAGAAACGATCTGTACATGCCTACTCAGTGCTAGAATGTTTTCAAAATATAGGCTCAAAACATGCTAAAAATCAATATTTTAAGTGTCCAAAGTCGATATGTGCATGCATCTTCTGTACCCGTTTATATCTCAAATTCAGGCTCAAAACACCCGAAAATTCAATATTTTGGGGTCCCAGAAGTGATCTGTACATGCCTACTTCGTGTTAGAATATTTTCAAAATATAGGCCCCAAACATGCTATAAATCGATATTTTAGGTGCCCAAAGTCGATATCTCAAATTCAGGCCCAAAACACCCGAAAATTCGATATTTTGGGGTTCCAGAAGCAAACTGTACATGCCTACTCCGTGTTAGAGTATTTTCAAAATACAGGCCCAAAACATACTGAAAATCGATCAGTTAGGTGCCGAAAAGTCGATATGTGCATGCATCTTCTGTACTTGTTTATATCTCAAATTCAACCTCCAAACACCCGAAAATTCGATATTTTTGGGTCCCAGAAGCGATCTGTACATGCCTACTCCTAGTTAGAATGTGTTCAAGATACAGACCCAAAACATGCTCAAAATCGACATTTTAGGTGCCCAAAAGTAGATATGTGAATACATCTTCTGTACCCGTTTATATCTCAAATTCAGTCCCAAAACACCCGAAAATTCGATATTTTGGGGTTCCAGAAGCGAACTGTACATGCCTACTCCGTGCTAGAGTATTTTCAAAATACAGACCCAAAACATTCTAAAAATCGATATTATAAGTGACCAAAGTCGATATCTCAAATTCAGGCCCAAAACACCCGAAAATTCGATATTTTGGGGTCCCAGAAGCGATCTGTACATGCCTACTCCGTGTTAGAGTATTTTCAAAATACAGGCCCAAAACATACTGAAAATCGATCTTTTAGGTGCCCTAAAGTCGATATGTGCATGCATCTTCTGCACCTGTTTATATCCCAAATTCAACCTCGAAACACCCGAAAAATCGATATTTTTGGGTCCCAGAAACGATCTGTACATGCCTACTCAGTGCTAGAATGTTTTCAAAATATAGGCTCAAAACATGCTAAAAATCAATATTTTAAGTGTCCAAAGTCGATATGTGCATGCATCTTCTGTACCCGTTTATATCTCAAATTCAGGCTCAAAACACCCGAAAATTCAATATTTTGGGGTCCCAGAAGTGATCTGTACATGCCTACTTCGTGTTAGAATATTTTCAAAATATAGGCCCCAAACATGCTATAAATCGATATTTTAGGTGCCCAAAGTCGATATCTCAAATTCAGGCCCAAAACACCCGAAAATTCGATATTTTTGGGTTCCAGAAGCGATCTGTACATGCCTACTCCGTGTTAGAGTATTTTCAAAATACAGGCCCAAAACATACTGAAAATCGATCTTTTTGGTGCCCAAAAGTCGATACGTGCATGCATCTTATGTACTTGTTTATATCTCAAATTCAACCTCAAAACACCCGAAAATTCGATATTTTTGGGTCCCAGAAGCGATCTGTACATGCCTACTCCTAGTTAGAATGTGTTCAAGATACAGACCCAAAACATGCTCAAAATCGATATTTTAGGTGCCCAAAAGTCGATATGTGCATGCATCTTCTGTACCCGTTTATATCTCAAATTCAGGCCCAAAACACCCGAAAATTCGATATTTTCGGGTTCCAGAAGCGAACTGTACATGCCTACTCCGTGGTAGAGTATTTTCAAAATACAGGCCCAAAACATACTGAAAATCGATCTTTTAGGTGCCCAAAAGTCGATATGTGCATGAATCTTCTGCACTTGTTTATATCTCAAATTCCACCTCAAAACACCCGAAAATTCGATATTTTTGGGTCCCAGAAGCGTTCTGTACATGCCTACTCAGTGCTAGAATATTTTCAAAATATAGGCTCAAAACATGCTAAAAATCGATATTTTAAGTGTCCCAAGTCGATATGTGCATGCATCTTCTGTACCCGTTTATATCTCAAATTCAGGCTCAAAACACACTAAAATTCAATATTTTGGGGTACCAGAAGCGATCTGTACATGCCTACTCAGTGCTAGAATATTTTCAAAATATAGGCTTAAAACATGCTAAAAATCGATATTTTAAGTGACCAAAGTCGATATCTCAAATTCAGGCCCAAAACACCCCAAAATTCGATATTTTAGGGTCCCAGAAGCGATCTGTACATGCCTACTCCGTGTTAGAGTATTTTCAATATACAGGCCCAAAACATACTGAAAACCGATCTTTTAGGTGCCAAAAAGTCGATATGTGGATGCATCTTCTGTACCCGTTAATATCACAAATTCAGGCTCCAAACACCCGAAAATTTGATATTTTGGGGTCCCAGAAGGGATCTGTAATTGCCTACTCCGTGTTAGAGTATTTTCAAAATATAGGCCCAAAACATGCTGAAAATCGATATTTAAGGTGACCAAAGTCAATATGTGTATGCATCTTCTGCACCCGTTTATATCCCAAATATCAACCTCAAAACACCCGAGAATTCGATATTTTTGGGTCCCAGAAGCGATCTGTACATGCCTACTCAGTGCTAGAATGTTTTCAAAATATATGCTCAAAACATGCTAAAAATCGATTTTAAGTGTCCAAAGTCGATAAGTGCATTCATCTTCTGTACCCGTTTATATCTCAAATTCAGGCTCAAAACACCCGAAAATTCGATATTTTGGGGTCCCAGAAGTGATCTGTACATGCCTCCTTCGTGCTAGAATATTTTCAAAATATAGGCCCAAAACATGCAAAAAATCGATATTTTAGTTGCCCAAAGTCGATATCTCAAATTCGGGCCCAAAACACCCGAAAATTCGATATTTTGGTGTTCCAGAAGCAAACTGTACATGCCTACTCCGTGTAAGAGTATTTTCAAAATACAGGCCCAAAACATGCTAAAAATCGATATTTTAAGTGTCCAAAGTCGATATGTGCATGCATCTTCTGTACCCGTTTATATCTCAAATTCAGGCCCAAAACACCCGAAAATTCGATATTTTGGGGTCCCAGAAGCGATCTGTACATGCCTACTCAGTTCTAGTATATTTTCAAAATATAGGCCCAAAACATGCTAGAAATCGATATTTTAGGTGCCCAAAGTCGATATCTCATATTCTGGCCCAAAACACCCGAAAATTCGATATTTTGGGGTTCCAGAAGCGAACTGTACATGCCTACTCCGTGTTAGAGTATTTTCAAAATACAGGCCCAAAACAAAATGAAAATCGATATTTTAGGTGACAAAAGTCAATATGTGTATGCATCTTCTATACTTGTTTATATCTGAAATTCAACCTCAAAACACCCGAAAATTCGATATTTTGGGGTCCCAGAAGTGATCTGTACATGCCTACTTCGTGCTAGAATATTTTCAAAATATAGGCCCAAAACAAGCTTAAAAAACGATATTTTAGGTGCCCTAAGTCGATATCTCAAATTCAGGCCGAAAACACCCGAAAATTCGATATTTTGGGGTTCCAGAAGCGAACTGTACATGCCTACTCCGTGTTAGAGTATTTTCAAAATACAGGCCCAAAACATACTGAAAATCGATCTATTAGGTGCCCAAAAGTCAATATGTGCATGCATCTTCTATACTTGTTTATATCTCAAATTCAACCTCAAAACACCCGAAAATTCGATATTTTTGGGTCCCAGAAGCGATCTGTACATGCCTACTCCTAGTTAGAATGTGTTCAAGATACAGACCCAAAAATGCTCAAAATCGATATTTTAGGTGCCCAAAAGTCGATATGTGCATGCATCTTCTGTACCCGTTTATATCTCAAATTCAGGCCCAAAACACCCGAAAATTCGATATTTTGGGGTTCCAGAAGCGAACTGTACAGGCCTACTCCGTGCTAGAGTATTTTCAAAATACAGGCCCAAAACATGCTAAAAATCGATATTATAAGTGACCAAAGTCGATATCTCAAATTCAGGCCCAAAACACCCGAAAATTCGATATTTTTGGGTTCCAGAAGCGAACTGTACATGCCTACTCCGTGTTAGAGTATTTTCAAAATACAGGCCCAAAACATACTGAAAATCGATCTTTTTGGTGCCCAAAAGTCGATACGTGCATGCATCTTCTGTACTTGTTTATATCTCAAATTCACCCTCAAAACACCCGAAAATTCGATATTTTTGGGTCCCAGAAGCGATCTGTACATGCCTACTCCTAGTTAGAATGTGTTCAAGATACAGACCCAAAACATGCTCAAAATCGATATTTTAGGTGCCCAAAAGTCGATATGTGCATGCATCTTCTGTACCCGTTTATATATCAAATTCAGGCTCAAAACACCCGAAAATTCGATATTTTGCAGTCCCAGAAGCAATCTGTACATACCTACTCAGTGCTAGAATATTTTCAAAATATAGGCCCAAAACATGCTAAAAATCGATATTTTAGGTGCCCTAAGTCGATATCTCAAATTCAGGCCCAAAACACCCGAAAATTCGATATTTTGGGGTTCCAGAAGGGATCTGTTCTTGCCTACTCCGTGTTAGAGTATTTTCAAAATACAGGCCCAAAACATGCTGAAAATCGATATTTTAGGTGACAAAAGTCAATATGTGTATGCATCTTCTATACTTGTTTATATCTGAAATTCAACCTCAAAACACCCGAAAATTCGATATTTTGGGGTCCCAGAAGTGATCTGTACATGCCTACTTCGTGCTAGAATATTTTCAAAATATAGGCCCAAAACAAGCTTAAAAAACGATATTTTAGGTGCCCTAAGTCGATATCTCAAATTCAGGCCCAAAACACCCAAAAATTCGATATTTTGGGGTTCGAGAAGCGAACTGTACATGCCTACTCCGTGTTAGAGTATTTTCAAAATACAGGCCCAAAACATACTGAAAATCGATCTTTTAGGTGCCCAAAAGTCAATATGTGCATGCATCTTCTATACTTGTTTATATCTCAAATTCAACCTTAAAACACCCGAAAATTCGATATTTTTGGTTCCCAGAAGCAATCTGTACATGCCTACTCCTAGTTAGAATGTGTTCAAGATACAGACCCAAAACATGCTCAAAATCGATATTTTAGGTGCCCAAAAGTCGATATGTGCATGCATCTTCTGTACCCGTTTATATCTCAAATTCAGGCCCAAAACACCCGAAAATTCGATATTTTGGGGTTCCAGAAGCGAACTGTACAGGCCTACTCCGTGCTAGAGTATTTTCAAAATACAGGCCCAAAACATGCTAAAAATCGATATTAAAAGTGACCAAAGTCGATATCTCAAATTCAGGCCCAAAACACCCGAAAATTCGATATTTTTGGGTTCCAGAAGCGAACTGTACATGCCTACTCCGTGTTAGAGTATTTTCAAAATACAGGCCCAAAACATACTGAAAATCGATCTTTTTGGTGCCCAAAAGTCGATACGTGCATGCATCTTCTGTACTTGTTTATATCTCAAATTCAACCTCAAAACACCCGAAAATTCGATATTTTTGGGTCCCAGAAGCGATCTGCACATGCCTACTCCTAGTTAGAATGTGTTCAAGATACAGACCCAAAACATGCTCAAAATCGATATTTTAGGTGCCCAAAAGTCGATATGTGCATGCATCTTCTGTACCCGTTTATATATCAAATTCAGGCTCAAAACACCCGAAAATTCGATATTTTGCAGTCCCAGAAGCAATCTGTACATACCTACTCAGTGCTAGAATATTTTCAAAATATAGGCCCAAAACATGCTAAAAATCGATATTTTAGGTGCCCTAAGTCGATATCTCAAATTCAGGCCCAAAACACCCGAAAATTCGATATTTTGGGGTCCCAGAAGCGATCTGTACATGCCTACTCCTAGTTAGAATGTGTTCAAGATACAGACCCAAAACATGCTCAAAATCGATATTTTAGGTGCCCAAAAGTCGATATGTGCATGCATCTTCTGTACCCGTTTATATCTCAAATTCAGGCAAAAAACACCCGAAAATTCGATATTTTGGGGTTCCAGAAGCGAACTGTACATGCCTACTCCGTGTTAGAGTATTTTCAAAATACAGGCCCAAAACATACTGAAAATCGATCTTTTTGGTGCCCAAAAGTCGATACGTGCATGCATCTTCTGTACTTGTTTATATCTCAAATTCAACCTCAAAACACCCGAAAATTCGATATTTTTGGGTCCCAGAAGCGATCTGCACATGCCTACTCCTAGTTAGAATGTGTTCAAGATACAGACCCAAAACATGCTCAAAATCGATATTTTAGGTGCCCAAAAGTCGATATGTGCATGCATCTTCTGTACCCGTTTATATATCAAATTCAGGCTCAAAACACCCGAAAATTCGATATTTTGCAGTCCCAGAAGCAATCTGTACATACCTACTCAGTGCTAGAATATTTTCAAAATATAGGCCCAAAACATGCTAAAAATCGATATTTTAGGTGCCCTAAGTCGATATCTCAAATTCAGGCCCAAAACACCCGAAAATTCGATATTTTGGGGTCCCAGAAGCGATCTGTACATGCCTACTCCTAGTTAGAATGTATTCAAGATACAGACCCAAAACATGCTCAAAATCGATATTTTAGGTGCCCAAAAGTCGATATGTGCATGCATCTTCTGTACCCGTTTATATCTCAAATTCAGGCCCAAAACACCCGAAAATTCGATATTTTGGGGTCCCAGAAGCGATCTGTACATGCCTACTCCTAGTTAGAATGTGTTCAAGATACACACCCAAAACATGCTCAAAATCGATATTATAGGTGCCCAAAAGTCGATATGTGCATGCATCTTCTGTACCCGTTTATATCTCAAATTCAGGCCCAAAACACCCGAAAATTCGTTATTTTGGGGATCCAGAAGCTAACTGTACATGCCTACTCCGTGCTAGAGTATTTTCAAAATACAGGCCCAAAACATGCTAAAAATCGATATTTTAAGTGACCAAAGTCGATATCTCAAATTCAGGCCCAAAACACCCGAAAATTCGATATTTTGGGGTCCCAGAAGCGATCTCTACATGCCTACTCCGTGTAAGAGTATTTTCAATATACAGGACCAAAACATACTGAAAACCGATCTTTTAGGTGCCAAAAAGTCGATATGTGGATGCATCTTCTGCACCCGTTTATATCCCAAATATCAACCTCAAAACACCCGAAAATTCGATATTTTTGGGTCCCAGAAGCGATCTGTACATGCCTACTCAGTGCTAGAATGTTTTCAAAATACAGGCCCAAAACATGCTAAAAATCGATATTTTAAGTGTCCAAAGTCGATAAGTGCATTCATCTTCTGTACCCGTTTATATCTCAAATTCAGGCTCAAAACACCCGAAAATTCGATATTTTTGGGTCCCAGAAGCGATCTGTACATGCCTACTCAGTTCTAGTATATTTTCAAAATATAGGCCCAAAACATGCTAGAAATCGATATTTTAGGTGCCCAAAGTCGATATCTCATATTCTGGCCCAAAACACCCGAAAATTCGATATTTTGGGGTCCCAGAAGCGATCTGTACATGCTTACTCCGTGTTAGAGTATTTTAAATATACAGGCCCAAAACATACTGAAAATCGATCTTTTAGGTGTCAAAAAGTCGATATGTGGATGCATCTTCTGTACCCGTATATATCTCAAATTCAGGTTCGAAACACCCGAAAATTCGATATTTTGGGGTTCCAGAAGGGATCAGTACTTGCCTACTCCGTGTTAGAGTATTTTCAAAATACAGGCCCAAAACATGCTGAAAATCGATATTTTAGGTGACAAAAGTCAATATGTGCATGCATCTTCTATACTTGTTTATATCTGAAATTCAACCTCAAAGCACCCGAAAATTCGATATTTTGGGGTCCCAGAAGTGATCTGTACATGCCTACTTCGTGCTAGAATATTTTCAAAATATAGGCCCAAAACAAGCTTAAAAAACGATATTTTAGGTGCCCTAAGTCGATATCTCAAATTCAGGCCCAAAACACCCAAAAATTCGATATTTTGGGGTTCCAGAAGCGAACTGTACATGCCTACTCCGTGTTAGAGTATTTTCAAAATACAGGCCCAAAACATACTGAAAATCGATCTTTTAGATGCCCAAAAGTCAATATGTGCATGCATCTTCTATACTTGTTTATATCTCAAATTCAACCTCAAAACACCCAAAAATTCGATATTTTTGGGTCCCAGAAGCAATCTGTACATGCCTACTCCTAGTTAGAATGTGTTCAAGATACAGACCCAAAACATGCTCAAAATCGATATTTTAGGTGCCCAAAAGTCGATATGTGCATGCATCTTCTGTACCCGTTTATATCTCAAATTCAGGCCCAAAACACCCGAAAATTCGATATTTTGGGGTTCCAGAAGCGAACTGTACAGGCCTACTCCGTGCTAGAGTATTTTCAAAATACAGGCCCAAAACATGCTAAAAATCGATATTAAAAGTGACCAAAGTCGATATCTCAAATTCAGGCCCAAAACACCCGAAAATTCGATATTTTTGGGTTCCAGAAGCGAACTGTACATGCCTACTCCGTGTTAGAGTATTTTCAAAATACAGGCCCAAAACATACTGAAAATCGATCTTTTTGGTGCCCAAAAGTCGATACGTGCATGCATCTTCTGTACTTGTTTATATCTCAAATTCAACCTCAAAACACCCGAAAATTCGATATTTTTGGGTCCCAGAAGCGATCTGTACATGCCTACTCCTAGTTAGAATGTGTTCAAGATACAGACCCAAAACATGCTCAAAATCGATATTTTAGGTGCCCAAAAGTCGATATGTGCATGCATCTTCTGTACCCGTTTATATATCAAATTCAGGCTCAAAACACCCGAAAATTCGATATTTTGCAGTCCCAGAAGCAATCTGTACATACCTACTCAGTGCTAGAATATTTTCAAAATATAGGCCCAAAACATGCTAAAAATCGATATTTTAGGTGCCCTAAGTCGATATCTCAAATTCAGGCCCAAAACACCCGAAAATTCGATATTTTGGGGTCCCAGAAGCGAACTGTACATGCCTACTCCGTGGTAGAGTATTTTCAAAATACAGGCCCAAAACATACTGAAAATCGATCTTTTAGGTGCCCAAAAGTCGATATGTGCATGCATCTTCTGCACTTGTTTATATCTCAAATTCAACCTCAAAACACCCGAAAATTCGATATTTTCGGGTCCTAGAAGCGTTCTGTACATGCCTACTCAGTGCTAGAATATTTTCAAAATATAGGCTCAAAACATGCTAAAAATCGATATTTCAAGTGTCCAAAGTCGATATGTGCATGCATCTTCTGTACCCGTTTATATCTCAAATTCAGGCTCAAAACACCCTAAAATTCAATATTTTGCGGTACCAGAAGCGATCTGTACATGTCTACTCAGTGCTAGAATATTTTCAAAATATAGGCTTAAAACATGCTAAAAATCGATATTTTAGGTGCCCAAAGTCGATATCTCAAATTCAGGCCCAAAATACCCGAAAATTTGATATTTTGGGGTCCCAGAAGCGATCTGTACATGCCTACTCCGTGTTAGAGTATTTTCAATATACAGGCCCAAAACATACTGAAAACCGGTCTTTTAGGTGCCAAAAAGTCGATATGTGGATGCATCATCTGTACCCGTTAATATCACAAATTCAGGCTCCAAACACCCGAAAATTTGATATTTTGGGGTCCCAGAAGGGATCTGTACTTGCCTACTCCGTGTTAGAGTATTTTCAAAATATAGGCCCAAAACATGCTGAAAATCGATATTTAAGGTGACCAAAGTCAATATGTGTATGCATCTTTTGTACCCGTTTATATCCCAAATATCAACCTCAAAACACCCGAAAATTCGATATTTTTGGGTCCCAGAAGCGATCTGTACATGCCTACTCAGTGCTAGAATGTTTTCAAAATATATGCTCAAAACATGCTAAAAATCGATATTTTAAGTGTCAAAAGTCGATATGTGCATTCATCTTCTGTACCCGTTTATATCTCAAATTCAGGCTCAAAACACCCGAAAATTCGAAATTTTGCAGTCCCAGAAGCAATCTGTACATACCTACTCAGTGCTAGAATATTTTCAAAATATAGGCCCAAAACATGCTAAAAATCGATATTTTAGGTGCCCTAAGTCGATATCTCAAATTCAGGCCCAAAACACCCGAAAATTCGATATTTTGGGGTCCCAGAAGCGATCTGTACATGACTACTCCTAGTTAGAATGTGTTCAAGATACAGACCCAAAACATGCTCAAAATCGATATTTTAGGTGCCCAAAAGTCGATATGTGCATGCATCTTCTGTACCCGTTTATATCTCAAATTCAGTCCCAAAACACCCGAAAATTCGATATTTTGGGGTTCCAGAAGCGAACTGTACATGCCTACTCCGTGGTAGAGTATTTTCAAAATACAGGCCCAAAACATACTGAAAATCGATCTTTTAGGTCCCCAAAAGTCGATATGTGCATGCATCTTCTGCACTTGTTTATATCTCAAATTCCACCTCAAAACACCCGAAAATTCGATATTTTCGGGTCCTAGAAGCGTTCTGTACATGCCTACTCAGTGCTAGAATATTTTCAAAATATAGGCTCAAAACATGCTAAAAATCGATATTTCAAGTGTCCAAAGTCGATATGTGCATGCATCTTCTGTACCCGTTTATATCTCAAATTCAGGCTCAAAACACCCTAAAATTCAATATTTTGCGGTACCAGAAGCGATCTGTACATGTCTACTCAGTGCTAGAATATTTTCAAAATATAGGCTTAAAACATGCTAGAAATCGATATTTTAAGTGACAAAGTCGATATCTCAAATTCAGGCCCAAAACACCCGAAAATTCGATATTTTGGGGTCCCAGAAGCGATCTGTACATGCCTACTCCGTGTTAGAGTATTTTCAAAATACAGGCCCAAAACATACTGAAAATCGATCAGTTAGGTGCCGAAAAGTCGATATGTGCATGCATCTTCTGTACTTGTTTATATCTCAAATTCAACCTCAAAACACCCGAAAATTCGATATTTTTGGGTCCCAGAAGCGATCTGTACATGCCTACTCCTAGTTAGAGTGTGTTCAAGATACAGACCCAAAACATGCTCAAAATCGACATTTTAGGTGCCCAAAAGTCGATATGTGAATACATCTTCTGTACCCGTTTATATCTCAAATTCAGTCCCAAAACACCCGAAAATTCGATATTTTGGGGTTCCAGAAGCGAACTGTACATGCCTATTCCGTGCTAGAGTATTTTCAAAATACAGGCCCAAAACATTCTAAAAATCGATATTATAAGTGACCAAAGTCGATATCTCAAATTCAGGCCCAAAACACCCGAAAATTCGATATTTTGGGGTCCCAGAAGCGATCTGTACATGCCTACTCCGTGTTAGAGTATTTTCAAAATACAGGCCCAAAACATACTGAAAATCGATCTTTTAGGTGCCCAAAAGTCGATATGTGCATGCATCTTCTGCACCTGTTTATATCCCAAATTCAACCTCAAAACACCCGAAAATTCGATATTTTTGGGTCCCGGAAACGATCTGTACATGCCTACTCAGTGCTAGAATGTTTTCAAAATATAGGCTCAAAACATGCTAAAAATCAATATTTTAAGTGTCCAAAGTCGATATGTGCATGCATCTTCTGTGCCCGTTTATATCTCAAATTCAGGCTCAAAACACCCGAAAATTCAATATTTTGGGGTCCCAGAAGTGATCTGTACATGCCTACTTCGTGTTAGAATATTTTCAAAATATAGGCCCCAAACATGCTATAAATCGATATTTTAGGTGCCCAAAGTCGATATCTCAAATTCAGGCCCAAAACACCCGAAAATTCGATATTTTTGGGTTCCAGAAGCGAACTGTACATGCCTACTCCGTGTTATAGTATTTTCAAAATACAGGCCCAAAACATACTGAAAACCGATCTTTTAGGTACACAAAAGTCGATACGTGCATGCATCTTCTGTACCCGTTTATATCTCAAATTCAGGCTCCAAACACCCGAAAATTTGATATTTTGGGGTCCCAGAAGGGATCTGTACTTGCCTACTCCGTGTTAGAGTATTTTCAAAATACAGGCCCAAAACATGCTGAAAATCGATATTTTAGGTGACCAAAGTCAATATGTGTATGAATCTTCTGCACCTGTTTATTTCCCAAATTCAGCCCCAAAACACCCGAAAATTCGATATTTCGGGGTCCCAGAAGCGATCTGTACATGCCTACTCCGTGTTAGAGTATTTTCAAAATACAGGCCCAAAACATGCTAAAAATCGATATTTTAAGTGTCCAAAGTCGATATGTGCATGCATCTTCTGTACCCGTTTATATCTCAAATTCAGGCTCGAAACACCCGAAAATTCGATATTTTGTGGTGCCAGAAGGGATCTGTAATTGCCTACTCCGTGTTAGAGTATTTTCAAAATACAGGCCCAAAACATGCTGAAAATCGATATTTTAGGTGACAAAAGTCAATATGTGTATGCATCTTCTATACTTGTTTATATCTCAAATTCAACCTCAAAACACCCGAAAATTCGATATTTTGGGGTCCCAGAATTGATCTGTACATACCTACTTCGTGCTAGAATATTTTCAAAATATAGGCCCAAAACAAGCTTAAAAAACGATATTTTAGGTGCCCTAAGTCGATATCTCAAATTCAGGCCGAAAACACCCGAAAATTCGATATTTTGGGGTTCCAGAAGCGAACTGTACATGCCTACTCCGTGTTAGAGTATTTTCAAAATACAGGCCCAAAACATACTGAAAATCGATCTTTTAGGTGCCCAAAAGTCAATATGAGCATGCATCTTCTATACTTGTTTATATCTCAAATTCAACCTCAAAACTCCCGAAAATTCGATATTTTTGGGTCCCAGAAGCGATCTGTACATGCCTACTCCTAGTTAGAATGTGTTCAAGATACAGACCCAAAACATGCTCAAAATCGACATTTTAGGTGCCCAAAAGTCGATATGTGAATACATCTTCTGTACCCGTTTATATCTCAAATTCAGGCCCAAAACACCCGAAAATTCGATATTTTGGGGTTCCAGAAGCGAACTGTACATGCCTACTCCGTGCTAGAGTATTTTCAAAATACAGGCCCAAAACATTCTAAAAATCGATATTATAAGTGACCAAAGTCGATATCTCAAATTCAGGCCCAAAACACCCGAAAATTCGATATTTTGGGGTCCCAGAAGCGATCTGTACATGCCTACTCCGTGTTAGAGTATTTTCAAAATACAGGCCCAAAACATACTGAAAATCGATCTTTTAGGTGCCCAAAAGTCGATATGTGCATGCATCTTCTGCACCTGTTTATATCCCAAATTCAACCTCAAAAAACCCGAAAATTCGATATTTTTGGGTCCCAGAAACGATTTGTACATGCCTACTCAGTGCTAGAATGTTTTCAAAGTATAGGCTCAAAACATGCTAAAAATCGATATTTTAAGTGTCCAAAGTCGATATGTGCATGCATCTTCTGTACCCGTTTATATCTCAAATTCAGGCTCAAAACACCCGAAAATTCAATATTTTGGGGTCCCAGAAGTGATCTGTACATGCCTACTTCGTGTTAGAATATTTTCAAAATATAGGCCCCAAACATGCTATAAATCGATATTTTAGGTGCCCAAAGTGGATATCTCAAATTCAGGCCCAAAACACCAAAAAATTCGATATTTTCGGGTTCCAGAAGGGATCTGTACTTGCCTACTCCGTGTTAGAGTATTTTCAAAATACAGGCCCAAAACATGCTGAAAATCGATATTTTAGGTGACCAAAGTCAATATGTGTATGAATCTTCTGCACCTGTTTATATCCCAAATTCAGCCCCAAAACACCCGAAAATTCGATATTTCGGGGTCCCAGAAGCGATCTGTACATGCCTACTCCGTGTTAGAGTATTTTCAAAATATAGGCCCAAAACATGCTAAAAATCGATATTTTAAGTGTCCAAAGTCGATATGTGCATGCATCTTCTGTAACCGTTTATATCTCAAATTCAGGCTCAAAACACCCGAAAATTCGATATTTTGGGGTCCCAGAAGCGATCTGTACAGGCGTACTCAGTTCTAGTATATTTTCAAAATATAGGCCCAAAACATGCTTAAAATCGATATTTTAGGTGCCCAAAGTCGATATCTCAGATTCAGGCCCAAAACACCCGAAAATTCGATATTTTGGGGTCCCAGAAGCGATCTGTACATGCTTACTCCGTGTTAGAGTATTTTAAATATACATGCCCAAAACATACTGAAAATCGATCTTTTAGGTGTCCAAAAGTCGATATGTGGATGCATCTTCTGTACCTGTTTATATCTCAAATTCAGGCTCCAAACACTTGAAAATTCGATATTTTGTGGTGCCAGAAGGGATCTGTACTTGCCTACTCCGTGTTAGAGTATTTTCAAAATATAGGCCCAAAACATGCTAAAAATCGATATTTAAGGTGACGAAAGTCAATATGTGTATGCATCTTCTGCATCCGTTTATATCCCAAATTCAACCTCAAAACACCCGAAAATTCGATATTTTTGGGTCCCAGAAGCGATCTGTACATGCCTCCTTCGTGCTAGAATATTTTCAAAATATAGGCCCAAAACATGCTAAAAATCGATATTTTAGGTGCCCAAAGTCGATATCTGAAATTCAGGCCCAAAACACCCGAAAATTCGATATTTTGGGGTTCTAGAAGCGAACTGTGCATGCCTACTCCGTGCTAGAGTATTTTTAAAATACAGGCCCAAAACAAACTGAAAATCGATCTTTTAGGTGCCCAAAAGTCGATATGTGCATACATCTTCTGTACTTGTTTATATCTCAAATTCAACCTCAAAACACCCGAAAATTCGATATTTTTGGGTCCCAGAAGCGATCTGTACATGCCTACTCAGTGCTAGAATGTTTTCAAAATATACACTTAAAACATGCTAAAAATCGATATTTTAAGTGTCCAAAGTCGATATGTGCATGCATCTTCTGTACCCGTTTATATCTCAAATTCAGGCTCAAAACACCCGAAAAATTGATATTTTGGGGTCCCAGAAGGGATCTGTACTTGCCTACTCCGTGATAGAGTATTTTCAAAACTCAGGCCCAAAACATGCTGAAAATCGATATTTTAGGCGACCAAAGTCAATATTTGTATGCATCTTCCGCACCTGTTTATATCCCAAATTCAACCTCAAAACACCCGAAAATTCGATATTTTTGGGTCCCAGAAACGATCTGTACATGCCTACTTAGTGCTAGAATTTTTTCAAAATATAGGCTCAAAACATGCTAAAAATCAATATTTTAAGTGTCCAAAGTCGATATGTGCATGCATCTTCTGTACCCGTTTATATCTCAAATTCAGGCTCAAAACACCCGAAAATTCAATATTTTAGGGTCCCAGAAGTGATCTGTACAAGCCTACTTCGTGTTAGAATATTTTCAAAATATAGGCCCCAAACATGCTAAAAATCGATATTTTAGGTGCCCAAAGTCGATATCTCAAATTCAGGCCCAAAACACCCGAAAATTCAATATTTTGGGGTTCCAGAAGCGAACTGTACATGCCTACTCCGTGTTAGAGCATTTTCAAAATACAGGCCCAAAACATACTGAAAATCGATCTTTTTGGTGCCCAAAAGTCGAGAAGTGCATGCATCTTCTGTACTTGTTTATATCTCAAATTCAACCTCAAAACACCGGAAAATTCGATATTTTTGGGTCCCAGAAGTGATCTGTACATGCCTACTCCTAGTTAGAATGTGTTCAAGATACAGACCCAAAACATGCTCGAAATTGATATTTTAGGTGCACAAAAGTCGATATGTGCATGCATCTTCTGCACCCGTTTATATATCAAATTCAGGCTCAAAACACCCGAAAATTTGATATTTTGCAGTCCCAGAAGCAATCTGTACATACCTACTCATTGCTAGAATATTTTCAAAATATAGGCCCAAAACATGCTAAAAATCGATATTTTAGGTGCCCAAAGTCGATATCTCAGATTCAGGCCCAAAACACCCGAAAATTCGATATTTTTGGGTCCCAGAAGCAAACTGTACATGCTTACTCCGTGTTAGACTATTTTCAATATACAGGAAAAAAACATACTGAAAATCGATCATTTAGGTGTCCAAAAGTCGATATGTGGATGCATCTTCTGTACCCATTTATGTCTCAAATTCAGGCCCAAAACACCCGAAAATTCGATATTTTGGGGTTCCAGAAGCGAACTGTACATGCCTACTCCGTGTTAGAGTATTTTCAAAATACAGGCCCAAATAATGCTGAATATCGATATATAAGGTGACCAAAGTCAATATGTGTATGCATCTTCAGCACCCGTTTATATCCCAAATTCAACCTCAAGACATCCGAAAATTCGATATTTTTGGGTCCCAGAAGCGATCTGTACATGCCTACTCAGTGCTAGAATGTTTTCAAAATATAGGCTCAAAACATGCTAAAAATCGATATTTTAAGTGTCCAAAGTCGATATGTGCATGCATCTTCTGTACTTGTTTATATCTCAAATTCAACCTGAAAACACCCGAAAATTCGATATTTTTGGGTCCCAGAAGCGATCTGTACATGCCTACTCAGTGCTAGAATGTTTTCAAAATACAGGCTCAAAACATGCTAAAAATCGATATTTTAAGTGTCCAAAGTCGATATTTGCATGCATCTTCTGTACCCGTTTATATCTCAAATTCATGCTCAAAACCCCCGAAAATTCGATATTTTGGGGTCCCAGAAGCGATCTGTACATGCCTACTCAGTGCTAGAATATTTTCAAAATATAGGCCCAAAACATGCTAAAAATCGATATTTTAAGTGCCCAAAGTAGATATCTCAAATTCAGGCCCAAAACACCCGAAAATTTGATATTTTGGGGTCCCAGAAGCGATCTGTACAAGCCTACTCCGTGTTAGAGTATTTTCAATATACAGGCCCAAAACATACTGAAAACCGATCTTTTAGGAGCCCAAAAGTCGATATGTGGATGCATCTTCTGTACCCGTTTATATCTCAAATTCATTCTCCAAACACCCGAAAATTCGATATTTTGGGGTCCCAGAAGGGATCTGTACATGCCTACTCCTAGTTAGAATGTGTTCAAGATACAGACCCAAAACATGCTCAAAATCGATATTTTAGGTGCCCAAAAGTCGATATGTGCATGCATATTCTGTACCCGTTTATATATCAAATTCAGGCTCAAAACACCCGAAAATTCGATATTTTGCAGTCCCAGAAGTAATCTGTACATACCTACTCATTGCTAGAATATTTTCAAAATATAGGCCCAAAACATGCTAAAAATCGATATTTTAGGTGCCCAAAGTCGATATCTCAGATTCAGGCCCAAAACACACGAAAATTCGATATTTTGGGGTCCCAGAAGCAAACTGTACATGCTTACTCCGTGTTAGAGTATTTTCAATATACAGGCCAAAAACATACTGAAAATCGATCATTTAGGTGTCCAAAAGTCGATATGTGGATGCATCTTCTGTACCCATTTATGTCTCAAATTCAGGCCCAAAACACCCGAAAATTCGATATTTTGGGGTTCCAGAAGGGAACTGTACATGCTTACTCCGTGTTAGAGTGTTTTCAAAATACAGGCCCAAATAATGCTGAATATCGGTATTTAAGGTGACCAAAGTCAATATGTGTATGCATCTTCTGCGCCTGTTTATATCCCAAATTCAACCTCAAGACATCCGAAAATTCGATATTTTTGGGTCCCAGAAGCGATCTGTACATGCCTACTCAGTGCTAGAATGTTTTCAAAATATAGGCTCAAAACATGCTATAAATCGTTATTATAAGTGTCCAAAGTCGATATGTGCATGCATCTTCTGTACTTGTTTATATCTCAAATTCAACCTGAAAACACCCGAAAATTCGATATTTTTGGGTCCCAGAAGCGATCTGTACATGCCTACTCAGTGCTAGAATGTTTTCAAAATATAGGCTCAAAACATGCTAAAAATCGATATTTTAAGTGTCCAAAGTCGATATGTGCATGCATCTTCTGTACCCGTTTATATCTCAAATTCAGGCTCAAAACACCCGAAAATTCGATATTTTGGGGTCCCAGAAGCGATCTGTACATGCCTACTCAGTGCTAGAATATTTTCAAAATATAGGCCCAAAACATGCTAAAAATCGATATTTTAAGTGCACAAAATCGATATCTCAAATTCAGGCCCAAAACACCCTAAAATTTGATATTTTGGGGTCCCAGAAGCGATCTGTACATGCCTTCTCCGTGTTAGAGTATTTTCAATATACAGGCCCAAAACATACTGAAAACCGATCTTTTAGTAGCCCAAAAGTCGATATGTGGATGCATCTTCTGTACCCGTTTATATCTCAAATTCATTCTCCAAACACCCGAAAATTCGATATTTTGGGGTCCCAGAAAGGATCTGTACTTGCCTACTCTGTGTTAGAGTATTTTCAAAATACAGGCCCAAAACATGCTGAAAATCGATATTTAAGGTGACCATAGTCAATATGTGTATGCATCTTCTGCAACTGTTTATATCCCAAATTCAACCTCAAAACACGCGAAAATTCGATATTTTTTGGTCCCAGAAGCGAACTGTACATGCCTACTCCGTGTAATAGTATTTTCAAAATACAGGCCCAAAACATACTGAAAATCGATCTTTTAGGTGCCCAAAATTCTATATGTGCATGCATCTTCTGTACTTGTTTACATCTCAAATTCAACCTCAAAACACCCGAAAATTCGATATTTTTGGGTTCCAAAAGCGATCTGTACATGCCTACTCAGTGCTAGAATGTTTTCTAAATATAGGCTCAAAACATGCTAAAAATCGATATTTTAAGTGTCCAAAGTCGATATGTGCATGCATCATCTGTACCCGTTTATATCTCAAATTCAGGCTCAAAACACCCGAAAATTCGATATTTTGGGGTCCCAGAAGCGATCTGTACATACCTACTCGGTGCTAGAATATTTTCAAAATATAGGCCCAAAACATGCCAAAAATCGATATTTTAGGTGCCCAAAGTCGATATCTCAAATTCAGGCCCAAAATACCCGAAAATTCGATATTTTGGGGTTGCAGAAGCGAACTGTACATGCATACTCCGTGTTAGAGTATTTTCAAAATACAGGCCCAAAACATACTGAAAATCGATCATTTAGGTGCCCAAAAGTCGATATGTGCATGCATCTTCTGCACCCGTTTATATCCCAAATTCAACCTCATGACACCCGAAAATTCGATATTTTTGGGTCCCAGAAGCGATCTGTACATGCCTACTCAGTGCTAGAATGTTTTCAAAATATAGGCTCAAAACATGCTAAAAATCGATATTTTAAGTGTCCAAAGTCGATATGCGCATGCATCATCTGTACCCATTTATATCTTAAATTCAGGGTAAAAACACACGAAAATTCGATATTTTGGGGTCCCAGAAGCGATCTGTACATGCCTACTCAGTGCTAGAATATTTTCAAAATATAGGCCCAAAACATGCTAAAAATCGATATTTTAGGTGCCCAAAGTCGATATCTCAGATTCAGGCCCAAAACACCCGAAAATTCGATATTTTGGGGTCCCAGAAGCGAACAGTACATGCTTACTCCGTGTTAGAGTATTTTCAATATACAGGCCCAAAACATACTGAAAATCGATCTTTTAGGTGTCCAAAAGTCGATATGTGGATGTATCTTCTGTACCCGTTCATATCTCAAATTCAGGCTCCAAACACCCGAAAATTCGATATTTTGGGGTCCCAGAAGGGATCTGTACTTGCCTACTCCGTGTTAGAGTATTTTCAAAATACAGGCCCAAAACATGCTGAAAATCGATATTTAAGGTGACCAAAGTCAATATGTGTATGCATCTTCTGCACCCGTTTATATCCCAAATTCAACCTCAAAACACCCGAAAATTCGATATTTTTGGGTCCCAGAAGCGATCTGTACATACCTACTCAGTGCTAGAATGTTTTCAAAATATAGGCTCAAAACATGCTAAAAATCGTTATTTTAAGTGTCCAAAGTCGATATGTGCATTCATCATCTGTACCCGTTTATATCTCAAATTCAGGCTCAAAACACCCGAAAATTCGATATTTTGAGGTCCCAGAAGCGATCTGTACATGCCTACTCAGTGCTAGAATATTTTCAAAATATAAGTCCAAAACATGCTAAAAATCGATATTTTAGGTGCCCAAAGTCGATATCTCTATTTCAGGCCCAAAATACCCGCAAATTCGATATTTTGGGGTTACAGAAGCGAACTGTACATGCCTACTCCGTGTTAGAGTATTTTCAAAATACAGGCCCAAAACATACTGAAAATCGATCTTTTAGGTGCCCAAAAGTCGATATGTGGATGTATCTTCTGTACCCGTTCATATCTCAAATTCAGGCTCCAAACACCCGAAAATTCGATATTTTGGGGTCCCAGAAGGGATCTGTACTTGCCTACTTCTAGTTAGAATGTGTTCAAGATACAGACCCAAAACATGCTCAAAATCGATATTATAGGTGCCCAAATGTCGATATGTGCATGCATCTTCTGTACCCGTTTATATCTCAAATTCAGGCTCAAAACACCCGAAAATTCGATATTTTGGGGTCCCAGAAGCGATCTGTACATGCCTACTCAGTGTTAGAATATCTTCAAAATATAGGCCCAAAACATGCTAAAAATCGATATTTTAGGTGCCCAAAGTCGATATCTCAGATTCAGGCCCAAAACCCCCGAAAATTCGATATTTTGGGGTCCAAGAAGCGATCTGTACATACTTACTCCGTGTTAGAGTATTTTCAATATACAGACCCAAAACATACTGAAAATCGATCTTTTAGGTGTCCAAAAGTCGATATGTGGATTTATCTTCTGTACCCGTTCATATCTCAAATTCAGGCTCCAAACACCCGAAAATTCGATATTTTGGGGTCCCAGAAGGGATCTGTACTTGCCTACTCCGTGTTAGAGTATTTTCAAAATACAGGCCCAAAACAGGCTGAAAATCGATATTTAAGGTGACCAAAGTCAATATGTGTATGCATCTTCTGCACCCGTTTATATCCCAAATTCAACCTCAAAACACCCGAAAATTCGATATTTTTGGGTCCCAGAAGCGATCTGTACATACCTACTCAGTGCTAGAATGTTTTCAAAATATAGGCTCAAAACATGCTAAAAATCGTTATTTTAAGTGTCCAAAGTCGATATGTGCATGCATCATCTGTACCCGTTTATATGTCAAATTCAGGCTCAAAACACCCGAAAATTCGATATTTTGAGGTCCCAGAAGCGATCTGTACATGCCTACTCAGTGCTAGAATATTTTCAAAATATAGGTCTAAAACATGCTGAAAATCGATATTTTAGGTGCCCAAAGTCGATATCTCTATTTCAGGCCCAAAATACCCAAAAATTCGATATTTTGGGGTTCCAGAAGCGAACTGTACATGCCTACTCCGTGTTAGAGTATTTTCAAAATACAGGCCCAAAACATACTGAAAATCGATCTTTTAGGTGCCCAAAAGTCGATATGTGGATGTATCTTTTGTACACGTTCATATCTCAAATTCAGGCTCCAAACACCCGAAAATTCGATATTTTGGGGTCCCACAAGGGATCTGTACTTGCTTACTCCGTGTTAGAGTATTTTCAAAATACAGGCCCAAAACATGCTAAAAATCGATATTTAAGGTGACCAAAGTCAATATGTGTATGCATCTTCTGCACCCGTTTATATCCCAAATTCAACCTCAAGACACCCGAAAATTCGATATTTTTGGGTCCCAGAAGCGATCTGTACATGTCTACTCAGTGCTAGAATGTTTTCAAAATATAGGCTCAAAACATGCTAAAAATCGATATTTTAAGTGTCCAAAGTCGATATGTGCATGCATCTTCTGTACCCTTTATATCTCAAATTCAGGCTCAAAACACCCGAAAATTCTATATTTTGGGGTCCCAGAAGTGATCTGTACATGCCTACTCAGTGCTAGAATATTTTCAAAATATAGGCCCAAAACATGCTAAAAATCGATATTTTAGGTGCCCAAAGTCGATATCTCAAATTCAGACCCAAAATACCCGAAAATTCGATATTTTGGGGTCCCAGAAGCGATCTGTACATGCTTACTCCGTGTTAGAGTATTTTCAATATACAGGCCCAACACATACTGAAAATCGATATTTTAGGTGTCCAAAAAGTCGATATGTGGATTTATCTTATGTACCCGTTCATATCTCAAATTCAGGCTCCAAACACCCGAAAATTTGATATTTTGGGGTCCCACAAGGGATCTGTACTTGCCTACTCCGTGTTAGAGTATTTTCAAAATACAGGCCCAAAACATGCTGAAAATCTATATTTAAGGTGACCAAAGTCAATATGTGAATGCATCTTCTGCACCCGTTTATATCCCAAATTCAACCTCAAGACACCCGAAAATTCGATATTTTTGGGTCCCAGAAGCGATCTGTACATGCCTACTCAGTGCTAGAATGTTTTCAAAATATAGGCTCAAAACATGCGAAAAATCGTTATTTTAAGTGTCCAAAGTCGATATGTGCATGCATCATCTGTACCCGTTTATATGTCAAATTCAGGCTCAAATCACCCGAAAATTCGATATTTTGAGGTCCCAGAAGCGATCTGTACATGCCTACTCAGTGCTAGAATATTTTCAAAATATAGGTCCAAAACATGCTAAAAATCGATATTTTAGGTGCCCAAAGTCGATATCTCTATTTCAGGCCCAAAATATCCGAAAATTCGATATTTTGGGGTTCCAGAAGCGAACTGTACATGCCTACTCCGTGTTAGAGTATTTTCAAAATACAGGCCCAAAACATACTGAAAATCGATCTTTTAGGTGCCCAAAAGTCGATATGTGGATGTATCTTCTGTACCCGTTCATATCTCAAATTCAGGCTCCAAACACCCGAAAATTCGATATTTTGGGGTCCCAGAAGGGATCTGTACTTGCCTACTTCTAGTTAGAATGTGTTCAAGATACAGACCCAAAACATGCTCAAAATCGATATTTTAGGTGCCCAAATGTCGATATGTGCATGCATCTTCTGTACCCGTTTATATCTCAAATTCAGGCTCAAAACACCCGAAAATTCGATATTTTGGGGTCCCAGAAGCGATCTGTACATGCCTACTCAGTGTTAGAATATCTTCAAAATATAGGCCCAAAACATGCTAAAAATCGATATTTTAGGTGCCCAAAGTCGATATCTCAGATTCAGGCCCAAAACCCCCGAAAATTCGATATTTTGGGGTCCAAGAAGCGATCTGTACATGCTTACTCCGTGTTAGAGTATTTTCAATATACAGGCCCAAAACATACTGAAAATCGATCTTTTAGGTGTCCAAAAGTCAATATGTGGATTTATCTTCTGTACCCGTTCATATCTCAAATTCAGGCTCCAAACACCCGAAAATTCGATATTTTGGGGTCCCAGAAGGGATCTGTACTTGCCTACTCCGTGTTAGGGTATTTTCAAAATACAGGCCCAAAACATGCTGAAAATCGATATTTAAGGTGACCAAAGTCAATATGTGTATGCATCTTCTGCACCCGTTTATATCCCAAATTCAACCTCAAAACACCCGAAAATTCGATATTTTTGGGTCCCAGAAGCGATCTGTACATACCTACTCAGTGCTAGAATGTTTTCAAAATATAGGCTCAAAACATGCTAAAAATCGTTATTTTAAGTGTCCAAAGTCGATATGTGCATGCATCATCTGTACCCGTTTATATGTCATATTCAGGCTCAAAACAACCGAAAATTCGATATTTTGAGGTCCCAGAAGTGATCTGTACATGCCTACTCAGTGCTAGAATATTTTCAAAATATAGGTCCAAAACATGCTGAAAATCGATATTTTAGGTGCCCAAAGTCGATATCTCTATTTCAGTCCCAAAATACCCGAAAATTCGATATTTTGGCGTTCCAGAAGCGAACTGTACATGCCTACTCCGTGTTAGAGTATTTTCAAATTACAGGCCCAAAACATACTGAAAATCGATCTTTTAGGTGCCCAAAAGTCGATATGTGGATGTATCTTTTGTACACGTTCATATCTCAAATTCAGGCTCCAAACACCCGAAAATTCGATATTTTGGGGTCCCACAAGGGATCTGTACTTGCTTACTCCGTGTTAGAGTATTTTCAAAATACAGGCCCAAAACATGCTAAAAATCGATATTTAAGGTGACCAAAGTCAATATGTGTATGCATCTTCTGCACCCGTTTATATCCCAAATTCATCTTCAAGACACCCTAAAATTCGATATTTTTGGGTCCCAGAAGCGATCTGTACATGCCTACTCAGTGCTAGAATGTTTTCAAAATATAGGCTCAAAACATGCTAAAAATCGATATTTTAAGTGTCCAAAGTCGATATGTGCATGCATCTTCTGTACCCTTTATATCTCAAATTCAGGCTCAAAACACCAGAAAATTCTATATTTTGGGGTCCCAGAAGTGATCTGTACATGCCTACTCAGTGCTAGAATATTTTCAAAATATAGGCCCAAAACATGCTAAAAATCGATATTTTAGGTGCCCAAAGTCGATATCTCAAATTCAGACCCAAAATACCCGAAAATTCGATATTTTGGGGTCCCAGAAGCGATCTGTACATGCTTACTCCGTGTTAGAGTATTTTCAATATACAGGCCCAACACATACTGAAAATCGATCTTTTAGGTGTCCAAAAAGTCGATATGTGGATGTATCTTATGTACCCGTTCATATCTCAAATTCAGGCTCCAAACACCAGTGAATTCGATATTTTGGGGTCCCACAAGGGATCTGTACTTGCCTACTCCGTGTTAGAGTATTTTCAAAATACAGGCCCAAAACATGCTGAAAATCTATATTTAAGGTGACCAAAGTCAATATGTGAATGCATCTTCTGCACCCGTTTATATCCCAAATTCAACCTCAAGACACCCAAAAATTCGATATTTTTGGGTCCCAGAAGCGATCTGTACATGCCTACTCAGTGCTAGAATGTTTTCAAAATATAGGCTCAAAACATGCTAAAAATCGTTATTTTAAGTGTCCAAAGTCGATATGTGCATGCATCATCTGTACCCGTTTATATGTCAAATTCAGGCTCAAAACACCCGAAAATTCGATATTTTGAGGTCCCTGAAGCGATCTGTACATGCCTACTCAGTGCTAGAATATTTTCAAAATATAGGTCCAAAACATGCTAAAAATCGATATTTTAGGTGCCCAAAGTCGATATCTCTATTTCAGGCCCAAAATACCCGAAAATTCGATATTTTGGGGTTCCAGAAGCGAACTGTACATGCCTACTCCGTGTTAGAGTATTTTCAAAATACAGGCACAAAACATACTGAAAATCGATCTTTTAGGTGCCCAAAAGTCGATATGTGCATGTATCTTCTGTACCCGTTCATATCTCAAATTCAGGCTCCAAACACCCGAAAATTCGATATTTTGGGGTCCCAGAAGGGATCTGTACTTGCCTACTTCTAGTTAGAATGTGTTCAAGATACAGACCCAAAACATGCTCAAAATCGATATTTTAGGTGCCCAAATGTCGATATGTGCATGCATCTTCTGTACCCGTTTATATCTCAAATTCAGGCTCAAAACACCCGAAAATTCGATATTTTGGGGTCCCAGAAGCGATCTGTACATGCCTACTCAGTGTTAGAATATCTTCAAAATATAGGCCCAAAACATGCTAAAAATCGATATTTTAGGTGCCCAAAGTCGATATCTCAGATTCAGGCCCAAAACCCCGAAAATTCGATATTTTGGGGTCCAAGAAGCGATCTGTACATGCTTACTCCGTGTTAGAGTATTTTCAATATACAGGCCCAAAACATACTGAAAATCGATCTTTTAGGTGTCCAAAAGTCGATATGTGGATTTATCTTCTGTACCCGTTCATATCTCAAATTCAGGCTCCAAACACCCGAAAATTCGATATTTTGGGGTCCCAGAAGGGATCTGTACTTGCCTACTCCGTGTTAGAGTATTTTCAAAATACAGGCCCAAAACATGCTGAAAATCGATATTTAAGGTGACCAAAGTCAATATGTGTATGCATCTTCTGCACCCGTTTATATCCCAAATTCAACCTCAAAACACCCGAAAATTCGATATTTTTGGGTCCCAGAAGCGATCTGTACATACCTACTCAGTGCTAGAATGTTTTCAAAATATAGGCACAAAACATGCTAAAAATCGTTATTTTAAGTGTCCAAAGTCGATATGTGCATGCATCATCTGTACCCGTTTATATGTCAAAATCAGGCTCAAAACACCAGAAAATTCGATATTTTGAGGTCCCAGAAGCGATCTGTACATGCCTACTCAGTGCTAGAATATTTTCAAAATATAGGTCCAAAACATGCTGAAAATCGATATTTTAGGTGCCCAAAGTCGATATCTCTATTTCAGGCCCAAAATACCCGAAAATTCGATATTTTGGGGTTCCAGAAGCGAACTGTACATGCCTACTCCGTGTTAGAGTATTTTCAAAATACAGGCCCAAAACATACTGAAAATCGATCTTTTAGGTGCCCAAAAGTCGATATGTGGATGTATCTTTTGTACACGTTCATATCTCAAATTCAGGCTCCAAACACCCGAAAATTCGATATTTTGGGGTCCCAGAAGGGATCTGTACTTGCCTACTTCTAGTTAGAATGTGTTCAAGATACAGACCCAAAACATGCTCAAAATCGATATTTTAGGTGCCCAAAAGTCGATATGTGCATGCATCTTCTGTACCCGTTTATATCTCAAATTCAGGCTCAAAACACCCGAAAATTCGATATTTTGGGGTCCCAGAAGCGATCTGTACATGCCTACTCAGTGTTAGAATATCTTCAAAATATAGGCCCAAAACATGCTAAAAATCGATATTTTAGGTGCCCAAAGTCGATATCTCAGATTCAGGCCCAAAACCCACGAAAATTCGATATTTTGGGGTCCAAGAAGCGATCTGTACATGCTTACTCCGTGTTAGAGTATTTTCAATATACAGGCCCAAAACATACTGAAAATCGATCTTTTAGGTGTCCAAAAGTCGATATGTGGATTTATCTTCTGTATCCGTTCATATCTCAAATTCAGGCTCCAAACACCCGAAAATTCGATATTTTGGGGTCCCACAAGGGATCTGTACTTGCTTACTCCGTGTTAGAGTATTTTCAAAATACAGGCCCAAAACATGCTAAAAATCGATATTTAAGGTGACCAAAGTCAATATGTGTATGCATCTTCTGCACCCGTTTATATCCCAAATTCAACCTCAAGACACCCGAAAATTCGATATTTTTGGGTCCCAGAAGCGATCTGTACATGCCTACTCAGTGCTAGAATGTTTTCAAAATATAGGCTTAAAACATGCTAAAAATCGATATTTTAAGTGTCCGAAGTCGATATGTGCATGCATCTTCTGTACCCTTTATATCTCAAATTCAGGCTCAAAACACCCGAAAATTCTATATTTTGGGGTCCCAGAAGTGATCTGTACATGCCTACTCAGTGCTAGAATATTTTCAAAATATAGGCCCAAAACATGCTAAAAATCGATATTTTAGGTGCCCAAAGTCGATATCTCAAATTCAGACCCAAAATACCCGAAAATTCGATATTTTGGGGTCCCAGAAGCGATCTGTACATGCTTACTCCGTGTTAGAGTATTTTCAATATACAGGCCCAACACATACTGAAAATCGATCTTTTAGGTGTCCAAAAAGTCGATATGTGGATGTATCTTATGTACCCGTTCATATCTCAAATTCAGGCTCCAAACACCCGAAAATTCGATATTTTGGGGTCCCACAAGGGATCTGTACTTGCCTACTCCGTGTTAGAGTATTTTCAAAATACAGGCCCAAAACATGCTGAAAATCTATATTTAAGGTGACCAAAGTCAATATGTGAATGCATCTTCTGCACCCGTTTATATCCCAAATTCAACCTCAAGACACCCGAAAATTCGATATTTTTGGGTCCCAGAAGCGATCTGTACATGCCTACTCAGTGCTAGAATGTTTTCAAAATATAGGCTCAAAACATGCGAAAAATCGTTATTTTAAGTGTCCAAAGTCGATATGTGCATGCATCATCTGTACCCGTTTATATGTCAAATTCAGGCTCAAAACACCCGAAAATTCGATATTTTGAGGTCCCAGAAGCGATCTGTACATGCCTACTCAGTGCTAGAATATTTTCAAAATATATGTCCAAAACATGCTGAAAATCGATATTTTAGGTGCCCAAAGTCGATATCTCTATTTCAGGCCCAAAATACCCGAAAATTCGATATTTTGGGGTTCCAGAAGCGAACTGTACATGCCTACTCCGTGTTAGAGTATTTTCAAAATACAGGCCCAAAACATACTGAAAATCGATCTTTTAGGTGCCCAAAAGTCGATATGTGGATGTATCTTCTGTACCCGTTCATATCTCAAATTCAGGCTCCAAACACCCGAAAATTCGATATTTTGGGGTCCCAGAAGGGATCTGTAATTGCCTACTTCTAGTTAGAATGTGTTCAAGATACAGACCCAAAACATGCTCAAAATCGATATTTTAGGTGCCCAAAAGTCGATATGTGCATGCATCTTCTGTACCCGTTTATATCTCAAATTCAGGCTGAAAACACCCGAAAATTCGATATTTTGGGGTCCCAGAAGCGATCTGTACATGCCTACTCAGTGTTAGAATATCTTCAAAATATAGGCCCAAAACATGCTAAAAATCGATATTTTAGGTGCCCAAAGTCGATATCTCAGATTCAGGCCCAAAACCCCCGAAAATTCGATATTTTGGGGTCCAAGAAGCGATCTGTACATGCTTACTCCGTGTTAGAGTATTTTCAATATACAGGCCCAAAACATACTGAAAATCGATCTTTTAGGTGTCCAAAAGTCGATATGTGGATTTATCTTCTGTACCCGTTCATATCTCAAATTCAGGCTCCAAACACCCGAAAATTCGATATTTTGGGGTCCCACAAGGGATCTGTACTTGCTTACTCCGTGTTAGAGTATTTTCAAAATACAGGCCCAAAACATGCTAAAAATCGATATTTACGGTGACCAAAGTCAATATGTGTATGCCTCTTCTACACCCGTTTATATCCCAAATTCAACCTCAAGACACCCGAAAATTCGATATTTTTGGGTCCCAGAAGCGATCTGTACATGCCTACTCAGTGCTAGAATGTTTTCAAAATATAGACTCAAAACATGCTAAAAATCGATATTTTAAGTGTCCAAAGTCGATATGTGCATGCATCTTCTGTACCCTTTATATCTTAAATTCAGGCTCAAAACACCCGAAAATTCTATATTTTGGGGTCCCAGAAGTGATCTGTACATGCCTACTCAGTGCTAGAATATTTTCAAAATATAGGCCCAAAACATGCTAAAATCGATATTTTAGGTGCCCAAAGTCGATATCTCAAATTCAGACCCAAAATACC
The DNA here is from genome assembly GCA_033782935.1 of Petrolisthes cinctipes. NCBI lineage: Eukaryota > Metazoa > Arthropoda > Malacostraca > Decapoda > Porcellanidae > Petrolisthes > Petrolisthes cinctipes. The sequence goes on from JAWQEG010000167.1 coordinate 2,384,717, forward strand.
CGAAAATTCGATATTTTGGGGTTCCAGAAGCCAACTGTACATGCCTACTCCGTGTTAGAGTATTTTCAATATGCAGGCCCAAAACATACTGAAAATCGATCTTTTAGGTGTCCAAAAGTCGATATGTGGATGCATCTTCTGCACCCGTTTATATCCCAAATTCAACCTCAAGACACCCGAAAATTCGATATTTTGGGGTCCCAGAAGCGATCTGTACATGCTTACTCCGTGTTAGAGTATTTTCAATATACAGGCCCAAAACATACTGAAAATTGATCTTTTAGGTGTCCAAAAGTCGATATGTGGATGTATCTTCTGTACCCGTTCATATCTCAAATACAGGCTCCAAACACCCGAAAATTCGATATTTTGGGGTCCCAGAAGGGATCTGTACTTGCCTACTCCGTGTTAGAGTATTTTCAAAATACAGGCCCAAAACATGCTGAAAATCGATATTTAAGGTGACCAAAGTCAATATGTGTATGCTTCTTCTGCACCCGTTTATATCCCAAATTCAACCTCAAGACACCCGAAAATTCGATATGTTTGGGTCCCAGAAGCGATCTGTACATGACTACTCAGTGCTAGAATGTTTTCAAAATATAGGCTCAAAACATGCTAAAAATCGATATTTTAAGTGTCCAAAGTCGATATGTGCATTCATCTTCTGTACCCGTTTATATCTCAAATTCAGGCTCAAAACACCCGAAAATTCGATATTTTGGGGTCCCAGAAGTGATCTGTACATGCCTACTTCGTGTTAGAATATTTTCAAAATATAGGCCCAAAACATGCTAAAAATCGATATTTTAGGTGCCCAAAGTTGATATCTCAAATTCAGACCCAAAATACCCGAAAATTCGATATTTTGGGGTCCCAGAAGCGATCTGTACATGCTTACTCCGTGTTAGAGTATTTTCAATATACAGGCCCAACACATACTGAAAATCGATCTTTTAGGTGTCCAAAAAGTCGATATGTGGATGTATCTTCTGTACCCGTTCATATCTCAAATTCAGGCTCCAAACACCCGAAAATTCGATATTTTGGGGTCCCACAAGGGATCTGTACTTGCCTACTTCGTGTTAGAGTATTTTCAAAATACAGGCCCAAAACATGCTGAAAATCTATATTTAAGGTGACCAAAGTCAATATGTGAATGCATCTTCTGCACCCGTTTATATCTCAAATTCAACCTCAAAACACCCGAAAATTCGATATTTTTGGGTCCCAGAAGCGATCTGTACATGCCTACTCCTAGTTAGAATGTGTTCAAGATACAGACCCAAAACATGCTCAAAATCGATATTTTAGGTGCCCAAAAGTCGATATGTGCATGCATCTTCTGTACCCGTTTATATCTCAAATTCAGGCTCAAAACACCCGAAAATTCGAAATTTTGGGGTCCCAGAAGCGATCTGTACATGCCTACTCAGGGCTAGAATATTTTCAAAATATAGGCCCAAAACATGCTAAAAATCGATATTTTAGGTGCCAAAAGTCGATATCTCAGATTCAGGCCCAAAACACACGAAAATTCGATATTTTGGGGTCCCAGAAGCGATCTGTACATGCTTACTCCGTGTTAGAGTATTTTCAATATACAGGCCCAAAACATACTGAAAATTGATCTTTTAGGTGTCCAAAAGTCGATATGTGGATGTATCTTCTGTACCCGTTCATATCTCAAATACAGGCTCCAAACACCCGAAAATTCGATATTTTGGGGTCCCAGAAGGGATCTGTACTTGCCTACTCCGTGTTAGAGTATTTTCAAAATACAGGCCCAAAACATGCTGAAAATCGATATTTAAGGTGACCAAAGTCAATATGTGTATGCTTCTTCTGCACCCGTTTATATCCCAAATTCAACCTCAAGACACCCGAAAATTCGATATGTTTGGGTCCCAGAAGCGATCTGTACATGACTACTCAGTGCTAGAATGTTTTCAAAATATAGGCTCAAAACATGCTAAAAATCGATATTTTAAGTGTCCAAAGTCGATATGTGCATTCATCTTCTGTACCCGTTTATATCTCAAATTCAGGCTCAAAACACCCGAAAATTCGATATTTTGGGGTCCCAGAAGTGATCTGTACATGCCTACTTCGTGTTAGAATATTTTCAAAATATAGGCCCAAAACATGCTAAAAATCGATATTTTAGGTGCCCAAAGTCGATATCTCAAATTCAGGCCCAAAACACCCAAAAATTCGATATTTTGGGGTTCCAAAAGCAAACTGTACATGCCTACTCCGTGTTAGAGTATTTTCAAAATACAGGCCAAAAACATACTGAAAATCGATCTTTTAGGTGCCCAACAGTCGATATGTGCATGCATCTTCTGTACTTGTTTATATCTCAAATTCAACCTCAAAACACCCGAAAATTCGATATTTTTGGATTCCAGAAGCGATCTGTACATGCCTACTCAGTGCTAGAATGTTTTCAAAATATAGGCACAAAACATGCTAAAAATCGATATTTTAAGTGTCCAAAGTCGATATGTGCATGCATCTTCTATACCCGTTTATATCTCAAATTCAGGCTCAAAACACCCGAAAATTCGATATTTTGGGGTCCCAGAAGCGATCTGTACATGCCTACTCAGTGCTAGAATATTTTCAAAATATAGGCCCAAAACATGCTAAAAATCGATATTTTAAGTGCACAAAGTCGATATCTCAAATTCAGGCCCAAAACACCCGAAAATTCGATATTTTGGGGTCCCAGAAGCGATCTGTACATGCCTACTCCTTGTTAGAGTATTTTCAATATACAGGCCCAAACCATACTGAAAACCGACCTTTTAGGTGCCCAAAAGTCGATATGTGGAAGCATCTTCTGTACCCGTTTATATCTCAAATTCAGGCTCCAAACACCCGAAAATTTGATATTTTGGGGTCCCAGAAGGGGTCTGTACTTGCCTACTCCGTGTTAGAGTATTTTCAAAATAAAGGCCCAAAACATGCTAAAAATCGATATTGAAGGTGACCAAAGTCAATATGTGTATGCATCTTCTGCACCCGTTTATATCCCAAATTCAACCTCAAGACACCCGAAAATTCGATATTTTTGGGTCCCAGAAGCGATCTGTACATGCCTACTCAGTGCTAGAATGTTTTCAAAATATAGGCTCAAAACATGCGAAAAATCGGTATTTTAAGTGTCCAAAGTCGATATGTGCATGCATCTTCTGTACCCGTTTATATCTCAAATTCAATCTCAAAACACCCGAAAATTCGATATTTTGGGTCCCAGAAGCGATCTGTACATGCCAACTCCTAGTTAGAATGTGTTCAAGATACAGACCCAAAACATGCTCAAAATCGATATTTTAGGTGCCCAAAAGTCGATATGTGCATGCATCTTCTGTAAACGTTTATATCTCAAGAATTAGGCTCAAAACACATGAAAATTCGATATTTTGGGGTCCCAGAAGCTATCTGTACATGCCTACTCAGTGCTAGAATATTTTCAAAATATAGGCCCAAAACATGCTAAAAATCGATATTTTAAATGCACAAAGTCGATATCTCAAATTCAGGTCCAAAACACCCGAAAATTCGATATTTTGGGGTCCCAGATGCGATCTGTACATGCCTACTCCGTGTTAGAGTATTTTCAATATACAGGCCCAAACCATACTGAAAACCGATCTTTTAGGTGCCCAAAAGTCGATATGTGGAAGCATCTTCTGTACCCGTTTATATCTCAAATTCAGGCTCCAAACACCCGACAATTTGATATTTTGGGGTCCCAGAAGGGGTCTGTACTTGCCTACTCCGTGTTAGAGTAATTTCAAAATACAGGCCCAAAACATGCTGAAAATCAATATTTAAGGTGACCAAAGTCAATATGTGAATGCATCTTCTGCACCCGTTTATATCCCAAATTCAACCTCAAGACACCCGAGAATTCGATATTTTTGGGTCCCAGAAGCGATCTGTACATGCCTACTCAGTGCTAGAATGTTTTCAAAATATAGGCTCAAAACATGCGAAAAATCGATATTTTAAGTGTCCAAAGTCGATATGTGCATGCATCATCTGTACCCGTTTATATCTCAAATACAGGCGCAAAACACCCGAAAATTCGATATTTTGGGGTCCCAGAAGTGATCTGTACATGCCTACTTTGTGCTAGAATATTTTTAAAATATAGACCCAAAACATGCTAAAAATCGATATTTTAGGTGCCCAAAGTCGATATATCAAATTCAGGCCCAAAACACCCAAACATTCGATATTTTGGGTTTCCAGAAGCGAACTGTACATGCCTACTCCGTGTTAGAGTATTTTCAAAATACATGCCCAAAACATACTGAAAATCGATCTTTTAGGTGCCCAAAAGTCGATATGTGCATGCATCTTCTGTACTTGTTTATATCTCAAATTCAACCTCAAAACACCCGAAAATTCGATATTTTTGGGTCCCAGAAGCGATCTGTACATGCCTACTCCTAGTTAGAATGTGTTCAAGATACAGACCCAAAACATGCTCAAAATCGATATTTTAGGTGCCCAAAAGTCGATATGTGCATGCATCTTCTGTACCCGTTTATATCTCAAATTCAGGCTCAAAACACCCGAAAATTCGAAATTTTGGGGTCCCAGAAGCGATCTGTACATGCCTACTCAGGGCTAGAATATTTTCAAAATATGGGCCCAAAACATGCTAAAAATCGATATTTTAGGTGCCAAAAGTCGATATCTCAGATTCAGGCCCAAAACACACGAAAATTCGATATTTTGGGGTCACAGAAGCGATCTGTACATGCTTACTCCGTGTTAGAGTATTTTCAATATACAGGCCCAAAACATACTGAAAATTGATCTTTTAGGTGTCCAAAAGTCGATATGTGGATGTATCTTCTGTACCCGTTCATATCTCAAATACAGGCTCCAAACACCCGAAAATTCGATATTTTGGGGTCCCAGAAGGGATCTGTACTTGCCTACTCCGTATTTTCAAAATACAGGCCCAAAACATGCTGAAAATCGATATTTAAGGTGACCAAAGTCAATATGTGTATGCTTCTTCTGCACCCGTTTATATCCCAAATTCAACCTCAAGACACCCGAAAATTCGATATGTTTGGGTCCCAGAAGCGATCTGTACATGACTACTCAGTGCTAGAATGTTTTCAAAATATAGGCTAAAAACATGCTAAAAATCGATATTTTAAGTGTCCAAAGTCGATATGTGCATTCATCTTCTGTACCCGTTTATATCTCAAATTCAGGCTCAAAACACCCGAAAATTCGATATTTTGGGGTCCCAGATGTGATCTGTACATGCCTACTTCGTGTTAGAATATTTTCAAAATATAGGCCCAAAACATGCTAAAAATCGATATTTTAGGTGCCCAAAGTCGATATCTCAAATTCAGGCCCAAAACACCCAAAAATTCGATATTTTGGGGTTCCAAAAGCAAACTGTACATGCCTACTCCGTGTTAGAGTATTTTCAAAATACAGGCCAAAAACATACTGAAAATCGATCTTTTAGGTGCCCAAAAGTCGATATGTGCATGCATCTTCTGTACTTGTTTATATCTCAAATTCAACCTCAAAACACCCGAAAATTCGATATTTTTGGATTCCAGAAGCGATCTGTACATGCCTACTCAGTGCTAGAATGTTTTCAAAATATAGGCACAAAACATGCTAAAAATCGATATTTTAAGTGTCCAAAGTCGATATGTGCATGCATCTTCTATACCCGTTTATATCTCAAATTCAGGCTCAAAACACCCGAAAATTCGATATTTTGGGGTCCCAGAAGCGATCTGTACATGCCTACTCAGTGCTAGAATATTTTCAAAATATAGGCCCAAAACATGCTAAAAATCGATATTTTAAGTGCACAAAGTCGATATCTCAAATTCAGGCCCAAAACACCCGAAAATTCGATATTTTGGGGTCCCAGAAGCGATCTGTACATGCCTACTCCTTGTTAGAGTATTTTCAATATACAGGCCCAAACCATACTGAAAACCGATCTTTTAGGTGCCCAAAAGTCGATATGTGGAAGCATCTTCTGTACCCGTTTATATCTCAAATTCAGGCTCCAAACACCCGAAAATTTGATATTTTGGGGTCCCAGAAGGGGTCTGTACTTGCCTACTCCGTGTTAGAGTATTTTCAAAATACAGGCCCAAAACATGCTGAAAATCGATATTGAAGGTGACCAAAGTCAATATGTGTATGCATCTTCTGCACCCGTTTATATCCCAAATTCAACCTCAAGACACCCGAAAATTCGATATTTTTGGGTCCCAGAAGCGATCTGTACATGCCTACTCAGTGCTAGAATGTTTTCAAAATATAGGCTCAAAACATGCGAAAAATCGGTATTTTAAGTGTCCAAAGTCGATATGTGCATGCATCTTCTGTACCCGTTTATATCTCAAATTCAATCTCAAAACACCCGAAAATTCGATATTTTGGGTCCCAGAAGCGATCTGTACATGCCAACTCCTAGTTAGAATGTGTTCAAGATACAGACCCAAAACATGCCCAAAATCGATATTTTAGGTGCCCAAAAGTCGATATGTGCATGCATCTTCTGTAAACGTTTATATCTCAAGAATTAGGCTCAAAACACCTGAAAATTCGATATTTTGGGGTCCCAGAAGCGATCTGTACATGCCTACTCAGTGCTAGAATATTTTCAAAATATAGGCCCAAAACATGCTAAAAATCGATATTTTAAGTGCACAAAGTCGATATCTCAAATTCAGGCCCAAAACACCCGAAAATTCGATATTTTGGGTTTCCAGAAGCGATCTGTACATGCTTACTCCGTGTTAGAGTATTTTCAATATACAGGCCCAAAACATACTGAAAATTGATCTTTTAGGTGTCCAAAAGTCGATATGTTGATGTATCTTCTGTACCTGTTCATATCTCAAATACAGGCTCCAAACGCCCGAAAATTCGATATTTTGGGGTCCCAGAAGGGATCTGTACTTGCCTACTCCGTGTTAGAGTATTTTCAAAATACAGGCCCAAAACATGCTGAAAATCGATATTTAAGGTGACCAAAGTCAATATGTGTATGCTTCTTCTGCACCCGTTTATATCCCAAATTCAACCTCAAGACCCCCGAAAATTCGATATGTTTGGGTCCCAGAAGCGATCTGTACATGACTACTCAGTGCTAGAATGTTTTCAAAATATAGGCTCAAAACATGCTAAAAATCGATATTTTAAGTGTCCAAAGTCGATATGTGCATTCATCTTCTGTACCCGTTTATATCTCAAATTCAGGCTCAAAACACCCGAAAATTCGATATTTTGGGGTCCCAGAAGTGATCTGTACATGCCTACTTCGTGTTAGAATATTTTCAAAATATAGGCCCAAAACATGCTAAAAATCGATATTTTAGGTGCCCAAAGTCGATATCTCAAATTCAGGCCCAAAACACCCAAAAATTCGATATTTTGGGGTTCCAAAAGCAAACTGTACATGCCTACTCCGTGTTAGAGTATTTTCAAAATACAGGCCAAAAACATACTGAAAATCGATCTTTTAGGTGCCCAAAAGTCGATATGTGCATGCATCTTCTGTACTTGTTTATATCTCAAATTCAACCTCAAAACACCCGAAAATTCGATATTTTTGGATTCCAGAAGCGATCTGTACATGCCTACTCAGTGCTAGAATATTTTCAAAATATAGGCACAAAACATGCTAAAAATCGATATTTTAAGTGTCCAAAGTCGATATGTGCATGCATCTTCTGTACCCGTTTATATCTCAAATTCAGGCTCAAAACACCCGAAAATTCGATATTTTGGGGTCCCAGAAGCGATCTGTACATGCCTACTCAGTGCTAGAATATTTTCAAAATATAGGCCCAAAACATGCTAAAAATCGATATTTTAAGTGCACAAAGTCGATATCTCAAATTCAGGCCCAAAACACCCGAAAATTCGATATTTTGGGGTCCCAGAAGCGATCTGTACATGCTTACTCCGTGTTAGAGTATTTTCAGTATACAGGCCCAAAACATACCTAAAATCGATCTTTTAGGTGTCCAAAAGTCGATATGTGGATGTATCTTCTGCACCCGTTCATATCTCAAATTCAGGCTCCAAACACCCGAAAATTCGATATTTTGGGGTCTCAGAAGGGATCTGTACTTGCCTAATCCGTGTTAGAGTATTTTCAAAATACAGGCCCAAAACATGCTGAAAATCTATATTTAAGGTGACCAAAGTCAATATGTGAATGCATCTTCTGCACCCGTTTATATCCCAAATTCAACCTCAAGACACCCGAAAATTCGATGTTTTTGGGTCCCAGAAGCGATCTGTACATGCCTACTCAGTGCTAGAATGTTTTCAAAATATAGGCTCAAAACATGCGAAAAATCGATATTTTTATGTGTCCAAAGTCGATATGTGCATGCATCTTCTGTACCCGTTTATATCTCAAATACAGGCTCAAAACACCCGAAAATTCGATATTTTGGGGTCCCAGAAGTGATCTGTACATGCCTACTTTGTGCTAGAATATTTTTAAAATATAAACCCAAAACATGCTAAAAATCGATATTTTAGGTGCCCAAAGTCGATATATCAAATTCAGGCCCAAAACACCCAAAAATTCGATATTTTGGGTTTCCAGAAGCGAACTGTACATGCCTACTCCGTGTTAGAGTATTTTCAAAATACATGCCCAAAACATACTGAAAATCGATCTTTTAGGTGCCCAAAAGTCGATATGTGCATGCATCTTCAGTACTTGTTTATATCTCATATTCAACCTCAAAACACCCGAAAATTCGATATTTTTGGGTCCCAGAAGCGATCTGTACATGCCTACTCCTAGTTAGAATGTGTTCAAGATACAGACCCAAAACATGCTCAAAATCGATATTTTAGGTGCCCAAAAGTCGATATGTGCATGCATCTTCTGTACCCGTTTATATCTCAAATTCAGGCTCAAAACACCCGAAAATTCGAAATTTTGGGGTCCCAGAAGCGATCTGTACATGCCTACTCAGGGCTAGAATATTTTCAAAATATAGGCCCAAAACATGCTAAAAATCGATATTTTAGGTGCTAAAAGTCGATATCTCAGATTCAGGCCCAAAACACACGAAAATTCGATATTTTGGGGTCCCAGAAGCGATCTGTACATGCTTACTCCGTGTTAGAGTATTTTCAATATACAGGCCCAAAACATACTGAAAATTGATCTTTTAGGTGTCCAAAAGTCGATATGTGGATGTATCTTCTGTACCCGTTCATATCTCAAATACAGGCTCCAAACACCCGAAAATTCGATATTTTGGGGTCCCAGAAGGGATCTGTACTTGCATACTCCGTGATAGAGTATTTTCAAAATACAGGCCCAAAACATGCTGAAAATCGATATTTAAGGTGACCAAAGTCAATATGTGTATGCTTCTTCTGCACCCGTTTATATCCCAAATTCAACCTCAAGACACCCGAAAATTCGATATGTTTGGGTCCCAGAAGCGATCTGTACATGACTACTCAGTGCTAGAATGTTTTCAAAATATAGGCTCAAAACATGCTAAAAATCGATATTTTAAGTGTCCAAAGTCGATATGTGCATTCATCTTCTGTACCCGTTTATATCTCAAATTCAGGCTCAAAACACCCGAAAATTCGATATTTTGGGGTCCCAGAAGTGATCTGTACATGCCTACTTCGTGTTAGAATATTTTCAAAATATAGGCCCAAAACATGCTAAAAATCGATATTTTAGGTGCCCAAAGTCGATATCTCAAATTCAGGCCCAAAACACCCAAAAATTCGATATTTTGGGGTTCCAAAAGCAAACTGTACATGCCTACTCCGTGTTAGAGTATTTTCAAAATACAGGCCAAAAACATACTGAAAATCGATCTTTTAGGTGCCCAAAAGTCGATATGTGCATGCATCTTCTGTACTTGTTTATATCTCAAATTCAACCTCAAAACACCCGAAAATTCGATATTTTTTTATTCCAGAAGCGATCTGTACATGCCTACTCAGTGCTAGAATGTTTTCAAAATATAGGCACAAAACATGCTAAAAATCGATATTTTAAGTGTCCAAAGTCGATATGTGCATGCATCTTCTGTACCCGTTTATATCTCAAATTCAGGCTCAAAACACCCGAAAATTCGATATTTTGGGGTCCCAGAAGCGATCTGTACATGCCTACTCAGTGCTAGAATATTTTCAAAATATAGGCCCAAAACATGCTAAAAATCGATATTTTATGTGCACAAAGTCGATATCTCAAATTCAGGCCCAAAACACCCGAAAATTCGATATTTTGGGGTTCCAGAAGCGATCTGTACATGCCTACTCCGTGTTAGAGTATTTTCAATATACAGGCCCAAACCATACTGAAAACCGATCTTTTAGGTGCCCAAAAGTCGATATGTGGAAGCATCTTCTGTACCCGTTTATATCTCAAATTCAGGCTCCAAACACCCGAAAATTTGATATTTTGTGGTCCCAGAAGGGGTCTGTACTTGCCTACTCCGTGTTACAGTATTTTCAAAATACAGGCCCAAAACATGCTGAAAATCGATATTGAAGGTGACCAAAGTCAATATGTGTATGCATCTTCTGCACCCGTTTATATCCCAAATTCAACCTCAAGACACCTGAAAATTCGATATTTTTGGGTCCCAGAAGCGATCTGTACATGCCTACTCAGTGCTAGAATGTTTTCAAAATATAGGCTCAAAACATGCGAAAAATCGGTGTTTTAAGTGTCCAAAGTCGATATGTGCATGCATCTTCTGTACCCGTTTATATCTCAAATTCAACCTCAAAACACCCGAAAATTCGATATTTTGGGTCCCAGAAGCGATCTGTACATGCCAACTCCTAGTTAGAATGTGTTCAAGATACAGACCCAAAACATGCTCAAAATCGATATTTTAGGTGCCCAAAAGTCGATATGTGCATGCATCTTCTGTACCCGTTTATATCTCAAGAATTAGGCTCAAAACACCTGAAAATTCGATATTTTGGGGTCCCAGAAGCGATCTGTACATGCCTACTCAGTGCTAGAATATTTTCAAAATATAGGCCCAAAACATGCTAAAAATCGATATTTTAAGTGCACAAAGTCGATATCTCAAATTCAGGCCCAAAACACCCGAAAATTCGATATTTTGGGGTCCCAGAAGCGATCTGTACATGCCTACTCCGTGTTAGAGTATTTTCAATATACAGGCCCAAACCATACTGAAAACCGATCTTTTAGGTGCCCAAAAGTCGATATGTGGAAGCATCTTCTGTACCCGTTTATATCTCAAATTCAGGCTCCAAACACCCGAAAATTTGATATTTTGGGGTCCCAGAAGGGGTCTGTACTTGCCTACTCCGTGTTAGAGTATTTTCAAAATACAGGCCCAAAACATGCTGAAAATCTATATTTAAGGTGACCAAAGTCAATATGTGAATGCATCTTCTGCACCCGTTTATATCCCAAATTCAACCTCAAGACACCCGAAAATTCGATATTTTTGGGTCCCAGAAGCGATCTGTACATGCCTACTCAGTGCTAGAATGTTTTCAAAATATAGGCTCAAAACATGCGAAAAATCGATATTTTAAGTGTCCAAAGTCGATATGTGCATGCATCTTCTGTACCCGTTTATATCTCAAATACAGGCTCAAAACACCCGAAAATTCGATATTTTGGGGTCCCAGAAGTGATCTGTACATGCCTACTTTGCGCTAGAATATTTTTAAAATATAGACCCAAAACATGCTAAAAATCGATATTTTAGGTGCCCAAAGTCGATATATCAAATTCAGGCCCAAAACACCCAAAAATTCGATATTTTGGGTTTCCAGAAGCGAACTGTACATGCCTACTCCGTGTTAGAGTATTTTCAAAATACATGCCCAAAACATACTGAAAATCGATCTTTTAGGTGCCCAAAAGTCGATATGTGCATGCATCTTATGTACTTGTTTATATCTCAAATTCAACCTCAAAACACCCGAAAATTCGATATTTTTGGGTCCCAGAAGCGATCTGTACATGCCTACTCCTAGTTAGAATGTGTTCAAGATACAGACCCAAAACATGCTCAAAATCGATATTTTAGGTGCCCAAAAGTCGATATGTGCATGCATCTTCTGTACCCGTTTATATCTCAAATTCAGGCTCAAAACACCCGAAAATTCGAAATTTTGGGGTCCCAGAAGCGATCTGTACATGCCTACTCAGGGCTAGAATATTTTCAAAATATAGGCCCAAAACATGCTAAAAATCGATATTTTAGGTGCCAGAAGTCGATATCTCAGATTCAGGCCCAAAACACACGAAAATTCGATATTTTGGGGTCCCAGAAGCGATCTGTACATGCTTACTCCGTGTTAGAGTATTTTCAATATACAGGCCCAAAACATACTGAAAATTGATTTTCTAGGTGTCCAAAAGTCGATATGTGGATGTATCTTCTGTACCCGTTCATATCTCAAATACAGGCTCCAAACACCCTAAAATTCGATATTTTGGTGTCCCAGAAGGGATCTGTACTTGTCTACTCCGTGTTAGAGTATTTTCAAAATACAGGCCCAAAACATGCTGAAAATCGATATTTAAGGTGACCAAAGTCAATATGTGTATGCTTCTTCTGCACCCGTTTATATCCCAAATTCAACCTCAAGACACCCGAAAATTCGATATGTTTGGGTCCCAGAAGCGATCTGTACATGCCTACTCAGTGCTAGAATGTTTTCAAAATATAGGCTCAAAACATGCTAAAAATCGATATTTTAAGTGTCCAAAGTCGATATGTGCATTCATCTTCTGTACCCGTTTATATCTCAAATTCAATCTCAAAACACCCGAAAATTCGATATTTTGGGGTCCCAGAAGTGATCTGTACATGCCTACTTCGTGTTAGAATATTTTCAAAATATAGGCCCAAAACATGCTAAAAATCGATATTTTAGGTGCCCAAAGTCGATATCTCAAATTCAGGCCCAAAACACCCAAAAATTCGATATTTTGGGGTTCCAAAAGCAAACTGTACATGCCTACTCCGTGTTAGAGTATTTTCAAAATACAGGCCAAAAACATACTGAAAATCGATTTTTTAGGTGCCCAAAAGTCGATATGTGCATGCATCTTCTGTACTTGTTTATATCTCAAATTCAACCTCAAAACACCCGAAAATTCGATATTTTTGGATTCCAGAAGCTATCTGTACATGCCTACTCAGTGCTAGAATGTTTTCAAAATATAGGCACAAAACATGCTAAAAATCGAGATTTTAAGTGTCCAAAGTCGATATGTGCATGCATCTTCTGTACCCGTTTATATCTCAAATTCAGGCTCAAAACACCCGAAAATTCGATATTTTGGGGTTCCAGAAACTATCTGTACATGCCTACTCAGTGCTAGAATATTTTCAAAATATAGGCCCAAAACATGCTAAAAATCGATATTTTAAGTGCACAAAGTCGATATCTCAAATTCAGGCCCAAAACACCCGAGAATTCGATATTTTAGGGTCCCAGAAGCGATCTGTACATGCCTACTCTGTGTTAGAGTATTTTCAATATACAGGCCCAAATCATACTGAAAACCGATCTTTTAGGTGCCCAAAAGTCGATATGTGGAAGCATCTTCTGTACCCGTTTATATCTCAAATTCAGGCTCCAAACACCCGAAAATTTGATATTTTGGGGTCCCAGAAGGGGTCTGTACTTGCCTAGTCCGTGTTAGAGTATTTTCAAAATACAGGCCCAAAACATGCTGAAAATCGATATTGAAGGTGACCAAAGTCAATATGTGTATGCATCTTCTGCACCCGTTTATATCCCAAATTCAACCTCAAGACACCCGAAAATTCGATATTTTTGGGTCCCAGAAGCGATCTGTACATGCCTACTCAGTGCTAGAATGTTTTCAAAATATAGGCTCAAAACATGCGATAAATCGGTATTTTAAGTGTCCAAAGTCGATATGTGCATGCATCTTCTGTACCCGTTTATATCTCAAATTCAACCTCAAAACACCCGAAAATTCGATATTTTGGGTCCCAGAAGCGATCTGTACATGCCAACTCCTAGTTAGAATGTGTTCAAGATACAGACCCAAAACATGCTCAAAATCGATATTTCAGGTGCCAAAAAGTCGATATGTGCATGCATCTTCTGTACCCGTTTATATCTCAAGAATTAGGCTCAAAACACCTGAAAATTCGATATTTTGGGGTCCCAGAAGCGATCTGTACATGCCTACTCAGTGCTAGAATATTTTCAAAATATAGGCCCAAAACATGCTAAAAATCGATATTTTAGGTGCCCAAAGTCGATACCTCAGATTCAGGCCCAAAACACCCGAAAATTCGATATTTTGGGGTCCCAGAAGCGATCTGTACATGCTTACTCCGTGTTAGAGTATTTTCAGTATACAGGCCCAAAACATACTGAAAATCGATCTTTTAGGTGTCCAAAAGTCGATATGTGGATGTATCTTCTGCACCCGTTCATATCTCAAATTCAGGCTCCAAACACCCGAAAATTCGATATTTTGGGGTCTCAGAAGGGATCTGTACTTGCCTACTCCGTGTTAGAGTATTTTCAAAATACAGGCCCAAAACATGCTGAAAATCTATATTTAAGGTGACCAAAGTCAATATGTGAATGCATCTTCTGCACCCGTTTATATCCCAAATTCAACCTCAAGACACCCGAAAATTCGATGTTTTTGGGTCCCAGAAGCGATCTGTACATGCCTACTCAGTGCTAGAATGTTTTCAAAATATAGGCTCAAAACATGCGAAAAATCGATATTTTAAGTGTCCAAAGTCGATATGTGCATGCATCTTCTGTACCCGTTTATATCTCAAATACAGGCTCAAAACACCCGAAAATTCGATATTTTGGGGTCCCAGAAGTGATCTGTACATGCCTACTTTGTGCTAGAATATTTTTAAAATATAGACCCAAAACATGCTAAAAATCGATATTTTAGGTGCCCAAAGTCGATATATCAAATTCAGGCCCAAAACACCCAAAAATTCGATATTTTGGGTTTCCAGAAGCGAACTGTACATGCCTACTCCGTGTTAGAGTATTTTCAAAATACATGCCCAAAACATACTGAAAATCGATCTTTTAGGTGCCCAAAAGTCGATATGTGCATGCATCTTCTGTACTTGTTTATATCTCATATTCAACCTCAAAACACCCGAAAATTCGATATTTTGGGTCCCAGAAGCGATCTGTACATGCCAACTCCTAGTTAGAATGTGTTCAAGATACAGACCCAAAACACGCTCAAAATCGATATTTTAGGTGCCCAAAAGTCGATATGTGCATGCATCTTCTGTACCCGTTTATATCTCAAATTCAGGCTCAAAACACCCGAAAATTCGAAATTTTGGGGTCCCAGAAGCGATCTGTACATGCCTACTCAGTGCTAGAATATTTTCAAAATATAGGCCCAAAACATGCTAAAAATCGATATTTTAAGTGCACAAAGTCGATATCTCAAATTCAGGCCCAAAACACCCGAAAATTCGATATTTTGGGGTCCCAGAAGCGATCTGTACATGCCTACTCCGTGTTAGAGTATTTTCAATATACAGGCCCAAACCATACTGAAAACCGATCTTTTAGGTGCCCAAAAGTCGATATGTGGAAGCATCTTCTGTACCCGTTTATATCTCAAATTCAGGCTCCAAACACCCGAAAATTTGATATTTTGGGGTCCCAGAAGGGGTCTGTACTTGCCTACTCCGTGTTAGAGTATTTTCAAAATACAGGCCCAAAACATGCTGAAAATCTATATTTAAGGTGACCAAAGTCAATATGTGAATGCATCTTCTGCACCCGTTTATATCCCAAATTCAACCTCAAGACACCCGAAAATTCGATATTTTTGGGTCCCAGAAGCGATCTGTACATGCCTACTCAGTGCTAGAATGTTTTCAAAATATAGGCTCAAAACATGCGAAAAATCGATATTTTAAGTGTCCAAAGTCGATATGTGCATGCATCTTCTGTACCCGTTTATATCTCAAGAATTAGGCTCAAAACACCTGAAAATTCGATATTTTGGGGTCCCAGAAGTGATCTGTACATGCCTACTTTGCGCTAGAATATTTTTAAAATATAGACCCAAAACATGCTAAAAATCGATATTTTAGGTGCCCAAAGTCGATATATCAAATTCAGGCCCAAAACACCCAAAAATTCGATATTTTGGGTTTCCAGAAGCGAACTGTACATGCCTACTCCGTGTTAGAGTATTTTCAAAATACATGCACAAAACATACTGAAAATCGATCTTTTAGGTGCCCAAAAGTCGATATGTGCATGCATCTTATGTACTTGTTTATATCTCAAATACAACCTCAAAACACCCGAAAATTCGATATTTTTGGGTCCCAGAAGCGATCTGTACATGCCTACTCCTAGTTAGAATGTGTTCAAGATACAGACCCAAAACATGCTCAAAATCGATATTTTAGGTGCCCAAAAGTCGATATGTGCATGCATCTTCTGTACCCGTTTATATCTCAAATTCAGGCTCAAAACACCCGAAAATTCGAAATTTTGGGGTCCCAGAAGCGATCTGTACATGCCTACTCAGGGCTAGAATATTTTCAAAATATAGGCCCAAAACATGCTAAAAATCGATATTTTAGGTGCCAGAAGTCGATATCTCAGATTCAGGCCCAAAACACACGAAAATTCGATATTTTGGGGTCCCAGAAGCGATCTGTACATGCTTACTCCGTGTTAGAGTATTTTCAATATACAGGCCCAAAACATACTGAAAATTGATTTTCTAGGTGTCCAAAAGTCGATATGTGGATGTATCTTCTGTACCCGTTCATATCTCAAATACAGGCTCCAAACACCCTAAAATTCGATATTTTGGTGTCCCAGAAGGGATCTGTACTTGTCTACTCCGTGTTAGAGTATTTTCAAAATACAGGCCCAAAACATGCTGAAAATCGATATTTAAGGTGACCAAAGTCAATATGTGTATGCTTCTTCTGCACCCGTTTATATCCCAAATTCAACCTCAAGACACCCGAAAATTCGATATGTTTGGGTCCCAGAAGCGATCTGTACATGACTACTCAGTGCTAGAATGTTTTCAAAATATAGGCTCAAAACATGCTAAAAATCGATATTTTAAGTGTCCAAAGTCGATATGTGCATTCATCTTCTGTACCCGTTTATATCTCAAATTCAATCTCAAAACACCCGAAAATTCGATATTTTGGGGTCCCAGAAGTGATCTGTACATGCCTACTTCGTGTTAGAATATTTTCAAAATATAGGCCCAAAACATGCTAAAAATCGATATTTTAGGTGCCCAAAGTCGATATCTCAAATTCAGGCCCAAAACACCCAAAAATTCGATATTTTGGGGTTCCAAAAGCAAACTGTACATGCCTACTCCGTGTTAGAGTATTTTCAAAATACAGGCCAAAAACATACTGAAAATCGATTTTTTAGGTGCCCAAAAGTCGATATGTGCATGCATCTTCTGTACTTGTTTATATCTCAAATTCAACCTCAAAACACCCGAAAATTCGATATTTTTGGATTCCAGAAGCTATCTGTACATGCCTACTCAGTGCTAGAATGTTTTCAAAATATAGGCACAAAACATGCTAAAAATCGAGATTTTAAGTGTCCAAAGTCGATATGTGCATGCATCTTCTGTACCCGTTTATATCTCAAATTCAGGCTCAAAACACCCGAAAATTCGATATTTTGGGGTTCCAGAAACTATCTGTACATGCCTACTCAGTGCTAGAATATTTTCAAAATATAGGCCCAAAACATGCTAAAAATCGATATTTTAAGTGCACAAAGTCGATATCTCAAATTCAGGCCCAAAACACCCGAGAATTCGATATTTTAGGGTCCCAGAAGCGATCTGTACATGCCTACTCTGTGTTAGAGTATTTTCAATATACAGGCCCAAATCATACTGAAAACCGATCTTTTAGGTGCCCAAAAGTCGATATGTGGAAGCATCTTCTGTACCCGTTTATATCTCAAATTCAGGCTCCAAACACCCGAAAATTTGATATTTTGGGGTCCCAGAAGGGGTCTGTACTTGCCTAGTCCGTGTTAGAGTATTTTCAAAATACAGGCCCAAAACATGCTGAAAATCGATATTGAAGGTGACCAAAGTCAATATGTGTATGCATCTTCTGCACCCGTTTATATCCCAAATTCAACCTCAAGACACCCGAAAATTCGATATTTTTGGGTCCCAGAAGCGATCTGTACATGCCTACTCAGTGCTAGAATGTTTTCAAAATATAGGCTCAAAACATGCGATAAATCGGTATTTTAAGTGTCCAAAGTCGATATGTGCATGCATCTTCTGTACCCGTTTATATCTCAAATTCAACCTCAAAACACCCGAAAATTCGATATTTTGGGTCCCAGAAGCGATCTGTACATGCCAACTCCTAGTTAGAATGTGTTCAAGATACAGACCCAAAACATGCTCAAAATCGATATTTCAGGTGCCAAAAAGTCGATATGTGCATGCATCTTCTGTACCCGTTTATATCTCAAGAATTAGGCTCAAAACACCTGAAAATTCGATATTTTGGGGTCCCAGAAGCGATCTGTACATGCCTACTCAGTGCTAGAATATTTTCAAAATATAGGCCCAAAACATGCTAAAAATCGATATTTTAGGTGCCCAAAGTCGATACCTCAGATTCAGGCCCAAAACACCCGAAAATTCGATATTTTGGGGTCCCAGAAGCGATCTGTACATGCTTACTCCGTGTTAGAGTATTTTCAGTATACAGGCCCAAAACATACTGAAAATCGATCTTTTAGGTGTCCAAAAGTCGATATGTGGATGTATCTTCTGCACCCGTTCATATCTCAAATTCAGGCTCCAAACACCCGAAAATTCGATATTTTGGGGTCTCAGAAGGGATCTGTACTTGCCTACTCCGTGTTAGAGTATTTTCAAAATACAGGCCCAAAACATGCTGAAAATCTATATTTAAGGTGACCAAAGTCAATATGTGAATGCATCTTCTGCACCCGTTTATATCCCAAATTCAACCTCAAGACACCCGAAAATTCGATGTTTTTGGGTCCCAGAAGCGATCTGTACATGCCTACTCAGTGCTAGAATGTTTTCAAAATATAGGCTCAAAACATGCGAAAAATCGATATTTTAAGTGTCCAAAGTCGATATGTGCATTCATCTTCTGTACCCGTTTATATCTCAAATACATGCTCAAAACACCCGAAAATTCGATATTTTGGGGTCCCAGAAGTGATCTGTACATGCCTACTTTGCGCTAGAATATTTTTAAAATATAGACCCAAAACATGCTAAAAATCGATATTTTAGGTGCCCAAAGTCGATATATCAAATTCAGGCCCAAAACACCCAAAAATTCGATATTTTGGGTTTCCAGAAGCGAACTGTACATGCCTACTCCGTGTTAGAGTATTTTCAAAATACATGCACAAAACATACTGAAAATCGATCTTTTAGGTGCCCAAAAGTCGATATGTGCATGCATCTTATGTACTTGTTTATATCTCAAATACAACCTCAAAACACCCGAAAATTCGATATTTTTGGGTCCCAGAAGCGATCTGTACATGCCTACTCCTAGTTAGAATGTGTTCAAGATACAGACCCAAAACATGCTCAAAATCGATATTTTAGGTGCCCAAAAGTCGATATGTGCATGCATCTTCTGTACCCGTTTATATCTCAAATTCAGGCTCAAAACACCCGAAAATTCGAAATTTTGGGGTCCCAGAAGCGATCTGTACATGCCTACTCAGGGCTAGAATATTTTCAAAATATAGGCCCAAAACATGCTAAAAATCGATATTTTAGGTGCCAGAAGTCGATATCTCAGATTCAGGCCCAAAACACACGAAAATTCGATATTTTGGGGTCCCAGAAGCGATCTGTACATGCTTACTCCGTGTTAGAGTATTTTCAATATACAGGCCCAAAACATACTGAAAATTGATCTTCTAGGTGTCCAAAAGTCGATATGTGGATGTATCTTCTGTACCCGTTCATATCTCAAATACAGGCTCCAAACACCCTAAAATTCGATATTTTGGTGTCCCAGAAGGGATCTGTACTTGCCTACTCCGTGTTAGAGTATTTTCAAAATACAGGCCCAAAACATGCTGAAAATCGATATTTAAGGTGACCAAAGTCAATATGTGTATGCTTCTTCTGCACCCGTTTATATCCCAAATTCAACCTCAAGACACCCGAAAATTCGATATGTTTGGGTCCCAGAAGCGATCTGTACATGACTACTCAGTGCTAGAATGTTTTCAAAATATAGGCTCAAAACATGCTAAAAATCGATATTTTAAGTGTCCAAAGTCGATATGTGCATTCATCTTCTGTACCCGTTTATATCTCAAATTCAATCTCAAAACACCCGAAAATTCGATATTTTGGGGTCCCAGAAGTGATCTGTACATGCCTACTTCGTGTTAGAATATTTTCAAAATATAGGCCCAAAACATGCTAAAAATCGATATTTTAGGTGCCCAAAGTCGATATCTCAAATTCAGGCCCAAAACACCCAAAAATTCGATATTTTGGGGTTCCAAAAGCAAACTGTACATGCCTACTCCGTGTTAGAGTATTTTCAAAATACAGGCCAAAAACATACTGAAAATCGATCTTTTAGGTGCCCAAAAGTCGATATGTGCATGCATCTTCTGTACTTGTTTATATCTCAAATTCAACCTCAAAACACCCGAAAATTCGATATTTTTGGATTCCAGAAGCTATCTGTACATGCCTACTCAGTGCTAGAATGTTTTCAAAATATAGGCACAAAACATGCTAAAAATCGATATTTTAAGTGTCCAAAGTCGATATGTGCATGCATCTTCTGTACCCGTTTATATCTCAAATTCAGGCTCAAAACACCCGAAAATTCGATATTTTGGGGTTCCAGAAACTATCTGTACATGCCTACTCAGTGCTAGAATATTTTCAAAATATAGGCCCAAAACATGCTAAAAATCGATATTTTAAGTGCACAAAGTCGATATATCAAATTCAGGCCCAAAACACCCGAAAATTCGATATTTTAGGGTCCCAGAAACGATCTGTACATGCCTACTCTGTGTTAGAGTATTTTCAATATACAGGCCCAAATCATACTGAAAACCGATCTTTTAGGTGCCCAAAAGTCGATATGTGGAAGCATCTTCTGTACCCGTTTATATCTCAAATTCAGGCTCCAAACACCCGAAAATTTGATATTTTGGGGTCCCTGAAGGGGTCTGTACTTGCCTAGTCCGTGTTAGAGTATTTTCAAAATACAGGCCCAAAACATGCTGAAAATCGATATTGAAGGTGACCAAAGTCAATATGTGTATGCATCTTCTGCACCCGTTTATATCCCAAATTCAACCTCAAGACACCCGAAAATTCGATATTTTTGGGTCCCAGAAGCGATCTGTACATGCCTACTCAGTGCTAGAATGTTTTCAAAATATAGGCTCAAAACATGCGAAAAATCGGTATTTTAAGTGTCCAAAGTCGATATGTGCATGCATCTTCTGTACCCGTTTATATCTCAAATTCAACCTCAAAACACCCGAAAATTCGATATTTTGGGTCCCAGAAGCGATCTGTACATGCCAACTCCTAGTTAGAATGTGTTCAAGATACAGACCCAAAACATGCTCAAAATCGATATTTCAGGTGCCAAAAAGTCGATATGTGCATGCATCTTCTGTACCCGTTTATATCTCAAGAATTAGACTCAAAACACCTGAAAATTCGATATGTTGGGGTCCCAGAAGCGATCTGTACATGCCTACTCAGTGCTAGAATATTTTCAAAATATAGGCCCAAAACATGCTAAAAATCGATATTTTAGGTGCCCAAAGTCGATACCTCAGATTCAGGCCCAAAACACCCGAAAATTCGATATTTTGGGGTCTCAGAAGCGATCTGTACATGCTTACTCCGTGTTAGAGTATTTTCAGTATACAGGCCCAAAACATACTGAAAATCGATCTTTTAGGTGTCCAAAAGTCGATATGTGGATGTATCTTCTGTACCCGTTCATATCTCAAATTCAGGCTCCAAACACCCGAAAATTCGATATTTTGGGGTTTTAGAAGGGATATGTACTTGCCTACTCCGTGTTAGAGTATTTTCAAAATACAGGCCCAAAACATGCTGAAAATCGATATTTAAGGTGACCAAAGTCAATATGTGTATGCTTCTTCTGCAACCGTTTATATCCCAAATTCAACCTCAAGACACCCGAAAATTCGATATGTTTGGGTCCCAGAAGCTATCTGTACATGACTACTCAGTGCTAGAATGTTTTCAAAATATAGGCTCAAAACATGCTAAAAATCGATATTTTAAGTGTCCAAAGTCGATATGTGCATGCATCTTTTGTACCCGTTTATATCTCAAATTCAGGCTCAAAACACCCGAAAATTCTATATTTTGGGGTTTTAGAAGGGATATGTACTTGCCTACTCCGTGTTAGAGTATTTTCAAAATACAGGCCCAAAACATGCTGAAAATCGATATTTAAGGTGACCAAAGTCAATATGTGAATGCATCTTCTGCACCCGTTTATATCCCAAATTCAACCTCAAGACACCCGAAAATTCGATGTTTTTGGGTCCCAGAAGCGATCTGTACATGCCTACTCAGTGCTAGAATGTTTTCAAAATATAGGCTCAAAACATGCGAAAAATCGATATTTTAAGTGTCCAAAGTCGATATGTGCATTCATCTTCTGTACCCGTTTATATCTCAAATACATGCTCAAAACACCCGAAAATTCGATATTTTGGGGTCCCAGAAGTGATCTGTACATGCCTACTTTGCGCTAGAATATTTTTAAAATATAGACCCAAAACATGCTAAAAATCGATATTTTAGGTGCCCAAAGTCGATATATCAAATTCAGGCCCAAAACACCCAAAAATTCGATATTTTGGGTTTCCAGAAGCGAACTGTACATGCCTACTCCGTGTTAGAGTATTTTCAAAATACATGCACAAAACATACTGAAAATCGATCTTTTAGGTGCCCAAAAGTCGATATGTGCATGCATCTTATGTACTTGTTTATATCTCAAATACAACCTCAAAACACCCGAAAATTCGATATTTTTGGGTCCCAGAAGCGATCTGTACATGCCTACTCCTAGTTAGAATGTGTTCAAGATACAGACCCAAAACATGCTCAAAATCGATATTTTAGGTGCCCAAAAGTCGATATGTGCATGCATCTTCTGTACCCGTTTATATCTCAAATTCAGGCTCAAAACACCCGAAAATTCGAAATTTTGGGGTCCCAGAAGCGATCTGTACATGCCTACTCAGGGCTAGAATATTTTCAAAATATAGGCCCAAAACATGCTAAAAATCGATATTTTAGGTGCCAGAAGTCGATATCTCAGATTCAGGCCCAAAACACACGAAAATTCGATATTTTGGGGTCCCAGAAGCGATCTGTACATGCTTACTCCGTGTTAGAGTATTTTCAATATACAGGCCCAAAACATACTGAAAATTGATCTTCTAGGTGTCCAAAAGTCGATATGTGGATGTATCTTCTGTACCCGTTCATATCTCAAATACAGGCTCCAAACACCCTAAAATTCGATATTTTGGTGTCCCAGAAGGGATCTGTACTTGCCTACTCCGTGTTAGAGTATTTTCAAAATACAGGCCCAAAACATGCTGAAAATCGATATTTAAGGTGACCAAAGTCAATATGTGTATGCTTCTTCTGCACCCGTTTATATCCCAAATTCAACCTCAAGACACCCGAAAATTCGATATGTTTGGGTCCCAGAAGCGATCTGTACATGACTACTCAGTGCTAGAATGTTTTCAAAATATAGGCTCAAAACATGCTAAAAATCGATATTTTAAGTGTCCAAAGTCGATATGTGCATTCATCTTCTGTACCCGTTTATATCTCAAATTCAATCTCAAAACACCCGAAAATTCGATATTTTGGGGTCCCAGAAGTGATCTGTACATGCCTACTTCGTGTTAGAATATTTTCAAAATATAGGCCCAAAACATGCTAAAAATCGATATTTTAGGTG
Source organism: Petrolisthes cinctipes (assembly GCA_033782935.1). NCBI lineage: Eukaryota > Metazoa > Arthropoda > Malacostraca > Decapoda > Porcellanidae > Petrolisthes > Petrolisthes cinctipes. The sequence goes on from JAWQEG010000167.1 coordinate 2,408,821, forward strand.
CCCAAAGTCGATATCTCAAATTCAGGCCCAAAACACCCAAAAATTCGATATTTTGGGGTTCCAAAAGCAAACTGTACATGCCTACTCCGTGTTAGAGTATTTTCAAAATACAGGCCAAAAACATACTGAAAATCGATCTTTTAGGTGCCCAAAAGTCGATATGTGCATGCATCTTCTGTACTTGTTTATATCTCAAATTCAACCTCAAAACACCCGAAAATTCGATATTTTTGGATTCCAGAAGCTATCTGTACATGCCTACTCAGTGCTAGAATGTTTTCAAAATATAGGCACAAAACATGCTAAAAATCGATATTTTAAGTGTCCAAAGTCGATATGTGCATGCATCTTCTGTACCCGTTTATATCTCAAATTCAGGCTCAAAACACCCGAAAATTCGATATTTTGGGGTTCCAGAAACTATCTGTACATGCCTACTCAGTGCTAGAATATTTTCAAAATATAGGCCCAAAACATGCTAAAAATCGATATTTTAAGTGCACAAAGTCGATATATCAAATTCAGGCCCAAAACACCCGAAAATTCGATATTTTAGGGTCCCAGAAACGATCTGTACATGCCTACTCTGTGTTAGAGTATTTTCAATATACAGGCCCAAATCATACTGAAAACCGATCTTTTAGGTGCCCAAAAGTCGATATGTGGAAGCATCTTCTGTACCCGTTTATATCTCAAATTCAGGCTCCAAACACCCGAAAATTTGATATTTTGGGGTCCCTGAAGGGGTCTGTACTTGCCTAGTCCGTGTTAGAGTATTTTCAAAATACAGGCCCAAAACATGCTGAAAATCGATATTGAAGGTGACCAAAGTCAATATGTGTATGCATCTTCTGCACCCGTTTATATCCCAAATTCAACCTCAAGACACCCGAAAATTCGATATTTTTGGGTCCCAGAAGCGATCTGTACATGCCTACTCAGTGCTAGAATGTTTTCAAAATATAGGCTCAAAACATGCGAAAAATCGGTATTTTAAGTGTCCAAAGTCGATATGTGCATGCATCTTCTGTACCCGTTTATATCTCAAATTCAACCTCAAAACACCCGAAAATTCGATATTTTGGGTCCCAGAAGCGATCTGTACATGCCAACTCCTAGTTAGAATGTGTTCAAGATACAGACCCAAAACATGCTCAAAATCGATATTTCAGGTGCCAAAAAGTCGATATGTGCATGCATCTTCTGTACCCGTTTATATCTCAAGAATTAGACTCAAAACACCTGAAAATTCGATATGTTGGGGTCCCAGAAGCGATCTGTACATGCCTACTCAGTGCTAGAATATTTTCAAAATATAGGCCCAAAACATGCTAAAAATCGATATTTTAGGTGCCCAAAGTCGATACCTCAGATTCAGGCCCAAAACACCCGAAAATTCGATATTTTGGGGTCTCAGAAGCGATCTGTACATGCTTACTCCGTGTTAGAGTATTTTCAGTATACAGGCCCAAAACATACTGAAAATCGATCTTTTAGGTGTCCAAAAGTCGATATGTGGATGTATCTTCTGTACCCGTTCATATCTCAAATTCAGGCTCCAAACACCCGAAAATTCGATATTTTGGGGTTTTAGAAGGGATATGTACTTGCCTACTCCGTGTTAGAGTATTTTCAAAATACAGGCCCAAAACATGCTGAAAATCGATATTTAAGGTGACCAAAGTCAATATGTGTATGCTTCTTCTGCAACCGTTTATATCCCAAATTCAACCTCAAGACACCCGAAAATTCGATATGTTTGGGTCCCAGAAGCTATCTGTACATGACTACTCAGTGCTAGAATGTTTTCAAAATATAGGCTCAAAACATGCTAAAAATCGATATTTTAAGTGTCCAAAGTCGATATGTGCATGCATCTTTTGTACCCGTTTATATCTCAAATTCAGGCTCAAAACACCCGAAAATTCTATATTTTGGGGTCCCAGAAGTGATCTGTACATGCCTACTTCGTGGTAGAATATTTTTAAAAGATAGGCCCAAAACATGCTAAAAATCGATATATTAGGTGAAAAAGTCGATATCTCAAATTCAGGCCCAAAACACCCAAAAATTCGATATTTTGGGGTTCCAGAAGCGAACTGTACATGCCTACTCCGTGTTAGAGTATTTTTAAAATACATGCCCAAAACATACTGAAAATCGATCTTTTAGGTGCCCAAATGTCGATATGTGCATGCATCTTCTGTACTTGTTTATATCTCAAATTCAACCTCAAAACACCCGAAAATTCGATATTTTTGGGTCCCAGAAGCGATCTGTACATGCCTACTCAGTGCTAGAATGTTTTCAGTATATAGGCTCAAAACATGCTAAAAATCGATATTTTAAGTGTCCAAAGTCGATATGTGCATGCATCTTCTGTACCCGTTTATATCTCAAATTCAGGTTTAAAACACCCGAAAATTCGATATTTTGGGGTCCCAGAAGTGATCTGTACATGCCTACTTCGTGATAGAATATTTTCAAAATATAGGCCCAAAACATGCTAAAAATCGATATTTTAGGTGCCCAAAGTCGATATCTCAAATTCAGGCCCAAAACACCCAAAAATTCGATATTTTGGGTTTCCAGAAGCGAACAGTACATGCCTACTCCGTGTTAGAGTATTTTCAAAATACAGACCCAAAACATACTGAAAATCGTTCTTTTAGGTGCCCAAAAGTCGATATGTACATGCATCTTCTGTACTTGTTTATATCTCAAATTCAACCTCAAAACACCCGAAAATTCGATATTTTTGGGTCCCAGAAGCGATCTGTACATGCCTACTCCTAGTTAGAATGTGTTCAAGATACAGACCCAAAACATGCTCAAAATCGATATTTAAGGTGACCAAAGTCAATATGTGTATGCTTCTTCTGCACCCGTTTATATCCCAAATTCAACCTCAAGACACCCGAAAATTCGATATGTTTGGGTCCCAGAAGTGATCTGTACATGACTACTGAGTGCTAGAATGTTTTCAATATATAGGCTCAAAACATGCTTAAAATCGATATTTTAAGTGTCCAAAGTCGATATGTGCATGCATCTTCTGTACCCGTTTATATCTCAAATTCAGGCTCTAAACACCCGAAAATTCGATATTTTGGGGTCCCAGAAGCGATCTATACATGCCTACTCAGTGCTAGAATATTTTTTTCAAAATATAGGCCCAAAACATGCTAAAAATCGATATTTTAAATGCACAAAGTCGATATCTCAAATTCAGGCACAAAACACCCGAAAATTCGATATTTTGGGTCCCAGAAGCGATCTGTACATGCCAACTCCTAGTTAGAATGTGTTCAAGATACAGACCCAAAACATGCTCAAAATCGATATTTTAGGTGCCCAAAAGTCGATATGTGCATGCATCTTCTGTACCCGTTTATATCTCAAGAATTAGGCTCAAAACACCCGAAAATTCGATATTTTGGGGTCCCAGAAGCGATGTGTACATGCCTACTCAGTGCTAGAATATTTTCAAAATATAGGAACAAAAAATGCTAAAAATCGATATTTTAGGTGCCCAAAGTCGATACCTCAGATTCAGGCCCAAAACACCCGAAAATTCGATATTTTGGGGTCCCAGAAGCGATCTGTACATGCTTACTCCGTGTTAGAGTATTTTCAATATACAGGCCCAAAACATACTGAAAATCGATCTTTTAGGTGTCCAAAAGTCGATATGTGGATGAATCTTCTGTACCCGTTCATATCTCAAATTCAGGCTCCAAACACCCGAAAATTCGATATTTTGGGGTTTTAGAAGGGATATGTACTTGCCTACTCAGTGCTAGAATATTTTCAAAATATAGGCCCAAAACATGCTAAAAATCGATATTTTAAGTGCACAAAGTCGATATATCAAATTCAGGCCCAAAACACCCGAAAATTCGATATTTTAGGGTCCCAGAAACGATCTGTACATGCCTACTCTGTGTTAGAGTATTTTCAATATACAGGCCCAAATCATACTGAAAACCGATCTTTTAGGTGCCCAAAAGTCGATATGTGGAAGCATCTTCTGTACCCGTTTATATCTCAAATTCAGGCTCCAAACACCCGAAAATTTGATATTTTGGGGTCCCTGAAGGGGTCTGTACTTGCCTAGTCCGTGTTAGAGTATTTTCAAAATACAGGCCCAAAACATGCTGAAAATCGATATTGAAGGTGACCAAAGTCAATATGTGTATGCATCTTCTGCACCCGTTTATATCCCAAATTCAACCTCAAGACACCCGAAAATTCGATATTTTTGGGTCCCAGAAGCGATCTGTACATGCCTACTCAGTGCTAGAATGTTTTCAAAATATAGGCTCAAAACATGCGAAAAATCGGTATTTTAAGTGTCCAAAGTCGATATGTGCATGCATCTTCTGTACCCGTTTATATCTCAAATTCAACCTCAAAACACCCGAAAATTCGATATTTTGGGTCCCAGAAGCGATCTGTACATGCCAACTCCTAGTTAGAATGTGTTCAAGATACAGACCCAAAACATGCTCAAAATCGATATTTCAGGTGCCAAAAAGTCGATATGTGCATGCATCTTCTGTACCCGTTTATATCTCAAGAATTAGACTCAAAACACCTGAAAATTCGATATGTTGGGGTCCCAGAAGCGATCTGTACATGCCTACTCAGTGCTAGAATATTTTCAAAATATAGGCCCAAAACATGCTAAAAATCGATATTTTAGGTGCCCAAAGTCGATACCTCAGATTCAGGCCCAAAACACCCGAAAATTCGATATTTTGGGGTCTCAGAAGCGATCTGTACATGCTTACTCCGTGTTAGAGTATTTTCAGTATACAGGCCCAAAACATACTGAAAATCGATCTTTTAGGTGTCCAAAAGTCGATATGTGGATGTATCTTCTGTACCCGTTCATATCTCAAATTCAGGCTCCAAACACCCGAAAATTCGATATTTTGGGGTTTTAGAAGGGATATGTACTTGCCTACTCCGTGTTAGAGTATTTTCAAAATACAGGCCCAAAACATGCTGAAAATCGATATTTAAGGTGACCAAAGTCAATATGTGTATGCTTCTTCTGCAACCGTTTATATCCCAAATTCAACCTCAAGACACCCGAAAATTCGATATGTTTGGGTCCCAGAAGCTATCTGTACATGACTACTCAGTGCTAGAATGTTTTCAAAATATAGGCTCAAAACATGCTAAAAATCGATATTTTAAGTGTCCAAAGTCGATATGTGCATGCATCTTTTGTACCCGTTTATATCTCAAATTCAGGCTCAAAACACCCGAAAATTCTATATTTTGGGGTTTTAGAAGGGATATGTACTTGCCTACTCCGTGTTAGAGTATTTTCAAAATACAGGCCCAAAACATGCTGAAAATCGATATTTAAGGTGACCAAAGTCAATATGTGAATGCATCTTCTGCACCCGTTTATATCCCAAATTCAACCTCAAGACACCCGAAAATTCGATGTTTTTGGGTCCCAGAAGCGATCTGTACATGCCTACTCAGTGCTAGAATGTTTTCAAAATATAGGCTCAAAACATGCGAAAAATCGATATTTTAAGTGTCCAAAGTCGATATGTGCATTCATCTTCTGTACCCGTTTATATCTCAAATACATGCTCAAAACACCCGAAAATTCGATATTTTGGGGTCCCAGAAGTGATCTGTACATGCCTACTTTGCGCTAGAATATTTTTAAAATATAGACCCAAAACATGCTAAAAATCGATATTTTAGGTGCCCAAAGTCGATATATCAAATTCAGGCCCAAAACACCCAAAAATTCGATATTTTGGGTTTCCAGAAGCGAACTGTACATGCCTACTCCGTGTTAGAGTATTTTCAAAATACATGCACAAAACATACTGAAAATCGATCTTTTAGGTGCCCAAAAGTCGATATGTGCATGCATCTTATGTACTTGTTTATATCTCAAATACAACCTCAAAACACCCGAAAATTCGATATTTTTGGGTCCCAGAAGCGATCTGTACATGCCTACTCCTAGTTAGAATGTGTTCAAGATACAGACCCAAAACATGCTCAAAATCGATATTTTAGGTGCCCAAAAGTCGATATGTGCATGCATCTTCTGTACCCGTTTATATCTCAAATTCAGGCTCAAAACACCCGAAAATTCGAAATTTTGGGGTCCCAGAAGCGATCTGTACATGCCTACTCAGGGCTAGAATATTTTCAAAATATAGGCCCAAAACATGCTAAAAATCGATATTTTAGGTGCCAGAAGTCGATATCTCAGATTCAGGCCCAAAACACACGAAAATTCGATATTTTGGGGTCCCAGAAGCGATCTGTACATGCTTACTCCGTGTTAGAGTATTTTCAATATACAGGCCCAAAACATACTGAAAATTGATCTTCTAGGTGTCCAAAAGTCGATATGTGGATGTATCTTCTGTACCCGTTCATATCTCAAATACAGGCTCCAAACACCCTAAAATTCGATATTTTGGTGTCCCAGAAGGGATCTGTACTTGCCTACTCCGTGTTAGAGTATTTTCAAAATACAGGCCCAAAACATGCTGAAAATCGATATTTAAGGTGACCAAAGTCAATATGTGTATGCTTCTTCTGCACCCGTTTATATCCCAAATTCAACCTCAAGACACCCGAAAATTCGATATGTTTGGGTCCCAGAAGCGATCTGTACATGACTACTCAGTGCTAGAATGTTTTCAAAATATAGGCTCAAAACATGCTAAAAATCGATATTTTAAGTGTCCAAAGTCGATATGTGCATTCATCTTCTGTACCCGTTTATATCTCAAATTCAATCTCAAAACACCCGAAAATTCGATATTTTGGGGTCCCAGAAGTGATCTGTACATGCCTACTTCGTGTTAGAATATTTTCAAAATATAGGCCCAAAACATGCTAAAAATCGATATTTTAGGTGCCCAAAGTCGATATCTCAAATTCAGGCCCAAAACACCCAAAAATTCGATATTTTGGGGTTCCAAAAGCAAACTGTACATGCCTACTCCGTGTTAGAGTATTTTCAAAATACAGGCCAAAAACATACTGAAAATCGATCTTTTAGGTGCCCAAAAGTCGATATGTGCATGCATCTTCTGTACTTGTTTATATCTCAAATTCAACCTCAAAACACCCGAAAATTCGATATTTTTGGATTCCAGAAGCTATCTGTACATGCCTACTCAGTGCTAGAATGTTTTCAAAATATAGGCACAAAACATGCTAAAAATCGATATTTTAAGTGTCCAAAGTCGATATGTGCATGCATCTTCTGTACCCGTTTATATCTCAAATTCAGGCTCAAAACACCCGAAAATTCGATATTTTGGGGTTCCAGAAACTATCTGTACATGCCTACTCAGTGCTAGAATATTTTCAAAATATAGGCCCAAAACATGCTAAAAATCGATATTTTAAGTGCACAAAGTCGATATATCAAATTCAGGCCCAAAACACCCGAAAATTCGATATTTTAGGGTCCCAGAAACGATCTGTACATGCCTACTCTGTGTTAGAGTATTTTCAATATACAGGCCCAAATCATACTGAAAACCGATCTTTTAGGTGCCCAAAAGTCGATATGTGGAAGCATCTTCTGTACCCGTTTATATCTCAAATTCAGGCTCCAAACACCCGAAAATTTGATATTTTGGGGTCCCTGAAGGGGTCTGTACTTGCCTAGTCCGTGTTAGAGTATTTTCAAAATACAGGCCCAAAACATGCTGAAAATCGATATTGAAGGTGACCAAAGTCAATATGTGTATGCATCTTCTGCACCCGTTTATATCCCAAATTCAACCTCAAGACACCCGAAAATTCGATATTTTTGGGTCCCAGAAGCGATCTGTACATGCCTACTCAGTGCTAGAATGTTTTCAAAATATAGGCTCAAAACATGCGAAAAATCGGTATTTTAAGTGTCCAAAGTCGATATGTGCATGCATCTTCTGTACCCGTTTATATCTCAAATTCAACCTCAAAACACCCGAAAATTCGATATTTTGGGTCCCAGAAGCGATCTGTACATGCCAACTCCTAGTTAGAATGTGTTCAAGATACAGACCCAAAACATGCTCAAAATCGATATTTCAGGTGCCAAAAAGTCGATATGTGCATGCATCTTCTGTACCCGTTTATATCTCAAGAATTAGACTCAAAACACCTGAAAATTCGATATGTTGGGGTCCCAGAAGCGATCTGTACATGCCTACTCAGTGCTAGAATATTTTCAAAATATAGGCCCAAAACATGCTAAAAATCGATATTTTAGGTGCCCAAAGTCGATACCTCAGATTCAGGCCCAAAACACCCGAAAATTCGATATTTTGGGGTCTCAGAAGCGATCTGTACATGCTTACTCCGTGTTAGAGTATTTTCAGTATACAGGCCCAAAACATACTGAAAATCGATCTTTTAGGTGTCCAAAAGTCGATATGTGGATGTATCTTCTGTACCCGTTCATATCTCAAATTCAGGCTCCAAACACCCGAAAATTCGATATTTTGGGGTTTTAGAAGGGATATGTACTTGCCTACTCCGTGTTAGAGTATTTTCAAAATACAGGCCCAAAACATGCTGAAAATCGATATTTAAGGTGACCAAAGTCAATATGTGTATGCTTCTTCTGCAACCGTTTATATCCCAAATTCAACCTCAAGACACCCGAAAATTCGATATGTTTGGGTCCCAGAAGCTATCTGTACATGACTACTCAGTGCTAGAATGTTTTCAAAATATAGGCTCAAAACATGCTAAAAATCGATATTTTAAGTGTCCAAAGTCGATATGTGCATGCATCTTTTGTACCCGTTTATATCTCAAATTCAGGCTCAAAACACCCGAAAATTCTATATTTTGGGGTCCCAGAAGTGATCTGTACATGCCTACTTCGTGGTAGAATATTTTTAAAAGATAGGCCCAAAACATGCTAAAAATCGATATATTAGGTGAAAAAGTCGATATCTCAAATTCAGGCCCAAAACACCCAAAAATTCGATATTTTGGGGTTCCAGAAGCGAACTGTACATGCCTACTCCGTGTTAGAGTATTTTTAAAATACATGCCCAAAACATACTGAAAATCGATCTTTTAGGTGCCCAAATGTCGATATGTGCATGCATCTTCTGTACTTGTTTATATCTCAAATTCAACCTCAAAACACCCGAAAATTCGATATTTTTGGGTCCCAGAAGCGATCTGTACATGCCTACTCAGTGCTAGAATGTTTTCAGTATATAGGCTCAAAACATGCTAAAAATCGATATTTTAAGTGTCCAAAGTCGATATGTGCATGCATCTTCTGTACCCGTTTATATCTCAAATTCAGGTTTAAAACACCCGAAAATTCGATATTTTGGGGTCCCAGAAGTGATCTGTACATGCCTACTTCGTGATAGAATATTTTCAAAATATAGGCCCAAAACATGCTAAAAATCGATATTTTAGGTGCCCAAAGTCGATATCTCAAATTCAGGCCCAAAACACCCAAAAATTCGATATTTTGGGTTTCCAGAAGCGAACAGTACATGCCTACTCCGTGTTAGAGTATTTTCAAAATACAGACCCAAAACATACTGAAAATCGTTCTTTTAGGTGCCCAAAAGTCGATATGTACATGCATCTTCTGTACTTGTTTATATCTCAAATTCAACCTCAAAACACCCGAAAATTCGATATTTTTGGGTCCCAGAAGCGATCTGTACATGCCTACTCCTAGTTAGAATGTGTTCAAGATACAGACCCAAAACATGCTCAAAATCGATATTTAAGGTGACCAAAGTCAATATGTGTATGCTTCTTCTGCACCCGTTTATATCCCAAATTCAACCTCAAGACACCCGAAAATTCGATATGTTTGGGTCCCAGAAGTGATCTGTACATGACTACTGAGTGCTAGAATGTTTTCAATATATAGGCTCAAAACATGCTTAAAATCGATATTTTAAGTGTCCAAAGTCGATATGTGCATGCATCTTCTGTACCCGTTTATATCTCAAATTCAGGCTCTAAACACCCGAAAATTCGATATTTTGGGGTCCCAGAAGCGATCTGTACATGCCTACTCAGTGCTAGAATATTTTTTTCAAAATATAGGCCCAAAACATGCTAAAAATCGATATTTTAAATGCACAAAGTCGATATCTCAAATTCAGGCACAAAACACCCGAAAATTCGATATTTTGGGTCCCAGAAGCGATCTGTACATGCCAACTCCTAGTTAGAATGTGTTCAAGATACAGACCCAAAACATGCTCAAAATCGATATTTTAGGTGCCCAAAAGTCGATATGTGCATGCATCTTCTGTACCCGTTTATATCTCAAGAATTAGGCTCAAAACACCCGAAAATTCGATATTTTGGGGTCCCAGAAGCGATGTGTACATGCCTACTCAGTGCTAGAATATTTTCAAAATATAGGAACAAAAAATGCTAAAAATCGATATTTTAGGTGCCCAAAGTCGATACCTCAGATTCAGGCCCAAAACACCCGAAAATTCGATATTTTGGGGTCCCAGAAGCGATCTGTACATGCTTACTCCGTGTTAGAGTATTTTCAATATACAGGCCCAAAACATACTGAAAATCGATCTTTTAGGTGTCCAAAAGTCGATATGTGGATGAATCTTCTGTACCCGTTCATATCTCAAATTCAGGCTCCAAACACCCGAAAATTCGATATTTTGGGGTCTCAGAAGGGATATGTATTTGCCTACTCCGTGTTAGAGTATTTTCAAAATACAGGCCCAAAACATGCTGAAAATCGATATTTAAGGTGACCAAAGTCAATATGTGTATGCTTCTTCTACAACCGTTTATATCCCAAATTCAACCTCAAGACACCCGAAAATTCGATATGTTTGGGTCCCAGAAGCGATCTGTACATGACTACTCAGTTCTAGAATGTTTTCAAAATATAGGCTCAAAACATGCTAAAAATCGATATTTTAAGTGTCCAAAGTCGATATGTGCATGCATCTTTTGTACCCGTTTATATCTCAAATTCAGGCTCAAAACACCCGAAAATTCTATATTTTGGGGTCCCAGAAGTGATCTGTACATGCCTACTTCGTGGTAGAATATTTTTAAAAGATAGGCCCAAAACATGCTAAAAATCGATATTTTAGGTGAAAAAGTCGATATCTCAAATTCAGGCCCAAAACACCCAAAAATTCGATATTTTGGGGTTCCAGAAGCGAACTGTACATGCCTACTCCGTGTTAGAGTATTTTCAAAATACATGCCCAAAACATACTGAAAATCGATCTTTTAGGTGCCCAAATGTCGATATGTGCATGCATCTTCTGTACTTGTTTATTTCTCAAATTCAACCTCAAAACACCCGAAAATTCGATATTTTTGGGTCCCAGAAGCGATCTGTACATGCCTACTCAGTGCTAGAATGTTTTCAGTATATAGGCTCAAAACATGCTAAAAATCGATATTTTAAGTGTCCAAAGTCGATATGTGCATGCATCTTCTGTACCCGTTTATATCTCAAATTCAGGTTTAAAACACCCGAAAATTCGATATTTTGGGGTCCCAGAAGTGATCTGTACATGCCTACTTCGTGATAGAATATTTTCAAAATATAGGCCCAAAACATGCTAAAAATCGATATTTTAGGTGCCCAAAGTCGATATCTCAAATTCAGGCCCAAAACACCCAAAAATTCGATATTTTGGGTTTCCAGAAGCAAACAGTACATGCCTACTCCGTGTTAGAGTATTTTCAAAATACAGGCCCAAAACATACTGAAAATCGTTCTTTTAGGTGCCCAAAAGTCGATATGTGCATGCATCTTCTGTACTTGTTTATATCTCAAATTCAACCTCAAAACACCCGAAAATTCGATATTTTTGGGTCCCAGAAGCGATCTGTACATGCCTACTCCTAGTTAGAATGTGTTCAAGATACAGACCCAAAACATGCTCAAAATCGATATTTAAGGTGACCAAAGTCAATATGTGTATGCTTCTTCTGCACCCGTTTATATCCCAAATTCAACCTCAAGACACCCGAAAATTCGATATGTTTGGGTCCCAGAAGTGATCTGTACATGACTACTGAGTGCTAGAATGTTTTCAAAATATAGGCTCAAAACATGCTAAAAAGCGATATTTTAAGTGTCCAAAGTCGATATGTGCATGCATCTTCTGTACCCGTTTATATCTCAAATTCAGGCTCAAAACACCCGAAAATTCGATATTTTGGGGTCCCAGAAGCGATCTGTACATGCCTACTCAGTGCTAGAATATTTTTTCAAAATATAGGCCCAAAACATGCTAAAAATCGATATTTTAAGTGCACAAAGTCGATATCTCAAATTCAGGCACAAAACACCCGAAAATTCGATATTTTGGGGTCCCAGGAGCGATCTGTACATGCCTACTCCGTGTTAGAGTATTTTCAAAATACAGGCCCAAACCATACTGAAAACCGATCTTTTAAGTGCCCAAAAGTCGATATGTGGATGCATCTTCTGTAACCGTTTATATTTCAAATTCAGGCTCCAAACACCCGAAAATTTGATATTTTGGGGTCCCAGAAGGGATCTGTACTTGCCTACTCCGTGTTGAAGTATTTTCAATATACAGGCCCAAAACATACTGAAAATCGATCTTTTAGGTGCCCAAAAGTCGATATGTGCATGCATCTTCTGTACTTGTTTATATCTCAAATTCCACCTCAAAACACTCGAAAATTCGATATTTTTGGGTCCCAGAAGCGATCTGTACATGCCTACTCCTAGTTAGAATGTGTTCAAGATACAGACCCAAAACATGCTAAAAATCGATATTTTAGGTGCCCAAAAGTCGATATGTGCATGCATCTTCTGTACCCGTTTATATCTCAAAAATTAGGCTCAAAACACCCGAAAATTCGATATTTTGGTGTCCCAGAAGCGATCTGTACATGCCTACTCAGTGCTAGAATATTTTCAAAATATGGGCCCAAAACATGCTAAAAATCGATATTTTACGTGCCCAAACTCGATACCTCAGATTCAGGCTCAAAACACCCGAAAATTCGATATTTTTGGGTCCCAGAAGCGATCTGTACATGCCTACTCAGTGCTAGAATGTTTTCAGTATATAGGCTCAAAACATGCTAAAAATCGATATTTTAAGTGTCCAAAGTTGATATGTGCATGCATCTTCTGTACCCGTTTATATCTCAAATTCAGGTTTAAAACACCCGAAAATTCGATATTTTGGGGTCCCAGAAGTGATCTGTACATGCCTACTTCGTGATAGAATATTTGCAAAATATAGGCCCAAAACATGCTAAAAATCGATATTTTAGGTGCCCAAAGTCGATATCTCAAATTCAGGCCCAAAACACCCAAAAATTCGATATTTTGGGTTTCCAGAAGCGAACAGTACATGCCTACTCCGTGTTAGAGTATTTTCAAAATACAGGCCCAAAACATACTGAAAATCGTTTTTTTTGGTGCCCAAAAGTCGATATGTGCATGTATCTTCTGTACTTGTTTATATCTCAAATTCAACCTCAAAACACCCGAAAATTCGATATTTTTGGGTCCCAGAAGCGATATGTACATGCCTACTCCTAGTTAGAATGTGTTCAAGATACAGACCCAAAACATGCTCAAAATCGATATTTAAGGTGACCAAAGTCAATATGTGTATGCTTCTTCTGCACCCGTTTATATCCCAAATTCAACCTCAAGACACCCGAAAATTCGATATGTTTGGGTCCCAGAAGTGATCTGTACATGACTACTCAGTGCTAGAATGTTTTCAAAATATAGGCTCAAAACATGCTAAAAATCGATATTTTAAGTGTCCAAAGTCGATATGTGCATGCATCTTCTGTACCCGTTTATATCTCAAATTCAGGCACAAAACACCCGAAAATTCGATATTTTGGGGTCCCAGAAGCGATCTGTACATGCCTACTCAGTGCTAGAATATTTTTTCAAAATATAGGCCCAAAACATGCTAAAAATCGATATTTTAAGTGCACAAAGTCGATATCTCAAATTCAGGCACAAAACACCCGAAAATTCGATATTTTGGGGTCCCAGAAGCGATCTGTACATGCCTACTCCGTGTTAGAGTATTTTCAAAATACAGGCCCAAACCATACTGAAAACCGATCTTTTAGGTGCCCAAAAGTCGATATGTGGATGCATCTTCTGTACCCGTTTATATTTCAAATTCAGGCTCCAAACACCCGAAAATTTGATATTTTGGGGTCCCAGAAGGGATCTGTACTTGCCTACTCCGTGTTAGAATGTTTTCAAAATATAGGCTCAAAACATGCTAAAAATCGATATTTTAAGTGTCCAAAGTCGATATGTGCATTCATCTTCTGTACCCGTTTATATCTCAAATTCAGGCTCAAAACACCCGAAAATTCGATATTTTGGGGTCCCAGAAGTGATCTGTAAATGCCTACTTCGTGTTAGAATATTTTCAAAATATAGGCCCAAAACATGCTAAAAATCGATATTTTAGGTGCCCAAAGTCGATATCTCAAATTCAGGCCCAAAACACCCAAAAATTCGATATTTTGGGGTTCCAAAAGCAAACTGTACATGCCTACTCCGTGTTAGAGTATTTTCAAAATACAGGCCAAAAACATACTGAAAATCGATCTTTTAGGTGCCCAAAAGTCGATATGTGCATGCATCCTCTGTACTTGTTTATATCTCAAATTCAACCTCAAAACACCCGAAAATTCGATATTTTTGGATTCCAGAAGCGATCTGTACATGCATACTCAGTGCTAGAATGTTTTCAAAATATAGGCACAAAACATGCTAAAAATCGATATTTTAAGTGTCCAAAGTCGATATGTGCATGTATCTTCTGTACCCGTTTATATCTCAAATTCAGGCTCAAAACACCCGAAAATTCGATATTTTGGGGTCCCAGAAGCGATCTGTACATGCCTACTCAGTGCTAGAATATTTTCAAAATATAGGCCCAAAACATGCTAAAAATCGATATTTTAAGTGCACAAAGTCGATATCTCAAATTCAGGCCCAAAACACCCGAAAATTCGATATTTTGGGGTCCCAGAAGCGATCTGTACATGCCTACTCCGTGTTAGAGTATTTTCAATATACAGGCCCAAACCATACTGAAAACCGATCTTTTAGGTGCCCAAAAGTCGATATGTGGAAGCATCTTCTGTACCCGTTTATATCTCAAATTCAGGCTCCAAACACCCGAAAATTTGATATTTTGGGGTCCCAGAAGGGGTCTGTACTTGCCTACTCCGTGTTACAGTATTTTCAAAATACAGGCCCAAAACATGCTGAAAATCGATATTGAAGGTGACCAAAGTCAATATGTGTATGCATCTTCTGCACCCGTTTATATCCCAAATTCAACCTCAAGACACCCGAAAATTCGATATTTTTGGGTCCCAGAAGCGATCTGTACATGCCTACTCAGTGCTAGAATGTTTTCAAAATATAGGCTCAAAACATGCGAAAAATCGGTATTTTAAGTGTCCAAAGTCGATATGTGCATGCATCTTCTGTACCCGTTTATATCTCAAATTCAACCTCAAAACACCCGAAAATTCGATATTTTGGGTCCCAGAAGCGATCTGTACATGCCAACTCCTAGTTAGAATGTGTTCAAGATACAGACCCAAAACATGCTCAAAATCGATATTTTAGGTGCCCAAAAGTCGATATGTGCATGCATCTTCTGTACCCGTTTATATCTCAAGAATTAGGCTCAAAACACCTGAAAATTCGATATTTTGGGGTCCCAGAAGCGATCTGTACATGCCTACTCAGTGCTAGAATATTTTTTCAAAATATAGGCCCAAAACATGCTAAAAATCGATATTTTAAGTGCACAAAGTCGATATCTCAAATTCAGGCACAAAACACCCGAAAATTCGATATTTTGGGGTCCCAGGAGCGATCTGTACATGCCTACTCCGTGTTAGAGTATTTTCAAAATACAGGCCCAAACCATACTGAAAACCGATCTTTTAGGTGCCCAAAAGTCGATATGTGGATGCATCTTCTGTAACCGTTTATATTTCAAATTCAGGCTCCAAACACCCGAAAATTTGATATTTTGGGGTCCCAGAAGGGATCTGTACTTGCCTACTCCGTGTTGAAGTATTTTCAATATACAGGCCCAAAACATACTGAAAATCGATCTTTTAGGTGCCCAAAAGTCGATATGTGCATGCATCTTCTGTACTTGTTTATATCTCAAATTCCACCTCAAAACACTCGAAAATTCGATATTTTTGGGTTCCAGAAGCGATCTGTACATGCCTACTCCTAGTTAGAATGTGTTCAAGATACAGACCCAAAACATGCTAAAAATCGATATTTTAGGTTCCCAAAAGTCGATATGTGCATGCATCTTCTGTACCCGTTTATATCTCAAATTCAGGCTCCAAACACCCGAAAATTCGTTATTTTGGGGTCTCAGAAGGGATATGTACTTGCCTACTCCGTGTTAGAGTATTTTCAAAATACAGGCCCAAAACATGCTGAAAATCGATATTTAAGGTGACCAAAGTCAATATGTGTATGCTTCTTCTGCAACCGTTTATATCCCAAATTCAACCTCAAGACACCCGAAAATTCGATATGTTTGGGTCCCAGAAGCGATCTGTACATGACTACTCAGTGCTAGAATGTTTTCAAAATATAGGCTCAAAACATGCTAAAAATCGATATTTTAAGTGTCCAAAGTCGATATGTGCATGCATCTTTTGTACCCGTTTATATCTCAAATTCAGGCTCAAAACACCCGAAAATTCGATATTTTGGGGTCCCAGAAGTGATCTGTACATGCCTACTTCGTGGTAGAATATTTTTAAAAGATAGGCCCAAAACATGCTAAAAATCGATATTTTAGGTGAAAAAGTCGATATCTCAAATTCAGGCCCAAAACACCCAAAAATTCGATATTTTGGGGTTCCAGAAGCGAACTGTACATGCCTACTCCGTGTTAGAGTATTTTCAAAATACATGCCCAAAACATACTGAAAATCGATCTTTTAGGTGCCCAAATGTCGATATGTGCATGCATCTTCTGTACTTGTTTATATCTCAAATTCAACCTCAAAACACCCGAAAATTCGATATTTTTGGGTCCCAGAAGCGATCTGTACATGCCTACTCCTAGTTAGAATGTGTTCAAGATACAGACCCAAAACATGCTCAAAATCGATATTTAAGGTGACCAAAGTCAATATGTGTATGCTTCTTCTGCACCCGTTTATATCCCAAATTCAACCTCAAGACACCCGAAAATTCGATATGTTTGGGTCCCAGAAGTGATCTGTACATGACTACTGAGTGCTAGAATGTTTTCAAAATATAGGCTCAAAACATGCTAAAAATCGATATTTTAAGTGTCCAAAGTCGATATGTGCATGCATCTTCTGTACCCGTTTATATCTCAAATTCAGGCACAAAACACCCGAAAATTCGATATTTTGGGGTCCCAGAAGCGATCTGTACATGCCTACTCAGTGCTAGAATATTTTTTCAAAATATAGGCCCAAAACATGCTAAAAATCGATATTTTAAGTGCACAAAGTCGATATCTCAAATTCAGGCACAAAACACCCGAAAATTCGATATTTTGGGGTCCCAGAAGCGATCTGTACATGCCTACTCCGTGTTAGAGTATTTTCAAAATACAGGCCCAAACCATACTGAAAACCGATCTTTTAGGTGCCCAAAAGTCGATATGTGGATGCATCTTCTGTACCCGTTTATATTTCAAATTCAGGCTCCAAACACCCGAAAATTTGATATTTTGGGGTCCCAGAAGGGATCTGTACTTGCCTACTCCGTGTTAGAATGTTTTCAAAATATAGGCTCAAAACATGCTAAAAATCGATATTTTAAGTGTCCAAAGTCGATATGTGCATTCATCTTCTGTACCCGTTTATATCTCAAATTCAGGCTCAAAACACCCGAAAATTCGATATTTTGGGGTCCCAGAAGTGATCTGTAAATGCCTACTTCGTGTTAGAATATTTTCAAAATATAGGCCCAAAACATGCTAAAAATCGATATTTTAGGTGCCCAAAGTCGATATCTCAAATTCAGGCCCAAAACACCCAAAAATTCGATATTTTGGGGTTCCAAAAGCAAACTGTACATGCCTACTCCGTGTTAGAGTATTTTCAAAATACAGGCCAAAAACATACTGAAAATCGATCTTTTAGGTGCCCAAAAGTCGATATGTGCATGCATCTTCTGTACTTGTTTATATCTCAAATTCAACCTCAAAACACCCGAAAATTCGATATTTTTGGATTCCAGAAGCGATCTGTACATGCATACTCAGTGCTAGAATGTTTTCAAAATATAGGCACAAAACATGCTAAAAATCGATATTTTAAGTGTCCAAAGTCGATATGTGCATGTATCTTCTGTACCCGTTTATATCTCAAATTCAGGCTCAAAACACCTGAAAATTCGATATTTTGGGGTCCCAGAAGCGATCTGTACATGCCTACTCAGTGCTAGAATATTTTTTCAAAATATAGGCCCAAAACATGCTAAAAATCGATATTTTAAGTGCACAAAGTCGATATCTCAAATTCAGGCACAAAACACCCGAAAATTCGATATTTTGGGGTCCCAGGAGCGATCTGTACATGCCTACTCCGTGTTAGAGTATTTTCAAAATACAGGCCCAAACCATACTGAAAACCGATCTTTTAGGTGCCCAAAAGTCGATATGTGGATGCATCTTCTGTAACCGTTTATATTTCAAATTCAGGCTCCAAACACCCGAAAATTTGATATTTTGGGGTCCCAGAAGGGATCTGTACTTGCCTACTCCGTGTTGAAGTATTTTCAATATACAGGCCCAAAACATACTGAAAATCGATCTTTTAGGTGCCCAAAAGTCGATATGTGCATGCATCTTCTGTACTTGTTTATATCTCAAATTCCACCTCAAAACACTCGAAAATTCGATATTTTTGGGTCCCAGAAGCGATCTGTACATGCCTACTCCTAGTTAGAATGTGTTCAAGATACAGACCCAAAACATGCTAAAAATCGATATTTTAGGTTCCCAAAAGTCGATATGTGCATGCATCTTCTGTACCCGTTTATATCTCAAATTCAGGCTCCAAACACCCGAAAATTCGTTATTTTGGGGTCTCAGAAGGGATATGTACTTGCCTACTCCGTGTTAGAGTATTTTCAAAATACAGGCCCAAAACATGCTGAAAATCGATATTTAAGGTGACCAAAGTCAATATGTGTATGCTTCTTCTGCAACCGTTTATATCCCAAATTCAACCTCAAGACACCCGAAAATTCGATATGTTTGGGTCCCAGAAGCGATCTGTACATGACTACTCAGTGCTAGAATGTTTTCAAAATATAGGCTCAAAACATGCTAAAAATCGATATTTTAAGTGTCCAAAGTCGATATGTGCATGCATCTTTTGTACCCGTTTATATCTCAAATTCAGGCTCAAAACACCCGAAAATTCGATATTTTGGGGTCCCAGAAGTGATCTGTACATGCCTACTTCGTGGTAGAATATTTTTAAAAGATAGGCCCAAAACATGCTAAAAATCGCTATTTTAGGTGAAAAAGTCGATATCTCAAATTCAGGCCCAAAACACCCAAAAATTCGATATTTTGGGGTTCCAGAAGCGAACTGTACATGCCTACTCCGTGTTAGAGTATTTTCAAAATACATGCCCAAAACATACTGAAAATCGATCTTTTAGGTGCCCAAATGTCGATATGTGCATGCATCTTCTGTACTTGTTTATATCTCAAATTCAACCTCAAAACACCCGAAAATTCGATATTTTTGGGTCCCAGAAGCGATCTGTACATGCCTACTCCTAGTTAGAATGTGTTCAAGATACAGACCCAAAACATGCTCAAAATCGATATTTAAGGTGACCAAAGTCAATATGTGTATGCTTCTTCTGCACCCGTTTATATCCCAAATTCAACCTCAAGACACCCGAAAATTCGATATGTTTGGGTCCCAGAAGTGATCTGTACATGACTACTGAGTGCTAGAATGTTTTCAAAATATAGGCTCAAAACATGCTAAAAATCGATATTTTAAGTGTCCAAAGTCGATATGTGCATGCATCTTCTGTACCCGTTTATATCTCAAATTCAGGCACAAAACACCCGAAAATTCGATATTTTGGGGTCCCAGAAGCGATCTGTACATGCCTACTCAGTGCTAGAATATTTTTTCAAAATATAGGCCCAAAACATGCTAAAAATCGATATTTTAAGTGCACAAAGTCGATATCTCAAATTCAGGCACAAAACACCCGAAAATTCGATATTTTGGGGTCCCAGAAGCGATCTGTACATGCCTACTCCGTGTTAGAGTATTTTCAAAATACAGGCCCAAACCATACTGAAAACCGATCTTTTAGGTGCCCAAAAGTCGATATGTGGATGCATCTTCTGTACCCGTTTATATTTCAAATTCAGGCTCCAAACACCCGAAAATTTGATATTTTGGGGTCCCAGAAGGGATCTGTACTTGCCTACTCCGTGTTAGAATGTTTTCAAAATATAGGCTCAAAACATGCTAAAAATCGATATTTTAAGTGTCCAAAGTCGATATGTGCATTCATCTTCTGTACCCGTTTATATCTCAAATTCAGGCTCAAAACACCCGAAAATTCGATATTTTGGGGTCCCAGAAGTGATCTGTAAATGCCTACTTCGTGTTAGAATATTTTCAAAATATAGGCCCAAAACATGCTAAAAATCGATATTTTAGGTGCCCAAAGTCGATATCTCAAATTCAGGCCCAAAACACCCAAAAATTCGATATTTTGGGGTTCCAAAAGCAAACTGTACATGCCTACTCCGTGTTAGAGTATTTTCAAAATACAGGCCAAAAACATACTGAAAATCGATCTTTTAGGTGCCCAAAAGTCGATATGTGCATGCATCTTCTGTACTTGTTTATATCTCAAATTCAACCTCAAAACACCCGAAAATTCGATATTTTTGGATTCCAGAAGCGATCTGTACATGCATACTCAGTGCTAGAATGTTTTCAAAATATAGGCACAAAACATGCTAAAAATCGATATTTTAAGTGTCCAAAGTCGATATGTGCATGTATCTTCTGTACCCGTTTATATCTCAAATTCAGGCTCAAAACACCCGAAAATTCGATATTTTGGGGTCCCAGAAGCGATCTGTACATGCCTACTCAGTGCTAGAATATTTTCAAAATATAGGCCCAAAACATGCTAAAAATCGATATTTTAAGTGCACAAAGTCGATATCTCAAATTCAGGCCCAAAACACCCGAAAATTCGATATTTTGGGGTCCCAGAAGCGATCTGTACATGCCTACTCCGTGTTAGAGTATTTTCAATATACAGGCCCAAACCATACTGAAAACCGATCTTTTAGGTGCCCAAAAGTCGATATGTGGAAGCATCTTCTGTACCCGTTTATATCTCAAATTCAGGCTCCAAACACCCGAAAATTTGATATTTTGGGGTCCCAGAAGGGGTCTGTACTTGCCTACTCCGTGTTAGAGTATTTTCAAAATACAGGCCCAAAACATGCTGAAAATCGATATTGAAGGTGACCAAAGTCAATATGTGTATGCATCTTCTGCACCCGTTTATATCCCAAATTCAACCTCAAGACACCCGAAAATTCGATATTTTTGGGTCCCAGAAGCGATCTGTACATGCCTACTCAGTGCTAGAATGTTTTCAAAATATAGGCTCAAAACATGCGAAAAATCGGTATTTTAAGTGTCCAAAGTCGATATGTGCATGCATCTTCTGTACCCGTTTATATCTCAAATTCAACCTCAAAACACCCGAAAATTCGATATTTTGGGTCCCAGAAGCGATCTGTACATGCCAACTCCTAGTTAGAATGTGTTCAAGATACAGACCCAAAACATGCTCAAAATCGATATTTTAGGTGCCCAAAAGTCGATATGTGCATGCATCTTCTGTACCCGTTTATATCTCAAGAATTAGGCTCAAAACACCTGAAAATTCGATATTTTGGGGTCCCAGAAGCGATCTGTACATGCCTACTCAGTGCTAGAATATTTTTTCAAAATATAGGCCCAAAACATGCTAAAAATCGATATTTTAAGTGCACAAAGTCGATATCTCAAATTCAGGCACAAAACACCCGAAAATTCGATATTTTGGGGTCCCAGGAGCGATCTGTACATGCCTACTCCGTGTTAGAGTATTCTCAAAATACAGGCCCAAACCATACTGAAAACCGATCTTTTAGGTGCCCAAAAGTCGATATGTGGATGCATCTTCTGTAACCGTTTATATTTCAAATTCAGGCTCCAAACACCCGAAAATTTGATATTTTGGGGTCCCAGAAGGGATCTGTACTTGCCTACTCCGTGTTGAAGTATTTTCAATATACAGGCCCAAAACATACTGAAAATCGATCTTTTAGGTGCCCAAAAGTCGATATGTGCATGCATCTTCTGTACTTGTTTATATCTCAAATTCCACCTCAAAACACTCGAAAATTCGATATTTTTGGGTCCCAGAAGCGATCTGTACATGCCTACTCCTAGTTAGAATGTGTTCAAGATACAGACCCAAAACATGCTAAAAATCGATATTTTAGGTTCCCAAAAGTCGATATGTGCATGCATCTTCTGTACCCGTTTATATCTCAAATTCAGGCTCCAAACACCCGAAAATTCGTTATTTTGGGGTCTCAGAAGGGATATGTACTTGCCTACTCCGTGTTAGAGTATTTTCAAAATACAGGCCCAAAACATGCTGAAAATCGATATTTAAGGTGACCAAAGTCAATATGTGTATGCTTCTTCTGCAACCGTTTATATCCCAAATTCAACCTCAAGACACCCGAAAATTCGATATGTTTGGGTCCCAGAAGCGATCTGTACATGACTACTCAGTGCTAGAATGTTTTCAAAATATAGGCTCAAAACATGCTAAAAATCGATATTTTAAGTGTCCAAAGTCGATATGTGCATGCATCTTTTGTACCCGTTTATATCTCAAATTCAGGCTCAAAACACCCGAAAATTCGATATTTTGGGGTCCCAGAAGTGATCTGTACATGCCTACTTCGTGGTAGAATATTTTTAAAAGATAGGCCCAAAACATGCTAAAAATCGCTATTTTAGGTGAAAAAGTCGATATCTCAAATTCAGGCCCAAAACACCCAAAAATTCGATATTTTGGGGTTCCAGAAGCGAACTGTACATGCCTACTCCGTGTTAGAGTATTTTCAAAATACATGCCCAAAACATACTGAAAATCGATCTTTTAGGTGCCCAAATGTCGATATGTGCATGCATCTTCTGTACTTGTTTATATCTCAAATTCAACCTCAAAACACCCGAAAATTCGATATTTTTGGGTCCCAGAAGCGATCTGTACATGCCTACTCCTAGTTAGAATGTGTTCAAGATACAGACCCAAAACATGCTCAAAATCGATATTTAAGGTGACCAAAGTCAATATGTGTATGCTTCTTCTGCACCCGTTTATATCCCAAATTCAACCTCAAGACACCCGAAAATTCGATATGTTTGGGTCCCAGAAGTGATCTGTACATGACTACTGAGTGCTAGAATGTTTTCAAAATATAGGCTCAAAACATGCTAAAAAGCGATATTTTAAGTGTCCAAAGTCGATATGTGCATGCATCTTCTGTACCCGTTTATATATCAAATTCAGGCTCAAAACACCCGAAAATTCGATATTTTTGGGTCCCAGAAGCGATCTGTACATGCCTACTCAGTGCTAGAATATTTTTTCAAAATATAGGCCCAAAACATGCTAAAAATCGATATTTTAAGTGCACAAAGTCGATATCTCAAATTCAGGCACAAAACACCCGAAAATTCGATATTTTGGGGTCCCAGGAGCGATCTGTACATGCCTACTCCGTGTTAGAGTATTTTCAAAATACAGGCCCAAACCATACTGAAAACCGATCTTTTAGGTGCCCAAAAGTCGATATGTGGATGCATCTTCTGTACCCGTTTATATTTCAAATTCAGGCTCCAAACACCCGAAAATTTGATATTTTGGGGTCCCAGAAGGGATCTGTACTTGCCTACTCCGTGTTAAAGTATTTTCAATATACAGGCCCAAAACATACAGAAAATCGATCTTATAGGTGCCCAAAAGTCGATATGTGCATGCATCTTCTGTACTTGTTTATATCTCAAATTCCACCTCAAAACACTCGAAAATTTGATATTTTTGGGTCCCAGAAGCGATCTGTACATGCCTACTCCTAGTTAGAATGTGTTCAAGATACAGACCCAAAACATGCTCAAAATCGATATTTTAGGTGCCCAAAAGTCGATATGTGCATGCATCTTCTGTACCCGTTTATATCTCAAAAATTAGGCTCAAAACACCCGAAAATTCGATATTTTGGCGTCCCAGAAGCGATCTGTACATGCCTACTCATTGCTAGAATATTTTCAAAATATGGGCCCAAAACATGCTAAAAATCGATATTTTACGTGCCCAAACTCGATACCTCAGATTCAGGCCCAAAACACCAGAAAATTCGATATTTTTGGGTCCCAGAAGCGATCTGTACATGCCTACTCAGTGCTAGAATGTTTTCAGTATATAGGCTCAAAACATGCTAAAAATCGATATTTTAAGTGTCCAAAGTTGATATGTGCATGCATCTTCTGTACCCGTTTATATCTCAAATTCAGGTTTAAAACACCCGAAAATTCGATATTTTGGGGTCCCAGAAGTGATCTGTACATGCCTACTTCGTGATAGAATATTTTCAAAATATAGGCCCAAAACATGCTAAAAATCGATATTTTAGGTGCCCAAAGTCGATATCTCAAATTCAGGCCCAAAACACCCAAAAATTCGATATTTTGGGTTTCCAGAAGCGAACAGTACATGCCTACTCCGTGTTAGAGTATTTTCAAAATACAGGCCCAAAACATACTGAAAATCGTTTTTTTTGGTGCCCAAAAGTCGATATGTGCATGCATCTTCTGTACTTGTTTATATCTCAAATTCAACCTCAAAACACCCGAAAATTCGATATTTTTGGGTCCCAGAAGCGATATGTACATGCCTACTCCTAGTTAGAATGTGTTCAAGATACAGACCCAAAACATGCTCAAAATCGATATTTAAGGTGACCAAAGTCAATATGTGTATGCTTCTTCTGCACCCGTTTATATCCCAAATTCAACCTCAAGACACCCGAAAATTCGATATGTTTGGGTCCCAGAAGCGATCTGTACATGCCTACTCAGTGCTAGAATGTTTTCAGTATATAGGCTCAAAACATGCTAAAAATTGATATTTTAAGTGTCCAAAGTCGATATGTGCATGCATCTTCTGTACCCGTTTATATCTCAAGAATTAGGCTCAAAACATCCGAAAATTCGATATTTTGGGGTCCCAGAAGCGATCTGTACATGCCTACTCAGTGCTAGAATATTTTCAAAATATAGGCCCAAAACATGCTAAAAATCGATATTTTAGGTGCCCAAAGTCGATACCTCAGATTCAGGCCCAAAACACCCGAAAATTCGATATTTTGGGGTCCCAGAAGCGATCTGTACATGCTTACTTCGTGTTAGAGTATTTTCAATATACAGGCCCAAAACATACTGAAAATCGATCTTTTAGGTGTCCAAAAGTCGATATGTGGATTTATCTTCTGTACCCGTTCATATCTCAAATTCAGGCTCCAAACACCCGAAAATTCGATATTTTGGGGTCTCAGAAGGGATATGTACTTGCCTACTCCGTGTTAGAGTATTTTCAAAATACAGGCCCAAAACATGCTGAAAATCGATATTTAAGGTGACCAAAGTCAATATGTGTATGCTTCTTCTGCAACCGTTTATATCCCAAATTCAACCTCAAGACACCCGAAAATTCGATATGTTTGGGTCCCAGAAGCGATCTGTACATGACTACTCAGTGCTAGAATGTTTTCAAAATATAGGCTCAAAACATGCTAAAAATCGATATTTTAAGTGTCCAAAGTCGATATGTGCATGCATCTTTTGTACCCGTTTATATCTCAAATTCAGGCTCAAAACACCCGAAAATTCTATATTTTGGGGTCCCAGAAGTGATCTGTACATGCCTACTTCGTGGTAGAATATTTTTAAAAGATAGGCCCAAAACATGCTAAAAATCGATATTTTAGGTGAAAAAGTCGATATCTCAAATTCAGGCCCAAAACACCCAAAAATTCGATATTTTGGGGTTCCAGAAGCGAACTGTACATGCCTACTCCGTGTTAGAGTATTTTCAAAATACATGCCCAAAACATACTGAAAATCGATCTTTTAGGTGCCCAAATGTCGATATGTGCATGCATCTTCTGTACTTGTTTATATCTCAAATTCAACCTCAAAACACCCGAAAATTCGATATTTTTGGGTTCCAGAAGCGATCTGTACATGCCTACTCAGTGCTAGAATGTTTTCAGTATATAGGCTCAAAACAAGCTAAAAATCGATATTTTAAGTGTCCAAAGTCGATATGTGCATGCATCTTCTGCACCCGTTTATATCTCAAATTCAGGTTTAAAACACCCGAAAATTCGATATTTTGGGGTCCCAGAAGTGATCTGTACATGCCTACTTCGTGATAGAATATTTTCAAAATATAGGCCCAAAACATGCTAAAAATCGATATTTTAGGTGCCCAAAGTCGATATCTCAAATTCAGGCCCAAAACACCCAAAAATTCGATATTTTGGGTTTCCAGAAGCGAACAGTACATGCCTACTCCGTGTTAGAGTATTTTCAAAATACAGGCACAAAACATACTGAAAATCGTTCTTTTAGGTGCCCAAAAGTCGATATGTGCATGCATCTTCTGTACTTGTTTATATCTCAAATTCAACCTCAAAACACCCGAAAATTCGATATTTTTGGGTCCCAGAAGCAATCTGTACATGCCTACTCCTAGTTAGAATGTGTTCAAGATACAGACCCAAAACATGCTCAAAATCGATATTTAAGGTAACCAAAGTCAATATGTGTATGCTTCTTCTGCACCCGTTTATATCCCAAATTCAACCTCAAGACACCCGAAAATTCGATATGTTTTGGTCCCAGAAGTGATCTGTACATGACTACTGAGTGCTAGAATGTTTTCAAAATATAGGCTCAAAACATGCTAAAAATCGATATTTTAAGTGTCCAAAGTCGATATGTGCATGCATCTTCTGTACCCGTTTATATCTCAAATTCAGGCTCAAAACACCCGAAAATTCGATATTTTGGGGTCCCAGAAGCGATCTGTACATGCCTACTCAGTGCTAGAATATTTTTTCAAAATATAGGCCCAAAACATGCTAAAAATCGATATTTTAAATGCACAAAGTCGATATCTCAAATTCAGGCACAAAACACCCGAAAATTCGATATTTTGGGGTCCCAGAAGCGATCTGTACATGCCTACTCAGTGCTAGAATGTTTTCAAAATATAGGCTCAAAACATGCGAAAAATCGGTATTTTAATTGTCCAAAGTCGATATGTGCATGCATCTTCTGTACCCGTTTATATCTCAAATTCAACCTCAAAACACCCGAAAATTCGATATTTTGAGTCCCAGAAGCGATCTGTACATGCCAACTCCTAGTTAGAATGTGTTCAAGATACAGACCCAAAACATTCTCAAAATCGATATTTTAGGTGCCCAAAAGTCGATATGTGCATGCATCTTCTGTACCCGTTTATATCTCAAGAATTATGCTCAAAACACCCGAAAATTCGATATTTTGGGGTCCCAGAAGCGATCTGTACATGCCTACTCAGTGCTAGAATATTTTCAAAATATAGGCCCAAAACATGCTAAAAATCGATATTTTAGGTGCCCAAAGTCGATACCTCAGATTCAGGCCCAAAACACCAGAAAATTCGATATTTTGGGGTCCCAGAAGCGATCTGTACATGCTTACTCCGTGTTAGAGTATTTTCAATATACAGGCCCAAAACATACTGAAAATCGATCTTTTAGGTGTCCAAAAGTCGATATGTGGATGTATCTTCTGTACCCGTTCATATCTCAAATTCAGGCTCCAAACACCCGAAAATTCGATATTTTGGGGTCTCAGAAGGGATATGTACTTGCCTACTCCGTGTTAGAGTATTTTCAAAATACAGGCCCAAAACATGCTGAAAATCGATATTTAAGGTGACCAAAGTCAATATGTGTATGCTTCTTCTGCAACCGTTTATATCCCAAATTCAACCTCAAGACACCCGAAAATTCGATATGTTTGGGTCCCAGAAGCGATCTGTACATGACTACTCAGTGCTAGAATGTTTTCAAAATATAGGCTCAAAACATGCTAAAAATCGATATTTTAAGTGTCCAAAGTCGATATGTGCATGCATCTTTTGTACCCGTTTATATCTCAAATTCAGGCTCAAAACACCCGAAAATTCTATATTTTGGGGTCCCAGAAGTGATCTGTACATGCCTACTCAGTGCTAGAATGTTTTCAGTATATAGGCTTAAAACATGCTAAAAATCGATATTTTAAGTGTCCAAAGTCGATATGTGCATGCATCTTCTGTACCCGTTTATATCTCAAATTCAGGTTTAAAACACCCGAAAATTCGATATTTTGGGGTCCCAGAAGTGATCTGTTCTTGCCTACTCCGTGTTAGAGTATTTTCAAAATACAGGCCCAAAACATGCTAAAAATCGATATTTTAGGTGCCCAAAGTCGATAATTCAAATTCAGGCCCAAAACACCCAAAAATTCGATATTTTGGGGTTCCAGAAGTGAACTGTACATGCCTACTCCGTGTTAGAGTATTTTCAAAATTCAGGCCCAAAACATACTGAAAATCGATCTTTTAGGTGCCCAAAAGTCGATATGTGCATGCATTTTCAGTACTTGTTTATATCTCAAATTCAATATCAAAACACCCGAAAATTCGATATTTTTGGGTCCCAGAAGAGATCTGTACATGCCTACTCAGTGCTAGAATATTTTCAAAATATAGGCTCAAAACATGCTAAAAATCGATATTTTAAGTGCCCAAAGTCGATATCTCAAATTCAGGCCCAAAACACCCGAAAATTCGATATTTTGGGGTCCCAGAAGGGATCTGTACATGACTACTCAGTGCTAGAATGTTTTCAAAATATAGGCTCAAAACATGCTAAAAATCGATATTTTAAGTGTCCAAAGTCGATATGTGCATGCATCTTTTGTACCCGTTTATATCTCAAATTCAGGCTCAAAACACCCGAAAATTCTATATTTTGGGGTCCCAGAAGTGATCTGTACATGCCTACTTCGTGGTAGAATATTTTTAAAAGATAGGCCCAAAACATGCTAAAAATCGATATTTTAGGTGAAAAAGTCGATATCTCAAATTCAGGCCCAAAACACCCAAAAATTCGATATTTTGGGGTTCCAGAAGCGAACTGTACATGCCTACTCCGTGTTAGAGTATTTTCAAAATACATGCCCAAAACATACTGAAAATCGATCTTTTAGGTGCCCAAATGTCGATATGTGCATGCATCTTCTGTACTTGTTTATATCTCAAATTCAACCTCAAAACACCCGAAAATTCGATATTTTTGGGTTCCAGAAGCGATCTGTACATGCCTACTCAGTGCTAGAATGTTTTCAGTATATAGGCTCAAAACAAGCTAAAAATCGATATTTTAAGTGTCCAAAGTCGATATGTGCATGCATCTTTTGTACCCGTTTATATCTCAAATTCAGGCTCAAGACACCCGAAAATTCTATATTTTGGGGTCCCAGAAGTGATCTGTACATGCCTACTCAGTGCTAGAATGTTTTCAGTATATAGGCTTAAAACATGCTAAAAATCGATATTTTAAGTGTCCAAAGTCGATATGTGCATGCATCTTCTGTACCCGTTTATATCTCAAATTCAGGTTTAAAACACCCGAAAATTCGATATTTTGGGGTCCCAGAAGTGATCTGTTCTTGCCTACTCCGTGTTAGAGTATTTTCAAAATACAGGCCCAAAACATGCTAAAAATCGATATTTTAGGTGCCCAAAGTCGATAATTCAAATTCAGGCCCAAAACACCCAAAAATTCGATATTTTGGGGTTCCAGAAGTGAACTGTACATGCCTACTCCGTGTTAGAGTATTTTCAAAATTCAGGCCCAAAACATACTGAAAATCGATCTTTTAGGTGCCCAAAAGTCGATATGTGCATGCATTTTCAGTACTTGTTTATATCTCAAATTCAATATCAAAACACCCGAAAATTCGATATTTTTGGGTCCCAGAAGAGATCTGTACATGCCTACTCAGTGCTAGAATATTTTCAAAATATAGGCTCAAAACATGCTAAAAATCGATATTTTAAGTGCCCAAAGTCGATATCTCAAATTCAGGCCCAAAACACCCGAAAATTCGATATTTTGGGGTCCCAGAAGGGATCTGTACATGACTACTCAGTGCTAGAATGTTTTCAAAATATAGGCTCAAAACATGCTAAAAATCGATATTTTAAGTGTCCAAAGTCGATATGTGCATGCATCTTTTGTACCCGTTTATATCTCAAATTCAGGCTCAAAACACCCGAAAATTCTATATTTTGGGGTCCCAGAAGTGATCTGTACATGCCTACTTCGTGGTAGAATATTTTTAAAAGATAGGCCCAAAACATGCTAAAAATCGATATTTTAGGTGAAAAAGTCGATATCTCAAATTCAGGCCCAAAACACCCAAAAATTCGATATTTTGGGGTTCCAGAAGCGAACTGTACATGCCTACTCCGTGTTAGAGTATTTTCAAAATACATGCCCAAAACATACTGAAAATCGATCTTTTAGGTGCCCAAATGTCGATATGTGCATGCATCTTCTGTACTTGTTTATATCTCAAATTCAACCTCAAAACACCCGAAAATTCGATATTTTTGGGTTCCAGAAGCGATCTGTACATGCCTACTCAGTGCTAGAATGTTTTCAGTATATAGGCTCAAAACAAGCTAAAAATCGATATTTTAAGTGTCCAAAGTCGATATGTGCATGCATCTTCTGCACCCGTTTATATCTCAAATTCAGGTTTAAAACACCCGAAAATTCGATATTTTGGGGTCCCAGAAGTGATCTGTACATGCCTACTTCGTGATAGAATATTTTCAAAATATAGGCCCAAAACATGCTAAAAATCGATATTTTAGGTGCCCAAAGTCGATATCTCAAATTCAGGCCCAAAACACCCAAAAATTCGATATTTTGGGTTTCCAGAAGCGAACAGTACATGCCTACTCCGTGTTAGAGTATTTTCAAAATACAGGCCCAAAACATACTGAAAATCGTTCTTTTAGGTGCCCAAAAGTCGATATGTGCATGCATCTTCTGTACTTGTTTATATCTCAAATTCAACCTCAAAACACCCGAAAATTCGATATTTTTGGGTCCCAGAAGCAATCTGTACATGCCTACTCCTAGTTAGAATGTGTTCAAGATACAGACCCAAAACATGCTCAAAATCGATATTTAAGGTGACCAAAGTCAATATGTGTATGCTTCTTCTGCACCCGTTTATATCCCAAATTCAACCTCAAGACACCCGAAAATTCGATATGTTTTGGTCCCAGAAGTGATCTGTACATGACTACTGAGTGCTAGAATGTTTTCAAAATATAGGCTCAAAACATGCTAAAAATCGATATTTTAAGTGTCCAAAGTCGATATGTGCATGCATCTTCTGTACCCGTTTATATCTCAAATTCAGGCTCAAAACACCCGAAAATTCGATATTTTGGGGTCCCAGAAGCGATCTGTACATGCCTACTCAGTGCTAGAATATTTTTTCAAAATATAGGCCCAAAACATGCTAAAAATCGATATTTTAAATGCACAAAGTCGATATCTCAAATTCAGGCACAAAACACCCGAAAATTCGATATTTTGGGGTCCCAGAAGCGATCTGTACATGCCTACTCAGTGCTAGAATGTTTTCAAAATATAGGCTCAAAACATGCGAAAAATCGGTATTTTAAGTGTCCAAAGTCGATATGTGCATGCATCTTCTGTACCCGTTTATATCTCAAATTCAACCTCAAAACACCCGAAAATTCGATATTTTGAGTCCCAGAAGCGATCTGTACATGCCAACTCCTAGTTAGAATGTGTTCAAGATACAGAC
Source organism: Petrolisthes cinctipes (assembly GCA_033782935.1). Taxonomy (NCBI): domain Eukaryota; kingdom Metazoa; phylum Arthropoda; class Malacostraca; order Decapoda; family Porcellanidae; genus Petrolisthes; species Petrolisthes cinctipes. Next base: position 2,440,951 of record JAWQEG010000167.1, read on the forward strand.
CCAAAACATTCTCAAAATCGATATTTTAGGTGCCCAAAAGTCGATATGTGCATGCATCTTCTGTACCCGTTTATATCTCAAGAATTATGCTCAAAACACCCGAAAATTCGATATTTTGGGGTCCCAGAAGCGATCTGTACATGCCTACTCAGTGCTAGAATATTTTCAAAATATAGGCCCAAAACATGCTAAAAATCGATATTTTAGGTGCCCAAAGTCGATACCTCAGATTCAGGCCCAAAACACCAGAAAATTCGATATTTTGGGGTCCCAGAAGCGATCTGTACATGCTTACTCCGTGTTAGAGTATTTTCAATATACAGGCCCAAAACATACTGAAAATTGATCTTTTAGGTGTCCAAAAGTCGATATGTGGATGTATCTTCTGTACCCGTTCATATCTCAAATTCAGGCTCCAAACACCCGAAAATTCGATATTTTGGGGTCTCAGAAGGGATATGTACTTGCCTACTCCGTGTTAGAGTATTTTCAAAATACAGTCCCAAAACATGCTGAAAATCGATATTTAAGGTGACCAAAGTCAATATGTGTATGCTTCTTCTGCAACCGTTTATATCCCAAATTCAACCTCAAGACACCCGAAAATTCGATATGTTTGGGTCCCAGAAGCGATCTGTACATGACTACTCAGTGCTAGAATGTTTTCAAAATATAGGCTCAAAACATGCTAAAAATCGATATTTTAAGTGTCCAAAGTCGATATGTGCATGCATCTTTTGTACCCGTTTATATCTCAAATTCAGGCTCAAAACACCCGAAAATTCTATATTTTGGGGTCCCAGAAGTGATCTGTACATGCCTACTCAGTGCTAGAATGTTTTCAGTATATAGGCTTAAAACATGCTAAAAATCGATATTTTAAGTGTCCAAAGTCGATATGTGCATGCATCTTCTGTACCCGTTTATATCTCAAATTCAGGTTTAAAACACCCGAAAATTCGATATTTTGGGGTTCCAGAAGAGATCTGTACATGCCTACTCAGTGCTAGAATATTTTCAAAATATAGGCCCAAAACATGCTAAAAATCGATATTTTAAGTGCCCAAAGTCGATATCTCAAATTCAGGCCCAAAACACCCGAAAATTCGATATTTTGGGGTCCCAGAAGGGATCTGTACTTGCCTACTCCGTGTTAGAGTATTTTCAATATACAGGCCCAAAACATGCTGAAAGTCGATATTTTAGGTGACCAAAGTCAATATGTGTATGCATCTTCTGCACCTGTGTATATCCCAAATTCAACCTCAAAACACCCGAAAATTCGATATTTGTGGGTCCGAGAAGCGATCTGTACATGCCTACTCAGTGCTAGAATATTTTCAAAATATAGGCCTAAAACATGCTAAAAATCGATATTTTAGGTGCCCAAAGTCGATACCTCAGATTCAGGCCCAAAACACCCGAAAATTCGATATTTTGGGGTCCCAGAAGCGATCTGTACATGCTTACTCCGTGTTAGAGTATTTTCAATATACAGGCCCAAAACATACTGAAAATCGATCTTTTAGGTGTCGAAAAGTCGATATGTGCATGCATCTTCTGTACCCGTTTATATCTCAAATTCAGGCCCAAAACTCCCGAAAATTCGATATTTTGGGGTCCCAGAAGCGATCTGTACATGCCTACTCCGTGTTAGAATGTGTTCAAGATACAGACCCAAAACATGCTAAAAATCGATATTTTAGGTGCCCAAAAGTCGATATGTGCATGCATCTTCTGTACCCGTTTATATCTCAAATTCAGGCTCAAAACACCCGAAAATTCGATATTTTGGGGTCCCAGAAGCGATCTGTACATGCCTACTCAGTGCTAGAATATTTTCAAAATATAGGCCCAAAACATGCTAAAAATCGATATTTTAGGTGCCCTAAGTCGATATCTCAGATTCAGGCCAAAACACCCGAAAATTCGATATTTTGGGGTCCCAGAAGCGATCTGTACATGATTACTCCGTGTTAGAGTATTTTCAATATACAGGCCCAAAACATACTGAAAATCGATCTTTTAGGTGTCGAAAAGTCGATATGTGGATGTATCTTCTGTACCCGTTCATAACTCAAATTCAGGCTCCAAACACCCGAAAATTCGATATTTTGGGGTCCCAGAAGGGATCTGTACTTGCCTACTCAGTGCTAGAATGTTTTCAAAATATAGGCTCAAAACATGCTAAAAATCGATATTTTAAGTGTCCAAAGTCGATATGTGCATGCATCTTCTGTACCCGTTTATATCTCAAATTCAGGCTCAAAACACCCGAAAATTCTATATTTTGGGGTCCCAGAAGTGATCTGTACATGCCTACTTCGTGCTAGAATATTTTCAAAATATAGGCCCAAAACATGCTAAAAATTGATATTTTAGGTGCCCAAAGTCGATATCTCAAATTCAGGCCCAAAACACACAAAAATTCGATATTTTTTAGGTTTCAGAAGTGAACTGTACATGCCTAGTCCGTGTTAGAGTATTTTCAAAATACAGGCCCAAAACATACTGAAAATCGATCTTTTAGGTGCCCAAAAGTCGATATGTGCATGCATCTTCTGTACTTGTTTATATCTCAAATTCAACCTCAAAACACCCGAAAATTCGATATTTTTGGGTCCCAGAAGCGATCTGTACATGCCTACTCAGTGCTAGAATGTTTTCAAAATATAGGCTCAAAACATGCTAAAAATCGATATTTTAAGTGTCCAAAGTCTATATGTGCATGCATCTTCTGTACCCGTTAATATCTCAAATTCAGGCTCAAAACACCCGAAAATTCGATATTTTGGGGTCCCAGAAGCTATCTGTATATGCATACTCAGTGCTAGAATATTTTCAAAATATAGGCCCAAAACATGCTAAAAATCGATATTTTAAGTGCTCAAAGTCGATATCTCAAATTCAGGCCCAAAACACCCGAAAATTCGATATTTTGGGGTCCCAGAAGCGATCTGTACATGCCTACTCCGAGTTAGAGTATTTTCAATATACAGGCCCAAAACATACTGAAAACCGATCTTTTAGGTGCCCAAAAGTCGATATGTAGATGCATCTTCTGTACCCGTTTATATCTCAAATTCAGGCTCCAAACACCCGAAAATTCGATATTTTTGGGTCCCAGAAGGGATCTGTACTTGCCTACTCCGTGTTAGAGTATTTTCAAAATACAGGCCCAAAACATGCTGAAAATCGATATTTTAGGTGACCAAAGTCAATATGTGTATGCATCTTCTGCACCTGTGTATATCCCAAATTCAACCTCAAAACACCCGAAAATTCGATATTTTTGGGTCCCAGAAGCGATCTGTACATGCCTACTCAGTGCTAGAATGTTTTCAAAATATAGGCTCAAAACATGCTAAAAATCGATATTTTAAGTGTCCAAAGTCGATATGTGCATGCATCTTCTGTACCCGTTTATATCTCAAATTCAGGATCAAAACACCCGAAAATTCGATATTTTGGGGTCCCAGAAGCGACCTGTACATGTCTACTTAGTGCAAGAATATTTTCAAAATATAGGCCCAAAACATGCTAAAAATCGATATTTTAGGTGCCCTAAATCGATATCTCAGATTCAGGCCAAAACACCCGAAAATTCGATATTTTGGGGTCCCAGAAGCGATCTGTACATGATTACTCCGTGTTAGAGTATTTTCAATATACAGGCCCAAAACATACTGAAAATCGATCTTTTAGGTGTCCAAAAGTCGATATGTGGATGTATCTTCTGTACCCGTTCATAACTCAAATTCAGGCTCCAAACACCCGAAAATTCGATATTTTGGGGTCCCAGAAGGGATCTGTACTTGCCTACTCAGTGCTAGAATGTTTTCAAAATATAGGCTCAAAACATGCTAAAAATCGATATTTTAAGTGTCCAAAGTCGATATGTGCATGCATCTTCTGTACCCGTTTATATCTCAAATTCAGGCTCAAAACACCCGAAAATTCGATATTTTGGGGTCCCAGAAGTGATCTGTACATGCCTACTTCGTGCTAGAATATTTTCAAAATATAGGCCCAAAACATGCTAAAAATTGATATTTTAGGTGCCCAAAGTCGATATCTCAAATTCAGGCCCAAAACACCCAAAAATTCGATATTTTGGGGTTTCAGAAGTGAACTGTACATGCCTAGTCCGTGTTAGAGTATTTTCAAAATACAGGCCCAAAACATACTGAAAATCGATCTTTTAGGTGCCCAAAAGTCGATATGTGCATGCATCTTCTGTACTTGTTTATATCTCAAATTCAACCTCAAAACACCCGAAAATTCGATATTTTTGGGTCCCAGAAGCGATCTGTACATGCCTACTCAGTGCTAGAATGTTTTCAAAATATAGGCTCAAAACATGCTAAAAATCGATATTTTAAGTGTCCAAAGTCGATATGTGCATGCATCTTCTGTACCCGTTAATATCTCAAATTCAGGCTCAAAACACCCGAAAAATTCGATATTTTGGGGTCCCAGAAGCGATCTGTATATGCCTACTCAGTGCTAGAATATTTTCAAAATATAGGCCCAAAACATGCTAAAAATCGATATTTTAAGTGCTCAAAGTCGATATCTCAAATTCAGGCCCAAAACACCCGAAAATTCGATATTTTGGGGTCCCAGAAGCGATCTGTACATGCCTACTCCGAGTTAGAGTATTTTCAATATACAGGCCCAAAACATACTGAAAACCGATCTTTTAGGTGCCCAAAAGTCGATATGTAGATGCATCTTCTGTACCCGTTTATATCTCAAATTCAGGCTCCAAACACCCGAAAATTCGATATTTTTGGGTCCCAGAAGGGATCTGTACTTGCCTACTCCGTGTTAGAGTATTTTCAAAATACAGGCCCAAAACATGCTGAAATCGATATTTTAGGTGACCAAAGTCAATATGTGTATGCATCTTCTGCACCTGTGTATATCCCAAATTCAACCTCAAAACACCCGAAAATTCGATATTTTTGGGTCCCAGAAGCGATCTGTACATGCCTACTCAGTGCTAGAATGTTTTCAAAATATAGGCTCAAAACATGCTAAAAATCGATATTTTAAGTGTCCAAAGTCGATATGTGCATGCATCTTCTGTACCCGTTTATATCTCAAATTCAGGATCAAAACACCCGAAAATTCGATATTTTGGGGTCCCAGAAGCGACCTGTACATGTCTACTTAGTGCAAGAATATTTTCAAAATATAGGCCCAAAACATGCTAAAAATCGATATTTTAGGTGCCCTAATCGATATCTCAGATTCAGGCCCAAAACACCCGAAAATTCGATATTTTGGGGTCCCAGAAGCGATCTGTACATGATAACTTCGTGTTAGAGTATTTTCAATATACAGGCCCAAAACATACTGAAAATCGATCTTTTAGGTGTCCAAAAGACGATATGTGGATGTATCTTCTGTACCCGTTCATATCTCAAATTCAGGCTCCAAACACCCGAAAATTCGATATTTTGGGGTCCCAGAAGGGATCTGTACTTGCCTACTCCGTGTTAGAGTATTTTCAAAATACAGGCCCAAAACATGCTAAAAATCGATATTTTAGGTGCCCAAAGTCGATAATTCAAATTCAGGCCCAAAACACCCAAAAATTCGATATTTTGGGGTTCCAGAAGTGAACTGTACATGCCTACTCCGTGTTAGAGTATTTTCAAAATTCAGGCCCAAAACATGCTGAAAATCGATCTTTTAGGTGCCCAAAAGTCGATATGTGCAGGCATCTTCAGTACTTGTTTATATCTCAAATTCAACCTCAAAACACCCGAAAATTCGATATTTTTGGGTCCCAGAAGCGATCTGTACATGCCTACTCAGTGCTAGAACATTTTCAAAATATAGGCCCAAAACATGCTAAAAATCGATATTTTAAGTGCCCAAAGTCGATATCTCAAATTCAGGCCCAAAACACCCGAAAATTTGATATTTTGGGGTCCCAGAAGCGATCTGTACATGCCTACTCCGTGTTAGAGTATTTTCAATATACAGGCCCAAAACATACTGAAAACCGATCTTTTAGGTGCCCAAAAGTCGATATGTAGATGCATCTTCTGTACTTGTTTATATCTCAAATTCAACCTCAAAACACCCGAAAATTCGATATTTTTGGGTCCCAGAAGCGATCTGTACATGCCTACTCAGTGCTAGAATGTTTTCAAAATATAGGCTCAAAACATGCTAAAAATCGATATTTTAAGTGTCCAAAGTCGATATGTGCATGCATCTTCTGTACCCGTTAATATCTCAAATTCAGGCTCAAAACACCCGAAAATTCGATATTTTGGGGTCCCAGAAGCGATCTGTATATGCCTACTCAGTGCTAGAATATTTTCAAAATATAGGCCCAAAACATGCTAAAAATCGATATTTTAAGTGCTCAAAGTCGATATCTCAAATTCAGGCCCAAAACACCCGAAAATTCGATATTTTGGGGTCCCAGAAGCGATCTGTACATGCCTACTCCGAGTTAGAGTATTTTCAATATACAGGCCCAAAACATACTGAAAACCGATCTTTTAGGTGCCCAAAAGTCGATATGTAGATGCATCTTCTGTACCCGTTTATATCTCAAATTCAGGCTCCAAACACCCGAAAATTCGATATTTTTGGGTCCCAGAAGGGATCTGTGCTTGCCTACTCCGTGTTAGAGTATTTTCAAAATACAGGCCCAAAACATGCTGAAAATCGATATTTTAGGTGACCAAAGTCAATATGTGTATGCATCTTCTGCACCTGTGTATATCCCAAATTCAACCTCAAAACACCCGAAAATTCGATATTTTTGGGTCCCAGAAGCGATCTGTACATGCCTACTCAGTGCTAGAATGTTTTCAAAATATAGGCTCAAAACATGCTAAAAATCGATATTTTAAGTGTCCAAAGTCGATATGTGCATGCATCTTCTGTACCCGTTTATATATCAAATTCAGGATCAAAACACCCGAAAATTCGATATTTTGGGGTCCCAGAAGCGACCTGTACATGTCTACTTAGTGCAAGAATATTTTCAAAATATAGGCCCAAAACATGCTAAAAATCGATATTTTAGGTGCCCTAAATCGATATCTCAGATTCAGGCCCAAAACACCCGAAAATTCGATATTTTGGGGTCCCAGAAGCGATCTGTACATGATAACTTCGTGTTAGAGTATTTTCAATATACAGGCCCAAAACATACTGAAAATCGATCTTTTAGGTGTCCAAAAGACGATATGTGGATTTATCTTCTGTACCCGTTCATATCTCAAATTCAGGCTCCAAACACCCGAAAATTCGATATTTTGGGGTCCCAGAAGGGATCTGTACTTGCCTACTCCGTGTTAGAGTATTTTCAAAATACAGGCCCAAAACATGCTAAAAATCGATATTTTAGGTGCCCAAAGTCGATAATTCAAATTCAGGCCCAAAACACCCAAAAATTCGATATTTTGGGGTTCCAGAAGTGAACTGTACATGCCTACTCCGTGTTAGAGTATTTTCAAAATTCAGGCCCAAAACATGCTGAAAATCGATCTTTTAGGTGCCCAAAAGTCGATATGTGCAGGCATCTTCAGTACTTGTTTATATCTCAAATTCAACCTCAAAACACCCGAAAATTCGATATTTTTGGGTCCCAGAAGCGATCTGTACATGCCTACTCAGTGCTAGAATATTTTCAAAATATAGGCCCAAAACATGCTAAAAATCGATATTTTAAGTGCCCAAAGTCGATATCTCAAATTCAGGCCCAAAACACCCGAAAATTCGATATTTTGGGGTCCCAGAAGCGATCTGTACATGCCTACTCCGTGTTAGAGTATTTTAAATATACAGGCCCAAAACATACGGAAAACCGATCTTTTAGGTGCCCAAAAGTCGATATGTAGATGCATCTTCTGTACCAGTTTATATCTCAGATTCAGGCTCCAAACACCCGAAAATTCGATATTTTTGGGTAACAGAAGGGATCTGTACTTGCCTACTCCGTGTTAGAGTATTTTCAAAATACAGGCCCAAAACATGCTGAAAGTCGATATTTTAGGTGACCAAAGTCAATATGTGTATGCATCTTCTGCACCTGTGTATATCCCAAATTCAACCTCAAAACACCCAAAAATTCGATATTTGTGGGTCCCAGAAGCGATCTGTACATGCCTACTCAGTGCTAGAATATTTTCAAAATATAGGCCCAAAACATGCTAAAAATCGATATTTTAGGTGCCCAAAGTCGATACCTTAGATTTAGGACCAAAACACCCGAAAATTCGATATTTTGGGGTCCCAGAAGCAATCTGTACATGCTTACTCCGTGTTAGAGTATTTTCAATATACAGGCTCAAAACATACTGAAAATCGATCATTTAGGTGTCCAAAAGTCGATATGTGGATGTATCTTCTGTACCCGTTCATATCTCAAATTCAGGCTCCAAACACCCGAAAATTCGATATTTTGGGGTCCCAGAAGGGATCTGTACTTGCCTACTCCGTGTTAGAGTATTTTCAAAATACAGGCCCAAAACATGCTGAAAATCGATATTGAAGGTGACCAAAGTCAATATGTGTATGCATCTTCTGCACCCGTTTATATCCCAAATTCAACCTCAAGACACCTGAAAATTCGATATTTTTGGGACCCAGAAGCGATCTGTACATGCCTACTCAGTGCTAGAATGTTTTCAAAATATAGGCTCAAAACATGCGAAAAATCGATATTTTAAGTGTCCAAAGTCGATATGTGCATGCATCTTCTGTACCCGTTTATATCTCAAATTCAACCTCAAAACACCCGAAAATTCGATATTTTTGGGTCCCAGAAGCGATCTGTACATGCCTACTCCTAGTTAGAATGTGTTCAAGATACAGACCCAAAACATGCTCAAAATCGATATTTTAGGTGCCCAAAAGTCGATATGTGCATGCATCTTCTGTACCCGTTTATATCTCAAATTCAGGCTCAAAACACCCGAAAATTCGATATTTTGGGGTCCCAGAAGCGATCTGTACATGCCTACTCAGTGCTAGAATATTTTCAAAATATAGGCCCAAAACATGCTAAAAATCGATATTTTAGGTTCCCAAAGTCGATATCTCAGATTCAGGCCAAAACACCCGAAAATTCGATATTTTGGGGTCCCAGAAGCGATCTGTACATGATTACTCCGTGTTAGAGTATTTTCAATATACAGGCCCAAAACATACTGAAAATCGATCTTTTAGGTGTCCAAAAGTCGATATGTGGATGTATCTTCTGTACCCGTTCATAACTCAAATTCAGGCTCCAAACACCCGAAAATTCGATATTTTTGGGTCCCAGAAGGGATCTGTACTTGCCTACTCAGTGCTAGAATGTTTTCAAAATATAGGCTCAAAACATGCTAAAAATCGATATTTTAAGTGTCCAAAGTCGATATGTGCATGCATCTTCTGTACCCGTTTATATCTCAAATTCAGGCTCAAAACACCCGAAAATTCGATATTTTGGGGTCCCAGAAGTGATCTGTACATGCCTACTTCGTGCTAGAATATTTTCAAAATATAGGCCCAAAACATGCTAAAAATCGATATTTTAGGTGCCCAAAGTCGATATCTCAAATTCAGGCCCAAAACACCCAAAAATTCGATATTTTGGGGTTTCAGAAGTGAACTGTACATGCCTAGTCCGTGTTAGAGTATTTTCAAAATACAGGCCCAAAACATACTGAAAATCGATCTTTTAGGTGCCCAAAAGTCGATATGTGCATGCATCTTCTGTACTTGTTTATATCTCAAATTCAACCTCAAAACACCCGAAAATTCGATATTTTGGGGTCCCAGAAGCGATCTGTACATGCATACTCAGTGCAAGAATGTTTTCAAAATATAAGCTCAAAACATGCTAAAAATCGATATTTTAAGTGTCCAAAGTCGATATGTGCATGCATCTTCTGTACCCGTTTATATCTCAAATTCAGGCTCAAAACACCCGAAAATTCGATATTTTGGGGTCCCAGAAGCGATCTGTACATGCCTACTCAGTGCTAGAATATTTTCAAAATATAGGCCCAAAACATGCTCAAAATCGATATTTTAGGTGCCCTAAGTCGATATCTCAGATTCAGGCCAAAACACCCGAAAATTCGATATTTTTGGGTCCCAGAAGCGATCTGTACATGATTACTCCGTGTTAGAGTATTTTCAATATACAGGCCCAAAACATACTGAAAATCGATCTTTTAGGTGTCGAAAAGTCGATATGTGGATGTATCTTCTGTACCCGTTCATAACTCAAATTCAGGCTCCAAACACCCGAAAATTCGATATTTTGGGGTCCCAGAAGGGATCTGTACTTGCCTACTCAGTGCTAGAATGTTTTCAAAATATAGGCTCAAAACATGCTAAAAATCGATATTTTAAGTGTCCAAAGTCGATATGTGCATGCATCTTCTGTACCCGTTTATATCTCAAATTCAGGCTCAAAACACCCGAAAATTCGATATTTTGGGGTCCCAGAAGTGATCTGTACATGCCTACTTCGTGCTAGAATATTTTCAAAATATAGGCCCAAAACATGCTAAAAATCGATATTTTAAGTGCCCAAAGTCGATATCTCAAATTCAGGCCCAAAACACCCAAAAATTCGATATTTTGGGGTTTCAGAAGTGAACTGTACATGCCTAGTCCGTGTTAGAGTATTTTCAAAATACAGGCCCAAAACATACTGAAAATCGATCTTTTAGGTGCCCAAAAGTCGATATGTGCATGCATCTTCTGTACTTGTTTATATCTCAAATTCAACCTCAAAACACCCGAAAATTCGATATTTTTGGGTCCCAGAAGCGATCTGTACATGCCTACTCAGTGCTAGAATATTTTCAAAATATAGGCCCAAAACATGCTAAAAATCGATATTTTAAGTGCCCAAAGTCGATATCTCAAATTCAGGCCCAAAACACCCGAAAATTTGATATTTTGGGGTCCCAGAAGCGATCTGTACATGCCTACTCCGTGTTAGAGTATTTTCAATATACAGGCCCAAAACATACTGAAAACCGATCTTTTAGGTGCCCAAAAGTCGATATGTAGATGCATCTTCTGTACCCGTTTATATCTCAAATTCAGGCTCCAAACACCCGAAAATTCGATGTTTTGGGGTCCCAGAAGGGATCTGTACTTGCCTACTCCGTGTTAGAGTATTTTCAAAATACAGGCCCAAAACATGCTGAAAGTCGATATTTTAGGTGACCAAAGTCAATATGTGTATGCATCTTCTGCACCTGTGTATATCCCGAATTCAATCTCAAAACACCCGAAAATTCGATATTTGTGGGTCCCAGAAGCCATCTGTACATGCCTACTCAGTGCTAGAATATTTTCAAAATATAGGCCCAAAACATGCTAAAAATCGATATTTTAAGTCTCCAAAGTCGATATGTGCATGAATCTTCTGTACCCGTTTATATCTCAAATTCAGGCTCAAAACACCCGAAAATTCGGTATTTTTGGGTCCTAGAAGCGATCTGTACATGCCTACTCCTAGTTAGAATGTTTTCAAGATATAGACCCAAATCATGCTCAAAATTGATATTTTAGGTGCCCAAAAGTCGATATGTGCGTGCATCTTCTGTACCCGTTTATATCTCAAATTCAGGCTCCAAACACCCGAAAATTCGAAGTTTTGGGGTCCCAGAAGGGATCTGTACTTGCCTACTCCGTGTTAGAGTATTTTCAAAATAAATTCCCAAAACATGCTGAAAATCGATATTTTAGGTGACCAAAGTCAATATGTGTAAGGATCTTCTGCACCCGTTTATGTCCCAAATTCAACCTCAAAACACCCGAAAATTCGGTATTTTTGGGTCCTAGAAGCGATCTATACATGCCTACTCCTAGTTAGAATGTTTTCAAGATACAGACCCAAAACATGCTCAAAATCGATATTATACGTGCCCAAAAGTCGATATATGCATGCATCTTCTGTACCCTTTTATATCTCAAATTCAGGCTCCGAACACCCGAAAATTCGATATTTTGGGATCCTAGAAGTGATCTGAACGTGCCTACTCCGTGTTAGAGTATTTTCAAAATACAGGCCGAAAACATGCTGAAAATCGATATTTTAGGTGCCCAAAGTCAATAAATTATGTGCATGTATTTTATGTACCCATTTATATCTCAAATTCAGGCTCAAAACACCCGAAAATTCGATATTTTGGGGTCCCAGAAGCGATCTGTACATGCCTACTCAGTGTTAGAATATATTCAAAATATAGTCCCAAAACATGCTAAAAATCGATGTTTTAGGTGCCCAAAGTCGATATCTCAAATTCAGGCCCAAAACACCCGAAAATTCGATATTTTGGGGTCCCAGAAGCGATCTGTACATGCATACTCCGTGTTAGAGTATTTTCAAAATAGAGGCCCAAAATATGCTGAAAATCGATATTTTAGGCGCCCAGAGTCAATATGTGTATGCATCTTCTGCACCCGTTTATATCCCAAATTCAACCTCAAAACACCCAAAAATTCGATATTTTTGGGTCCTAGAAGCGATCTGTACATGCCTACTCAGTGCTAGAATGTTTTCAAAATATAGGCTAAAACATGCTAAAAATCGATATTTTAAGTGTCCAAAGTCGATATGTGCATGCATCTTCTGTACCCGTTTATATCTCAAATTCAACCTCAAAACACCCGAAAATTCGGTATTTTTGGGTCCTAGAAGCGATCTGTACATGCCTAGTCCTAGTTAGAATGTTTTCAAGATATAGACCCAAATCATGCTCAAAATTGATATTTTAGGTGCCCAAAAGTCGATATGTGCGTGCATCTTCTGTACCCGTTTATATCTCAGATTCTGGCTCCAAACACCCGAAAATTCGAAGTTTTGGGGTCCCAGAAGGGATCTGTACTTGCCTACTCCGTGTTAGAGTATTTTCAAAATAAATTCCCAAAACATGCTGAAAATCGATATTTTAGGTGACCACAGTCAATATGTGTATGCATCTTCTGCACCCGTTTATGTCCCAAATTCAACCTCAAAACACCCGAAAAATCGATATTTTTATGTCTCAAAAGCGATCTGTACATGCCTACTCAGTGCTAGAATGTTTTCAAAATATAGGCTCAAAACATGATAAAATTCGATATTTTAATGTCCAAAGTCGATATGTGTATGCATCTTCTGCACCCGTTTATATCCCAAATTCAATCTCAAAACACCCAAAAATTCGATATTTTTGGGTCCTAGAAGCGATCTGTACATGCCTACTCAGTGCTAGAATGTTTTCAAAATACAGGCTTAAAACAAGCTAAAAATCGATATTTTAAGTGTCCAAAGTCGATATGTGCATGCATCTTCTGTACCCGTTTATATCTCAAATTCAGGCTCAAAACACCCGAAAATTCGGTATTTTTGGGTCCTAGAAGCGATCTGTACATGCCTAGTCCTAGTTAGAATGTTTTCAAGATATAGACCCAAATCATGCTCAAAATTGATATTTTAGGTGCCCAAAAGTCGATATGTGCGTGCATCTTCTGTACCCGTTTATATCTCAAATTCAGGCTCCAAACACCCGAAAATTCGAAGTTTTGGGGTCCCAGAAGGGATCTGTACTTGCCTACTCCGTGTTAGAGTATTTTCAAAATAAATTCCCAAAACATGCTGAAAATCGATATTTTAGGTGACCAAAGTCAATATGTGTATGCATCTTCTGCACCCGTTTATGTCCCAAATTCAACCTCAAAACACCCGAAAAATCGATATTTTAGGGTCTCAGAAGCGATCTGTACACGCCTACTCAGTGCTAGAATGTTTTCAAAATATAGGCTCAAAACATGATAAAATTCGATATTTTAAGTGTCCAAAGTCGATATGTGCATGAATCTTCTGTACCCGTTTATATCTCAAATTCATGCTCAAAACACCCGAAAATTCGATATTTTGGGGTCCCAGAAGTGATCTGTACATGCCGACTTAGTGCTAGAATATTTTCAAAATATAGGCCCAAAACATGCTAAAAATCGATATTTTAGGTGCCCAAATTCGATATCTCAAATTCAGGACCAAAACACACGAAAATTCGATATATTGGGGTCCCAGAAGCGAACTGTACATGACTACTCCGTGTTAGAGTATTTTCAAAATACAGGCCCAACACATATTGAAAATCGATATTTTAGGTGCCCAAAAGTCGATCTGTGCATGCATCTTCTGTACTCGTGTATATCTCAAATTCAGGCTCCAAACACCCGAAAATTCGGTATTTTTGGGTCCCAGAAGCGATTTGTACATGCCTACTCCTAGTTAGAATGTTTTCAAGATACAGACCCAAAACATGCTCAAAATCGATATTTTAGGTGCCCAAAGTCGATATCGCAAATTCAGGCCCAAAACACCCGAAAATTCGATATTTTGGGGTCCCAGAAGCGATCTGTACATGCCTACTCCGTGTCAGAGTATTTTCAATAAACAGGCCCAAAACATACTGAAAATCGATCTTTTAGGTGCCCTAAAGTCGATATGTGGATGCATCTTCTGTACCCGTTTATATCTCAAATTCAGGCTCCAAACACCCTAAAATTCGATATTTTGGGGTCCCAGAAGCCATTCGTACTTGCCTACTCCGTGTTAGAGTATTTTCAAAATACAGGCCCAAAACATGCTAAAAATCGATATTTTAAGTGTCTAAAGTCGATATGTGCATGCATCTTCTGTACCCGTTTATATCTGAATTTCAGGCTCAAAACACCCGAAAATTCGATATTTTGGGGTCCCAAAAGTGATCTGTACATGCCTACTTCGTGCTAGAATATTTTCAAAATATAGGCCCAAAACATGCTAAAAATCGATATTTTAGGTGCCCAAAGTCGATATCTCAAATTCAGGCCCAAAACACCCGAAAATTCGATATTTGGGGGTTCCAGAAGCGAACTGTACATGCCTACTCCGTGTTAGAGTATTTTCAAAATACAGGACCAAAATTTACTAAAAATTGATATTTTAGGTGCACAAAGTCAATATGTGTATGCATCTTCTGCACCCATTTATATCCCAGATTTAACCTCAAAACACCCGAAAATTCGATATTTTGGGGTCTCAGAAGCGATCTTTACATGCCTACTCAGTGCTAGAATATTTTCAAAATATAGGCCCAAAACATGCTAAAAATCTATATTTTAGGTGCCCAAAGTCGATATCTCAAACTCAGGCCCAAAACACCCGAAAATTCGATTTTTTGGGGTCACAGAAGCAATCTGTACATGCCTACTCCGTGTTAGAGTATTTTCAAAATACAGGCCCAAAACATACTGAAAATCGATATTTTAAGTGCCCAAAGTCATTATGTGTATGCGTCTTCTGCACCCGTTTATATCCCAAATTCAACCTCAAAGCCCCCGAAAATTCGATATTTTTGGGTCCCAGAAGCGATCCGTACATGCCTACTCAGTGCTAGAATGTTTTCAAAATATAGGCTCAAAACATGCTAAAAAAATCGAAATTTTAAGGGTCCAAAGTCGATATGTGCATGCATCTTCTGTACTCGTGTATATCTCAAATTCAGGCTCAAAACACCCGAAAATTCGATATATTGGGGTCCCAGAAGTGATCTGTACATGCCTACTTAGTGCTAGATTATTTTCAAAATATAGGCCCAAAACATGCTAAAAATCGATATTTAGGTGCCCAAAGTCGATATCTTAAATTCAGGCCCAAAACACACGGAAATTCGATATTTTGGGGTCCCAGAAGCGAACTGTACATGCCTACTCCGTGTTAGAGTATTTTCAAAATACAGGCCCAAAACATACTGAAAATCGATATTTTAGGTGACCAAAGTCAATATGTGTAAGGATCTTCTGCACCCATTTATATCCCAGATTCAACCTCAAAACACCTGAAATTTCGGTATTTTTGGGTCCTAGAAGCGATCTATACATGCCTACTCCTAGTTAGAATGTTTTCAAGATACAGACCCAAAACATGCTCAAAATCGATATTATAGGTGCCCAAAAGTCGATATATGCATGCATCTTCTGTACACGTTTGTATCTCAAATTCAGGCTCCAAACACCCGAAAATTCGATATTTTGGGGTCCTAGAAGTGATCTGAACATGCCTACTCCGTGTTAGAGTATTTTTAAAATACAGGCAAAAAACATGCTGAAAATCGATATTTTAGGTGCCCAAAGTCAATAAATTATGTGCATGTATTTTATGTACCCGTTTATATCTCAAATTCAGGCTCAAAACACCCGAAAATTCGATATTTTGGGGTCCCAGAAGCATCTGTACATGCCTACTCAGTACTAGAATATATTCAAAATATAGTCCCAAAACATGCTAAAAATCGATGTTTTAGGTGCCCAAAGTCGATATCTCAAATTCAGGCCCAAAACACCCGAAAATTCGATATTTTGGGGTCCCAGAACGGATCTGTACATGCCTACTCCGTGTTAGAGTATTTTCAATATAGAGGCCCAAAATATGCTGAAAATCGATATTTTAGGCGCCCAAAGTCAATATGTGTATGCATCTTCTGCACCCGTTTATATCCCAAATCCAACCTCAAAACACCCAAAAATTCGATATTTTTGGGTCCTAGAAGCGATGTGTACATGCCTACTCCGTGCTAGAATGTTTTCAAAATATAGGGTTAAAACATGCTAAAAATCGATATTTTAAGTGTCCAAAGTCGATATGTGCATTCATCTTCTGTACCCGTTTATATCTCAAATTCAGGCTCCAAACACCCGAAAATTCGATATTTTGGGGTCCCAGAACGGATCTGTACATGCCTACTCCGTGTTAGAGTATTTTCAAAATACATTCCCAAAACATGCTGAAAATCGATATTTTAGGTGACCAAAGTCAATATGTGTATGCATCTTTTGCACCCGTTTATATCCCAAATTCAACCTCAAACCACCCGAAAATTCGATATTTTTGGGTCTCAGAAGCGATCTGTACATGCCTACTCTGTGCTAGAATGTTTCCAAAATACAGGCCCAACACATATTGAAAATCGATATTTTAGGTGCCCAAAAGTCGATATGTGCATGCATCTTCTGTACTCGTGTATATCTCAAATTCAGGCTCCAAACACCCGAAAATTCGATATTTTGGGGTCCCAGAAGCGATCTGTACATGCTTACTCCTAGTTAGAATGTTTTCAAGATTCAGACCCAAAACAAGCTCAAAATCGATATTTTAGGTGCCCAAAAGTCGATATGTGCATGCATCTTCTGTACCCGTTTATATCTCAAATTCAGGCTCAAAACACCCGAAAATTCGATATTTTGGGTTCCAAGAACGGATCTGTACATGCCTACTCCGTGTTAGAGTATTTTCAAAATACAGGCCCAAAACATGCTGAAAATAGATATTTTAGGCGCCCAAAGTCAATATGTGTATGCATCTTCTGCACCCGTTTATATCCCAAATTCAACCTCAAAACACCCGAAAATTCGATATTTTTGGGTCCCAGAAGCGATCTGTACATGCCTACTCAGTGCTAGAATGTTTTCAAAATATAGGCTTAAAACATGCTAAAAATCGATATTTTAAGTGTCCAAAGTCGATATGTGCATGCATCTTCTGTTTCCGTTTATATCTCAAATTAAGGCTCAAAACACCCGAAAATTCGGTATTTTTGGGTCCTAGAAGTGATCTGTACATGCCTACTCCTAGTTAGAATGTTTTCAAGATACAGACCCAAATCATGCTCAAAATTGATATTTTAGGTGCCTAAAAGTCGATATGTACGTGTATCTTCTGTACCCGTTTATGTCTCAAATTCAGGCTCCAAACACCCGAAAATTCGAAGTTTTGGGGTCCCAGAAGGGATCTGTACTTGCCTACTCCGTGTTAGAGTATTTTCAAAATACATTCCCAAAACATGCTGAAAATCGATATTTTAGGTGACCAAAGTCAATATGTGTATGCATCTTTTGCACCCGTTTATATCCCAAATTCAACCTCAAAACACCCGAAAATTCGATATTTTTGGGTCTCAGAAGCGATCTGTACATGCCTACTCTGTGCTAGAATGTTTCCAAAATATAGGCTCAAAACATGATAAAAATCGATATTTTAAGTGTCCAAAGTCGATATGAGCATGCATCTTCTGTACCCGTTTATATCTCAAATTCAGGCTCAAAACACCCGAAAATTCGATATTTTGAGGTCCCAGAAGTGATCTGTACATGCCTACTTAGTGCTAGATTTTTTCAAAATATAGGCCCAAAACATGCTAAAGATCGATATTTTAGGTGCCAAAAGTAGATATCTCAAATTCAGGCCCAAAACACACGAAAATTCGATATTTTGGGGTCCCAGAAGCGATCTGTACATTCCTACTCCGTGTTAGAGTATTTTCAAAATTCAGGCCCAACACATATTGAAAATCGATATTTTAGGTGCCCAAAAGTCGATATGTGCATGCATCTTCTGTACTCGTGTATATCTCAAATTCAGGCTCCAAACACCCGAAAATTCGATATTTTGGGGTCCCAGAAGCGATCTGTATATGCTTACTCCTAGTTAGAATGTTTTCAATAGACAGGCCCAAAACATGCTCAAAATCGATATTTTAGGTGCCCAAAAGTCGATATGTGCATGCATCTTCTGTACCCGTTTATATCTCAAATTCATGCTCCAAACACCCGAAAATTCGATATTTTGAGGTCTCAGAAGCGATCTTTACATGCCTACTCAGTGCTAGAATATTTTCAAAATATAGGCCCAAGACATGCTACAAATCTATATTTTAGGTGCCCAAAGTCGATATCTCAAACTCAGGCCCAAAACACCTGCAAATTCGATATTTTGGGGTCACTGAAGCGATCTGTACATTTCTACTCCGTGTTAGAGTATTTTCAAAATACAGGCCCAAAACATACTGAAAATTGATATTTTAGGTGCCCAAAGTCAATATGTGTATACATCTTCTGCACCCGTTTATATCCATAATTTAACCTCAAAACCCCCGAAAATTCGATATTTTTGGGTCACAGAAGCGATCTGTACATGCCTACTCAGTGCTAGAATATTTTCAAAATATTGGCTTAAAACATGCTAAAAATCGATATTTTAAGTGTCCAAAGTCGATATGTGCATGCATCTTCTGTACCCGTTTATATCTCAAATTCAGGCTCAAAACACCCGAAAATTCGGTATTTTTGGGTCCTATAAGCGATCTGTACATGCATACTCCGTGTTAGTGTATTTTCAAAATACAGACTCAAAAAATGCTAAAAATCGATATTTTAGGTGCCCATAAGTCGGTATGTGCATGCATCTTCTGTACCCGTTAAAATCTCAAATTCAGGTTCAAAACACCTGAAAATTCGATATTTTGCGTTCCCAGATGCGATCTGTACATGCCTACTCAGATACAGGCCCAAAGTATGCTGAAAATCAATATTTTAGGTGACCATAGTCAATATGTGTATGCATCTTCTGCACCCGTTTATATCCCAAATTCAACCTCAAAACACCCGAAAATTCGATATTTTGTGGTCCCAGAACGGATATGTACATGCCTACTCCGTGTTAGAGTATTTTCAAAATACAGGCCCAAAACATATTGAAAATCGATATTTTAGGTGCCCAAAAGTCGATATGTGCATGCATCTTCTATACTCGTGTATATCTCAAATTCAGTCTCCAAACACCCGAAAATTCGATATTTTGGGGTCCCAGAAGCGATTTGTACATGCCTACTCCTAGTTAGAATGTTTTCAAGATTCAGACCCAAAACATGCTCAAAATCGATATTATAGGTGCCCAAAAGTCGATATAAGCATGCATCTTATGTACACGTTTATATCTCAAATTCAGGCTCCAAACACCCGAAAATTCGATATTTTGGGGTCCTAGAAGTGATCTGAACATGCCTACTCCGTGTTAGAGTATTTTCAAAATACAGGCCCAAAACATACTGAAAATCGTTATTTTAGGTGCCCAAAGTCAATAAATTATGTGCATGTATTTTATGTACCCGTTTATATCTCAAATTCAGGCTCAAAACACCCGAAAATTCGATATTTTGGGGTCCCAGAAGCAATCTGTACATGCCTACTCAGTGCTAGAATATATTCAAAATATAGTCCCAAAACATGCTAAAAATCGATGTTTTAGGTGCCCAAAGTCGATATCTCAAATTCAGGCCCAAAACACTCGAAAATTCGATATTTTGGGGTCCCAGAACGGATCTGTACATGCCTACTCCGTGTTAGAGTATTTTCAAAATTGAGGCCCAAAATATGCTGAAAATCGATATTTTAGGCGCCCAAAAGTCGATATGTGCGTGCATCTTCTGTACCCGTTTATATCTCAAATTCAGGCTCAAAACACCAGAAAATTCGGTATTTTTGGGTCCTAGAAGCAATCTGTACATGCCTACTCCGTGTTAGAATGTTTTCAAGATATAGACCCAAATTATGCTCAAAATTGATATTTTAGGTGCCCAAAAGTCGATATGTGCGTGCATCTTCTGTACCCGTTTATATCTCAAATTCAGGCTCCAAACACCCGAAAATTCGAAGTTTTGGGGTCCCAGAAGGGATCTGTACTTGCCTACTCCGTGTTAGAGTACTTTCAAAATACATTCCCAAAACATGCTGAAAATCGATATTTTAAGTGACCAAAGTCAATATGTGTATGCATCTTTTGCACCCGTTTATATCCCAAATTCAACCTCAAAACACCCGAAAATTCGATATTTTTGGGTCTCAGAAGCGATCTGTACATGCCTACTCTGTGCTAGAATGTTTCCAAAATATAGGCTCAAAACATGATAAAAATCGATATTTTAAGTGTCCAAAGTCGATATGTGCATGCATCTTCTGTACCCGTTTATATCTCAAATTCAGGCTCAAAACACCCGAAAATTCGATATTTTGGGGTCCCAGAAGCGATCTGTACATGCTTACTCCTAGTTAGAATGTTTTCAAGATTCAGACCCAAAACATGCTCAAAATCGATATTTTAGGTGCCCAAAAGTCGATATGTGCATGCATCTTCTGTACCCGTTTATATCTCAAATTCAGGCTCAAAACACCCGAAAATTCGATATTTTGGGTTCCCAGAAGCGATCTGTACATGCCTACTCAGTGCTAGAATATTTTCAAAATATAGGCCCAAAACATGCTAAAAATCGATATTTTAGGTTCCCAAAGTCGATATCTCAAATTTAGGCCCAAAACACCCGAAAATTCGATATTTTAGGGTCACAGTGGCGATCTGTACATGCCTACTCCGTGTTAGAGTATTTTCAATATACAGGCCCAAAACATACTGAAAATCGATCTTTTAGGTGCCCAAAAGTCGATATGTGGATGCATCTTCTGTACCCGTTTATATCTCATATTCATGCTCCAAACACCCGAAAATTCGATATTTTGGGGTCTCAGAAGCGATCTTTACATGCCTACTCAGTGCTAGAATATTTTCAAAATATAGGCCCAAAACATGCTACAAATCTATATTTTAGGTGCCCTAAGTCGATATCTCAAACTCAGGCCCAAAACACCCTAAAATTCGATATTTTGGGGTTCCAGAAGGAACTGTACATGCCTACTCCGTGTTAGAGTATTTTCAAAATACAGGCCCAAAACATACTGAAAATCGATCTTTTAGGTGCCCAAAGTTAATATGTGCATGCATTTTCTGTACCAGTTTATATCTCAAATTCAGGCTCAAAACACCCGAAAATTCGATATTTTGGGGTCACAGAAGTGATCTGTACATGCCTACTTCGTGCTAGAATATTTTCAAAATATAAACCCAAAACATACTAAAAATCGATATTTTAGGTGCCCAAAGTCGATATCACAAATTCAGGCCCAAAACACCCGAAAATTCGATATTTTGGTGTTCCAGAAGGAACTGTACATGCCTACTCCGTGTTAGAGTATTTTCAAAATACAGGCCCAAAACATACTGAAAATCGATCTTTTAGGTGCCCAAAGTTAATATGTGCATGCATTTTCTGTACCCGTTTATATCTCAAATTCAGGCTTAAATCACCCGAAAATTTGATATTTTGGGGTCCCAGAAGCGATCTGTACATGCCTACTCAGTGCTTGAATTTTTTCAAAATATAGGCCCAAAAATGCTAAAAATCTATATTTTAGGTGCCCAAAGTCGATATCTCAAATTCAGGCCCAAAACACCCGAAAATTCGATATTTTGGGGTCCCAGAAGCGATCTGTACATGCCTACTCCGTGTTAGAGTATTTTCAAAATACAGGCCCAAAACATTATGAAAATCGATATTTTAAGTGCCCAAAGTCAATATGTGTATGTATCTTCTGCACCCGTTTATATCTCAAATTCAGGCTCACAACATCCGAAAATTCGATATTTTGGGGTCCCAGAAGCGATCTGTTCATGCCTACTCAGTGCTATAATATTTTCAAAATATAGGCCCAAAACATGCAAGAAATCGATATTTTAGGTGCCCAAAGTCGTTATCTTAAATTCAGGCCCAAAAAACCCGAAAATTCGATATTTTGGGGTCCCAGAAGCGACCTGTACATGCCTACTCCGTGTTAGAGTATTTTCAATATACAGGCCCAAAACATACTGAAAATCGATCTTTTAGGTGCCCAAAAGTCGATATGTGGATGCATCTTCTGTACCCGTTTATATCTCAAATTCAGGGTCCAAACACCCGAAAATTCGACATTTTTGGGTCCCAGAAGCGATTTGTACATGCCTACTCCGTGTTAGAGTATTTTCAAAATACAGGCCCAAAACATATTGAAAATCGATATTCTAGGTTCCCAAAAGTCGATATGTGCATGCATCTTCTGTACTCGTGTATATCTCAAATTCAGGCTCCAAATACCCGAAAATTCGATATTTTGGGGTCCCAGAAGCGATTTGTACGTGCCTACTCCTAGTTAGAATGTTTTCAAGATTCAGACCCAAAACATGCTCAAAATCGATATTATAGGTGCCCAAAAGTCGATATAAGCATGCATCTTCTGTACACGTTTATATCTCAAATTCAGGCTCAAAACACCCGAAAATTCGATATTTTGGGGTCCCAAAAGTGATCTGTAAATGCCTACTGAGTGCTAGAATATTTTCAAAATATAGGCCCAAAACATGCTAAAAATCGATATTTTAGGTGCCCAAAGTCGATATCTCAAATTCAGGCCCAAAACACTCGAAAATTCGATATTTTGGGGTCCCAGAAGCGAACTGTACATGACTACTCCGTGTTAGAGTATTTTCAAAATACAGGCCCAAAACATGCTGAAAATCGATATTTTTGGTGCCCAAAGTCAATAAATTATGTGCTTGAATTTTATGTACCCGTTTATATCTCAAATTCAGGCTCAAAACACCCGAAAATTCGATATTTTGGGGTCCCAGAAGCGATCTGTACATTCCTACTCAGTGCTAGAATATATTGTAAATATACGCCCAAAACATGCTAAAAATCGATGTTTTAGGTGCCCAAAGTCGATATCTCAAATTCAGGCCCAAAACATCCGAAAATTCGATATTTTGGGGTCCCAGAACGGATCTGTACATGCCTACTCCGTGTCAGAGTATTTTCAAAATACAGGCCCAAAACATGCTGAAAATCGATATTTTAGGCGCCCGTTTATATCCCAAATTCAACCTCAAAACACCCAAAAATTCGATATTTTTGGGTCTCAGAAGCGATCTGTACATGCCTACTCAGTGCTAGAATGTTTTCAAAATATAGGCTTAAAACATGCTAAAAATCGTTATTTTAAGTGTCCAAAGTCGATATGTGCATGCATCTTCTGTTTCCGTTTATATCTCAAATTCAGGCTCAAAACACCCGAAAATTCGGTATTATTGGGTCTTAGAAGCGATCTGTACATGCCTACTCCTAGTTAGAATGTTTTCAAGATAGAGACCCAAATCATGCTCAAAATTGATATTTTAGGTGCCCAAAAGTCGATATGTGCGTGCATCTTCTGTACCCGTTTATATCTCAAATTCAGGCTCCAAACACCCGAAAATTCGAAGTTTTGGAGTCCCAGAAGGGATCTGTACTTGCCTACTCCGTGTTAGAGTATTTTCAAAATACATTCCCAAAACAAGCTGAAAATCGATATTTTAGGTGACCAAAGTCAATATGTGTATGCATCTTCCGCACCCGTTTATATCCCAAATTCAACCTCAAAACACCCGAAAATTCGATATTTTTGGGTCTCAGCAGCGATCTGTACATGCCTACTCTGTGCTAGAATGTTTCCAAAATATAGGCTCAAAACATGATAAAAATCGATATTTTAAGTGTCCAAAGTCGATATGTGCATGCATCTTCTGTACCCGTTTATATCTCAAATTCAGGCTCAAAACACCCGAAAATTCGATATTTTGGGGTCCCAGAAGTGATCTGTACATGCCTACTTAGTGCTAGAATATTTTCAAAATATAGGCCCAAAACATGCTAAAAATCGATATTTTAGGTGCCCAAAGTCGATATCTCAAATTCAGGCCCAAAACACACGAAAATTCGATATTTTGGAGTCCCAGAAGCGAACTGTACATGCCTACTCCGTGTTAGAGTATTTTCAAAATACAGGCCCAACACATATTGAAAATCGATATTTTAGGTGCCCAAAAGTCGATATGTGCATGCATTTTCTGTACTCGTGTATATCTCAAATTCAGGCTCCAAACACCCGAAAATTCGATATTTTGGGGTCCCAGAAGCGATTTGTACATGCCTACTCCTAGTTAGAATGTTTTCAAGATACAGACCCAAAACATGCTCAAAATCGATATTTTAGGTGCCCAAAAGTCGATATGTGCATGCATCTTCTGTACCCGTTTATATCTCAAAATCAGGCTCAAAACACCCGAAAATTCGATATTTTGGGTTCCCAGAAGCAATCTGTACATGCCTATTCAGTGCTAGAATATTTTCAAAATATAGGCCCAAAACATGCTAAAAATCGATATTTTAGGTGCCCAAAGTCGATATCTCAAATTCAGGCCCAAAACACCCGAAAATTCGAGATTTTGGGGTCCCAGTAGCGATCTATACATGCCTACTCCGTGTCACAGTATTTTCAAAATACAGGTTCAAAATTTACTAAAAATTGATATTTTAGGTGCACAAAGTCAATATGTGTATGCATCTTCTGCACACATTTATATCCCAGATTGAACCTCAAAACACCCGAAAATTCGGTATTTTTGGGTCCTAGAAGCGATCTGTACATGCCTACTCCGTGTTAGAGTATTTTCAAAATACAGGCCCAAAACATGCTGAAAATCGATATTTTAGGTGCCCAAAGTCAATAAATTATGTGCATGTATTTTATGTACCCGTTTATATCCCAAATTCAACCTCAAAACACCCGAAAATTCGATATTTTTGGGTCCCAGAAGCGATCTGTACATGCCTACTCAGTGCTAGAATGTTTTCAAAATATAGGCTTAAAACATGCTAAAAATCGATATTTTAAGTGTCCAAAGTCTATATGTGCATGCATCTTCTGTTTCCGTTTATATCTCAAATTCAGGCTCAAAACACCCGAAAATTCGGTATTTTTGGGTCCTAGAAGCGATCTGTACATGCCTACTCCTAGTTAGAATGTTTTCATGATACAGACCCAAATCATGCTCAAAATTGATATTTTAGGTGCCCAAAAGTCGATATGTGCGTGCATCTTCTGTACCCGTTTATGTCTCAAATTCAGGCTCCAAACACCGAAAATTCGAAGTTTTGGGGTCCCAGAAGGGATCTGTACTTGCCTACTCCGTGTTAGAGTATTTTCAAAATACATTCCCAAAACATGCTGAAAATCGATATTTTAGGTGACCAAAGTCAATATGTGTATGCATCTTTTGCACCCGTTTATATCCCAAATTCAACCTCAAAACACCCGAAAATTCGATATTTTTGGGTCTCAGAAGCGATCTGTACATGCCTACTCTGTGCTAGAATGTTTCCAAAATATAGGCTCAAAACATGATAAAAATCGATATTTTAAGTGTCCAAAGTCGATATGTGCATGCATCTTCTGTACCCGTTTATATCTCAAATTCAGGCTCAAAACACCCGAAAATTCGATATTTTGGGGTCCCAGAAGTGATCTGTACATGCCTACTTAGTGCTAGATTATTTTCAAAATATTGGCCCAAAACATGCTAAAGATCAATATTTTAGGTGCCAAAAGTAGATATCTCAAATTCAGGCCCAAAACACACGAAAATTCGATATTTTGGGGTCCCAGAAGCGAACTGAACATGCCTACTCTGTGTTAGAGTATTTTCAAATTACAGGCCCAACACATATTGAAAATCGATATTTTAGGTGCCCAAAAGTCGATATGTGCATGCATCTTCTGTAGTCGTGTATATCTCAAATTCAGGCTCCAAACACCCGAAAATTCGATATTTTGGGGTCCCAGAAGCGATCTGTACATGCTTACTCCTAGTTAGAATGTTTTCAAGATTCAGACCCAAAACATGCTCAAAATCGATATTTTAGGTGCCCAAAAGTCGATATGTGCATGCATCTTCTGTACCCGTTTATATCTCAAATTCAGGCTCAAAACACCCGAAAATTCGATATTTTGGGTTCCCAGAAGCGATCTGTACATGCCTACTCAGTGCTAGAATATTTTCAAAATATAGGCCCAAAACATGCTAAAAATCGATATTTTAGGTGCCCAAAGTCGATATCTCAAATTTAGGCCCAAAACACCCGAAAATTCGATATTTAGGGGTCCCAGTGGCGATCTGTACATGCCTACTCCGTGTTAGAGTATTTTCAATATACAGGCCCAAAACATACTGAAAGCCGATCTCTTAGGTGCCCAAAAGTCGATATGTGGATGCATCTTCTGTACCCGTTTATATCTCAAATTCAGGCTCCAAACACCCGAAAATTCGATATTTTGGGGTCTCATAAGCGATCTTTACATGCCTACTCAGTGCTAGAATATTTTCAAAATATAGGCCCAAAACATGCTACAAATCTATATTTTAGGTGCCCAAAGTCGATATCTCAAACTCAGGCCCAAAACACCCGAATATTCGATATTTTGGGGTCACAGAAGCGATCTGTACATGCCTACTCCGTGTTAAAGTATTTTCAAAATACAGGCCCAAAACATGCTGAAAATTGATATTTTAGGTGCCCAAAGTCAATATGTGTATACATCTTCTGCACCCGTTTATATCCATAATTTAACCTCAAAACCCCCGAAAATTCGATATTTTTGGGTCCCAAAAGCGATCTGTACATGCCTACTTAGTGCTAGAATATTTTCAAAATATTGGCTCAAAACATACTAAAAATCGATATTTTAGGTGCCCAAAAGTCGATATGTGCATACGTCTTCTGTACCCGTTTATATCTCAAATTCAGGCTCAAAACACCCGAAAATTCGATATTTTGGGGTCACAGAAGTGATCTGTACATGCCTACTTCGTGCTAGAATATTTTCAAAATATAAACCCAAAACATGCTAAAAATCGATATTTTAGGTGCCCAAAGTCGATATCTCAAATTCAGGCCCAAAACACCCGAAAATTCGATATTTTGGGGTTCCAGAAGGAACTGTACATGCCTACTCCGTGTTAGAGTATTTTCAAAATACAGGCCAAAAACATACTGAAAATCGATCTTTTAGGTGCCCAAAGTTAATATGTGCATGCATTTTCTGTACCCGTTTATATCTCAAATTCAGGCTCAAAACACCCGAAAATTTGATATTTTGGGGTCCCAGAAGCGATCTGTACATGCCTACTGAGTGCTTGAAAATTTTCAAAATATAGGCCCAAAAATGCTAAAAATCTATATTTTAGGTGCCCAAAGTCGATATCTCTAATTCAGGCCCAAAACACCCGAAAATTCGATATTTTGGGGTCCCAGAAGCGATCTGTACATGCCTACTCCGTGTTAGAGAATTTTCAAAATACAGGCCCAAAACATTATGAAAATCGATATTTTAAGTGCCCAAAGTCAATATGTGTATGTATCTTCTGCACCCGTTTATATCTCAAATTCAGGCTCACAACATCCGAAAATTCGATATTTTGGGGTCCCAGAAGCGATCTGTTCATGCCTACTCAGTGCTAGAATATTTTCAAAATATAGGCCCAAAACATGCTAAAAATCTATATTTTAGGTGCCCAAAGTCGATATCTCAAATTCAGCCCCAAAACACCCGAAAATTCGATATTTTGGGGTGCCAGAAGCGATCTGTACATGCCTACTCCGTGTTAGAGTATTTTCAATATACAGGCCCAAAACAAACTGAAAATCGATATTTTAAGTGCCCAAAGTCAATATGTGTATGCATCTTCTGCACCCGTTTATATCGCAAATTTAAACTCAAAACCCCCGAAAATTCGATATTTTTGGGTCCCAGAAGCGATCTGTACATGCCTACTCAGTGCTAGAATGTTTTCAAAATATACGCTCAAAACATTCTAAAAATCGATATTTTAAGTGTCCAAAGTCGATATGTGCATGCATCTTCTGTACCCGTTTATATCTCAAATTCAGGCTCAAAACACCCGAAAATTCGGTATTTTTGAGTCCTAGAAGCGATCTGTACATGCATACTCCGTGTTAGAGTATTTTCAAAATACAGGCCCAAAAAAAACATGCTGAAAATCGATATTTTAGGTGCCCAAAGTCAATATGTGCATGCATTTTCTGTCCCCGTTTATATCTCAAATTCAGGCTCACAACATCCGAAAATTCGATATTTTGGGGTCCCAGAAGCGATCTTTTCATGCCTACTCAGTGCTAGAATATTTTCAAAATATAGGCCCAAAACATGCTAAAAATCGATATTTTAGGTGCCCAAAGTAGTTATCTCAAATTCAGGCTCAAAACACCCGAATATTCGATATTTTGGGGTCCCAGAAGCGATCTGTACTTGCCTACTCTGTGTTAGAGTATTTTCAAAATACAGGCCCAAAACATGCTAAAAATCGATATTTAAGGTGACCATAGTCAATATGTGTATACATCTTCTGCACCCGTTTATATCCCAAATTCAACCTCAAAACACCCGAAAATTCGATATTTTGTGGTCCCAGAACGGATCTGTACATGCCTACTCCGTGTTAGAGTATTTTTAAAATACAGGCCCAAAACATACCGAAAATCGATATTTTAGGTGCCCAAAAGTCGGTATGTGCATGCATCTTCTGTACCCGTTTATATCTCAAATTCTGGTTCAAAACACCTGAAAATTCGATATTTTGCGTTCCCAGATGCGATCTGTACATGACTACTCAGATATAGGCCCAAAGTATGCTGAAAATCGATATTTTAGGTGACCATAGTCAATATGTGTATGCATCTTCTTCACCCGTTTATATCCCAAATTCAGCCTCAAAACACCCGAAAATTCGATATTTTGTGGTCCCAGAACGGACATGTACAT
Organism: Petrolisthes cinctipes; assembly: GCA_033782935.1. Classification (NCBI taxonomy): domain Eukaryota; kingdom Metazoa; phylum Arthropoda; class Malacostraca; order Decapoda; family Porcellanidae; genus Petrolisthes; species Petrolisthes cinctipes. The sequence goes on from JAWQEG010000167.1 coordinate 2,470,327, forward strand.
GCCTACTCCGTGTTAGAGTATTTTCAAAATACAGGCCCAAAACATATTGAAAATCGATATTTTAGGTGCCCAAAAGTCGATATGTGCATGCATCTTCTGTACTCGTGTATATCTCAAATTCAGGCTCCAAACACCCGAAAATTCGATATTTTTGGGTCCCAGAAGCGATCTGTACATCCCTACTCCTAGTTAGAATGTTTTCAAGATTCTGACCCAAAACATGCTCAAAATCGATATTTTAGGTGCCCAAAAGTCGATATGTGAATGCATCTTCTGTACCCGTTTATATCTCAAATTCAGGCTCAAAACACCCGAAAATTCGATATTTTGGTGTCCCAGAAGCGATCTGTACATGCCTACTCAGTGCTAGAATATATTCAAAATATAGGCCCAAAACATTCTATAAATCGATATTTTAGGTGCCCAAAGTCGATATCTCAAATTCAGGCCCAAAACACACGAAAATTCGATATTTTGGGGTCCCAGAATGGATCTGTACATGCCTACTCCTTGTTAGAGTATTTTCAAAATACAGGCCCAAAACATGCTGAAAATCGATATTTTAGGCGCCTAAAGTCAATATGTGTATGCATCTTCTGCACCCGTTTATATCCCAAATTCAAACTCAAAAATCCCGAAAATTCGATATTTTTGGGTCCCAGAAGCGATCTGTACATGCCTACTCAGTGTTAGAATGTTTTCAAAATATAGGCTTAAAACATGCTAAAAATCGATATTTTAAGTGTCCAAAGTCGATATGTGCATGCATCTTCTGTCTCCGTTTATATCTCAAATTCAGGCTCAAAACACCCAAAAATTCGGTATTTTTGGGTCCTAAAAGCGATCTGTATATGCCTACTCCTAGTTAGAATGTTTTCAAGATACAGACCCAAATCATGCTCAAAATTGATATTTTAGGTGCCCAAAAGTCGATATGTGCGTGCATCTACTGTACCCGTTTATGTCTCAAATTCAGGCTCCAAACACCCGAAAATTCGAAGTTTTGGGGTCCCAGATGGGATCTGTACTTGCCTACTCTATGTTAGAGTATTTTCAAAATACATTCCCAAAACATGCTGAAAATCGATATTTTAGGTGACCAAAGTCAATATGTGTATGCATCTTTTGCACCCGTTTATATCCCAAATTCAACCTCAAAACACTAGAAAATTCGGTATTTTTGGGTCCTAGAAGCGATCTGTACATGCATACTCCGTGTTAGAGTATTGTCAAAATACAGGCTCAAAACATGTTAAAAATCGATATTTTAAGTGTCCAAAGTCAATATGTGCATGCATCTTCTGTACCCGTTTATATCTCAAATTCAGGCTCCAAACACCCGAAAATTCGATATTTTGGGGTCACAGAAGTGATCTGTACATGCCTACTTCGTGCTAGAATATTTTCAAAATATAAAACCAAAACATGCTAAAAATCGATATTTTAGGTGCCCAAAGTCGATATCTCAAATTCAGGCCCAAAACACCCGAAAATTCGATATGTTGGGGTTCCAGAAGGAACTGTACATGCCTACTCCGTGTTAGCGTATTTTCAAAATACAGGCCCAAAACATACTGAAAATCGATGTTTTAGGTGCCCAAAGTCAATATGTGTATGTATCTTCTGCACCCGTTTATATCTCAAATTCAGGCTCACAACATCCGAAAATTCGATATTTTGGGGTCCCAGAAGCGATCTGTTCATGCCTACTCAGTGCTAGAATATTTTCAGAATATAGGCCCAAAACATGCAAGAAATCGATATTTTAGGTGCCCAAAGTCGTTATCTCAAATTCAGGCCCAAAACACCCGAAAATTCGATATTTTGGGATCCCAGAAGCGATCTGTACATGCCTACTCCGTGTTAGAGTATTTTCAATATACAGGCCCAAAACATTCTGAAAATCGATCTTTTAGGTGCCCAAAAGTCGATATGTGGATGCATCTTCTGTACCCGTTTATATCTCAAATTCAGGGTCCAAACACCCGAAAATTCGATATTTTGGGGTCACAGAAGTGATTTGTACTTGCCTACTCCGTGTTAGAGTATTTTCAAAATGCAGGCCCAAACCATGCTAAAAATCGATATTTTAAGTGTCCAAAGTCGATATATGCATGCATCTTCTGTATTAGTTTATATCTCAAATTCAGGCCCAAAACACCCAAAATTTCGATATTTTGGGGTGCCAGCAGCGATCTGTACATGCCTACTCCGTGTTAGAGTATTTTCAAAATACAGGCCCAAAACATACTGAATATCGATATTTTAAGTGCCCAAAGTCAATATGTGTATGCATCTTCTGCACCCGTTTATATCGCAAATTTAAACTCAAAACCCCCGAAAATTCGATATTTTTGTGTCCCAGAAGCGATCTGTACATGCCTACTCAGTGCTAGAATGTTTTCAAAATATAGGCTCAAAACATTCTAAAAATCGATATTTTAAGTGTCCAAAGTCGATATGTGCATGCATCTTCTGTACCCGTTTATATCTCAAATTCAGGCTCAAAACACCCGAAAAGTCGGTATTTTTGAGTCCTAGAAGCGATCTGTACATGCATACTCCGTGTTAGAGTATTTTCAAATTACAGGCCCAAAAAAACATGCAGAAAATCGATATTTTAGGTGCCCAAAGTCAATATGTGAATGCATTTTCTGTACCCGCTTATATCTCAAATTCAGGCTCAAAACATCCGAAAATTCGATATTTTGGGGTCACAGAAGTGATCTGTACATGCCTACTTCGTGCTAGAATATTTTCAAAATATAAAACCAAAACATGCTAAAAATCGATATTTTAGGTGCCCAAAGTCGATATCTCAAATTCAGGCACAAAACACCCGAAAATTCGATATGTTGGGGTTCCAGAAGGAACTGTACATGCCTACTCCGTGTTAGCGTATTTTCAAAATACAGGCCCAAAACATACTGAAAATCGATGTTTTAGGTGCCCAAAGTCAATATGTGTATGTATCTTCTGCACCCGTTTATATCTCAAATTCAGGCTCACAACATCCGAAAATTCGATATTTTGGGGTCCCAGAAGCGATCTGTTCATGCCTACTCAGTGCTAGAATATTTTCAGAATATAGGCCCAAAACATGCAAGAAATCGATATTTTAGGTGCCCAAAGTCGTTATCTCAAATTCAGGCCCAAAACACCCGAAAATTCGATATTTTGGGATCCCAGAAGCGATCTGTACATGCCTACTCCGTGTTAGAGTATTTTCAATATACAGGCCCAAAACATTCTGAAAATCGATCTTTTAGGTGCCCAAAAGTCGATATGTGGATGCATCTTCTGTACCCGTTTATATCTCAAATTCAGGGTCCAAACACCCGAAAATTCGATATTTTGGGGTCACAGAAGTGATTTGTACTTGTCTACTCCGTGTTAGAGTATTTTCAAAATGCAGGCCCAAACCATGCTAAAAATCGATATTTTAAGTGTCCAAAGTCGATATATGCATGCATCTTCTGTACCCGTTTATATCTCAAATTCAGGCCCAAAACACCCAAAATTTCGATATTTTGGGGTGCCAGCAGCGATCTGTACATGCCTACTCCGTGTTAGAGTATTTTCAAAATACAGGCCCAAAACATACTGAATATCGATATTTTAAGTGCCCAAAGTCAATATGTGTATGCATCTTCTGCACCCGTTTATATCGCAAATTTAAACTCAAAACCCCCGAAAATTCGATATTTTTGTGTCCCAGAAGCGATCTGTACATGCCTACTCAGTGCTAGAATGTTTTCAAAATATAGGCTCAAAACATTCTAAAAATCGATATTTTAAGTGTCCAAAGTCGATATGTGCATGCATCTTCTGTACCCGTTTATATCTCAAATTCAGGCTCAAAACACCCGAAAATTCGGTATTTTTGAGTCCTAGAAGCGATCTGTACATGCATACTCCGTGTTAGAGTATTTTCAAAATACAGGCCCAAAAAAACATGCAGAAAATCGATATTTTAGGTGCCCAAAGTCAATATGTGAATGCATTTTCTGTACCCGCTTATATCTCAAATTCAGGCTCAAAACATCCGAAAATTCGATATTTTGGGGTCCCAGAAGCGATCTGTTCATGCCTACTCAGTGCTAGAATGTTTTCAAAATATAGGCCCAAAACATGCTAAAAATCGATATTTTAGGTGCCCAAAGTCGTTATCTCAAATTCAGGCTCAAAACACCCGCAAATTCGATATTTTGGGGTCCCAGAAGCGATCTGTACTTGCCTACTCCGTGTTAGAGTATTTTCAAAATACAGGCCCAAAACATGCTGAAAATCGATATTTTAGTTGCCCAAAGTCGTTATCTCAAATTCAGGCTCAAAACACCCGAAAATTCGATATTTTGGGGTCCCAGAAGCGATCTGTACTTGCCTACTCCGTGTTAGAGTATTTTCAAATTACAGGCCCAAAACATGCTGAAAATCGATATTTAAGGTGACTATAGTCAATATGTGTATGCATCTTCTGCACCCGTTTATATCCCAAATTCAACCTCAAAACACCCGAAAATTCGATATTTTGTGGTCCCAGAACGGATCTGTACATGCCTACTCCGTGTTAGAGTATTTTTAAAATACAGGCCCAAAACAAACAGAAAATCGATATTTTAGGTGCCCAAAAGTCGGTATGTGCATGCATCTTCTGTACCCGTTTATATCTCAAATTTAGGCTCAAAACACCCAAAAATTCGATATTTTGCGTTCCCAGATGCGATCTGTACGTGCCTACTCAGATACAGGCCCAAAGTATGCTGAAAATCGATATTTTAGGTGCCCAAAATCAATATGTGTATGTATCTTCTGCACCCGTTTATATCCCAAATTCAACCTCAAAACACCTGAAAATCCGATATTTTTGGGTCCCAGAAGCGATCTGTACATGCCTACTCAGTGCTAGAATGTTTTCAAAATATAGGCTTAAAACATGCTAAAAATCGATATTTTAAGTGTCCAAAGTCGATATGTGAATGCATCTTCTGTACCCGTTTATATCTCAAATTCATGCTCCAAACACCCGAAAATTCTATATTTTGGGGTCCCAGAAGTGATCTGTACATGCCTACTTAGTGCTAGAATATTTTCAAAATATAGGCCCAAAACATGCTAAAAATCGATATTTTAGGTGCCCAAAGTCGATATCTCAAATTTAGTCCCAAAACACCCGAAAATTCGATATTTTGGGGTCCCAGAAGCGATCTTTACATGCCTACTCTGTGCTAGAATATTTTCAAAATATAGGCCTAAAACATGCTAAAAATCGATATTTTAGGTGCCTAAGGTCGATATCTCAAATTCAAGCCCAAAACACCCGAAAATTCGATATTTTGGGGTCCCAGAAGCGATCTGTACATGCCTACTCCATGTTAGAGTATTTTCAATATACAGGCCCAAAACATACTGAAAACCGATCTTTTAGGTGCCCAAAAGTCGATATGTGCATGCATCTTCTGTACCCGTTTATATCTCAAATTCAGGCTCCAAACACCCGAAAATTCGATATTTTGGGGTCCCAGAAGTGATCAGTACATGCCTACTTAGTGTTAGATTATTTTCAAAATATAGGCCCAAAACATGCTAAAGAACGATATTTTAGGTGCCCAAAGTAGATATCTCAAATTCAGGCCCAAAACACACGAAAATTCGATATTTTGGGGTCCCAGAAGCGAACTGAACATGCCTACTCCGTGTTAAAGTATTTTCAAAATACAGGCCCAAAACATATTGAAAATCGATATTTTAGGTTCCAATAAGTCGATATGTGCATGCATCTTCTGTACTCGTGTATATCTCAAATTCATGCTCCAAACACCCGAAAATTCGATATTTTGGGGTCCCAGAAGCGATCTGTACATGCTTACTTCTAGTTAGAATGTTTTCAAGATTCAGACCCAAAACATGCTCAAAATCGATATTTTAGGTGCCCAAAAGTCGATATGTGCATGCATCTTCTGTACCCGTTTATATCTCAATTCAGGCTCAAAACACCCGAAAATTCGATATTTTGGGTTCCCAGAAGCGATCTGTACATGCCTACTCAGTGCTAGAATATTTTCAAAATATAGGCCCAAAACATGCTAAAAATCGATATTTTAGGTGCCCAAAGTCGATATCTCAAATTTAGACCCAAAACACCCGAAAATTCGATATTTTGGGGTCCCAGTAGCGATCTGTACTTGCCTACTCCGTGTTAGAGTATATTCAATATACAGGCTCAAAACATATTGAAAACCGATCTTTTAGTTGCACAAAAGTCGATATGTGGATGTATCTTCTGTACCCGTTTATATCTCAAATTTATGCTCCAAACACCCGAAAATTCGATATTTTGGGGTCTCAGAAGCGATCTTTACATGCCTACTCAGTGCTAGAATATTTTCAAAATATAGGCCCAAAACATGCTACAAATCTATATTTTAGGTGCCCAAAGTCGATATCTCAAACTTAGGCCCAAAACACCCGAAAATTCGATATTTTAGGGTCACAGAAGCGATCTGTACATGCCTACTCCGTGTTAGAGTATTTTCAAAATACAGGCCCAAAACATACTGAAAATTGATATTTTAGGTGCCCAAAGTCAATATGTGTATACATCTTCTGCACCCGTTTATATCCATAATTTAACCTCAAAACCCCCGAAAATTCGATATTTTTGGGTCCCAGAAGCGATCTGTACTTGCCTACTCAGTGCTAGAATATTTTCAAAATATTGGCTCAAAACATGCTAAAAATCGATATTTTAAGTGTCCAAAGTCGATATGTGCATGCATCTTCTGTACCCGTTTATATCTCAAATTCTGGCTCAAAACACCCGAAAATTCGGTATTTTTGGGTCCTAGAAGCGATCTGTACATGCATACTCCGTGTTAGAGTATTTTAAAAATACAGGCTCAAAACATGCTAAAAATCGATATTTTAAGTGTCCAAAGTCGATATGTGCATGCATCTTCTGTACCCGTTTATATCTCAAATTCAGGCTCAAAACACCCGAAAATTCGATATTTTGGGGTCACAGAAGTGATCTGTACATGCCTACTTCGTGCAAGAATATTTTCAAAATATAAACCCAAAACATGCTAAAAATCGATATTTTAGGTGCCCAAAGTCGATATCTCAAATTCAGGCCCAAAACACCCGAAAATTCGATATTTTGGGGTTCCAGAAGGAACTGTACATGCCTACTCCGTGTTAGAGTATTTTCAAAATACAGACCCAAAACATACTGAAAATCGATCTTTTAGGTTCCCAAAGTTAATATGTGCATGCATTTTCTGTACCCGATTATATTTCAAATTCAGGCTCAAAACACCCGAAAATTTGATATTTTGGGGTCCCAGAAGCGATCTGTACATGCCTACTCAGTGCTTAAATATTTTCATAATATAGGCCCAAAAATGCTAAAAATCTATATTTTAGGTGCCCAAAGTCGATATCTCAAATTCAGGCCCAAAACACCCGAAAATTCGATATTTTGGGGTCCCAGAAGCGATCTGTACATGCCTACTCCGTGTTAGAGAATTTTCAAGATACAGGCCCAAAACATACTGAAAATCGATATTTTAAGTGCCCAAAGTCAATATGTGTATGTATCTTCTGCACCCGTTTATATCTCAAATTCAGGCTCACAACATCCGAAAATTCGATATTTTGGGGTTCCATAAGCGATCTGTTAGTGCATACTCAGTGCTAGAATATTTTCAAAATATAGGCCCAAAACATGCAAGAAATCGATATTTTAGGTGCCCAAAGTCGTTATCTCAAATTCAGGCCCAAAACACCCGAAAATTCGATATTTTGGGGTCCCAGAAGCGATCTGTACATGCTTACTCCATGTTAGAGTATTTTCAATATACAGGCCCAAAACATACTGAAAATCGATCTTTTAGGTGCCCAAAAGTCGATATGTGGATGCATCTTCTGTACCCGTTTATATCTCAAATTCAGGCTCCAAACACCCGAAAATTCGATATTTTGGGGTCCCAGAAGTGATTTGTACTTGCCTACTCCGTGTTAGAGTATTTTCAAAATACAGGCCCAAACCATGCTAAAAATCGATATTTTAAGTGTCCAAAGTCGATATGTGCATGCATCTTCTGTACCCGTTTATATCTCAAATTCAGGCTCAAAACACCCGAAAATTCGATATTTTGGGGTCCCAGAAGTGATTCGTACATGCCTACTTCGTGCTAGAATATTTTCAAAATATAAACCCAAAACATGCTAAAAATCGATATTTTAGGTGCCCAAAGTCGATATCTCAAATTCAGGCCCAAAACACCCAAAAATTCGATATTTTGGGGTGCCAGAAGCTATCTGTACATGCCTACTCCGTGTTAGAGTATTTTCAAAATACAGGCCCAAAACATACTGAAAATTGATATTTTAAGTGCCCAAAGTCAATATGTGTATGCATCTTCTGCACCCGTTTATATCGCAAATTTAAACTCAAAACCCCCGAAAATTCGATATTTTTTGGTCCCAGAAGCGATCTGTACATGCCTACTAAGTGGTAGAATGTTTTCAAAATATAGGCTCAAAACATTCTAAAAATCGATATTTTAAGTGTCCAAAGTCGATATGTGCATGCATCTTCTGTACCCGTTTATATCTCAAATTCAGGCTCAAAACACCCGAAAATTCGGTAATTTTGAGTCCTAGAAGCGATCTGTACATGCATACTCCGTGTTAGAGTTTTTTCAAAATACAGGCCCAAAAAAACATGCTGAAAATCGATATTTTAGGTGCCCAAAGTCAATATGTGCATGCATCTTCTGCACCCGTTTATATCCCAAATTCAACCTCAAAACACCCGAAAATTCGATATTTTGTGGTCCCAGAACGGATCTGTACATGCCTACTCCGTGTTAGAGTATTTTTAAAATACAGGCCCAAAACATACAGAAAATCGATATTTTAGGTGTCCAAAAGTCGGTATGTGCATGCATCATCTGTACCCGTTTATATCTCAAATTCAGGCTCAAAACACCCGAAAATTCGATATTTTGCGTTCCCAGATGCGATCTGTACATGCCTACTCAGATACAGGCCCAAAGTATGCTGAAAATCGATATTTTAGGTGCCCAAAATCAATATGTGTATGTATCTTCTGCACCCGTTTATATCCCAAATTCAACCTCAAAACACCTGAAAATCCGATATTTTTGGGTCCCAGAAGCGATCTGTACATGCCTACTCAGTGCTAAAATGTTTTCAAAATATAGGCTGAAACATGCTAAAAATCGATATTTTAAGTGTCCAAAGTCGATATGTTTCTGTACCCGTTTATAACTCAAATTCATACACCAAACACCCGAAAATTCAATATTTTGGGGTCCCAGAAGTGATCTGTACATGCCTACTTAGTGCTAGAATATTTTCAAAATATAGGCCCAAAACATGCTAAAAATCGATATTTTAGGTGCCCAAAGTCGATATCTCAAATTCAGTCCCAAAACACCCGAAAATTCGATATTTTGGGGTCCCAGAAGCGATCTGTACTTGCCTACTCCGTGTTAGAGTATTTTTAAAATACAGGCACAAAACATGCTGAAAATCGATATTTAATTAAGGTGACCAAAGTCAATATGTGTATGCATCTTCGGTACCCGTTTATATCTCAAATTCAGGCTCAAAACACCCGAAAATTCGGTAATTTTGGGTCCTAAAAGCGATCTGTACATGCCTACTCTGTGTTAGAGTATTTTCAAAATACAGGCCCAAAACATGCTGAAAATCGATATTTTAGGTGCCCAAATTCAATATGTGCATGTATTTTCTGTACCCGTTTATATCTCAAATTCAGGCTCACAACACCCGAAAATTCGATATTTCTGGGTCCCTGAAGCGATCTGTACATGCCTACTCAGTGCTAGAATATTTTCAAAATATAGGCCCAAAACATGCTAAAAATCGATATTTTAAGTGCCCAAAGTCGATATCTCAAATTCAGGCCCAAAACACCCGAAAATTCGATATTTTGGGGTCCCAGAAGCGATCTGTACATGCCTACTCCATGTTAGAGTATTTTCAATATACAGGCCCAAAACATACTGAAAACCGATCTTTTAGGTGCCCAAAAGTCGATATGTGCATGCATCTTCTGTACCCGTTTATATCACAAATTCAGGCTCCAAACACCCGAAAATTCGATATTTTGGGGTCCCAGAAGGGATCTGTACTTGCCTACTCCGTGTTAGAGTATTTTCAAAATACAGGCCCAAAACATGCTGAAAATCGATATTTAAGGTGCCCAAAGTCAATATGTGTATGCATCTTCTGCACCCGTTTATATCCCAAATTAAACCTCAAAACACCCGAAAATTCGATATTTTTGGGTCCAAGAAGCGATATGTACATGCCTACTCAGTGCAAGACTGTTTTCAAAATACAGGCTCAAAACTTGCTAATAATCGATATTTTAAGTGTCCAAAGTCGATATGTGCATGCATCTTCTGTACCCGTTTATATCTCAAATTCAGGCTCAAAACACACGAAAATTCAATATTTTGGGGTAGCAGAAGCGATCTGTACATGCCTACTCAGTGCTATAATATTTTCAAAATATAGGCCCAAAACATGCTAAAAATCGATATTTTAGTTGCCCAAAGTCGATATCTCAAATTCAGGCCCAAAACACCCGAAAATTCGATATTTTGTGGTCCCAGAACGGATCTGTACATGCCTACTCCGTGTTAGAGTATTTTCAAAATACAGTCCCAAAACATACATAAAATCGATATTTTAGGTGCCCAAAAGTCGGTATGTGCATGCATCTTCTGTACACGTTTATATCTCAAATTCAGGCTCAAAACACCCGAAAATTCGATATTTTGGGTTCCCAGATGCGATCTGTACATGCCTACTCGGATACAGGCCCAAAGTATGCTGAAAATCGATATTTTAGGTGCCCAAAATCAATATGTGTATGTATCATCTGCAACCGTTTATATCCCAAATTCAACCTCAAAACACCTGAAAATTCGATATTTTTGGGTCCCAGAAGCGATTTGTACTTGCCTACTCCATGTTAGAGTATTTTCAAAATACAATTCCAAAAGATGCTAAAAATCGATATTTTAAGTGTCCAAAGTCGATAGGTGCATGCATCTTCTGTACCCGTTTATATCTCAAATTCAGGCTCAAAACACCCGAAAATTCGATATTTTGGGGTCTTAGAAGTGATCTGTACATGCCTACATAGTGCTAGAATATTTTTAAAATATAGGCCCAAAACATGCTAAAAATCGATATATTAGGTGCCCAAAGTCGATATCTCAAATTCAGTCCCAAAACACCCGAAAATTCGATATTTTGGGGTCCCAGAAGCGATCTTTACATGCCTACTCTGTGCTAGAATATTTTCAAAATATAGGCCCAAAACATGCTAAAAATCGATATTTTAGTTGCCCAAAGTCGATATCACAAATTCAGGCCCAAAACACCCGAAAATTCGATATTTTGTGGTCCCAGAACGGATCTGTACATGCCTACTCCGTGTTAGAGTATTTTCAAAATACAGGCCCAAAACAGACATAAAATCGATATTTTAGGTGCCCAAAAGTCGGTATGTGCATGCATCTTCTGTACACGTTTATATCTCAAATTCAGGCTCAAAACACCCGAAAATTCGATATTTTGGGTTCCCAGATGCGATCTGTACATGCCTACTCGGATACAGGCCCAAAGTATGCTGAAAATCGATATTTTAGGTGCCCAAAATCAATATGTGTATGTATCATCTGCAACCGTTTATATCCCAAATTCAACCTCAAAACACCTGAAAATTCGAAATTTTTGGGCCCCAGAAGCGATTTGTACTTGCCTACTCCATGTTAGAGTATTTTCAAAATACAGGCCCAAAAGATGCTAAAAATCGATATTTTAAGTGTCCAAAGTCGACAGGTGCATGCATCTTCTGTACCCGTTTATATCTCAAATTCATGCTCCAAACACCCGAAAATTCGATATTTTGGGGTCCCAGAAACGATCTGTACTTGCCTACTCCGTGTTAGAGTATTTTCAAAATACAGGCACAAAACATGCTGAAAATCGATATTTAATTAAGGTGACCAAAGTCAATATGTGTATGCATCTTCGGTACCCGTTTATATCTCAAATTCAGGCTCAAAACACCCGAAAATTCGGTAATTTTGGGTCCTAGAAGCGATCTGTACATGCCTACTCTGTGTTAGAGTATTTTCAAAATACAGGCCCAAAACATGCTGAAAATCGATATTTTAGGTGCCCAAATTCAATATGTGCATGTATTTTCTGTACCCGTTTATATCTCAAATTCAGGCTCACAACACCCGAAAATTCGATATTTCTGGGTCCCAGAAGCGATCTGTACATGCCTACTCAGTGCTAGAATATTTTCAAAATATAGGCCCAAAACATGCTAAAAATCGATATTTTAAGTGCCCAAAGTCGATATCTCATATTCAGGCCCAAAACACCCGAAAATTCGATATTTTGGGGTCCCAGAAGCGATCTGTACATGCCTATTCCATGTTAGAGTATTTTCAATATACAGGCCCAAAACATACTGAAAACCGATCTTTTAGGTGCCCAAAAGTCGATATGTGCATGCATCTTCTGTACCCGTTTATATCTCAAATTTAGGCTCCAAACACCCGAAAATTCGATATTTTGGGGTCCCAGAAGGGATCTGTACTTGCCTACTCCGTGTTAAAGTATTTTCAAAATACAGGCCCAAAACATGCTGAAAATCGATATTTAAGGTGACCAAAGTCAATATGTGTATGCATCTTCTGCACCCGTTTATATCCCAAATTAAACCTCAAAACACCCGAAAATTCGATATTTTTGGGTCCAAGAAGCGATATGTACATGCCTACTCAGTGCTAGACTGTTTTCAAAATACAGGCTCAAAACATGCTAAAAATCGATATTTTAAGTGTCCAAAGTCGATATGTGCATGCATCTTCTGTACCCGTTTATATCTCAAATTCAGGCTCAAAACACACGAAAATTCGATATTTTGGGGTCCCAGAAGGGATCTGTACTTGCCTACTCCGTGTTAAAGTATTTTCAAAATACAGGCCCAAAACATGCTGAAAATCGATATTTAAGGTGACCAAAGTCAATATGTGTATGCATCTTCTGCACCCGTTTATATCCCAAATTAAACCTCAAAACACCCGAAAATTCGATATTTTTGGGTCCAAGAAGCGATATGTACATGCCTACTCAGTGCTAGACTGTTTTCAAAATACAGGCTCAAAACATGCTAAAAATCGATATTTTAAGTGTCCAAAGTCGATATGTGCATGCATCTTCTGTACCCGTTTATATCTCAAATTCAGGCTCAAAACACACGAAAATTCAATATTTTGGGGTAGCAGAAGCGATCTGTACATGCCTACTCAGTGCTATAATATTTTCAAAATATAGGCCCAAAACATGCTAAAAATCGATATTTTAGTTGCCCAAAGTCGATATCTCAAATTCAGGCCCAAAACACCCGAAAATTCGATATTTTGTGGTCCCAGAACGGATCTGTACATGCCTACTCCGTGTTAGAGTATTTTCAAAATACAGTCCCAAAACATACATAAAATCGATATTTTAGGTGCCCAAAAGTCGGTATGTACATGCATCTTCTGTACACGTTTATATCTCAAATTCAGGCTCAAAACACCCGAAAATTCGATATTTTGGGTTCCCAGATGCGATCTGTACATGCCTACTCGGATACAGGCCCAAAGTATGCTGAAAATCGATATTTTAGGTGCCCAAAATCAATATGTGTATGTATCATCTGCAACCGTTTATATCCCAAATTCAACCTCAAAACACCTGAAAATTCGATATTTTTGGGTCCCAGAAGCGATTTGTACTTGCCTACTCCATGTTAGAGTATTTTCAAAATACAGGCCCAAAAGATGCTAAAAATCGATATTTTAAGTGTCCAAAGTCGATAGGTGCATGCATCTTCTGTACCCGTTTATATCTCAAATTCATGCTCCAAACACCCGAAAATTCGATATTTTGGGTTCCCAGAAGCGATCTGTACTTGCCTACTCCGTGTTAGAGTATTTTCAAAATACAGGCACAAAACATGCTGAAAATCGATATTTAATTAAGGTGACCAAAGTCAATATGTGTATGCATCTTCGGTACCCGTTTATATCTCAAATTCAGGCTCAAAACACCAGAAAATCCGGTAATTTTGGGTCCTAGAAGCGATCTGTACATGCCTACTCTGTTTTAGAGTATTTTCAAAATACAAGCCCAAAACATGCTGAAAATCGATATTTTAGGTGCCCAAATTCAATATGTGCATGCATCTTCTGTACCCGTTTATATCTCAAATTCAGGCTCAAAACACCCGAAAAATCGATATTTTGGGGTCTTAGAAGTGATCTGTACATGCCTACTTAGTGCAAGAATATTTTCAAAATATAGGCCCATAACATGCTAAAAATCGATATTTTAGGTGCCCAAAGTCGATATCTCAAATTCAGGCTCCAAACACCCGAAAATTCGATATTTTCGGGTCCCAGAAGGGATCTGTACTTGCCTACTCCGTGTTAGAGTATTTTCAAAATACAGGCCCAAAACATGCTGAAAATCGATATTTAAGGTGACCAAAGTCAATATCTGTATGCATCTTCTGCACAAGTTTATATCTCAAATTCAGGCCCAAAACACCCGAAAATTCGATATTTTAGGGGTTCCAGAAGCGAACTCTACATGCCTACTCCGTGTTAGAGTATTTTCAATATACAGGCCCAAAACATACTGAAAATCGATCTTTTAGGTGCCCAAAAGTCGATATGTGCATGCATCTTCTGTACTCGTTTATATCTCAAATTCAGGCTCCAAACACCCGAAAATTCGATATTTTGGGGTCCCAGAAGCGATCTGTTCATGCCTACTTAGTGCAAGAATATTTTCAAAATATAGGCCCATAACATGCTAAAAATCGATATTTTAGGTGCCCAAAGTCGATATCTCAAATTCAGGCCCAAAACACCCGAAAATTCGATATTTTGGGGTCCCAGAAGCGAACTGTACATGCCTACTCTGTGTTAGAGTATTTTCAAAAAACAGGCCCAAAACATACTGAAAATCGATATTTTAGGTGCCCAAAGTCAATATGTGTATGCATCTTCTCCACCCGTTTCTATTCCAAATTCAACCTCAAAACACCCGATAATTCGATATTTTTGGGTCACAGAAGCGATCTGTACATGCCTACTCCGTGTTAGAGTATTTTCAAAATACAGGCCCAAAACATGCTGAAAATCGATATTTAAGGTGACCAAAGTCAATATCTGTATGCATCTTCTGCACCCGTTTATATCTCAAATTCAGGCCCAAAACACCCGAAAATTCGATATTTTAGGGGTTCCAGAAGCGAACTCTACATGCCTACTCCGTGTTAGAGTATTTTCAATATACAGGCCCAAAACATACTGAAAATCGATCTTTTAGGTGCCCAAAAGTCGATATGTGCATGCATCTTCTGTACTCGTTTATATCTCAAATTCAGGCTCCAAACACCCGAAAATTCGATATTTTGGGGTCCCAGAAGCGATCTGTACATGCCTACTTAGTGCAAGAATATTTTAAAAATACAGGCCCATAACATGCTAAAAATCGATATTTTAGGTGCCCAAAGTCGATATCTCAAATTCAGGCCCAAAACACCCGAAAATTCGATATTTTGGGGTCCCAGAAGCGAACTGTACATGCCTACTCTGTGTTAGAGTATTTTCAAAAAACAGGCCCAAAACATACTGAAAATTGATATTTTAGGTGCCCAAAGTCAATATGTGTATGCATCTTCTCCACCCGTTTCTATTCCAAATTCAACCTCAAAACACCCGATAATTCGATATTTTTTGGTCACAGAAGCGATCTGTACATGCCTACTCAGTGCTAGAATGTTTTCAAAATATAGTCTCAAAATATGCTAAAAATCGATATTTTAAGTGTCAAAAGTCGATATGTGCATGCATCTTTTGTACCCATTTATATCTCAAATTCAGGCTCAAAACACCCGAAAATTCGATATTTTGGGGTCTTAGAAGTGATCTGTACATGCCTACTTAGTGCTAGAATATTTTTAAAATATAGGCCCAAAACATGCTAAAAATCGATATATTAGGTGCCCAAAGTCGATATCTCAAATTCAGGCCCAAAACACCCGAAAATTCGATATTTTAGGGGTTCCAGAAGCAAACTGTACATGCCTACTCCGTGTTAGAGTTTTTTCAATATACAGGCCCAAAACATGCTGAAAATCGATATTTAAGGTGACCAAAGTCAATATGTGTATGCATCTTCTGCACCCGTTTATATCCCAAATTAAACATCAAAACACCCGAAAATTCGATATTTTTGGGTCCAAGAAGCGATATGTACATGCCTACTCAGTGCTAGACTGTTTTCAAAATATAGGCTCAAAGCATGCTAAAAATCGATATTTTAAGTGTCCAAAGTCAATATGTGCATGCATCTTCTGTACCCGTTTATATCTCAAATTCAGGCTCAAAACACCCGAAAATTCGATATTTTGGGGTCTTAGAAGTGATCTGTACATGCCTACTTAGTGCTAGAATATTTTTAAAATATAGGCCCAAAACATGCTAAAAATCGATATATTAGGTGCCCAAAGTCGATATCTCAAATTCAGGCCCAAAACACCTGAAAATTCGATATTTTGAGGTCCCAGAAGCGATCTGTACATGCCTACTTAGTGCAAGAATATTTTCAAAATATAGTCCCATAACATGCTAAAAATCGATATTTTAGGTGCCCAAAGTCGATATCTCAAATTCAGGCCCAAAACACCCGAAAATTCGATATTTTGGGGTCCCAGAAGCGAACTGTACATGCCAACTCCGTGTTAGAGTATTTTCAGAATACAGGCCCAAAACATACTGAAAATCGATTTTTAGGTGCCCAAAGTCGATATGTAGATGCATCTTCTGCACCCGTTTCTATTCCAAATTCAACCACAAAACACCCGATAATTCGATATTTTTGGGTCCCAGAAGCGATCTGTACATGCCTACTCAGTGCTAGAATGTTTTCAAAATATAGTCTCAAAATATGCTAAAAATCGATATTATAAGTGTCCAAAGTCGATATGTGCATGCATCTTTTGTAAACGTTTATATCTCAAATTCAGGCTCCAAACACCCGAAAATTCGGTATTTTTGGGTCCTAGAAGCGATCTGAACATGCCTACATCGTGTTAGAGTATTTTCAAAATACAGGCCCAAAACATGCTGAAAATCGATATTTTAGGTGCTCAAAGTCAATATGTGCATGTATTTTCTGTACCCGTTAATATCTCAAATTCAGGCTAAAAACACCCGAAAATTCAATATTTTGGGGTAGCAGAAGCGATCTGTACATGCCTACTCAATGCTATAATATTTTCAAAATATAGGCCCAAAACATGCTAAAAATCGATATTTTAGGTGCCCAAAGTCGATATCTCAAATTCAGGCCCAAAACACCCGAAAATTCGATATTTTGGGGTCCCAGAAGCGAACTGTACATGCCTACTCCGTGTTAGAGTATTTTCAAAATACAGGCCCAAAACATACTGAAAATCGATATTTTAGGTGCCCAAAGTCGATATGTAGATGCATCTTCTGCACCCGTTTCTTTTCCAAATTCAACCTCAAAACACCCGATAATTCGATATTTTTGGGTCCCAGAAGCGATCTGTACATGCCTACTCAGTGCTAGAATGTTTTCAAAATATAGGCTCAAAATATGCTAACAATCGATATTTTAAGTGTCCAAAGTCGATATGTGCATGCATCTTCTGTACCCGTTTATATCTCAAATTCAGCTCCAAACACCCGAAAATTCG
The DNA here is from genome assembly GCA_033782935.1 of Petrolisthes cinctipes. Lineage (NCBI taxonomy): Eukaryota > Metazoa > Arthropoda > Malacostraca > Decapoda > Porcellanidae > Petrolisthes > Petrolisthes cinctipes. The sequence continues at coordinate 2,488,193 of JAWQEG010000167.1, forward strand.
GTATTTTTGGGTCCTAGAAGCGATCTGAACATGCCTACATCGTGTTAGAGTATTTTCAAAATAGAGGCCCAAAACATGCTGAAAATCGATATTTTAGGTGCCCAAAGTCAATATGTGCATGTATTTTCTGTACCCGTTAATATCTCAAATTCAGGCTCAAAACACCCGAAAATTCGATATTTTGGGGTAACAGAAGCGATCTGTACATGCCTACTCAGTGCTATAATATTTTCAAAATATAGGCCCCAAACATGCTAAAAATCGATATTTTAGTTGCCCAAAGTCGATATCTTAAATTCAGGCCCAAAACACCCGAATATTCGATATTTTGTGGTCACAGAACGGATCTGTACATGCCTACTCCGTGTCAGAGTATGTTTATAATACAGGCCCAAAACATACAGAAAATCGATATTTTAGGTGCCCAAAAGTCGGTATGTGCATGCATCTTCTGTACCCGTTTATATCTCAAATTCAGGCTCAAAACACCCGGAAATTCGATATTTTGGGTTCCCAGATGCGATCTGTACATGCCTACTCAGATACAGGCCCAAAGTATGCTGAAAATCGATATTTTAGGTGCCCAAAATCAATATGTGTATGTATCTTCTGCACCCGTTTATATCCCTAATTCAACACCAAAACACCTGAAAATTCGATATTTTTGGTTCCCAGAAGCTATCTGTACATGCCTACTCAGTGCTAGAATGTTTTCAAAATATAGGCTTAAAAAATGCTAAAAATCGATATTTTAAGTGTCCAAAGTCGATATGTGCATGCATCTTCTGTACCCGTTTATATCTCAAATTCAGGCTCACAACATCCGAAAATTCGATATTTCTGGGTCCCAGAAGCGATCTGTACTTGCCTACTCCGTGTTTGAGTATTTTCAAAATACAGGCACAAAACATGCTGAAAATCGATATTTAAGGTGACCAAAGTCAATATGTGTATGCATCTTCTGCACCCGTTTATATCCCAAATTAAACCTCAAAACACCCGAAAATTCGATATTTTTGGGTCCAAGATGCGATATGTACATGCCTACTCAGTGCTAGACTGTTTTCAAAATATAGGCCCAAAACATGCTAAAAATCGATATTTTAGGTGCCCAAAGTCGATATCTCAAATTCAGGCCCAAAACACCCGAAAATTCGATATTTTGGGGTCCCAGAAGCGATCTGTACATGCCTACTGAGTGTTAGAATATTTTCAAAATATAGGCCCAAAACATGCTAAAAATCGATATTTTAGGTGCCCAAAGTCGATATCTCAAATTCAGGCCCAAAACACCCGAAAATTCGATATTTTGGGGTCCCTGAAGCGATCTTTACATGCCTACTCAGTGCTAGAATATTTTCAAAATATAGGCCCTAAACATGCTAATAATCGATATTTTAGGTGCCCAAAGTCGATATCTCAAATTCAGGCCCAAAACACCCGAAAATTCGATATTTTGGGGTCCCAGAAGCGATCTGTACATGCCTACTCCGTGTTAGAGTATTTTCAAAATACAGGCCCAAAACATACTGAAAATCGATATTTTAAGTGTCCAAAGTCGATATGTGCATGCATCTTCGGTACCCGTTTATATCTCAAATTCAGGCTCAAATCACCCGAAAATTCCGTAGTTTTGGGTCCTAGAAGCGATCTGTACATGCCTACTCCGTGTTAGAGTATTTTCAAAATACAGGCCCAAAACATGCTGAAAATCGATATTTTAGGTGCCCAAAGTCAATATGTGCATGTATTTTCTGTACCCGTTTATATCTCCAATTCAGGCTCACAACATCCGAAAATTCGATATTTCTGGTTCCCAGAAGCGATCTGTACATGCCTACTCAGTGCTAGAATATTTTCAAAATATAGGCCCAAAACATGCTAAAAATCGATATTTTAAGTGCCCAAAGTCGATATCTCAAATTCAGGCCCAAAACACCCGAAAATTCGATATTTTGGGGTCCCAGAAGCGATCTGTACATGCCTACTCCATGTTAGTGTATTTTCAATATACAGGCCCAAAACATACTGAAAACCGATCTTTTAGGTGCCCAAAAGTCGATATGTGCATGCATCTTCTGTACTCGTTTATATCTCAAATTCAGGCTCCAAACACCCGAAAATTCGATATTTTGGGGTCCCAGAAGGGATCTGTACTTGCCTACTCCGTGTTAGAGTATTTTCAAAATACATGCCCAAAACATGCTGAAAATCGATATTTAAGGTGACCAAAGTCAATATGTGTATGCATCTTCTGCACCCGTTTATATCCCAAATTAAACATCAAAACACCCGAAAATTCGATATTTTTGGGGTCCCAGAAGCGATCTGTACATGCCTACTCCGTGTTAGAGTATTTTCAAAATACAAGCCCAAAACATACTGAAAATCGATATTTTAAGTGACCAAAGTCGATATGTGCATGCATCTTCTGTACCCGTTTATATCTCAAATTCAGGCTCAAAACACCCGAAAATTCGGTATTTTTGGGTCCAAGAAGCGATCTGTACATGCCTACTCAGATACAGGCCCAAAGTATGCTGAAAATCGATATTTTAGGTGCCCAAAATCAATATGTGTATGTATCTTCTGCACCCGTTTATATCCCAAATTCAACCTCAAAACACCCGAAAATTCGATATTTTTGGGGTCCCAGAAGCGATCTGTACATGCCTCCTCCGTGTTAGAGTATTTTCAAAATACAGGCCCAAAACATACTAAAAATCGATATTTTAAGTGTCCAAAGTCGATATGTGCATGCATCTTCGGTACCCGTTTATATCTCAAATTCAGGCTCAAAACACCCGAAAATTCGGTAGTTTTGGGTCCTAGAAGCGATCTGTACATGCCTACTCCGTGTTAGAGTATTTTCAAAATACAGGCCCAAAACATACTGAAAATCGATATTTTAAGTGTCCAAAGTCGATATGTGCATGTATCTTCGGTACCCGTTTATATCTCAAATTCAGGCTGAAAACACCCGAAAATTCGGTAGTTTGGGGTCCTAGAAGCGATCTGTACATGCCTACTCAGTACTAGACTGTTTTCAAAATATAGGCTCAAAACATGCTAAAAATCGATATTTTAAGTGTCCAAAGTCGATATGTGAATGCATCTTCTGTACCCGTTTATATCTCAAATTCAGGCTCAAAACACCCGAAAATTCGATATTTTGGGGTCTTAGAAGTGATCTGTACATGCCTACTTAGTGCTAGAATATTTTTAAAATATAGGCCCAAAACATGCTAAAAATCGATATTTTAGGTGCCCAAAGTCGATATCTCAAATTCAGGCCCAATACACCCGAAAATTCGATATTTTAGGGGTTCCAGAAGCGAACTGTACATGCCTACTCCGTGTTAGAGTATTTTCAAAATACAGGCCCAAAACATACTAAAAATCGATATTTTAGGTGCCCAAAGTCAATATGTGTATGCATCTTCTGCACCCGTTTCTATTCCAAATTCAACCTCAAAACACCCGATAATTCGATATTTTTGGGTTCCAGAAGCGAACTGTACATGCCTACTCCGTGTTAGAGTATTTTTAATATACAGGCCCAAAACATACTGAAAATCGATCTTTTAGGTGCCCAAAAGTCGATATGTGGATGCATCTTCTGTACCCGGTTACATCTCAAATTCAGGCTCCAAACACCGAAAATCCGATATTTTGGGGTCCTAGAAGCGATTTGTACTTGCCTACTCCGTGTTAGAGTATTTTCAAAATACATGACCAAAACATGCTAAAAATCGATATTTTAAGTGTCCAAAGTCGATATGTGCATGCATCTTCTGTACCCGTTTATATCTCAAATTCATGCTCCAAACACCCGAAAATTCGATATTTTGGGGTCCCAGAAGCGATCTTTACATACCTACTCAGTGCTAGAATATTTTCAAAATATAGGCCCTAAACATGCTAAAAATCGATAATTTAGGTGCCCAAAGTCGATATCTCAAATTCAGGCCCAAAACACCCGAAAATTCGATATTTTGGGGTCCCAGAAGCGATCTGTACATGCCTACTCCGTGTTAGAGTATTTTCAAAATACAGGCCCAAAACATACTGAAAATCGATATTTTAAGTGACCAAAGTCGATATGTGCATGCATCTTCTGTACCCGTTTATATCTCAAATTCAGGCTCAAAACACCCGAAAATTCGGTATTTTTGGGTCCAAGAAGCGATCTGTACATGCCTACTCAGATACAGGCCCAAAGTATGCTGAAAATCGATACTTTAGGTGCCCAAAATCAATATGTGTATGTATCTTCTGCACCCGTTTATTTCCCAAATTCAACCTCAAAACAAACGAAAATTCGATATTTTTGGGGTCCCAGAAGCGATCTGTACATGCCTACTCCGTGTTAGAGTATTTTCAAAATACAGGCCCAAAACATACTGAAAATCGATATTTTAAGTGTCCAAAGTCGATATGTGCATGCATCTTCGGTACCCGTTTATATCTCAAATTCAGGCTCAAAACACCCGAAAATTCGGTAGTTTTGGGTCCTAGAAGCGATCTGTACATGACTACTCCGTGTTAGAGTATTTTCAAAATACAGGCCCAAAACATACTGAAAATCGATCTTTTAGGTGCCCAAAAGTCGATATGTGCATGCATCTTCTGTACTCGTTTATATCTCAAATTCAGGCTCCAAACACCCGAAAATTCGATATTTTGGGGTCCCAGAAGCGATCTGTACATGCCTACTTAGTGCAAGAATATTTTCAAAATATAGGCCCATAACATGCTAAAAATCGATATTTTAGGTGCCCAAAGTCGATATCTCAAATTCAGGCCCAAAACACCCGAAAATTCGATATTTTGGGGTCCCTGAAGCGAACTGTACATGCCTACTCCGTGTTAGAGTATTTTCAAAATACTAACCCAAAACATACTGAAAATCGATATTTTAGGTGCCCAAAGTCAATATGTGTAAGCATCTTCTGCACCCGTTTCTATTCCAAATTCAACCTCAAAACACCCGATAATTCGATATTTTTGGGTCCCAGAAGCGATCTGTACATGCCTACTCAGTGCTAGAATGTTTTCAAAATATAGGCTCAGAATATGCTAAAAATCGATATTTTAAGTGTCCAAAGTCGATATGTGTATGCATCTTCCGTACCCGTTTATATCTCAAATTCAGGCTCCAAACACCCGAAAATTCGGTATTTTTGGGTCCTAGAAGCGATCTGAACATGCCTACTCCGTGTTAGAGTATTTTCAAAATACAGGCCCAAAACATGCTGAAAATCGATATTTTAGGTGCCCAAAATCAATATGTGTATGTATCTTCTGCACCCGTTTATATCCCAAATTCAACCTCAAAACACCTGAAAATTCGATATTTTTGGGTCCCAGAAGCGATCTGTACATGCCTACTCAGTGCTAGAATGTTTTCAAAATATAGGCTTAAAACATGCTAAAAATCGATATATTAAGTGTCCAAAGTCGATATGTGCATGCATCTTTTGTACTCGTTTATATCTCAAATTCAGGCTCAAAAAACCTGAAAATTCGGTATTTTTCTGTCCTAGAAGCGATCTGTACATACCTACTCCTAGTTAGAGTGTTTTCAAGATACAGACCCAAAACATGCTAAAATAAATATTTTTGGTGCCCAAAGTCAATATGTGTATGTATCTTCTGTACCCGTTTATATCTCAAATTCAGGCTCCAAACACTCTAAAATTCGATATTTTTGGGTCACAGAAGCTATCTGTACATGCCTACTCAGTGCTAGAATGTTTTCAAAATATAGGCTCAAAACTTGCTAAAAATCGATATTTTAAGTGTCCAAAGTCGATATGTGCATGCATTTTCTGTACCCGTTTATATCTCAAATTCAGGCTCAAATAACCCGAAAATTCGGTATTTTTGGGTCCTAGAAGCGATCTGAACATGCCTACTCCGTGTTAGAGTATTTTCAAAATACAGGCCCAAAACATCCTGAAAATCGATATTTTAGGTGCCCAAAGTCAATATGTGCATGTATTTTATGTACCCGTTTATATCTCAAATTCAGGCTCAAAACACCCGAAAATTCGATATTTTGGGGTCCCAGAAGTGATCTGTACATGCCTACTTAGTGCTAGAATATTTTCAAAATATAGGCCCAAAACATGCTAAAAATCGATATTTTAGGTGCCCAAAGTCGATATCTCGAATTCAGGCCCAAAACACCCGAAAATTCGATATTTGGGGTCCCAGAAGCGATCTGTACATGCCTACTCCGTGTTAGAGTATTTTTAATATACAGGCCCAAAACATACTGAAAATCGATCTTTTAGGTGCCCAAAAGTCGATATGTGGATGCACATTCTGTACACGTTTACATCTCAAATTCAGGCTCCAAACACCGAAAATTCGATATTTTGGGGTCCTAGAAGCGATTTGTACTTGCCTACTCCGTGTTAGAGTATTTTTAAAATACAGGCCCAAAACATGCTAAAAATCGATATTTTAAGTGTCCAAAGTAGAAATGTGCATGCATCTTCTGTACCCGTTTATATCTCAAATTCATGCTCCAAACACCCGAAAATTCGATATTTTGGGGTCCCAGAAGTGATCTGTACATGCCTACTTAGTGCTAAAATATTTTCAAAATATAGGCCCAAAACATGCTAAAAATCGATATTTTAGGTGCCCAAAGTCGATATCTCGAATTCAGGCCCAAAACACCCGAAAATTCGATATTTGGGGTCCCAGAAGCGATCTGTACATGCCTACTCCGTGTTAGAGTATTTTTAATATACAGGCCCAAAACATACTGAAAATCGATCTTTTAGGTGCCCAAAAGTCGATATGTGGATGCACATTCTGTACACGTTTACATCTCAAATTCAGGCTCCAAACACCGAAAATTCGATATTTTGGGGTCCTAGAAGCGATTTGTACTTTCCTACTCCGTGTTAGAGTATTTTTAAAATACAGGCCCAAAACATGCTAAAAATCGATATTTTATGTGTCCAAAGTAGAAATGTGCATGCATCTTCTGTACCCGTTTATATCTCAAATTCATGCTCCAAACACCCGAAAATTCGATATTTTGGGGTCCCAGAAGTGATCTGTACATGCCTACTTAGTGCTAGAATATTTTCAAAATATAGGCCCAAAACATGCTAAAAATCGATATTTTAGGTGCCCAAAGTCGATATCTCAATTTCAGGCCCAAAACACCCGAAAATTCGATATTTGGGGTCCCAGAAGCGATCTGTACATGCCTACTCCGTGTTAGAGTATTTTTAATATACAGGCCCAAAACATACTGAAAATCGATCTTTTAGGTGCCCATAAGTCGATATGTGGATGCATCTTCTGTACCCGTTTACATCTCAAATTCAGGCTCCAAACACCGAAAATCCGATATTTTGGGGTCCTAGAAGCCATTTGTACTTGCCTACTCCGTGTTAGAGTAGTTTCAAAATACAGGCCCAAAACATGCTAAAAATCGATATTTTAAGTGTCCGAAGTCGATATGTGCATGCATCTTCTGTACCCGTTTATATCTCAAATTCATGCTCCAAACACCCGAAAATTCGATATTTTGGGGTCCCAGAAGCGATCTTTACATGCCTACTCAGTGCTAGAATATTTTCAAAATATAGGCCCAAAACATGCTAAAAATCGATATTTTAGGTGCCCAAAGTGGATATCTCAAATTCAGGCCCAAAACACCCGAAAATTCGATATTATTGGTATAGTGAAACCAGCACAGGTGGATTGCTATAGAATACGCCCCTTCTCAAGCCCAGGCCCCGTATAGGCCTAATCTGGGTTGGAAGGGTCAATTCCGTGACGTTCATCAGAAGTAAATAAAATTCAAATCTGGCGCTGTACTGATAGTGGAGCCACCTGGTGGTGGCGTGGTGAGGTATTAAGCCCCTCCTCCGCTGAATACCGCTCGATCACTCTGTCGCGGAACACGTCTCAGTCAACATCCACGCTCCTCGCTGCTACGCTATGGTATTGTGTCACGAGTTCCTGCTATTGGTTCTTTTGTGTTCTAGTGGCTAGCCTGCTTTGCAGATGTATCGTGTGTGTATTCTAGAAGGGTTTTAGGTGTTTATGGGGGTTTTTTCTTCGTTAGGACTGAGTTCCTTTTTTCCTTAGCGAAGGGTGGCTTTTCAGCCCCTTTGTTCGGAGTTTTTCTCCGTTTTTCCCCCCTTTCACCTTTCCTCCTGCCACTAGTACATTCTTCGTGTGTATTTCATCGGGGTTTCTGGGGTTTTTAGCGAGGTTAGTGGGCGCCACGTGGGACTTCACCTCCCCACGTGGTGAGCACATGGGGTCTTTGCAGCCCTTCCTCTTGCCTTCCCCGATTATTATGTGTCCCCTCTCGGTAAAGGGGAGTGAGAATTGTGCCCTGGTTCTCTCTTCCTCTCCCGGGCGGGGGTTTTTTATTTGATTTTTGGTGTTTTTCCAATATTTTTAGCCTGGAGTGTTTCTTCTCAGGCTAGCTTGTTGGGGGCTACTTTTCGGGGTTTTTTCTCCTTCCCTGTCCTGCCTCCCTTCCTCCTGCCACTAGTACACGTCATTTAGTGTATTTTTCCTCGGGGTTTTTTGGTGTTAGCGAGGTTTTTTCCTCCCCACGTGGGGCTCTTTCCTCCCCACGTGGTGCGGGTGTAGGACTACTTAGCCAACTTAGCCCCTTATTGTTGTTTCCCCCGAGTGTGGTTTAGTGTTACGTGGGGTGCGGGGAGCGAGGATTGTGCCAGGTTCTCGTTTCCCCTTCCCAGCGTATTTTTGGGGTTTTTTCTGGTGTCTTCCCAGTTTGTCTGTTACCCTGGGAATTGCCCATCAGGCTGTCTGTGCCTCTCCTTTGGGGCCTGCAGACCGGAGGTTCTTTCCCAGCCCCCGCGGGGGGGGGGGGGTTTCCCGGGTTGGTGCGTGTGGGGGTTTTTTGTTTGGGGTTCGTTCCCGGGTCCGAGGGGGCTTGCTATCCCCCTCTGCCCGTGTCCTATTATTTTTGTGTGTGTCTTTGTACGCATGGCTTCACGTGTTAACCCCTTTTTTGTGAGTTTTTTCTCCCGCAGTCTGACCACCAGCATCGTTCGCCCCACGCACCCTGCTTGACCCCCTAGGCTTGCGACCCTTTGGTGTGTAGTGTGGAAGGCTGTATGTTGTGTTTTTCTCTGCACATGGCGCGAACACGTGTGCGTGTTTGCCCCTTGTGTGGGGATTTTCCCCGTGTGTGTGTTGATTGGTGTGTGCGCTCACGCTGTGACTGTCTTCCCCCGTGTGCGGTGAGTACTTGTTTGGGTTTTTTCTCCTCGGGTTTTTTAGCCCTGTGGGGAGTTAGGTTTTTTATTTGCACGTGTCCCTTCTCCTCTGTGTCTTGGGGCCTCTGCACCTTTTTGGTGTTTTTCCTTGTCAGCTCTTTTAGTGTCTTAGGATATTTTTCTGATAATGTTGCCTGCACTTCCGTAGTTGCCTTACCAAGCAACGTTTTACTCACTACACCTGCTTGACTTCTTGCTACTACTGTACTGTTCTTAGTCTGCGTTGTAGCAGTCTTCTTCGTGCAGTACTGTTTTTTCAACAGTCAGTACCTTCTCTTTTCTCACAATTCAGTACAGTTTTTATAGTTTTTAACATTATGCGGTAGGGTAGTAAGACTTTCTATCTTTCTTCTTACATAACTCTTACTTTGTGCTTGCCCTTATTGGGGGTAAGAGAAGCTTATTACTTTCTAGTAGAGTAACAAGTTCCTCCTTTTAAACCCTCTCCCTCCTTGGGTTTCCTAGGGTCTACTCTCAGCTTTTGGGGACCGTGTTTCCGGGGTTTTTCCCCAGCAGTGTGGGGGTGAGTATGTGTGGGTTAGTGTTTTGCCTTGGGAGTTAGTGTTTTCCTCCCTCGGGGTGTTTTGTGTTTTTCCATGTGTGTACACGTGGGTTCACGTGTTAACCCCCTTTTTTCTCCCGCAGTCCACTCGTGCCTTGTGTGCTTCGTCTGGCTGCACCGTGAGGTTGTTCCTCGACGTGCATCACCACTGTTCACCCCGCACTTGCTTCTGCACTCCCAGGAGTACGTTCCTGCTACGTGCCTCTCGAGGTCACAGGGGATCTAACTCCTAGCACCCCGCCGAGTCCCCATCGCCTTCCCTGGATGGTTCTGTGCCTCCCTTCCATGGTTTCCCACCATTCCCAGAAGCGAGCCAGACCACCACGCTGGCCCCCCTGGCTACCTGTCCGGTACCAGGACCCAGCAGGGAAGCTGCTTCGTCTCCCCCATGGGCGAGCTCCTCGAGCCGCTCTCGGGGGTGCAAGCACAAGTCCAGGAGGAGGTCTCGCCCTCAGGTCCACAGGGTTTCGGGTCCCTAGCACCCCGAGAGGCCTCCTCTCCTTCCTTTAGTTGGCTCTGATAACCCCCCCGAGGTTTCCACCTCAGCAGGAGGGGGTCAGACCGTCGGGCTGCACCCCTGGTCCCCTCCCAGGTACCAGGGCCCAGCAAGGAAAGGCTCCTTCTCCCACGCGGACGCGCTCAAAGAGCCGCGCCCGAGGGAGCAAGCGTAGCACCAAATGCAGGTCCTCGTCAGCTAAGGACCCGGTGGGGTACCGACTGACGAACCTGCAGGTCCCTGCCAACTAGGCTCCGACCACAGCCTAGGGACCTACCCATGCACAACCTAGTACCAAAGAGCAGGTCCCTCTCAGCCAAGGACCCGGTAGGGTACTAACTGACAAACCTGCTAGGACCTGGCCAGCTAGGGGGCTACCCAGGCACAACCTAGTGCCAAGAACAGGACCTTTTCAGCCCAGGACCCGGTGGGGTACTAACGGGCAAGCCTGCTAGGACCTAACCAGTTAGGCTCCTACTACAGCCTAGGGTGCTACCCATGCACGACCTAGTGCCAACAGCAGGACCCACTCAGCCAAGGACCCGGTAGGGTCCCGACTGATAAACCTGTTAAGACCTGGCCAGCTAGGGTTCTACCCATGCACATCCTAGGGCCAAGAGCAGGACCCGCTCAGCCAAGGACCCGGTAGGGTACTGACTGACAAGCCTGCGAGGACCTGGCCAGCCAGTCTCCTCCACTATCTAGGTGCTACCTATGCACAACCTAGCACCAATAGCAGGACCCGCTCAACCAACAACCCGGGAGGGTACTGACTGAGAGGCCTGCTGGGACCTAGCCAGCTAGGCTTCGACCACAGCCAAGGTTCTACCTGTGCACAACCTAGGGGCTACCTCGGGCTCAGCCAAGGCGCTACCTATGCACAACCTAGGGCGCTACCCGGGGCTCAACCTAGTGCGACATGGTCCTCAGCCTAGGGGCTACCTGGACCTGAACCTAGTGGCTACCTGGACCTGAACCTAGTGGCTAGCTGGACCTGAACCTGGGGTCCCAGCCTAGGGGGTACCTGGGACTCAGCCTACGGCAGCTAGTTCATGAGAGTTTATAACACACGGCCTCTTTGCCGCGTGAGAAAAATAGGAGAGCGAATGCGATAACTTTTCAAAACGTTCTCAGAGCTGTAACAACACTCAAACTCGGAGGTTTTTCCAGTCACTGGCCTCCCTGACAGTGACGTTTTTACGTCCCTCTTTTCCCGTAATGATTCGCAGGTGGTCACCAGGGTTCTCCGAAACGTGAATCATTCTTTACCAAGAACGAGACACCCTACCCTGTGCTGACGTAGGTTTTCAATGGAGGTATGTCTTCCAGCGGTGGGGCATCTGTTGGTCCCCCATAATTTCCCACAAAAGTTTGTTTATTCATAGTTTGGCTTTGCCTCCCCAGACATTTCAGGTAACTGCTTGACCCACCAGTCTTCTGTTCTGCTTGGCTGGGAAGTTTTCAAAGTAGTTTCCTCACCTCACGGTGGTCCTTACCAAATTCAAACAAACCATTGATAAACTATACGGCTCCGGTTGTTGCCTACCGTCCTACCAAGCTGCACATGTCACTCTTGGTGTCATGTCCAAGCTCTCAAGGATGATATGACAGCTGCCCTAGTCCTCGCCTCGGATCACCTGTTTTGTATCCCCATAACAGGGAGACATGGAGCAGCAAGATTTGTGTCTTGTACACCATACTCACTCAATGGGGGCTTCTTAACTGCGTCCTTAACCTTTCATCGCACGCATTCCACTTAGGGGATGGGGGCGAGGGGATATTGAGGCTTCGGCTTTCCCTGGTCGATGCCTTGTATTAGTGCTCAGGACTGTCCTGGCGTTATACTCTCGACACTGTCCCAGACAGCCTCGTGAGATTTAAGGTTCGCCTCTTTCCCTAGTGGGGGAGCCGGCCAATTATGTGCCACCCCACAGCCCCACTATTGCAACGGTACCCGTTCCTGAACCCGCCCTTCTCACCTTCCCTGCCGCGTCGCCGGTAGGGGACTCGAGTCCACCTGGGGATTTTGGAGCCGTTCCCGTTCCCCCAATCTCTCTGGGTCTCGAGTCCCCGGGGGGCACCCTGGCGGAGGAGCTGGCTGCCTCTCCTCCCCGTTTCCCGTCGCCTCATCCTGTGGACGACGGGTACCTTCCCTACTCTTGGGCCTTTCTTCCTTCGTCCTGGACTCACTCTTCAGAGGAGGTCAGACGGGTGCGTAGTCTCCCGATCCTTCTCAACCTGAGGTTTGGGTGAGGAGGTACGACGGGCTAGTGAAGCGGGAAGCGGACGAACTTTTTGGTTTGTCCGTAGGCCACGCGCCCTTCCCCACCTACCATGGTGGAGGCGGCGGGACCCGTTCCTGGACCTGCTCTATCCGAGTCCCCGCGGGGGAGCGGGTACGGGTTCTGGGAGGGGGGGCGGGACATCCACCACATCCTTCAAGACGAGGTATCTGTTCCACTCGCTCTCCCTCACCCCCTGTGTTGCAATGGGGACTCCGCCCACCTTACCACAGGGTCCCCGTGGGAGACAGAAAAGGGGGAGGGTGCGCCCGAATGGAAAAGGCCGGACGACTTACCTTCTGTCACCAGTCATCCCTTACGTCATCTCCATTCTGTACAGTCTCATGTTTAGAACATCTTGGTGTTTCTTTTCTCCTCTCGGGATATTTTACCCGAACCTAGGCCATAGCCTAGGTTCGGAGGACCCTAACAACAAAAATGGGGGGGGGTCCTCGACCCCCTGGCCCATCCCCTCGAGGGTGTCTTTAAAGACTTACGACTTGTAACACTTTCTGGTTTTAACCGAAAGTTGTCCGTATACCCTGCTTCACGCCCAAGGGTTACGACCCTTTGGCGCGCGGTGTGTGCCGCCCCGGGGCTGAGCTGTGTCGGGAGACACCCGCCTCTGCCCGCCCCCAAAACTCCCCCGCCCTTGACTCCTTTCGTAACACGGGGACTAGGGCCTGGAGAATGGTGGGCCCAGACTCCCTCCTGGCCCTTCACCGCGTCCTTTTCCTACCTGACCTTCGAGGGGGTTCCTCTGGAGGTTTGTCACCTCCTCCAGAAAGCTCTCTTCCTGCTCGCTTTAGCTACAGGGTACAGGGCCTCTCAGTTGGCAGCCCTTACCCGTCACACAGCCTTTTCATCTGTAAGCCCTAACCTTACTTCTTTAACTATCCCCCCCTCTCCCGCTTTCCTGGCTAAGAACGAGCAGGCTGACGACAGGATTGGCCCTCTCGCAGTACCCTCGTTCCTGAGGGCTGGAAGTTTCCACCCCCTCTGGCCATTCCACTCGTTTACTACATACGTGGAGGCGACGAGAGGGGCTTCTCCGGACCACCTCTTCTACAACTCTAGGTCCGGTAACCCTCTTTTCCCTAGGTCAATCGGATGGGTGACTGGATATATATATTAAACACAGGATTACTGCATCCTTGTGTCCTCCTTCATCCTCTCGGGATCGCATGACCTGAGCCGGGGCCATAGCCCTAGCTCAGAGGACTTTAATAACAAAGGGGGGGGGGGAGGGGGGCGGGGGATCCCCCTCTCCTGTACCTGACCCCTCGAGTCTGCCTATATAGACTTTAGTTGGTTAACAATTCTGGTCTATAACAGAATAGTCTACGGTATATATATTTTATTATAAGCTATTACAACACTTCCACCACAGCTAGTCCCCTAGCCATTGTTGGAAGTTGCTTTAGCTTCAGCCTCACCTTAGCTCGGTTACCTGTTATTATGGGGGGGGGGGGCCAGGGTCACGGCTAGGGTCACCCCTCCCCCTCCTCTCCTAGACCCGACCCCTCGAGTCTGCCTTTAAAGAAGACCCGAACCCTCGAGTCTGCCTATAAAGACTTTATGTGTAACAATTCTGGTCTACAACAGAATGGTCTACGGGTATATGGGATAAGCTACTACACCCCCACCACGGCTACTCACCTAGCCAGTGTTGGGAGGTGCGTTAACTTCTGCCTCACCGGGCTCGGTTACCTTTCCTGCCCTCCGCTCTCAACCACTCTTAACTAGCACGTGATTGCCTCCACCTCACCTCCCACCTACCGCATCGCATGCATAGCAATCCAGCTGTGCTGGTTTCACTATGCCAATAATAGTGCATTTGTCGCGGCTTCTGGCCGCTTAAATTGTATTTATTGGTTGTGAAACCAGCACAGCTTTGACTGTCCCACCCACCTCCCGATGCGGCAGGCATTCACTTCTTTCTCATTGGAGTGATCGAGCGGTATTCAGCGGAGGAGGGGCTTAATACCTCACCACGCCACCACCAAGTGGCTCCACTATCAGTACAGCGCCAGATTTGAATTTTATTTACTTCTGATGAACGTCACGGAATTGACCCTTCCAACCCAGATTATGCCTATACGGGGCCTGGGCTTGAGAAGGGGCGAATTCTATAGCAATCCAGCTGTGCTGGTTTCACAACCAATAAATACAATTTAAGCGGCCAGAAGACGCGACAAATGGACTATTTTGGGGTCCCAGAAGCGATATGTACATGCCTACTCCGTGTTAGAGTATTTTCAAAATACAGGCCCAAAACATACTGAAAATCGATATTTTAAGTGACCAAAGTCGATATGTGCATGCATCTTCTGTACCCGTTTATATCTCAAATTCAGGCTCAAAACACCCGAAAATTCGGTATTTTTGGGTCCTAGAAGCGATCTGTACATGCCTACTCTGTGTTAGAGTATTTTCAAATTACAGGCCCAAAACATGCTGAAAATCGATATTTTAGGTGACCAAAGTCAATATGTGCATGCATCTTCTGTACCCGATTATATCTCAAATTCAGGCTCACAACGTCCGAAAATTCGATATTTTGGAGTCCCAGAAGCGATCTGTACATGCCTACTTAGTGTTAGAATATTTTCAAAATATAGTCCCAAAACATGCTAAAAATCGATAATTTAGGTGCCCAAAGTCGATATCTCAAATTCAGGCCCAAAACACCCGAAAATTCGATATTTTGGGGTCCCAGAAGCGATCTGTACATGCCTACTCCATGTTAGAGTATTTTCAATATACAGGCCCAAAACATACTGAAAACCGATCTTTTAGGTGCCCAAAAGTCGATATGTGCATGCATCTTCTGTACCCGTTTATATCTCAAATTCAGGCTCCAAACTCCCGAAAATTCGATATTTTGGGGTCCTAGAAGGGATCTGTACTTGCCTACTCCGTGTTAGAGTATTTTAAAAATACAGGCCCAAGACATGCTGAAAATCGATATTTAAGGTGACCAAAGTCAATATGTGTATGCATCTTCTACACCCGTTTATATCCCAAATTAAACCTCAAAACACCCGAAAATTCGATATTTTTGGGTCCAAGAAGCGATATGTACATGCCTACTCAGTGCTAGACTGTTTTAAAAATATAGGCTTAAAGCATGTTAAAAATCGATATTTTAAGTGTCCAAAGTCGATATGTGCATGCATCTTCTGTACCCGTTTATATCTCAAATTCAGGCCCAAAACACCCGAATATTCGATATTTTAGGGGTTCCAGAAGCGAACTGTTCATGCCTACTCTGTGTTAGAGTATTTTCAAAATACAGGCCCAAAACATACTGAAAATCGATCTTTTAGGTGCCCAAAAGTCGATATGTGCATGCATCTTCTGTACTCGTTTATATCTCAAATTCAGGCTCCAAACACCCGAAAATTCGATATTTCGGGGTCCCAGAAGCGATCTGTACATGCCTACTTAGTGCAAGAATATTTTCAAAATATAGGCCCATAACATGCTAAAAATCGATATTTTAGGTGCCCAAAGTCGATATCTCAAATTCAGGCCCAAAACACCCGAAAATTCGATATTTTGGGGTCCCAGAAGCGAACTGTACATGCCTACTCCGTGTTAGAGTATTTTCAAAATACAAGCCCAAAACATACTGAAAATCGATATTTTAGGTGCCCAAAGTCAATATGTGTAAGCATCTTCTGCACCCGTTTCTATTCCAAATTCAACCTCAAAACACCCGATAATTCGATATTTTTGGGTCCCAGAAGCGATCTGTACATGCCTACTCAGTGCTAGAATGTTTTCAAAATATAGGCTCAGAATATGCTAAAAATCGATATTTTAAGTGTCCAAAGTCGATATGTGTATGCATTTTCTGTACCCGTTTATATCTCAAATTCAGGCTCCAAACACCCGAAAATTCGGTATTTTTGGGTCCTAGAAGCGATCTGAACATGCCTACTCCGTGTTAGAGTTTTTCAAAATACAGGCCCAAAACATGCTGAAAATCGATATTTTAGGTGCCTAAAGTCAATATGTGCATGTATTTTCTGTACCCGTTTATATCTCAAATTCAGGCTCAAAAGACCCGAAAATTCAATATTTTGGGGTCGCAGAAGCGATCTGTACATGCCTACTCAGTGCTATAATATTTTCAAAATATAGGCCCAAAACATGCTAAAAATCGATATTTTTTTTGCCCAAAGTCGATATCTCAAATTCAGGCCCAAAACACCCGAAAATTCGATATTTTGTGGTCCCAGAACGGATCTGTACATGCCTACTCCGTGTTAGAGTATTTTTAAAATACAGGCCCAAAACATACAGAAAATCGATATTTTAGGTGCCCAAAAGTCGGTATGTGCATGCATCTTCTGTACCCGTTTATATCTCAAATTCAGGCTCAAAACACCCGAAAATTCGATATTTTGGGTTCCCAGATGCGATCTGTACATGCCTACTCAGATACAGGCCCAAAGTATGCTGAAAATCGATATTTTAGGTTCCCAAAATCAATATGTGTATGTATCTTCTGCACCCGTTTATATCCCAAATTCAACCTCAAAACACCCGCAAATTCGATATTCTTGGGTCCCAGAAGCGATCTGTACATGCCTACTCAGTGCTAGAATGTTTTCAAAATATAGGCTTAAAACATGCTAAAAATCGATATTTTAAGTGTCCAAAGTCGATATGTGCATGCATCTTCTATGCCCGTTTATATCTCAAATTCAGGCTAAAAACACCTGAAAATTCGGTAATTTTGGGTCCTAGAAGCGATCTGTACATACCTACTCCTAGTTAGAATGTTTTCAAGATACAGACCCAAAACATGCTCAAAATCGATAATTTAGATGCCCAAAAGTCGATATGTGCATGCATCTTCTGTACCCGTTTATATCTCAAATTCAGGCTCAAAACACCCGAAAATTCGATATTTTGGGGTCCCAGAAGCGATCTGGATATGCCTACTCCGTTTTAGAGTATTTTCAAAATACAGGCCCAAAACATGCTAAAATCAATATTTTCGGTGCCCAAAGTCAATATGTGTATGGATCTTCTGCACCCGTTTACATCCCAAATTCAGCCTCAAAACACTCGAAAATTCGATATTTTTGGGTCCCAGAAGCGATCTGTACATGCCTACTTAGTGCAAGAATATTTTCAAAATATAGGCCCATAACATGCTAAAAATCGATATTTTAGGTGCCCAAAGTCGATATCTCAAATTCAGGCCCAAAACACCCGAAAATTCGATATTTTGGGGTCCCAGAAGCGAACTGTACATGCCTACTCCGTGTTAGAGTATTTTTAAAATACAGGCCCAAAACATGCTGAAAATCGATATTTTATGTGCCCAAAGTCAATATGTGAATGCATCTGATTTACCAGTTTATATCCCAAATCCAGGCTCAAAACACCCGAAAATTTGATATTTTTGGGTCCCAGAAGCGATCTGTACATGCCTATTCAGTGTTAGAGCATTTTCAAAATACAGGCCCAAAACATGCTGAAAATCGATATTTTATGTGTCCAAAGTCGATATGAGCATGCATCTTCTGTACCCGTTTATATCTCAAATTCAGGCTCAAAACACTCGAAAATTCGATATTTTGGGGTCCCAGAAGCGATCTGGATATGCCTACTCCGTTTTAGAGTATTTTCAAAATACAGGCCCAAAACATGCTAAAATCAATATTTTCGGTGCCCAAAGTCAGTATGTGTATGGATCTTCTGTACCCGTTTACAACCCAAATTCAGCCTCAAAACACTCGAAAATTCGATATTTTGGGGTCCCAGAAGCGAACTGTACATGCCTACTCCGTGTTAGAGTATTTTTAAAATACAGGCCCAAAACATACTGAAAATCGATATTTTAGGTGCCCAAAGTCAATATGTGTATGCATCTTCTGCACCCTTTTCTATTCCAAATTCAACCTCAAAACACCCGATAATTAGATATTTTTGGGTAACAGAAGCGATCTGTACATGCCTACTCAGTGCTAGAATGTTTTCAAAATATAGGCTCAGAATATGCTAAAAATCGACATTTTATGTGTCCAAAGTCGATATGAGCATGCATCTTCTGTACCCGTTTATATCTCAAATTCAGGCTCAAAACATCCAAAAATTCGATATTTTTGGGTCCCAGAAGCGATTTGTACATGTCTACTCAGTGCTAGAATATTTTCAAAATATAGGCCTAGAACATGCTAAAAATCGATTTTTTGGGTGCCCAAAGTCAATATGTGCATGTATCTTCTGTACCCGTTTATATCCCAAATTCAGGCTCAAAACACACGAAATTTCGATATATTTAGGTCCCACATGCAAAATGTATATGCATAGTCAGTGCTAGAATATTTTCAAGATACAGGCCCAGAACAAGCTGAAAATCGATATTTTAGGTTACCAAAGTCAATATGTGCATGCATCTTCTGTACCCGTTTCTAACACATATATGGGCTCAAAACACCTGAATATTACATTTTATTGGGTCCCAGAAGCGATCTGTACATACATACTCCTTGCTAGAATGTTTTCAAGATACAGACCCAAAACATGCTCAAAATCAATATTTTATGTGCAAAAAGTCGATATGTGAATGCATCTTTAGTACCCGTTTTCATCTCAAATTCAGGCTCAAAACACCCGAAAACTCGATATTTTTTGGTGAAAGAACTAATCTGTACACACCTAGTCAGTGCTATAATGTTTTCAAAATATAGGCTCATAACATGCTAAAAATCGATATTTTAGGTGTCTAAAGTCGATATGCGCATGCATCTTCTGTACCCGTTTATATCTCAAATTCAGGCTCCAAACACCCGAAAATTCGGTATTTTTGGGTCCTAGAAGCGATCTGAACATGCCTACTCCGTGTTAGAGTATTTTCAAAATACAGGCCCAAAACATGCTGAAAATCGATATTTTAGGTGCCCAAAGTCAATATGTGTATGGATCTTCTGTACCCGTTTACATCGCAAATTCAGCCTCAAAACACTCGAAAATTCGATATTTTTGGGTCCCAGAAGCGATCTGTACATGCCTACTCAGTGCTAGAATGTTTTCAAAATATAGGCTTAAAACATGCTAAAAATCGATATTTTAAGTGTCCAAAGTCGATATGTTCATGCATCTTCTGTACCCGTTTATATCTCAAATTCAGGCTCAAAACACCTGAAAATTCGGTATTTTTGGGTCCTAAAAGCGATCTGTACATGCCTACTCAGTGCTATAATATTTTCAAAATATAGGCCCAAAACATGCTAAAAATCGATATTTTAGTTGCCCAAAGTCAATATCTCAAATTCAGGCCCAAAACACCCGAAAATTCGATATTTTGTGGTCCCAGAACGGATCTGTACATTCCTACTCCGTGTTAGAGTATTTTTAAAATACAGGCCCACAACATACAGAAAATCGATATTTTAGGTGCCCAAAAGTCGGTATGTGCATGTATCTTCTGTACCCGTTTATATCTCAAATTCAGGCTCAAAACACCGAAAATTCGATATTTTGGGTTCCCAGATACGATCTGTACATGCCTAGTCAGATACAGGCCCAAAGTATGCTGAAAATCGATATTTTAGGTGCCCAAAATCAATATGTGTATGTATCTTCTGCACTCGTTTATATCCCAAATTCAACCTCAAAACACCCGAAAATTCGATATTTTTGGGTCCCAGAAGCGATCTGTACATGCCTACTCAGTGCTAGAATGTTTTCAAAATATAGGCTTAAAACATGCTAAAAATCGATATTTTAAGTGTCCAAAGTCGATATGTGCATGCATCTTCTGTACCCGTTTATATCTCAAATTCAGGCTCAAAACACCTGAAAATTCGGTATTTTTGGGTCCTAAAAGCAATCTGTACATACCTACTCCTAGTTAGAATGTTTTCATGATACAGACCCAAAACATGCTCAAAATCGATATTTTAGATGCCCAAAAGTCGATATGTGCATACATCTTCTGTACCCGTTTATATCTCAAATTCAGGCTCAAAACACCCGAAAATTCGATATTTTGGGGTCCCAGAAGCGATCTGGATATGCCTACTCCGTTTTAGAGTATTTTCAAAATACAGGCCCAAAACATGCTGAAAATCGATATTTTATGTGTCCAAAGCCGATATAAGCATGCATCTTCTGTACCCGTTTATATCTCAAATTCAGGCTCAAAACACCCAAAAACTCGATATTTTTTGGTGCCAGAACTAATCTGTACACACCTAGTCAGTGCTATAATGTTTTCAAAATATAGGCTCATAACATGCTAAAAATCGATATTTTAGGTGTCTAAAGTCGATATGTGCATGCATCTGAATTACCCGTTTCTATCCCAAATCCAGGCTCAAAACACCCGAAAATTTGATATTTTTGGGTCCCAGAAGCGATCTGTACATGCCTATTCAGTGTTAGAGCATTTTCAAAATACAGGCCCAAAACATGCTGAAAATCGATATTTTATGTGTCCAAAGTCGATATGAGCATGCATCTTCTGTACCCGTTTATATCTCAAATTCAGGCTCAAAACACCCAAAAATTCGATATTTTTGGGTCCCAGAAGCGATTTGTACATGTCTACTCAATGCTAGAATATTTTCAAAATATAGGCCTAAAACATGTTAAAAATCGATTTTTTGGGTGCCCAAAGTCAATATGTGCATGTATCTTCTGTACCCGTTTATATCCCAAATTCAGGCTCAAAACACACGAAATTTCGATATATTTAGGTCCCAGATGCAAAATGTACATGCATAGTCAGTGCTAGAATATTTTCAAGATACAGGCCCAGAACAAGCTGAAAATCGATATTTTAGGTTACCAAAGTCAATATGTGCATGCATCTTCTGTACCCGTTTCTAACATGTATATGGGCTCAAAACACCTGAATATTAGATTTTATTGGGTCCCAGAAGCGATCTGTACATACATACTCCTTGCTAGAATGTTTTCAAGATACAGACCCCAAACAAGCTCAAAATCGATATTTTATGTGCAAAAAGTCGATATGTGTATTCATCTTTAGTACCCGTTTTTATCTCAAATTCAGGCTCAATACACCCGAAAACTCGATATTTTTTGGTGCCAGAACTAATCTGTACACACCTAGTCAGTGCTATAATGTTTTCAAAATATAGGCTCATAACATGCTAAAAATCGATATTTTAGGTGTCTAAAGTCGATATGTGCATGCATCTGAAGTACCCGTTTCTATCCCATATTCGGGCTCAAAACACCCAAAAATTTGATTTTTTTTTGTCCCAGATGCGATATGCACATGCATAGTCAGTGCTAGAACATTTTCAAAATACAGGCCCAGAACAAGCTGAAAATCGATTTTTTAGGTTACCAAAGTCAATATGTGCATGCATCTTCTGTACCCGTTTCTATCCCATATTCGGGCTCAAAACACCTGAATATTCGATTTTTTTGGGTCCCAGAAGCGATCTGTACATGCCTACTCCGAGTTAGAGTATTTTCAAAATACAGGCCAAAAACATGCTGAAAATCGATATTTTATGTGCCCAAAGTCAATATGTGAATGCATCTGATTTACCAGTTTATATCCCAAATCCAGGCTCAAAACACCCGAAAATTTGATATTTTTGGGTCCCAGAAGCGATCTGTACATGCCTATTCAGTGTTAGAGCATTTTCAAAATACAGGCCCAAAACATGCTGAAAATCGATATTTTATGTGTCCAAAGTCGATATGAGCATGCATCTTCTGTACCCGTTTATATCTCAAATTCAGGCTCAAAACACCCAAAAATTCGATATTTTTGGGTCCCAGAAGCGATTTGTACATGTCTACTCATTGCTAGAATATTTTCAAAATATAGGCCTAAAACATGCTAAAAATCGTTTTTTTGGGTGCCCAAAGTCAATATGTGCATGTATCTTCTGTACCCGTTTATATCCCAAATTCAGGCTCAAAACACACGAAATTTCGATATATTTAGGTCCCAGATGCAAAATGTACATGCATAGTCAGTGCTAGAATATTTTCAAGATACAGGCCCAGAACAAGCTGAAAATCGATATTTTAGGTTACCAAAGTCAATATGTGCATGCATCTTCTGTACCCGTTTCTAACACGTATATGGGCTCAAAACACCTGAATATTAGATTTTATTGGGTCCCAGAAGCGATCTGTACATACATACTCCTTGGTAGAATGTTTTCAAGATACAGACCCAAAACATGCTCAAAATCGATATTTTATGTGCAAAAAGTCGATATGTGTATGCATCTTTAGTACCCGTTTTTATCTCAAATTCAGGCTCAAAACACCCGAAAACTCGATATTTTTTGGTGAAAGAACTAATCTGTACACACCTAGTCAGTGCTAGAATGTTTTCAAAATATAGGCTCATAACTTGCTAAAAATCGATATTTTAGGTGTCTAATGTCGATATGTGCATGCATCTTCTGTACCCGTTTCTATCCCATATTCGGGCTCAAAACAACCGAAAATTTGATTTTTTTTTGTCCCAGATGCGATATGTACATGCATAGTCAGTGCTAGAACATTTTCAAAATACAGGCCCAGAACAAGCTGAAAATCAATTTTTTAGGTTACAAAAGTCAATATGTGTATGCATCTTCTGTACCCGTTTCTATCCCATATTCGGGCTCAAAACACCTGAATATTCGATTTTTTTGGGTCCCAGAAGCGATCTGTACATGCCTACTCCGTGTTAGAGTATTTTCAAAATACAGGCCAAAAACATGCTGAAAATCGATATTTTATGTGCCCAAAGTAAATATGTGAATGCATTTGATTTACCAGTTTATATCCCAAATCCAGGCTCAAAACACCCGAAAATTTGATATTTTTGGGTCCCAGAAGCGATCTGTACATGCCTATTCAGTGTTAGAGCATTTTCAAAATACAGGCCCAAAACATGCTGAAAATCGATATTTTATGTGTCCAAAGTCGATATGAGCATGCATCTTCTGTACCCGTTTATATCTCAAATTCAGGCTCAAAACACCCAAAAATTCGATATTTTTGGGTCCCAGAAGCGATTTGTACATGTCTACTCAATGCTAGAATATTTTCAAAATATAGGCCTAAAACATTCTAAAAATCGATTTTTTGGGTGCCCAAAGTCAATATGTGCATGTATCTTCTGTACCCGTTTATATCCCAAATTCAGTCTCAAAACACACGAAATTTCGATATATTTAGGTCCCAGATGCAAAATGTACATGCATAGTCAGTGCTAGAATATTTTCAAGATACAGGCCCAGAACAAGCTGAAAATCGATATTTTAGGTTACCAAAGTCAATATGTGCATGCATCTTCTGTACCCGTTTCTAACACGTATATGGGCTCAAAACACCTGAATATTAGATTTTATTGGGTCCCAGAAGCGATCTGTACATACATACTCCTTGCTAGAATGTTTTCAAGATACAGACCCAAAACATGCTCAAAATCGATATTTTATGTGCAAAAAGTCGATATGTGTATTCATCTTTAGTACCCGTTTTTATCTCAAATTCAGGCTCAAAACACCCGAAAACTCGATATTTTTTGGTGAAAGAACTAATCTGTACACACCTAGTCAGTGCTATAATGTTTTCAAAATATAGGATCATAACATGCTAAAAATCGATATTTTAGGTGTCTAATGTCGATATGTGCATGCATCTTCTGTACCCGTTTCTATCCCATATTCGGGCTCAAAACACCCGAAAATTTGATATTTTTTTGTCCCAGATGCGATATGTACATGCATAGTCAGTGCTAGAATATTTTCAAAATACATGCCCAAAACATGCTGAAAATCGATATTTTAGGTGCCCAAAATTGATATGTGTATGCATCTTCTGCACCCTTTTATATCCCAAATTCAACCTCAAAACATCCGAAAATTCGATATTTTTGGGTACTAAAAGCGACCTGTTCATGCCTACTCAGTGCTAGAATGTTTTCAAAATATAGGCTCAAAAAATGCTTAAAATCGATATTTTAAGTGTCCAAAGTCGATATTTACATGCATCTTCAGTACCCGTTTATATCTCAAATTCAGGCTCAAAACACCCGAAAATTCGATATTTTGGGTTCCCAGAAGCGATCTGTACATGCCTACTCCGTGTTAGAGTATTTTCAAAATTCATGCCCAAAACATGCTGAAAATCGATATTATAAGTGCCCAAAGTCAATATGTGCATGCATATTCTGTACCCGTTTATATCTCAAATTCAGGCTCAAAACACCCGAAAATTTGATATTTTGGGGTCCCAAAAGCGATCTGTGTACATGCCTACTCAGTGCTAGAATATTTTCAAAATATAGGCTCAAAACATGCTTAAAAGTCAATATTTTAGGTGCCCAAAGTCGATATCTCATATTCAGGCCCAAAACACCCGAAAATTCGATATTTTGGGGTCCCTGAAGCGATCTGTACATGCCTACTCTGTGTTAGAGTATTTTCAAAATACAGGCCCAAAACATACTGAAAATCGATCTTTTAGGTGCCCAAAAGTCGATATGTGAATGACTATTCTGTACCCGTTTATATCTCAAATTCAGGCTCCAAACACCCGAAAATTCGATATTTTAGGGTCCCAAAAGCGATTTTTACATGCCTACAAAGATACAGGCCCAAAACATGCTGAAAATCGATATTTTAGTTGCCCAAAGTCAATATGTGTATGCATCTTCTGCACCCGTTTATATTCCAAATTCAACCTCAAAACACCCGAAAATTCGATATTTTTGGGTCCCACAAGCGATCTGTACATGCCTACTCAGTGCTAGAATTTTTTCAAAATATAGGCTCAAAACATGCTTAAAATCGATATTTTAAGTGTCTAAAGTCGATATGTGCATGCATCTTCTGTTCCCGTTTATATCTCAAATTGAGTCTCAAAACACCCGACAATCCGGTATTTTTGGGTCCTACAAGCAATCTGTACATGCCTACTCCTAGTTAGAATGTTTTGAAGATACAGACCCAAAACATGCTTAAAATCGATATTTTAGGTGCACAAAAGTCGATATGTGCATGCTTCTTCTGTGCGCTTTTATATCTCAAATTCAGGCTCAAAACACCCGAAAATTCGATATTTTGGGGTCCCAGAAGCGATCTGTACATGAGTACTCCGTGTTAGAGAATTTTCAATTTACAGGCCCAAAACATGCTGAAAATCGATATTTTAGGTGCCCAAAGTCAATATGTGCATGCATCTTCTGTACCCGTTTATATCTCAAATTCAGGCTCAAAACACCCGAAAATTCAATATTTAGGGGTCCCAGAAGCGATCTGTACATGCCTACTCAGTGCTAGAATATTTTCAAAAAATAAGCCCAAAACATGCTAAAAATCGATATTTTAGGTGCCCAAAGTCGATATCTCAAATTCAGGCCCAAAACACCCGAAAATTCGATATTTTCGGGTCCCAGTTGCGATCTGTACATGCTTACTCTGTGTTAGAGTATTTTCAAAATACAGGCCCAAAACATACTGAAAATCGATCTTTTAGGTGCCCAAAAGTCGATATGTGCATGCATCTTCTGTACCCGTTTATATATCAAATTCAGGCTTAAAACACCCGAAAATTCGATATTTTGGGGTCCCACAAGCGATCTGTACATGTCAACTCTGTATTAGAGTATTTTCAAAATTCAGGCCCAAAACATACTGAAAATCGATATTTTAGGTGCCCAAAGTTAATGTATGTATGAATCTTCTGTATCCGTTTATATCCCAAATTCAACCTCAAAACATCCGAAAATTCGATATTTTTGGGTCCCTGAAGCGATCTGTACATGCCTAGTCAGTGCTAGAATGTTTTCAAAATATAGGCTCAAAACATGCTAAAAATCTATATTTTAAGTGTCCAAAGTCGATATGTGCATGAATCTTCTGTACCCGTTTATATCTCAAATTCAGGCTCAAAATACCCGAAAATTCGGTATTTTTGGGTCCTAGAAGCGATCTGTACATGCCTACGCCTAGTTAGAATGTTTTCAAGATACAGACCCAAAACATGCTCAAAATCGATATTTTAGGTGCCCAATAGTCATTATGTGCATGCATCTTCAGTACCCGTTTATATCGCAAATTCAGGCTCAAAACACCCGAAAATTCGATATTTTGGGGTCCCAGAAGCGATCTGTACATGCCTACTACGTGTCAGAGTATTTTCAAAATACAGGCCCAAAACATGCTGAAAATCGATATCTTAGGTGCCCAAAGTCAATATGTGTATGAATCTTCTGAACTCGTTTATATCTCAAATTCAACCTCAAAACACCAGAAAATTCGATATTTTTGGGTCGCAGAAGCGATCTGTACATGCCTACTCAGTGCTAGAATGTTTTTAAAATTAAGGCTCAAAACATGATAAAAATCGATATTTTAAATTTCCAAAGTCGATTTGTGCATGCATCTTCTGTACCCGTTTATATCTCAAATTCAGGATCAAAACACACGAAACTTCGATATTATGGGGTCCCAGAAATGATCTGTACATGCCTA
Organism: Petrolisthes cinctipes; assembly: GCA_033782935.1. Classification (NCBI taxonomy): domain Eukaryota; kingdom Metazoa; phylum Arthropoda; class Malacostraca; order Decapoda; family Porcellanidae; genus Petrolisthes; species Petrolisthes cinctipes. The sequence continues at coordinate 2,515,312 of JAWQEG010000167.1, forward strand.
CTTAGTGCTAGAATATTTTCAAAATATAGGAGCAAAACATGCTAAAAATCGATATTTTAGGTGCCCAAAGTCGATATTTCAAATTCAGGCCCAAAACACCCGAAAATTCGATATTTTGGGGTCCCAGAAACGATCTGTACATGCCTACTCAGATACAGGCCCAAAACAAGCTGAAAATCGATATTTTAGGTGCCCAAAGTCGATATCTCAAATTCAGGCCCAAAACACCCGAAAATCGATATTTTGGGGTCCCAGAAGCGATCTGTACATTCCTACTCCATGTTAGAGTATTTTCAAAATACAGGCCCAAAACATACAGAAAACCGATATTTTAGGTGCCCAAAAGTCGATATGTGCATGCATCTTCTGTACCCATTTATATCTCAAATTCCGGCTCCAAACACCCGAAAATTCGATATTTTGGGGTCCCAGAAGCGATCTGTACATGCCTACTCATATACAGGCCCAAAACATGCTGAAAATCGATATTTTAGGTGCCCAAAGTCGATATGTGTATTCATCTTCTGCACCCGTTTATATCCCAAATTAAACCTCAAAACACCAGACCATTCGATATTTTTGGGTCCCAGAAGCAATCTGTACATGCCTACTCAGTGCTAGAATGTTTTCAAAATATAGGCTCAAAACATGCTAAAAATCGATAATTTAAGTGTCCAAAGTCGATATGTGCATGCATATTCTGTACCCGTTTATATCTCAAATTCAGGCTCAAAACATCCAAAAATTCTTTTTTGGGGGGTACTAGAAGCCATCTGTACATGCCTACTCCATGTTAGAATGTTTTCAAGATACAGACCCAAAACATGCTCAAAATCGATATTTTATGTGCCTAAAAGTCGATATGTGCATGCATCTTCAGTACCTGTTTATATCTCAAATTCAGGCTCAAAACACCCGAAAAATCGATATTTTTGGGTCCCAGAAGCGATCTGTACATGCCTACTCCGTAATAGAGTATTTTCAAAATACAAGCCCGAAACATGCTGAAAATCGATATTTTAGGTGCCCAAAGCCAATATGTGCATGCATTTTCTGTACTCGTTTATATCTCAAATTCAGGCTCAAAACACCCGAAAATTCGATATTTTGGGGTCCCAGAAGTGATCTGTACATGCCTACTCAATGCTAGAATATTTTCGAAATATAGGCCCAAAACATGCTAAAAATCGATATTTTAAGTGCCCAAAGTCGATTTCTCAAATTCAGGCCCAAAACACCCGAAATTTCGATATTTTGGGGTCCCTGAAGCGATCTGTACATGCCTACTCCGTGTTAGAGTATTTTCAAAATACAGGTCCAAAACATACAGAAAATCGATATTTTAGGTGACCAAAAGTCGATATGTGCTAGCATCTTCTGTACCCGTTTATATCTCAAATTCAGGCTTAAAATACACGAAAATTCGATATTTTGGGGTCCCAGAAGCGATCTGTACATGCCTACTCAGTGCTAGAATATTTTCAATATATAGGCCCAAAACATGCTAAAAATCGATATTTTAGGTGCCCAAAGTCGATATATTAAATTCATGCCCAAAACGTTTTACCCTAAAATTCGATATTTTCGGGTCCCAGTTGCGATCTGTACATGCTTACTCTGTGTTAGAGTATTTTCAAAATACAGGCCCAAAACATACTGAAAATCGATCTTTTAGGTGCCCAAAAGTCGATATGTGCATGCATCTTCTGTACCCGTTTATATATCAAATTCAGGCTTAAAACACCCGAAAATTCGATATTTTGGGGTCCCACAAGCGATCTGTACATGTCAACTCTGTATTAGAGTATTTTCAAAATTCAGGCCCAAAACATACTGAAAATCGATATTTTAGGTGCCCAAAGTTAATGTATGTATGAATCTTCTGTATCCGTTTATATCCCAAATTCAACCTCAAAACATCCGAAAATTCGATATTTTTGGGTCCCTGAAGCGATCTGTACATGCCTAGTCAGTGCTAGAATGTTTTCAAAATATAGGCTCAAAACATGCTAAAAATCTATATTTTAAGTGTCCAAAGTCGATATGTGCATGAATCTTCTGTACCCGTTTATATCTCAAATTCAGGCTCAAAATACCCGAAAATTCGGTATTTTTGGGTCCTAGAAGCGATCTGTACATGCCTACGCCTAGTTAGAATGTTTTCAAGATACAGACCCAAAACATGCTCAAAATCGATATTTTAGGTGCCCAATAGTCATTATGTGCATGCATCTTCAGTACCCGTTTATATCGCAAATTCGGGCTCAAAACACACGAAAATTCGATATTTTGGGGTCCCAGAAGCGATCTGTACATGCCTACTCCGTGTCAGAGTATTTTCAAAATACAGGCCCAAAACATGCTGAAAATCGATATCTTAGGTGCCCAAAGTCAATATGTGTATGAATCTTCTGAACTCGTTTATATCTCAAATTCAACCTCAAAACACCAGAAAATTCGATATTTTTGGGTCGCAGAAGCGATCTGTACATGCCTACTCAGTGCTAGAATGTTTTTAAAATTAAGGCTCAAAACATGATAAAAATCGATATTTTAAATTTCCAAAGTCGATTTGTGCATGCATCTTCTGTACCCGTTTATATCTCAAATTCAGGATCAAAACACACGAAAATTCGATATTATGGGGTCCCAGAAATGATCTGTACATGCCTACTTAGTGCTAGAATATTTTCAAAATATAGGAGCAAAACATGCTAAAAATCGATATTTTAGGTGCCCAAAGTCGATATTTCAAATTCAGGCCCAAAACACCCGAAAATTCGATATTTTGGGGTCCCAGAAACGATCTGTACATGCCTACTCAGATACAGGCCCAAAACATGCTGAAAATCGATATTTTAGGTGCCCAAAGTCGATATCTCAAATTCAGGCCCAAAACACCCGAAAATCGATATTTTGGGGTCCCAGAAGCGATCTGTACATTCCTACTCCATGTTAGAGTATTTTAAAAATACAGGCCCAAAACATACAGAAAACCGATATTTTAGGTGCCCAAAAGTCGATATGTGCATGCATCTTCTGTACCCATTTATATCTCAAATTCCGGCTCCAAACACCCGAAAATTCGATATTTTGGGGTCCCAGAAGCGATCTGTACATGCCTACTCATATACAGGCCCAAAACATGCTGAAAATCGATATTTTAGGTGCCCAAAGTCGATATGTGTATTCATCTTCTGCACCCGTTTATATCCCAAATTAAACCTCAAAACACCAGACCATTCGATATTTTTGGGTCCCAGAAGCAATCTGTACATGCCTACTCAGTGCTAGAATGTTTTCAAAATATAGGCTCAAAACATGCTAAAAATCGATAATTTAAGTGTCCAAAGTCGATATGTGCATGCATATTCTGTACCCGTTTATATCTCAAATTCAGGCTCAAAACATCCAAAAATTCTTTTTTGGGGGGTACTAGAAGCCATCTGTACATGCCTACTCCATGTTAGAATGTTTTCAAGATACAGACCCAAAACATGCTCAAAATCGATATTTTATGTGCCTAAAAGTCGATATGTGCATGCATCTTCAGTACCTGTTTATATCTCAAATTCAGGCTCAAAACACCCGAAAAATCGATATTTTTGGGTCCCAGAAGCGATCTGTACATGCCTACTCCGTAATAGAGTATTTTCAAAATACAAGCCCGAAACATGCTGAAAATCGATATTTTAGGTGCCCAAAGCCAATATGTGCATGCATTTTCTGTACTCGTTTATATCTCAAATTCAGGCTCAAAACACCCGAAAATTCGATATTTTGGGGTCCCAGAAGTGATCTGTACATGCCTACTCAATGCTAGAATATTTTCGAAATATAGGCCCAAAACATGCTAAAAATCGATATTTTAAGTGCCCAAAGTCGATTTCTCAAATTCAGGCCCAAAACACCCGAAATTTCGATATTTTGGGGTCCCTGAAGCGATCTGTACATGCCTACTCCGTGTTAGAGTATTTTCAAAATACAGGTCCAAAACATACAGAAAATCGATATTTTAGGTGACCAAAAGTCGATATGTGCTAGCATCTTCTGTACCCGTTTATATCTCAAATTCAGGCTTAAAATACACGAAAATTCGATATTTTGGGGTCCCAGAAGCGATCTGTACATGCCTACTCAGTGCTAGAATATTTTCAATATATAGGCCCAAAACATGCTAAAAATCGATATTTTAGGTGCCCAAAGTCGATATATTAAATTCATGCCCAAAACGTTTTACCCTAAAATTCGATATTTTGGGGTCCCAGAAGCAATCTGTACATGCCTACTCCGTGTTAGAGTATTTTCAAAATACAGGCTCAAAACATACAGAAAATCGATATTTTAGGTGTTCAAAAGTCGATATGTGCATGCATCTTCTGTACCTGTTTATATCCCAAATTCAGACTCCAAACACCCGAAAATTCGATATATTGGGGTCCCAGAAGCGATCTGTACATGCCTACTCAGATACAGGCCCAAAACATGCTGAAAATTGATATTTTTGGTGCCCAAAGTTAATATATGTATGCATCTTCTGCACCCGTTTATATCCCAAATTAAGGCTCCAAACACCCGAAAATTCGATATTTTGGGGTCCCAGAAGCGATCTATACATGCCTACTCAGATACAGGCCCAAAACATGCTGAACATCGATATTTTTGGTGCCCAAAGTCAATATGTGTATGCATCTTCTGCACCTGTTTATATCCAAAATTCAACCTCAAAACACCCGAAAATTCGGTATTTTTGGGTCCTAGAAGCGATCTGTACATGTCTACTCCTAGTTAGAATGTTTTCAAATTACAGACCCAAAACTTGCTCAAAATCGATATTTTAGGTTCCCGAAAGACGATATGTGCATACATCTTCAGTACCTGTTTATATTTTAAATTCAGGCTCAAAACACTCGGATATTCGATATTTTTAGGTCCCAGAAGCGATCTGTACATGCCTACTCCGTGTTAGAGTATTTTCAAAAAACAGGCCCAAAACATGCTGAAAATCGATATTTTAGGTGCCTAAAGTCGATATCTCAAATTCAGGTCCAAAACATCCGAAAATTCGATATTTTGGGGTCCCAGAAGCGATCTGTACATGCCTACTCCGCGTTAGAGTATTTTTAAAATACAGGCCCAAAATATACAGAAAATCGATATTTTAGGTGCCCCAAAGTCGATATGTGCATGCATCTTCTGCACCCGTTTATATCCCAAATTTAACCTTAAAAACACCCGAAAATTCGATATTTTTGGGTCCCATAAGCGATCTGTACATGCCTACTCAGTGCTAGAAAGTTTTAAAAATATAGGCTCAACACATGCTAAAAATCGATATTTCAAGTGTCCTAAGTCGATATGTGCATGCATCTTCTGTACCCGTTTATATCTCAAATTCAGGCTCAAAACACTCGAAAATTCGACATTTTGGGGTCCCAGAAGCGATCTGTACATGCCTACTTAGTGCTAGAATATTTTCAAAATATAGGCCCAAAACATACTAAAAATCGTCATTTTAGGTGCCCAAAGTCGATATCTCAAATTCAGACCCAAAACACCCGAAAATTCGATAATTTGGGGTCCCAGAAGCGATCTGTACATGTCGACTCCGTGTTAGAGTTTTTCAATATACAGGCCCAAAACATACAGAAAATCGATATTTTAGGTGCCCAAAAGTCGATATGTGCATGCATCTTCTGTACCCGTTTATATCTCAAATTCAGGCTGAAAACACCCGAAAGTTCGGTATTTCTGGGTCCTAGAACCGATCTGTACATGCCTACTCCTAGCTAGAATGTTTTCAAGATACAGACCCAAAACATGCTGAAAATCGATATTTTAGGTTCCCCAATTCAATATGTGGATGCATCTTCTGTACCCGTTTATATCTCAAATTCCGGCTCCAAACACCCGAAAATTCGATATTTTTGGGTCCCAGAAGCGAGCGATCTGTACTTGCCTACTCCGTGTTAGAGTATTTTCAAAATACAGGCCCAAAACATGCTGAAAATCAATCTTTTAGGTGCCCAAAAGTCGATATGTGGATGCATCTTCTGTACTCGTTTATATCTCAAATTCAGGCTCCAAACAGCCGAAAATTCTGTATTTTTGGGTCCTAGAATATTCTGTACATGCCTACTCCTAGTTAGAATGTTTTCAAGATACAGACCCAAAACATGCTCAAAATCGATATTTTAGGTGCCCAAAAGTCGATATGTGCATGCATCTTCTGTACCCGTTTATATCTCAAATTCAGGCTTAAAACACCCGAAAATTCGATATTTTGGGGTCCCAGAAACGATCTGTATATGCCTCCTCAGTGCTAGAATATTTTCAAAATATAGGCCGAAAACATGCTAAAATCGATATTTTAGGTGCCCAAAGTCGATATCTCAAATTCAGGCCCAAAACACCCGAAAAATCGATATTTTGGGGTCTCAGAAGCGATCTGTACATGCCTACTCTGTGTTAGAGTATTTTCAATATACAAGCCCAAAACATACTGAAAATCGATCTTTTAGGTGCCCAGTAGTCAATATGTGGATGAATCTTCTGTACCCGTTTATATCTCAAATTCAGGCTCCAAACACCCGAAAATTCGATATTTTGGGGTCCCCGAAGCGATCTGTACTTGCCTACTCCGTGTTAGAGTATTTTCAAAATACAGTCCCAAAACATGCTGAAAATCGATCTTTTAGGTGACCAAAGTCAATATGTTTATGCATTTCTGCACCCGTTTATATCCCAAATTCAACCTCAAAACACCCGAAAATTCGATATTTTTGGGTCCCACAAGCGATCTGTACATGCCTACTTAGTGCTAGAATATTATCAAAATATAGGCCCAAAACATGCTAAAAATCGATATTTTAGGTGCCCAAAGTCGATATCTCAAATTCAGGCTCAAAACACTCCAAAATTCGATATTTTGGGGTTCCAGAAGCGAAATGTACATGCCTACTCCGTGTTAGAGTATTTTTAAAATACAGGCCCAAAACATGCTGAAAATCGATATTTTAAGTGTCCAAAGTCGATATGTGCATGCATCTTTTGTACCCTTTTATATCTCAAATTCAGGCTCAAAACACCCGAAAATTCGATATTTTTGGGTCCTAGAAGCGATCTGTACATACCTATTCAGTGCTAGAATTTTTTTTATATTATAGGCCCAAAACATGCTAAAAATCGATATTTTAGGTGCCCAAAGTCGATATCTCAAATTCAAGCCCAAAACACCCAAAAAATTCGATATTTTGTGGTCCCAGAAGCGATCTGTACATGCCTACTCCGTGTTAGAGTATTTTCAATATAGAGGCCAAAAACATACTGAAAATCGATCTTTTAGGTGCCCAAAAGTCGATATGTGGATGCATCTTCTGTACCCGTTTATATCTCAAATTCAGGCTCAAAACACCCGAAAATTCGATATTTTGGGGTCCCAGAAGCGATCTGTACATGCCTACTCAGTGCTAGAATATTTTCATAATATAGGCCCAAAACATGCTAAAATCGATATTTTAGGTGCCCAAAGTCTATATCTCAAATTCAGGCCCAAAACACCCGAAAATTCGATATTTTTGGGTCCCAGAAGCGATCTGTACAAGCCTACTCAGTGCTAGAATGTTTTCAAAATATAGGCTCAAAACATGCTAAAAATCGATATTTTAAGTGTCCAAAGTCGATATGTGCATGCATCTTCTGTACCCGTTTATATCACAAATTCAGGCTCAAAACACCCGAAAATTCGATATTTTGGGGTCCCAGAAGCGATCTGTACATGCCTACTCAGTTCTAGAATATTTTCATAATATAGGCCCAAAACATGCTAAAAATCGATATTTTAGGTGACCAAAGTCGATATCTCAAATTCAGGCCAAAGACACCCGAAAATTCGATATTTTGGGGTTCCAGAAGCGATCTGTACATGCCTACTCTGTGTTAGAGTATTTTCAATATACAGTCCCAAAACATACTGAAAATCGATCTTTTAGGTGCCCAAAAGTCAATATGTGGATGCATCTTCTGTACCCGTTTATATCTCAAATTCAACCTCAAAACACCCGAAAATTCGATATTTTGTGGTCCCATAAGCGATCTGTATATGCATACTCAGTTCTAGAATGTTTTCAAAATATAGGCTCAAAACATGCTAAAATCGATATTATAAGTGTCCAAAGTCAATATGTGCATGCATCTTCTGTACCCGTTTTTATCTCAAATTCAGGCTCAAAACACCCGAAAATTCGGTATTTTGGGTCCTAGAAGCGAACTGTACATGCCTACTCCAAGTTAGAATGTTTTCAAGATACAGACCCAAAACATGCTCAAAATCGATATTTTAGGTGCCCAAAAGTCGATATGTGCATGCATCTTCAGTACCCGTTTATATCTCAAATTCGGGCTCAAAACACCTGAAAATTTGATATTTTTTGGTCCCAGAAGCGATCTGTACATGCCTACTCCGTGTTAGAGTATTTTCAAAATACAGGCCTAAAACATACAGAAAATCGATATTTTAGGTGCCCCAAAGTCGATATGTGCATGCATCTTCTGCACCCGTTTATATCCCAAATTCAACCTCAAAACACCCCGAAAATTCGATATTTTTGGGACCCAGAAGCTCTCTGTACATGCCTACTCAGTGCTAGAAAGTTTTCAAAATATAGGCTCAACACATGCTAAAAATCTATATTTCAAGTGTCCTAAGTCGATATGTGCATGCATCTTCTGTACCCGTTTATATCTCAAATTCAGGCTCAAAACACTCGAAAATTCGATATTTTGGGGTCCCAGAATCGATCTGTACATGCCTACTTAGTGCTAGAATATTTTCAAAATATAGGCCCAAAACATGATAAAAATCGTCATTTTAGGTGCCCAAAGTCGATATCTCAAATTCAGACCCAAAACACCCGAAAATTCGATAATTTAGGGTCCCAGAAGCGATCTGTACATGTCGACTCCGTGTTAGAGTATTTTCAATATACAGGCCCAAAACATACAGAAAATCGATATTTTAGGTGCCCAAAAGTCGATATGTGCATGCATAATCTGTACCCGTTTATATCTCAAATTCAGGCTCAAAACACCCGAAAATTCGGTATTTCTGGGTCCTAGAAGCGATCTGTACATGCCTACTCCTAGCTAGAATGTTTTCAAGATACAGACCCAAAACATGCTGAAAATCGATATTTTAGGTTCCCCAATTCAATATGTGGATGCATCTTCTGTACCCGTTTATATCTCAAATTCAGGCTCCAAACACCCGAAAATTCGATATTTAGGGGTCCCAGAAGCGATCTGTACTTGCCTACTCCTAGTTAGAATGTTTTCAAGATACAGACCCAAAACATGCTCAAAATCGATATTTTAGGTGCCCAAAAGTCGATATGTGCATTCATCTTCTGTACCCGTTTATATCTCAAATTCAGGCTTAAAACACCCATAAATTCGATATTTTGGGGTCCCAGAAACGATCTGTATATGCCTCCTCAGTGCTAGAATATTTTCAAAATATAGACCCAAAACATGCTATAAATCGATATTTTAGGTGCCCAAAGTCGATATCTCAAATTCAGGACCAAAACACGCGAAAAATAGATATTTTTGGGTCCCAGAAGCGATCTGTACATGCCTACTCCGTGTTAGAGTATTTTCAATATACAGGCCCAAAACATACTGAAAATCGATCTTTTAGGTGCCCAAAAGTAAATATGTGCATGCATCTTCTGTACCCGTTTATATCTCAAATTCAGGCTCCAAACACCCGAAAATTCGATATTTTTGGGTCCCAGAAACGATCTGTATATGCCTCCTCAGTGCTAGAATATTTTCAAAATATAGGCCGAAAACATGCTAAAATCGATATTTTAGGTGCCCAAAGTCGATATCTCAAATTCAGGCCCAAAACACCCGAAAAATCGATATTTTGGGGTCTCAGAAGCGATCTGTACATGCCTACTCTGTGTTAGAGTATTTTCAATATACAAGCCCAAAACATACTGAAAATCGATCTTTTAGGTGCCCAGTAGTCAATATGTGGATGAATCTTCTGTACCCGTTTATATCTCAAATTCAGGCTCCAAACACCCGAAAATTCGATATTTTGGGGTCCCCGAAGCGATCTGTACTTGCCTACTCCGTGTTAGAGTATTTTCAAAATACAGTCCCAAAACATGCTGAAAATCGATCTTTTAGGTGACCAAAGTCAATATGTTTATGCATTTCTGCACCCGTTTATATCCCAAATTCAACCTCAAAACACCCGAAAATTCGATATTTTTGGGTCCCACAAGCGATCTGTACATGCCTACTTAGTGCTAGAATATTATCAAAATATAGGCCCAAAACATGCTAAAAATCGATATTTTAGGTGCCCAAAGTCGATATCTCAAATTCAGGCTCAAAACACTCCAAAATTCGATATTTTGGGGTTCCAGAAGCGAAATGTACATGCCTACTCCGTGTTAGAGTATTTTTAAAAAACAGGCCCAAAACATGCTGAAAATCGATATTTTAAGTGTCCAAAGTCGATATGTGCATGCATCTTTTGTACCCTTTTATATCTCAAATTCAGGCTCAAAACACCCGAAAATTCGATATTTTTGGGTCCTAGAAGCGATCTGTACATACCTATTCAGTGCTAGAATTTTTTTTATATTATAGGCCCAAAACATGCTAAAAATCGATATTTTAGGTGCCCAAAGTCGATATCTCAAATTCAAGCCCAAAACACCCAAAAAATTCGATATTTTGTGGTCCCAGAAGCGATCTGTACATGCCTACTCCGTGTTAGAGTATTTTCAATATAGAGGCCAAAAACATACTGAAAATCGATCTTTTAGGTGCCCAAAAGTCGATATGTGGATGCATCTTCTGTACCCGTTTATATCTCAAATTCAGGCTCAAAACACCCGAAAATTCGATATTTTGGGGTCCCAGAAGCGATCTGTACATGCCTACTCAGTGCTAGAATATTTTCATAATATAGGCCCAAAACATGCTAAAATCGATATTTTAGGTGCCCAAAGTCGATATCTCAAATTCAGGCCCAAAACACCCGAAAATTCGATATTTTTGGGTCCCAGAAGCGATCTGTACAAGCCTACTCAGTGCTAGAATGTTTTCAAAATATAGGCTCAAAACATGCTAAAAATCGATATTTTAAGTGTCCAAAGTCGATATGTGCATGCATCTTCTGTACCCGTTTATATCACAAATTCAGGCTCAAAACACCCGAAAATTCGATATTTTGGGGTCCCAGAAGCGATCTGTACATGCCTACTCAGTTCTAGAATATTTTCATAATATAGGCCCAAAACATGCTAAAAATCGATATTTTAGGTGACCAAAGTCGATATCTCAAATTCAGGCCAAAGACACCCGAAAATTCGATATTTTGGGGTTCCAGAAGCGATCTGTACATGCCTACTCTGTGTTAGAGTATTTTCAATATACAGTCCCAAAACATACTGAAAATCGATCTTTTAGGTGCCCAAAAGTCAATATGTGGATGCATCTTCTGTACCCGTTTATATCTCAAATTCAACCTCAAAACACCCGAAAATTCGATATTTTGTGGTCCCATAAGCGATCTGTATATGCATACTCAGTTCTAGAATGTTTTCAAAATATAGGCTCAAAACATGCTAAAATCGATATTATAAGTGTCCAAAGTCAATATGTGCATGCATCTTCTGTACCCGTTTTTATCTCAAATTCAGGCTCAAAACACCCGAAAATTCGGTATTTTGGGTCCTAGAAGCGAACTGTACATGCCTACTCCAAGTTAGAATGTTTTCAAGATACAGACCCAAAACATGCTCAAAATCGATATTTTAGGTGCCCAAAAGTCGATATGTGCATGCATCTTCAGTACCCGTTTATATCTCAAATTCGGGCTCAAAACACCTGAAAATTTGATATTTTTTGGTCCCAGAAGCGATCTGTACATGCCTACTCCGTGTTAGAGTATTTTCAAAATACAGGCCTAAAACATACAGAAAATCGATATTTTAGGTGCCCCAAAGTCGATATGTGCATGCATCTTCTGCACCCGTTTATATCCCAAATTCAACCTCAAAACACCCCGAAAATTCGATATTTTTGGGACCCAGAAGCTCTCTGTACATGCCTACTCAGTGCTAGAAAGTTTTCAAAATATAGGCTCAACACATGCTAAAAATCTATATTTCAAGTGTCCTAAGTCGATATGTGCATGCATCTTCTGTACCCGTTTATATCTCAAATTCAGGCTCAAAACACTCGAAAATTCGATATTTTGGGGTCCCAGAATCGATCTGTACATGCCTACTTAGTGCTAGAATATTTTCAAAATATAGGCCCAAAACATGATAAAAATCGTCATTTTAGGTGCCCAAAGTCGATATCTCAAATTCAGACCCAAAACACCCGAAAATTCGATAATTTAGGGTCCCAGAAGCGATCTGTACATGTCGACTCCGTGTTAGAGTATTTTCAATATACAGGCCCAAAACATACAGAAAATCGATATTTTAGGTGCCCAAAAGTCGATATGTGCATGCATAATCTGTACCCGTTTATATCTCAAATTCAGGCTCAAAACACCCGAAAATTCGGTATTTCTGGGTCCTAGAAGCGATCTGTACATGCCTACTCCTAGCTAGAATGTTTTCAAGATACAGACCCAAAACATGCTGAAAATCGATATTTTAGGTTCTCCAATTCAATATGTGGATGCATCTTCTGTACCCGTTTATATCTCAAATTCAGGCTCCAAACACCCGAAAATTCGATATTTAGGGGTCCCAGAAGCGATCTGTACTTGCCTACTCCTAGTTAGAATGTTTTCAAGATACAGACCCAAAACATGCTCAAAATCGATATTTTAGGTGCCCAAAAGTCGATATGTGCATTCATCTTCTGTACCCGTTTATATCTCAAATTCAGGCTTAAAACACCCATAAATTCGATATTTTGGGGTCCCAGAAACGATCTGTATATGCCTCCTCAGTGCTAGAATATTTTCAAAATATAGACCCAAAACATGCTATAAATCGATATTTTAGGTGCCCAAAGTCGATATCTCAAATTCAGGACCAAAACACGCGAAAAATCGATATTTTTGGGTCCCAGAAGCGATCTGTACATGCCTACTCCGTGTTAGAGTATTTTCAATATACAGGCCCAAAACATACTGAAAATCGATCTTTTAGGTGCCCAAAAGTAAATATGTGCATGCATCTTCTGTACCCGTTTATATCTCAAATTCAGGCTCCAAACACCCGAAAATTCGATATTTTTGGGTCCTAGAAGCGATCTGTATTTGCCTACTCCGTGTTTGAGTATTTTCAAAATACAGGCCCAAAACATGCTGAAAATCGATCTTTTAGGTGCCCAAAAGTCGATATGTGGATGCATCTTCTGTACCCGTTTATATCTCAAATTCAGGCTCAAAACACCTGAAAATTTGATATTTTTTGGTCCCAGAAGCGATCTGTACATGCCTACTCCGTGTTAGAGTATTTTCAAACTACAGGCCTAAAACATACAGAAAATCGATATTTTAGGTGCCCCAAAGTCGATATGTACATGCATCTTCTGCACCCGTTTATATCCCAAATTCAACCTCAAAACACCCCGAAAATTCGATATTTTTGGGACCCAGAAGCTCTCTGTACATGCCTACTCAGTGCTAGAAAGTTTTCAAAATATAGGCTCAACACATGCTAAAAATCTATATTTCAAGTGTCCTAAGTCGATATGTGCATGCATCTTCTGTACCCGTTTATATCTCAAATTCAGGCTCAAAACACTCGAAAATTCGATATTTTGGGGTCCCAGAATCGATCTGTACATGCCTACTTAGTGCTAGAATATTTTCAAAATATAGGCCCAAAACATGATAAAAATCGTCATTTTAGGTGCCCATAGTCGATATCTCAAATTCAGACCCAAAACACCCGAAAATTCGATAATTTGTGGTCCCAGAAGCGATCTGTACATGTCGACTCCGTGTTAGAGTATTTTCAATATACAATCCCAAAACATACAGAAAATCGATATTTTAGGTGCCCAAAAGTCGATATGTGCATGCATAATCTGTACCCGTTTATATCTCAAATTCAGGCTCAAAACACCCGAAAATTCGGTATTTCTGGGTCCTAGAAGCGATCTGTACATGCCTACTCCTAGCTAGAATGTTTTCAAGATACAGACCCAAAACATGCTGAAAATCGATATTTTAGGTTCCCCAATTCAATATGTGGATGCATCTTCTGTACCCGTTTATATCTCAAATTCAGGCTCCAAACACCCGAAAATTCGATATTTTGGGGTCCCAGAAGCGATCTGTACTTGCCTACTCCGTGTTAGAGTATTTTCAAAATACAGGCCCAAAACATGCTGAAAATCAATCTTTTAGGTGCCCAAAAGTCGATATGTGGATGCATCTTCTGTACCCGTTTATATCTCAAATTCAGGCTCCAAACAGCCGAAAATTCGGTATTTTTTGGTCCTAGAACATTCTGTACATGCCGACTCCTAGTTAGAATGTTTTCAAGATACAGACCCAAAACATGCTCAAAATCGATATTTTAGGTGCCCAAAAGTCGATATGTGCATTCATCTTCTGTACCCGTTTATATCTCAAATTCAGGCTTAAAACACCCATAAATTCGATATTTTGGGGTCCCAGAAACGATCTGTATATGCCTCCTCAGTGCTAGAATATTTTCAAAATATAGACCCAAAACATGCTATAAATCGATATTTTAGGTGCCCAAAGTCGATATCTCAAATTCAGGACCAAAACACGCGAAAAATCGATATTTTTGGGTCCCAGAAGCGATCTGTACATGCCTACTCCGTGTTAGAGTATTTTCAATATACAGGCCCAAAACATACTGAAAATCGATCTTTTAGGTGCCCAAAAGTAAATATGTGCATGCATCTTCTGTACCCGTTTATATCTCAAATTCAGGCTCCAAACACCCGAAAATTCGATATTTTTGGGTCCTAGAAGCGATCTGTATTTGCCTACTCCGTGTTTGAGTATTTTCAAAATACAGGCCCAAAACATGCTGAAAATCGATCTTTTAGGTGCCCAAAAGTCGATATGTGGATGCATCTTCTGTACCCGTTTATATCTCAAATTCAGGCTCAAAACACCTGAAAATTTGATATTTTTTGGTCCCAGAAGCGATCTGTACATGCCTACTCCGTGTTAGAGTATTTTCAAACTACAGGCCTAAAACATACAGAAAATCGATATTTTAGGTGCCCCAAAGTCGATATGTACATGCATCTTCTGCACCCGTTTATATCCCAAATTCAACCTCAAAACACCCCGAAAATTCGATATTTTTGGGACCCAGAAGCTCTCTGTACATGCCTACTCAGTGCTAGAAAGTTTTCAAAATATAGGCTCAACACATGCTAAAAATCTATATTTCAAGTGTCCTAAGTCGATATGTGCATGCATCTTCTGTACCCGTTTATATCTCAAATTCAGGCTCAAAACACTCGAAAATTCGATATTTTGGGGTCCCAGAATCGATCTGTACATGCCTACTTAGTGCTAGAATATTTTCAAAATATAGGCCCAAAACATGATAAAAATCGTCATTTTAGGTGCCCAAAGTCGATATCTCAAATTCAGACCCAAAACACCCGAAAATTCGATAATTTGTGGTCCCAGAAGCGATCTGTACATGTCGACTCCGTGTTAGAGTATTTTCAATATACAATCCCAAAACATACAGAAAATCGATATTTTAGGTGCCCAAAAGTCGATATGTGCATGCATAATCTGTACCCGTTTATATCTCAAATTCAGGCTCAAAACACCCGAAAATTCGGTATTTCTGGGTCCTAGAAGCGATCTGTACATGCCTACTCCTAGCTAGAATGTTTTCAAGATACAGACCCAAAACATGCTGAAAATCGATATTTTAGGTTCCCCAATTCAATATGTGGATGCATCTTCTGTACCCGTTTATATCTCAAATTCAGGCTCCAAACACCCGAAAATTCGATATTTTGGGGTCCCAGAAGCGATCTGTACTTGCCTACTCCGTGTTAGAGTATTTTCAAAATACAGGCCCAAAACATGCTGAAAATCAATCTTTTAGGTGCCCAAAAGTCGATATGTGGATGCATCTTCTGTACCCGTTTATATCTCAAATTCAGGCTCCAAACAGCCGAAAATTCGGTATTTTTTGGTCCTAGAACATTCTGTACATGCCGACTCCTAGTTAGAATGTTTTCAAGATACAGACCCAAAACATGCTCAAAATCGATATTTTAGGTGCCCAAAAGTCGATATGTGCATTCATCTTCTGTACCCGTTTATATCTCAAATTCAGGCTTAAAACACCCATAAATTCGATATTTTGGGGTCCCAGAAACGATCTGTATATGCCTCCTCAGTGCTAGAATATTTTCAAAATATAGACCCAAAACATGCTATAAATCGATATTTTAGGTGCCCAAAGTCGATATCTCAAATTCAGGACCAAAACACGCGAAAAATCGATATTTTTGGGTCCCAGAAGCGATCTGTACATGCCTACTCCGTGTTAGAGTATTTTCAATATACAGGCCCAAAACATACTGAAAATCGATCTTTTAGGTGCCCAAAAGTAAATATGTGCATGCATCTTCTGTACCCGTTTATATCTCAAATTCAGGCTCCAAACACCCGAAAATTCGATATTTTTGGGTCCTAGAAGCGATCTGTATTTGCCTACTCCGTGTTTGAGTATTTTCAAAATACAGGCCCAAAACATGCTGAAAATCGATCTTTTAGGTGCCCAAAAGTCGATATGTGGATGCATCTTCTGTACCCGTTTATATCTCAAATTCAGGCTCAAAACACCTGAAAATTTGATATTTTTTGGTCCCAGAAGCGATCTGTACATGCCTACTCCGTGTTAGAGTATTTTCAAACTACAGGCCTAAAACATACAGAAAATCGATATTTTAGGTGCCCCAAAGTCGATATGTACATGCATCTTCTGCACCCGTTTATATCCCAAATTCAACCTCAAAACACCCCGAAAATTCGATATTTTTGGGACCCAGAAGCTCTCTGTACATGCCTACTCAGTGCTAGAAAGTTTTCAAAATATAGGCTCAACACATGCTAAAAATCTATATTTCAAGTGTCCTAAGTCGATATGTGCATGCATCTTCTGTACCCGTTTATATCTCAAATTCAGGCTCAAAACACTCGAAAATTCGATATTTTGGGGTCCCAGAATCGATCTGTACATGCCTACTTAGTGCTAGAATATTTTCAAAATATAGGCCCAAAACATGATAAAAATCGTCATTTTAGGTGCCCAAAGTCGATATCTCAAATTCAGACCCAAAACACCCGAAAATTCGATAATTTGTGGTCCCAGAAGCGATCTGTACATGTCGACTCCGTGTTAGAGTATTTTCAATATACAATCCCAAAACATACAGAAAATCGATATTTTAGGTGCCCAAAAGTCGATATGTGCATGCATAATCTGTACCCGTTTATATCTCAAATTCAGGCTCAAAACACCCGAAAATTCGGTATTTCTGGGTCCTAGAAGCGATCTGTACATGCCTACTCCTAGCTAGAATGTTTTCAAGATACAGACCCAAAACATGCTGAAAATCGATATTTTAGGTTCCCCAATTCAATATGTGGATGCATCTTCTGTACCCGTTTATATCTCAAATTCAGGCTCCAAACACCCGAAAATTCGATATTTTGGGGTCCCAGAAGCGATCTGTACTTGCCTACTCCGTGTTAGAGTATTTTCAAAATACAGGCCCAAAACATGCTGAAAATCAATCTTTTAGGTGCCCAAAAGTCGATATGTGGATGCATCTTCTGTACCCGTTTATATCTCAAATTCAGGCTCCAAACAGCCGAAAATTCGGTATTTTTTGGTCTTAGAACATTCTGTACATGCCGACTCCTAGTTAGAATGTTTTCAAGATACAGACCCAAAACATGCTCAAAATCGATATTTTAGGTGCCCAAAAGTCGATATGTGCATTCATCTTCTGTACCCGTTTATATCTCAAATTCAGGCTAAAAACACCCATAAATTCGATATTTTGGGGTCCCAGAAACGATCTGTATATGCCTCCTCAGTGGTAGAATATTTTCAAAATATAGGCCCAAAACATGCTATAAATCGATATTTTAGGTGCCCAAAGTCGATATCTCAAATTCAGGACCAAAACACGCGAAAAATCGATATTTTTGGGTCCCAGAAGCGATCTGTACATGCCTACTCCGTGTTAGAGTATTTTCAATATACAGGCCCAAAACATACTGAAAATCGATCTTTTAGGTGCCCAAAAGTAAATATGTGCATGCATCTTCTGTACCCGTTTATATCTCAAATTCAGGCTCCAAACACCCGAAAATTCGATATTTTTGGGTCCTAGAAGCGATCTGTATTTGCCTACTCCGTGTTTGAGTATTTTCAAAATACAGGCCCAAAACATGCTGAAAATCGATCTTTTAGGTGCCCAAAAGTCGATATGTGGATGCATCTTCTGTACCCGTTTATATCTCAAATTCAGGCTCCAAACACCCGAAAATTCGATATTTTGGGGTCCCAGAAGCGATCTGTACTTGCCTACTCCGTGTTAGAGTATTTTCAAAATACAGGCCCAAATCATGCTGAAAATCGATATTTTAGGTGACCAAAGTCAATATGTTTATGCATCTTCTGCACCCGTTTATATCCCAAATTCAACCTCAAAACACCCGAAAATTCGATATTTTTGGGTCCCACAAGCGATCTCTACATGCCTACTTAGTGCTAGAATATTATCAAAATATAGGCCCAAAACATCCTAAAAATCGATATTTTAGGTGCCCAAAGTCGATATCTCAAATTCAGGCCCAAAACACTCGAAAATTCTATATTTTGGGGTTCCAGAAGCGAACTGTACATGCCTACTCCGGGTTAGAGTATTTTTAAAATACAGACCCAAAACATGCTGAAAATCGATATTTTAAGTGTCCAAAGTCGATATGTGCATGCATCTTCTGTACCTGTTTATATCTCAAATTCAGGCTCCAAACACCCGAAAATTCGATATTTTGGGGTCCCAGAAGCGATCTGTACATGCCTACTCAGTGCTAGAATTTTTTTTTTAAATATAGGCCCAAAACATGCTAAAAATCTATATTTTAGGTGCCCAAAGTCGATATCTCAAATTCAAGCCCAAAACACCCAAAAAATTCGATATTTTGGGGTCCCAGAAGCGATCTGTACATGCCTACTACGTGTTAGAGTATTTTCAATATACAGGCTAAAAACATACTGAAAATCGATCTTTTAGGTGCCCAAAAGTCGATATGTGGATGCATCTTCTGTACCCGTTTATATCTCAAATTCAGGCTCCAAACACCCGAAAATTCGATATTTTATGGGTCCCAGAAGCGATCTGTACATGCCTACTCCGTGTTAGAGTATTTTCAAAATACAGGCCCAAAACATGCTAAAAATCGATATTTTAGGTGACCAAAGACAATATGTTTATGCATCTTCTGCACCCGTTTACATCCCAAATTCAACCTCAAAACACCCGAAAATTCGATATTTTTGGGTCCCACAAGCGATCTGTACATGCCTACTTAGTGCTAGAATATTTTCAAAATATAGGCCCTTGACATGCTAAAAATCGATATTTTAGGTGCCCAAAGTCGATATTTCAAATTCAGGCCCAAAACCCCCGAAAATTCGATATTTTGGGGTTCCAGAAGCGAACTGTACATGCCTACTCCGTGTTAGAGTATTTTCAAAATACAGGCCCAAAACATACTGAAAATTGATCTTTTAGGTGCCCAAAAGTCAATATGTGGATGCATCTTCTGTACCCGTTTATATCTCAAATTCAGGCTCCAAACACCCGAAAATTCGATATTTTGGGGTCCCAGAAGCGATCTGTATATACATACTCAGTGCTAGAATGTTTTCAAAATATAGGCCCAAAACATGCTAAAAATCGATATTTTAAGTGTCCAAAGTCGATATGTGCATGCATCTTCTGTACCCGATTATATCACAAATTCAGGCTCAAAACACCCGAAAATTCGATATTTTGGGGTCCCTGAAGCGATCTGTACATGCCTACTCAGTTCTAGAATATTTTCATAATATAGGCCCAAAACATGCTAAAAATCGATATTTTAGGTGCCCAAAGTCGATATCTCAAATTCAGGCCTAAGACACCCGAAAAATCGATATTTTGGGGTCCCAGAAGCGATCTGTACATGCCTACTCTGTGTTAGAGTATTTTCAATTTACAGGCCCAAAACATACTGAAAATTGATCTTTTAGGTGCCCAAAAGTCAATATGTGGATGCATCTTCTGTACCCGTTTATATCTCAAATTCAGGCTCCAAACACCCGAAAATTCGATATTTTGGGGTCCCAGAAGCGATCTGTATATACATACTCAGTGCTAGAATGTTTTCAAAATATAGGCCCAAAACATGCTAAAAATCGATATTTTAAGTGTCCAAAGTCGATATGTGCATGCATCTTCTGTACCCGTTTATATCACAAATTAAGGCTCAAAACACCCGAAAATTCGATATTTTTGGGTCCCACAAGCGATCTCTACATGCCTACTTAGTGCTAGAATATTATCAAAATATAGGCCCAAAACATGCTAAAAATCGATATTTTAGGTGCCCAAAGTCGATATCTCAAATTCAGGCCCAAAACACTCGAAAATTCGATATTTTGGGGTTCCAGAAGCGAACTGTACATGCCTACTCCGTGTTAGAGTATTTTTAAAATACAGGCACAAAACATGCTGAAAATCGATATTTTAAATGTCCAAAGTCGATATGTGCATGCATCTTTTGTACCCTTTTATATCTCAAATTCAGGCTCAAAACACCCAAAAATTCGATATTTTTGGGTCCTAGAAGCGATCTGTACATGCCTACTCAGTGCTAGAATTTTTTTTATAATATAGGCCCAAAACATGCTAAAAATCGATATTTTAGGTGCCCAAATTCGATATCTCAAATTCAGGCCTAAGACACCCGAAAATTCGATATTTTGGGGTCCCAGAAGCGATCTGTACATGCCTACTCTGTGTTAGAGTTTTTTCAAAATACAGGCCCAAAACATACAGAAAATCGATATTTTAAGTGCCAAAAAGTCGATATGTGCATGCATCTTCTGTACCCGTTTATATCTCAAATTCAGGTTCCAAACACCCGAAAATTCGATATTTTGGGGTCCCAGAAGCGATCTGTACATGCCTACTCAGTGCTAGAATTTTGTTTAAATTTAGGCCCAAAACATGCTAAAAATCTATATTTTAGGTGCCCAAAGTCGATATCTCAAATTCAAGCCCAAAACACCCGAAAATTCGATATTTTGGGGTTCCAGAAGCGAACTGTACATGCCTACTCCGTGTTAGAGTATTTTCAAAATACAGGCCCAAAACATACTGAAAATCGATCTTTTAGGTGCCCAAAAGTCGATATGTTCATGCATCTTCTGTACCCGTTTGTATCTCAAATTCAGGCTCCAAACACACTAAAATTCGATATTTTTGGGTCCCAGAAGCGATGTGTACAAGCCTACTCAGTGCTAGAATGTTTTCAAAATATAGGCTTAAAACATGCTAACAATCGATATTTTAAGTGTCCAAAGTCGATATGTGCATGCATCTTCTGTACCCGTTTATATCACAAATTCAGGCTCAAAACACCCGAAAATTCGATATTTTGGGGTCCCAGAAGCAATCTGTACATGCCTACTCAGTGCTAGAATATTTTCATAATATAGGCCCAAAACATGCTAAAAATCGATATTTTAGGTGCCCAAAGTCGATATCTCAAATTCAGGCCTAAGACACCCGAAAAATCGATATTTTGGGGTCCCAGAAGCGATCTGTACATGCCTACTCTGTGTTAGAGTATTTTCAATTTACAGGCCCAAAACATACTGAAAATTGATCTTTTAGGTGCCCAAAAGTCAATATGTGGATGCATCTTCTGTACCCGTTTATATCTCAAATTCAGGCTCCAAACACCCGAAAATTCGATATTTTGGGGTCCCAGAAGCGATCTGTATATACATACTCAGTGCTAGAATGTTTTCAAAATATAGGCCCAAAACATGCTAAAAATCGATATTTTAAGTGTCCAAAGTCGATATGTGCATGCATCTTCTGTACCCGTTTATATCACAAATTAAGGCTCAAAACACCCGAAAATTCGATATTTTTGGGTCCCACAAGCGATCTCTACATGCCTACTTAGTGCTAGAATATTATCAAAATATAGGCCCAAAACATGCTAAAAATCGATATTTTAGGTGCCCAAAGTCGATATCTCAAATTCAGGCCCAAAACACTCGAAAATTCGATATTTTGGGGTTCCAGAAGCGAACTGTACATGCCTACTCCGTGTTAGAGTATTTTTAAAATACAGGCCCAAAACATGCTGAAAATCGATATTTTAAATGTCCAAAGTCGATATGTGCATGCATCTTTTGTACCCTTTTATATCTCAAATTCAGGCTCAAAACACCCAAAAATTCGATATTTTTGGGTCCTAGAAGCGATCTGTACATGCCTACTCAGTGCTAGAATTTTTTTTATAATATAGGCCCAAAACATGCTAAAAATCGATATTTTAGGTGCCCAAATTCGATATCTCAAATTCAGGCCTAAGACACCCGAAAATTCGATATTTTGGGGTCCCAGAAGCGATCTGTACATGCCTACTCTGTGTTAGAGTTTTTTCAAAATACAGGCCCAAAACATACAGAAAATCGATATTTTAAGTGCCAAAAAGTCGATATGTGCATGCATCTTCTGTACCCGTTTATATCTCAAATTCAGGTTCCAAACACCCGAAAATTCGATATTTTGGGGTCCCAGAAGCGATCTGTACATGCCTACTCAGTGCTAGAATTTTGTTTAAATTTAGGCCCAAAACATGCTAAAAATCTATATTTTAGGTGCCCAAAGTCGATATCTCAAATTCAAGCCCAAAACACCCGAAAATTCGATATTTTGGGGTTCCAGAAGCGAACTGTACATGCCTACTCCGTGTTAGAGTATTTTCAAAATACAGGCCCAAAACATACTGAAAATCGATCTTTTAGGTGCCCAAAAGTCGATATGTTCATGCATCTTCTGTACCCGTTTGTATCTCAAATTCAGGCTCCAAACACACTAAAATTCGATATTTTTGGGTCCCAGAAGCGATGTGTACAAGCCTACTCAGTGCTAGAATGTTTTCAAAATATAGGCTTAAAACATGCTAACAATCGATATTTTAAGTGTCCAAAGTCGATATGTGCATGCATCTTCTGTACCCGTTTATATCACAAATTCAGGCTCAAAACACCCGAAAATTCGATATTTTGGGGTCCCAGAAGCAATCTGTACATGCCTACTCAGTGCTAGAATATTTTCATAATATAGGCCCAAAACATGCTAAAAATCGATATTTTAAGTGCCCAAAGTCGATATCTCAAATTTAGGCCTAAGACACCCGAAAATTCGATATTTTGGGGTCCCAGAAGCGATCTGTACATGCCTACTCTGTGTTAGAGTATTTTCAATATACAGGCCCAAAACATACTGAAAATCGATCTTTTAGGTGCCCAAAAGTCAATATGTGGATGCATCTTCTGTACCCGTTTATATCTCAAATTCAGGCTCCAAACACCCGAAAATTCGATATTTGGGGGTCCCAGATGCGATCTGTATATGCATACTCAGTGCTAGAATGTTTTCAAAATATAGGCTCAAAACATACTAAAATCGATATTATAAGTGTCCAAAGTCAATATGTGCATGCATCTTATGTACCCGTTTATATATCAAATTCAGGCTCAAAACACCCAAAAATTCGGTATTTTGGGTCCTAGAAGCGAACTGTACATGCCTACTCCAAGTTAGAATGTTTTCAAGATACAGACCCAAAACATGCTCAAAATCGATATTTTAGGTGCCCAAAAGTCAATATGCGGATGCATCTTCTGTACCCGTTTATATCTCAAATTCAGGCTCCAAACACCCGAAAATTCTATATTTTGGGGTCCCAGAAGCGATCTGTACTTGCCTACTCCGTGTTAGAGTATTTTCAAAATACAGGCCCAAATCATGCTAAAAATCGATATTTTAGGTGACCAAAGTCATTATGTTTATGCATCTTCTGCACCCGTTTATATCCCAAATTTAACCTCAAAACACCCGAAAATTCATTATTTTTGGGTCCCACAAGCGATCTCTACATGCCTACTTAGTGCTAGAATATTATCAAAATATAGGCCCAAAACATGCTAAAAATCGATATTTTAGGTGCCCAAAGTCGATATCTCAAATTCAGGAACAAAACACTCGAAAATTCGATATTTTGGGGTTCCAGAAGCGAACTGTACATGCCTACTCCGTGTTAGAGTATTTTTAAAATACAGGCCCAAAACATGCTGAAAATCGATATTTTAAGTGTCCAAAGTCGATATGTGCATGCATCTTTTGTACCCTTTTATATCTCAAATTCAGGCTCAAAACACCCAAAAATTCGATATTTTTGGGTCCTAGAAGCGATCTGTACATGCCTACTCAGTGCTAGAATTTTTTTTATAATATAGGCCCAAAACATGCTAAAAATCGATATTTTAGGTGCCCAAAGTCGATATCTCAAATTCAAGCCCAAAACACCCAAAAAATTCGATATTTTGGGGTCCCAGAAGCGATCTGTACATGCCTACTCCGTGTTAGAGTATTTTCAATATACAGGCCAAAAACATACTGAAAATCGATCTTTTAGGTGCCCAAAAGTCGATATGTGGATGCATCTTCTGTACCCGTTTATATCTCAAATTCAGGCTCCAAACACCCGAAAATTCGATATTTTGGGGTCCAAGAAGCGATCTGTACTTGCCTACTCTGTGTTAGAGTATTTTCAAAATACAGGCCCAAAACATGCTAAAAATCGATATTTTAGGTGACCAAAGTCAATATGTTTATGCATCTTCTGCACCCGTTTACATCCCAAATTCAACCTCAAAACACCCGAAAATTCATTATTTTTGGGTCCCAGAAGCGATCTGTACATGCCTACTATGTGTTAGAGAATTTTCAAAATACAGGCCCAAAACATACAGAAAATCGATATTTTAAGTGCCAAAAAGTCGATTTGTGCATGCATCTTCTGTACCCGTTTATATCTCAAATTCAGGCTCCAAACACCCGAAAATTCGATATTTTGGGGTCCCAGAAGCGATCTGTACATGCCTACTCAGTGCTAGAATTTTTTTTTTAAATATTGGCCCAAAACATGCTAAAAATCTATATTTTAGGTGCCCAAAGTCGATATCTCAAATTCAAGCCCAAAACACCCAAAAAATTCGATATTTTTGGGTCCCAGAAGCGATCTGTACATGCCTACTCCGTGTTAGAGTATTTTCAATATACAGGCCAAAAACATACTGAAAATCGATCTTTTAGGTGCCCAAAAGTCGATATGTGGATGCATCTTCTGTACCCTTTTATATCTCAAATTCAGGCTCCAAACACCCGAAAATTCGATATTTTGGGGTCCAAGAAGCGATCTGTACTTGCCTACTCCGTGTTAGAGTATTTTCAAAATACAGGCCCAAAACATGCTAAAAATCGATATTTTAGGTGACCAAAGTCAATATGTTTATGCATCTTCTGCACCCGTTTACATCCCAAATTCAACCTCAAAACACCCGAAAATTCGATATTTTTGGGTCCCACAAGCGATCTGTACATGCCTACTTAGTGCTAGAATATTTTCAAAATATAGGCCCTTGACATGCTAAAAATCGATATTTTAGGTGCCCAAAGTCGATATTTCAAATTCAGGCCCAAAACCCCCGAAAATTCGATATTTTGGGGTTCCAGAAGCGAACTGTACATGCCTACTCCGTGTTAGAGTATTTTCAAGATACAGGCCCAAAACATACTGAAAATCGATCTTTTAGGTGCCCAAAAGTCGATATGTTCATGCATCTACTGTACCGGTTTGTATCTCAAATTCAGGCTCCAAACACCCGAAAATTCGATATTTTTGGGTCCTAGAAGCGATCTGTACAAGCCTACTCAGTGCTAGAATGTTTTCAAAATATAGGCTCAAAACATGCTAAAAATCGATATTTTAAGTGTCCAAAGTCGATATGTGCATGCATCTTCTGTACCCGTTTATATCACAAATTCAGGCTCAAAACACCCGAAAATTCGATATTTTGGGGTCCCAGAAGCGATCTGTACATGCCTACTCAGTTCTAGAATATTTTCATAATATAGGCCCAAAACATGCTAAAAATCGATATTTTAGGTGCCCAAAGTCGATATCTCAAATTCAGGCCTAAGACACCCGAAAATTCGATATTTTGGGGTCCCAGAAGCGATCTGTACATGCCTACTCTGTGTTAGAGTATTTTCAATTTACAGGCCCAAAACATACTGAAAATTGATCTTTTAGGTGCCCAAAAGTCAATATGTGGATGCATCTTCTGTACCCGTTTATATCTCAAATTCAGGCTCCAAACACCCGAAAATTCGATATTTTGGGGTCCCAGAAGCGATCTGTATATACATACTCAGTGCTAAAATGTTTTCAAAATATAGGCTCAAAACATGCTAAAATCGATATTATAAGTGTCCAAAGTCAATATGTGCATGCATCTTCTGTACCCGTTTATATATCAAATTCAGGCTCAAAACACCCAAAAATTCGGTATTTTGGGTCCTAGAAGCGAATTGTACATGCCTACTCCAAGTTAGAATGTTTTCAAGATACAGACCCCAAACATGCTCAAAATCGATATTATAGGTGCCCAAAAGTCAATATGTGGATGCATCTTCTGTACCCGTTTATATCTCAAATTCAGGCTCCAAACACCCGAAAATTCGATATTTTGGGGTCCCAAAAGCGATCTGTACATGCCTACTCAGTGCTAGAATTTTTTTTTTAAATATAGGCCCAAAACATGCTAAAAATCTATATTTTAGGTGCCCAAAGTCGATATCTCAAATTCAAGCCCAAAACACCCAAAAAATTCGATATTTTGGGGTCCCAGAAGCGATCTGTACATGCCTACTCTGTGTTAGAGTATTTTCAATATACAGGCCAAAAACATACTGAAAATCGATCTTTTAGGTGCCCAAAAGTCGATATGTGGATGCATCTTCTGTACCCGTTTATATCTCAAATTCAGGCTCCAAACACCCGAAAATTCGATATTTTGGGGTCCCAGAAGCGATCTGTACTTGCCTACTCCGTGTTAGAGTATTTTCAAAATACAGGCCCAAAACATGCTAAAAATCGATATTTTAAGTGTCCAAAGTCGATATGTGCATGCATCTTTTGTACCCTTTTATATCTCAAATTCAGGCTCAAAACACCCAAAAATTCGATATTTTTGGGTCCTAGAAGCGATCTGTACATGCCTACTCAGTGCTAGAATTTTTTTTATAATATAGGCCCAAAACATGCTAAAAATCGATATTTTAGGTGCCCAAATTCGATATCTCAAATTCAGGCCTAAGTCACCCGAAAATTCGATATTTTGGGGTCCCAGTAGTGATTTGTACATGCCTACTCTGTGTTAGAATATTTTCAAAATACAGGCCCAAAACATACAGAAAATAGATATTTTAAGTGCCAAAAAGTCGATATGTGCATGCATCTTCTGTACCCGTTTATATTTCAAATTCAGGTTCCAAACACCCGAAAATTCGATATTTTGGGGTCCCAGAAGCGATCTGTACATGCCTACTCAGTGCTAGAATTTTTTTTAAATTTAGGCCCTAAACATGCTAAAAATCTATATTTTAGGTGCCCAAAGTCGATATCTCAAATTCAAGCCCAAAACACCCGAAAATTCGATATTTTGGGGTTCCAGAAGCGAACTGTACATGCCTTCTCCGTGTTAGAGTATTTTCAAAATACAGGCCCAAAACATAATGAAAATCGATCTTTTAGGTGCCCAAAAGTCGATATGTTCATGCATCTTCTGTACCCGTTTGTATCTCAAATTCAGGCTCCAAACACCCGAAAATTCGATATTTTTGGGTCCCAGAAGCGATGTGTACAAGCATACTCAGTGCTAGAATGTTTTCAAAATATAGGCTTAAAACATGCTAACAATCGATATTTTAAGTGTCCAAAGTCGATATGTGCATGCATCTTCTGTACCCGTTTATATCACAAATTCTGGATCAAAACACCCGAAAATTCGATATTTTGGGGTCCCAGAAGCAATCTGTACATGCCTACTCAGTGCTAGAATACTTTCATAATATAGGCCCAAAACATACTAAAAATCGATATTTTAAGTGCCCAAAGTCGATATCTCAAATTCAGGCCTAAGACACCCGAAAATTCGATATTTTGGGGTCCCAGAAGCGATCTGTACATGCCTACTCTGTGTTAGAGTATTTTCAATATACAGGCCCAAAACATACTGAAAATCGATCTTTTAGGTGCCCAAAAGTCAATATGTGGATGCATCTTCTGTACCCGTTTATATCTCAAATTCAGGCTCCAAACACACGAAAATTCGATATTTTGGGGTCCCAGATGCGATCTGTATATGCATACTCAGTGCTAGAATGTTTTCAAAATATAGGCTCAAAACATGCTAAAATCGATATTATAAGTGTCTAAAGTCAATATGTGCATGCATCTTCTGTACCCGTTTATATATCAAATTCAGGCTCAAAACACCCAAAAATTCGGTATTTTGGGTCCTAGAAGCGAACTGTACATGCCTACTCCAAGTTAGAATGTTTTCAAGATACAGACCCAAAACATGCTCAAAATCGATATTTTAGGTGCCCAAAAGTCAATATGTGGATGCATCTTCTGTACCCGTTTATATCTCAAATTCAGGCTCCAAACACCCGAAAATTCGATATTTTGGGGTCCCAGAATCGATCTGTACTTGCCTACTCCGTGTTAGAGTATTTTCAAATTACAGGCCCAAAACATGCTAAAAATCGATATTTTAGGTGACCAAAGTCAATATGTTTATGCATCTTCTGCACCCGTTTACATCCCAAATTCATCCTCAAAACACCCGAAAATTCGATATTTTTGGGTCCCACAAGCGATCTGTACATGCCTAGTTAGTGCTAGAATATTTTCAAAATATAGGCCCTTGACATGCTAAAAATCGATATTTTAGGTGCCCAAAGTCGATATTTCAAATTCAGGCCCAAAACCCCCGAAAATTCGATATTTTGGGGTTCCAGAAGCGAACTGTACATGCCTACTCCGTGTTAGAGTATTTTCAATTTACAGGCCCAAAACATACTGAAAATTGATCTTTTAGGTGCCCAAAAGTCAATATGTGGATGCATCTTCTGTACCCGTTTATATCTCAAATTCAGGCTCCAAACACCCGAAAATTCGATATTTTGGGGTCCCAGAAGCGATCTGTATATACATACTCAGTGCTAGAATGTTTTCAAAATATAGGCACAAAACATGCTAAAAATCGATATTTTAAGTGTCCAAAGTCGATATGTGCATGCATCTTCTGTACCCGTTTATATCACAAATTAAGGCTCAAAACACCCGAAAATTCGATATTTTTGGGTCCCACAAGCGATCTCTACATGCCTACTTAGTGCTAGAATATTATCAAAATATAGGCCCAAAACATGCTAAAAATCGATATTTTAGGTGCCCAAAGTCGATATCTCAAATTCAGGCCCAAAACACTCGAAAATTCGATATTTTGGGGTTCCAGAAGCGAACTGTACATGCCTACTCCGTGTTAGAGTATTTTTAAAATACAGGCCCAAAACATGCTGAAAATTGATATTTTAAGTGTCCAAAGTCGATATGTGCATGCATCTTTTGTACCCTTTTATATCTCAAATTCAGGCTCAAAACACCCAAAAATTCGATATTTTTGGGTCCTAGAAGCGATCTGTACATGCCTACTCAGTGCTAGAATTTTTTTTATAATATAGGCCCAAAACATGCTAAAAATCGATATTTTAGGTGCCCAAATTCGATATCTCAAATTCAGGCCTAAGACAACCGAAAATTCGATATTTTGGGGTCCCAGAAGCGATCTGTACATGCCTACTCTGTGTTAGAGTATTTTCAAAATACAGGCCCAAAACATACAGAAAATAGATATTTTAAGTGCCAAAAAGTCGATATGTGCATGCATCTTCTGTACCCGTTTATATCTCAAATTCAGGTTCCAAACACCCGAAAATTCGATATTTTGGGGTCCCAGAAGCGATCTGTACATGCCTACTCAGTGCTAGAATTTTTTTTAAATTTAGGCCCTAAACATGCTAAAAATCTATATTTTAGGTGCCCAAAGTCGATATCTCAAATTCAAGCCCAAAACACCCGAAAATTCGATATTTTGGGGTTCCAGAAGCGAACTGTACATGCCTACTCCGTGTTAGAGTATTTTCAAAATACAGGCCCAAAACATACTGAAAATCGATCTTTTAGGTGCCCAAAAGTCGATATGTTCATGCATCTTCTGTACCCGTTTGTATCTCAAATTCAGGCTCCAAACACCCGAAAATTCGATATTTTTGGGTCCCAGAAGCGATGTGTACAAGCATACTCAGTGCTAGAATGTTTTCAAAATATAGGCTTAAAACATGCTAACAATCGATATTTTAAGTGTCCAAAGTCGATATGTGCATGCATGTTCTGTACCCGTTTATATCACAAATTTTGGCTCAAAACACCCGAAAATTCGATATTTTGGGGTCCCAGAAGCAATCTGTACATGCCTACTCAGTGCTAGAATACTTTCATAATATAGGTCAAAAACATACTAAAAATCGATATTTTAAGTGCCCAAAGTCGATATCTCAAATTCATGCCTAAGACACCCGAAAATTCGATATTTTGGGGTCCCAGAAGCGATCTGTACATGCCTACTCTGTGTTAGAGTATTTTCAATATACAGGCCCAAAACATACAGAAAATCGATCTTTTAGGTGCCCAAAGTCAATATGTGCATGAATCTTCTGTACCCGTTTATATCTCAAATTCAGGTTAAAAACACCCGAAAATTCGATATTTGGGGGTCCCAGAAGGGATCTTTACATGCCTACTCCGTGTTAGAGTATTTTCAAAATACAGGCCTAAAACATTCTGAAAATCGATCTTTTAGGTGCCCAAAAGTCGATATGTGCATGCATGTTCTGTACCCGATTATATTTCAAATTCAGGCTCCAAAAACCCGAAAATTCGATATTTTGGGGTCCCAGAAGCGATCTGTACATGCCTACTGAGATACAGGCCCAAAACATGATGAAAATCGATATTTTAGGTGCATTAAGTCAATATGTGTATGTATCTTCTGCACTCGTAAATATCCCAAATTCAACCTCAAAACATCCGAAAATTCGATATTTTTGGATCCCAAAAGCGATCTGTAAATAGATACTCAGTGCTAGAATTTTTTCAAAATATAGGCTCAAAACATGCTAAAAATCGATATTTTAGGTGCCCAAAAGTCGATATGTGCATGCATCTTCTGTACCCGATTATATCTCAAATTCAGGCTCAAAACACCCGAAAATTCGATATTTTAGGGTCTCAGAAGCGATCTGTACATGCCTACTCCGTGTTAAAGAATTTTCAAAATATAGGCCCAAAACATATATAAAATCGATCTTTTAGGTGGCCAAAAGTCGATATGTTCATGCATCTTCTGTACCCGTTTATATCTCAAATTCAGGCTCCTAAAACCCGAAAATTCAATATTTTGGGGTCCTAGAAGCGATCTGTACATGCCTACTCGGATACAGGCCCAAAACATGCTGAAAATCGATATTTTAGGTGCCCAAAGTCAATATGTGTATGCATCTTCTGTACCCGTTTATATCCTAAATTCAACCTCAAAACACACGAAAATTCGATATTTTTGGGTCCCAGAAGCGATCTGTACATGCCAACTCAGTGCTAGAATGTTTTCAAGATACAGACCCCAAACATGCTCAAAATCGATATTTTAGGTGCCCAAAAGTCGATATGTGCATGCATCTTCAGTACCCGTTTATATCTCAAATTCAGGCTCAAAACACCTGAAAATTCAATATTTTGGGGTACCAGAAGCGATCTGTACATGCCTACTCCGTGTTAAAGTATTTTCAAAATACAGTCCCAAAACATGCTGAAAATCGATATTTTAGGTGCCCAAAGTCAATATGTGCATGCATCTTCTTTACCCGTTTATATCTCAAATTCAGGCTCAAAACACCGAAAATTCGATATTTTGGGGTCCCAGAAGCGATCTGTACATGCCTACTCAGTGCAAGTATATTTTCAAAATATATACCCAAAACATGCTAAAAATCTATATTTTAGGTGGCTAAGGTCGATATCTCAAATTCAGGCCCAAAACACCCGAAAATTCGATATTTTGGGGTCCCAACAGCGATCTGTACATGCCTACTCCGTGTTAGAGTATTTTCAAAATACAGGCCCAAAACATGCTGAAAATCGATGTTTTAGGTCCCGAAATTCAATATGTGTTTTCATCTTCTGCACCCGTTTATATCCCAAATTCAACCTCAAAACACCCGAAAATTCGATATTTTTTTTGACCCAGAAGCGATCTGTACATGCCTACTCAGTGCTAGAATGTTTTCAAAATATAGGCTCAAAACATGCTAAAAATCGATATTATAAGTGTCCAATGTCGATATGTGCATGCATCTTCTGTACCCGTTTATATCTCAAATTCAGACTCAAAACACCCGAAAATTAGGTATTTTGGGTCCTAGAAGCGAACTGTACATGCCTACTCCTAGTTAGAATGTTTTCAAGATACAGACCCAAAACATGCTCAAAATCGATATTTTAGGTGCCGAAAATTCGATATGTGCATTCATCTTCAGTACCCGTTTATATCTCAAATTCAGGCTCAAAACACCTGAAAATTCGATATTTTGGGGTCCAAGAAGCGATCTGTACATGCCTACTCAGTGCTAGAATATTTTCAAAATATGGGCCCAAAACATGTTAAAATCGATATTTTAGGAGCATAAAGTCGATATCTCCAATTCAGGCCCGAAACACCCCGAAATTCGATATTTTGGGGTCCCAGAAGCGATGTGTACATGCCTACTCCTAGTTAGAATGTTTTCAAGATACAGACCCAAAACATGCTGAAAATCGATATTTTAGGTGCCCAAAATTCGATATGTGCATGCATCTTCAGTAGCCGTTTATATCTTAAATTCAGGCTCAAAACACCTGAAAATTCGATATTTTGGGGTACCAGAAGCGATCTGTACATGCCTACTCCGTGTTAAAGTATTTTCAAAATACAGGCCCAAAACATGCTGAAAATCGATATTTTAGGTGCCCAAAGTCAATATGTGCAGGCATCTTCTTTACCCGTTTATATCTCAAATTCAGGCTAAAAACACCGAAAATTCGATATTTTGGGGTCCCAGAAGCGATCTGTACATGCCTACTCAGTGCAAGTATATTTTCAAAATATATACCCAAAACATGCTAAAAATCGATATTTTAGGTGGCTAAGGTCGATATCTCAAATTCAGGCCCAAAACACCCGAAAATTCGATATTTTGGGGTCCCAACAGCGATCTGTACATGCCTACTCCGTGTTAGAGTATTTTCAAAATACAGGCCCAAAACATCCTGAAAATCGATATTTTAGGTGCCCAAAGTCAATATGTGTATGCATCTTCTGCACCCGTAAATATCCCAAATTCAACCTCAAAACACCCGAAAATTCGATATTTTTGGGTCCCAGAAGCGATCTGCACATGCCTACTCAGTGCTAGAATGTTTTCAAAATATAGGGTCAAAACATGCTAAAAATCGATATTTTAGGTGCCCAAAAGTCGATATGTGCATGCATCTTCAGTACCCGTTTATATCTTAAATTCAGGATCAAAACACCCAAAAATTCGATATTTTAGGGTCCCAGAACCGATCTGTACATGCCTACTCAGATACAGGCCTAAAACATGCTGAAAACGAATATATTAGGTGCCCAAAGTCAATATGTGTATGCATCTTCTGCACCCGTTCATATCCCAAATTCAACCTCAAAACATCCGAAAATCGATATTTTTGGGTCCCAGAAGCGATTTGTACATGCCTACTCAGTTCTAGAAAGTTTTCAAAATATAGGCTCAAAACATGCTAAAAATCGATATTTTAAGTGTCCAAAGTTGATATATGCATGCATCTTCTATATCCGTTTACATCTCAAATTCAGGCTCAAAACACCCGAAAATTCGATATTTTGGGGTCCCAGAAGCGATCTGTACATGCCTACTCAGTGCTAGAATATTTTCAAAATATAGGCCCAAAACATGCTAAAAATCGATATTTTAGGTGCCCAAAGTCGATATTTCAAATTCAGTTCCAAAACACCCGAAAATTCGATATTTTGGGGTCATAGAAGCGATCTGTACATGCCTACTCCGTGTTAGAGTATTTCCAAAATGCAGGCCTAAAACATACTGAAAATCGATCTTTTAGGTGCCCAAAAGTCGATATGTGCATGCATCTTCTGGAACCGTTTATATCTCAAATTCAGGCTCAAAACACCCGAAAATTCGATATTTTGAGGTCCCAGAAGCGATCTGTACATGCCTACTCCGTGTTAGAGTATTTTCAATATACAGCCCCAAAACATGCTAAAAATCGATATTTTAGGTGCCCAAAGTCAATATGTGTATGCATCCTCTGCACCCGTTTATGTCCCAAATTCAAACTCAAAACACTCGAAAATTCTATATTTTTGGGTCCCAGAAGCGATCTGTACATGCCTACTCAGTGCTAGAATGCTTTCAAAATATCGGCTCAAAACATGCTCAAAATCGATATTTTAGGTGCCGAAAATTCGATATGTGCATTCATCTTCAGTACCCGTTTATATCTCAAATTCAGGCTCAAAACACCTGAAAATTCGATATTTTGGGGTCCAAGAAGCGATCTGTACATGCCTACTCAGTGCTAGAATATTTTCAAAATATGGGCCCAAAACATGTTAAAATCGATATTTTAGGTGCATAAAGTCGATATCTCCAATTCAGGCCCAAAACACCCCGAAATTCGATATTTTGGGGTCCCAGAAGCGATGTGTACATGCCTACTCCTAGTTAGAATTTTTTCAAGATACAGACCCAAAACATGCTGAAAATCGATATTTTAGGTGCCCAAAATTCGATATGTGCATGCATCTTCAGTACCCGTTTATATCTTAAATTCAGGCTCAAAACACCTGAAAATTCGATATTTTGGGGTCCAAGAAGCGATCTGTACATGCCTACTCCGTGTTAGAGTATTTTCAAGATACAGGTCCAAAACATGCTGAAAATCGATATTTTAGGTGCTCATAGTCAATATGTGCATGCATCTTCTGTACCCGTTTATATCTCAAATTCAGGCTCAAAACACACGAAAATTCAATATTTTGAGGTCCCAGAAGCGATCTGTAAATGTCTACTCAGTGCTAGAATATTTTCAAAATATAGGCCCAAAACATGCTAATGATCGATATTTTAGGTGCCCAAAGTCGATATCTCAAATTCAGGCCCAAGACGCCCGAAAATTCGATATTTAGGGGTCCTAGAATTGATCTGTACATGCCTACTCCGTGTTATAGTATTTTCAAAATACAGCCCCAAAACATGCTAAAAATCGATATTTTAGGTGCCCAAAAGTCGATATGTGCATGCATCTTCAGTACCCGTTTATATCTCAAATTCAGGCCCAAAACACCCGAAAATTCGATGTTTTGGGGTCCCAGAAGCGATCTGTACATGCCTACTCCGTGTTAGAGTATTTTCAAAATACAGACCCAAAACATACTGAAAATCGATCTTTTAGGTGCCCAAAAGTCGATATGTTCATGCATCTTCTGTACCCGTTTATATCTCAAATTCTGGCTCAAAACACCCGAAAATTCGATATTTTGGGGTTTCAGAAGCGATCTGTACATGCCTACTCAGATACAGGCCCAAAACATGCTGAAAATCGATATTTTATGTTCCCAAAGTCAATATGTGTATGCATCTTCTGCACCCGTTTATATCTCAAATTCAGTCTCATGTTTCACCAGGTGATGTAAGATAGCTCTGGCAGTAACACTCTTTATTGTAAGGTCCAACCTGTTAACAATCGTACAGAATAATACATGGAGCTAATAATCGATATTCAATGAACTATTCATATAAATATATCACTAAACATATCATATGCATTATCACAAACACCACAAAACTCAGACAGTGCCTTCACTACATCGCACTGGTGATATGCGCCAGCCATATGCCTGCTCGAACAGCAATCATCAAATCCATGACCCTCAGGTTGCACAAGCACTGCAACGCAATACCTAAATTAATGGTTATTATAGACAAGACTATACCACACGAATCCACATAGGTAGTACAACTATAAAAATAATGATTAACGTAATTAATTACTATAGATCATGAGATACTGACATTAAAACACAATTTATCACTAATAAACACTGTCGTCACAACACTTCACTGCAAACAGCGAACACTAACTTACCCGAAATGTTGCTCCCACAAACATGCAAAATTATCACCAAATTCCTATAAATTCCCACTTAAACCATCACCGCTGGCGAGCGTACGTATTCAAGGTCTACGTCTGACTGAGGGTAAAGGCAAACGGCTGCCACTACCTTGAGTTGGTGGGATCGACAAGATCCACTCTACACCTACACGTCACACATTATACAAAATTATCGTTTAACAATAACAATATTCTTTAACAGAAGCAATACACAAATATATCAGAAATTCATACATATCTCCCCAATTTATCACAAATACTAATCATAAAATTAAAAGGTTTACAGAAACTGTGTAGAGGAGATACTGAGAGATTCTCAATACATGATTCCCGTGTCGGGAATCGAACCCGGGCTTTGAGGGTCGACCTTAACTGAAAAGAGATACTGAGACATTCTCAGTACACTCCCCCCTCGAACATTGCCAAGGTACAGGTAATTTCCACTACTGATCTTCGATGGGTAGGAGTAACACGAGTCGATGTACTGACCTATTCACCAATCTGTCTTTTCTTCCTTTATATTCATCACTACTGCATAAAGGCTTGTATCTTAGCACTACGTCTCTGACTTTCCCATCTTTACCTGCATTAGCTTGGAATACCTGCGCTAGTCTCCAATTACCTCTGACCAAATCATTGTCTTGAACCAGTACGATGTCACCTTTTTGCAAATTCCTTCGTTCAGTATGCCACTCGTGTCTCACCAATAGTGTTGGGAAATAGTCCCGCATCCACCGCTTCCAAAATGTAGTTACAATGGTTTGAATGATAGTGAATCGTTTTCTAACATCAGGCTCATTCCCCATGGGTCCGCTAGGGACTTTGTTACTGGATCTTCCAAGCAACAGATCATTAGGGCATAAGTATGCCCCCATATCGATATCATATCCTGGCTTTAATCCAATGGGCCTCTCATTCAGTAAGTTCGCTACCTCAAACAGTACTGTCTGAAGCTCGCCAAAGCTTAACACGCACTCCCCAACAGCTATCACCAACAATCTCTTCACTGTCTTTATTAGAGCCTCACAAATTCCATTTTGCCATGGCGCATTAGCAGATTTATTAAAAGACCATGTCGTTCCTTGATTCAAGCTGAACGTAGAGATTTGAGAAGTGTTCCATTTTCCCATCATATTCCTTATTTCTTTACTGGCTGCCGTCAGCTGAGTGCCCATGTCAGAATGAATGGTTTGAGGGTACCCTCGTATCGAGACGGAACGACGAAATGTGCTCAAGAAACTGTCTGTGTCATAACCTTCCGTCAGATCGAGGTAGACAGCTCGACAAGTGAAGCATGTAAATATCACTCCATAGACTTTTGCTCTTGATCTCCGCTTGACAGTATCCCGAATGAGTATAGGGCCAAATAGATCTAAGGCGGTGTTGTAGAATGCAGGGGAAGGTTTCAGTCTTTTGTCGGGAAGCTGTCCCATTTGCTGTTCCATTCTAGGTTTGTCTATTTTTTTACATATTACACACTTCTCTTTAATTAATTTGATCACTTTACGTGCTCCTGGTACCCAAAATTTTCTTTGAAGTTTAGCCAACGTTAAGTCCACCCCTCCATGGTCGTTGTTGTGTAGGTGTTGTATGTATAGTATGGTGAATGGGTTTGATCTTGATAGTAGTATGAACTTGTCTTGGTTCCAGTCATCTTTTAACCATTTGCTTATCCTCTCTCCTACTGTGTTGATGCCATTTTCATTTACACTGGGTCCCAACCTTTTAAATCTCTTTTCCCAATCTCCTGCAAATTCTCTTTGAACTATTTTTATCCAATAATTTTCTGCTTGTTTCAGATCTGCAGATGTAAGGTTATGTAATAGGCCTTTAAACGACTTCTGTTTACAAAGAAGCAAAATCATAGCAGTAGTAATAATCATCCTTTCATAAGAGCTGAAACATTTGATATCTATTATGGATGCTTCTTGCCCATGGTTAATTTTAACATCGCATGTAAGTGTGATACAGCTCCTGTCGGGTAATTCCTGTATACAAGGTTGACTGATTGTTCCTTAGAAAGTGTCAAATAATTTGGACCAGTCTGCCACAGAGAATCAGAGCCCATCTTCGAGGGATGTTGTGGTCGTGTAGCAAAGTCGGCAGCATTATCAGTAGAGGTTGTCCACCACCATTCATCGGTGTTTGTGAGGGCTTGAATCTCTACGATTCTGGTTGCTACAAATGTCCCAAATCCGTGGGACTCCTTTTGGATTTGTGATCGTACGATCATTGAATCAGTTAGATGTAACACTTCTTCAAACTCAAAACGACTTTCTTTCTCAATTACTTTCCGCATTCTAGCGGAAAGCACTGCAGCACATAGTTCGAGCCTAGGGATAGTTATCTGTCGTACCGGTGCTACCCTACTTTTGGCTGCAAGAAGCTGGGATGAGTATGTACAACTCTGTAACTTGAAGCGAACGTATGCACACGTCGCGTAAGCAGCATTACTGGCATCAGAGTACATAACAAGAATTGGATTTCCAACTGCAGTATCTGGTCTAACGCATCTTTTGAACTTCACTTTTTCCAGCTCATACATTTCTGTGAATAAATAAATCCATTGATTATACATCTGATAAGGAATTGGGTCGTCCCAGCCCAACTCAACTCCATCATTTTCATTTTTCAGTGTGATCAGTTGTGTCAGTAATAACTTACACCGCATTGTGAAAGGCGTAGCTAGACCAAGAGGGTCGTATAGAGAGGCTACTTGGCTCAGGATCATCCTCTTAGTCAGAGAATTTGGTGCTTTCTTGAGGATATCATCGACAGTGAGGTTCGGCTCGGTGTGAACTTTCTTGTACTTCTTGGAAAAGTTAATGCTTACTTTAAATATAAACTGATCCTTCTTTGGTTCCCATCTCATTCCTAAAACCTTTTCCATTTCAGTGTCTACCAGTTTTTTATCATCTACTTTATCGTGATCGCCAGATATAACCCATTGCTTTATCTGAAAGCCGCCCACTTTCAGGATCTCGCCCGTGTCCGTTAGTTTTCTAAGGGCTTCTGATACAGTATCACATGAATGAATGACGTCGTCAACATACGAGTCATGGATAAGCATGGCTGCAGCTTCAGGATATTCTGACTCCAACATTTCCGCTGTCTTATGCAAGGCTGTCATTGCAATTATGCCGCTAGGTCTATCCCCGAAGGTGACTGTTTGAAGGCAGTAATGGTCGGGATTTTTGTCAGGGTTCATGTTTCGCCACAGGAATCTGTGTGTCATTTGGTCTAATTCTGAAATTAATACCGAATTGTACATCTTGCTTATATCCCCTACTATTGCTACTGGTTTCTCACGAAATCTAAGTAGGATACCGAATAGGTCGTTCAGCACGTCAGGACCCTTGGCATAATAGTCATTGAGCACATGACCCATGTAGGATGCAGATGAGTTGAACACTATTCTTATGGGAGTGGACTTCGATTCAGGTCTCAGCACCTCATGATGGGGGATGTAATGTACAGGGCCTTCATAATTTCTCATCTCCTCGTCAGTTAGTTTCCTAGCCACTCCACGTGCAACCATATCCTGCATTTGATCGCTATATGCTTTTGCATATTTTGCTCCTCTTTTGGAAAGTCTCTTCTCAGTGGAGCGCAACCTGGCCAGAGAAACTGATAAGTTGTTGGGCAAGGTTTCCGGAGATTTGATCCACGGGTAAATCGCAATCCAACGATTTTTTTCTGGGTCGTGACTTAGTCCCTTTGTGATGAGCGCCAACTCTCTTTCCTCTTTGACACTATACTTGTTGCTACCAAGTGGGCACTTCCCACACTTGCAGTTACCACATTTAGGGTTACAATGGATTCCTAGACTCTCGACATCGAAGAAAGCCTGCAGTCTTTTTGTCACACTTTCCTTTGGCTCTACATGTAAATCGTTAACATGGGATACACCGGCCAAATGATTCACCCTTACATATACATAACTATTGTTAACAGAATCGACATTTAACAAGTGGTGTGAACCTCTAATACAGTACCCAAAGGGACCTTGCATAAGTTGGAGGTCACCTACGGTTTGCAGAACTGATGGGAATAACTTGCAATAATCTGTACCTATCAATAGGTCAATTTTACCATGTGGGCGTGCGATGTCCTTGTCCTGGATTCCCCAAAGAGCTGCCACGCTGGTTGTGTCTACTGGACGCGCTTCTGATGTGATTTCAGAAATACCACACGCTTTGACGTTGTGTATATTACCATGACAATCATTAAGTGGTACGTTATATTCTAATGTTTCAAACTTGCTGCATACATTTCCAACTCTAGTGACCTCCAGACTTATACTTCTTCCTTTTAAGCCTAAATGCTTAGCCATGCGATTAGTAATTAGATTCATATCACTACCCGGGTCCCACAGTGTTGTTATCGGATAGGCATTACTGTAAACAGAACTTATCATCAAAAGTGCCTTGCTCCAGGACAGTACATTACTACTAGCGTGCGCTTCTGGCTTTGAAAGGCAACTGTGGATCATCCAGTTGTGATTTCTACCACATTCACTACATGATACACTTCGAGTGCACTGACGTCCTACATGTCCTAAACGTAAACAGCGGAAACATGCTCCCATTTGCCGCACAGCATCCATTTTATCATTGTTGGCAAGCCTTTGAAACCCTGAGCACTTTGTGATGTCGTGAGCATTTGTGCCATGGTACCAACATTCGCTAGAATTCTTCACTCCAGTTTCAGTCCTCTGGATATTTTCAGCTAAAGTTGACATTTGTTTAGTTAGATTAATCATGCACTCCTCTATTTTCTCTTGTTTCCCCTGAAGTTTAGTTACTGCAGTAGTCAAGGATTCAGGTTCACTGTCAAAACTCGTGGCATGCACTCGCGCTTTACTAGCATTGTCAGTTACTCTCACATCAGAATTCATGTACTCTAGTGCCTGCTTTTCTTTCAACAAATATTGTAGTAGCTCACTGAATAACTTATCTTTATTCGTAATAGCTTGTAAAATGTTCACCCATTCCCTTTTCTGAACGGCAGGAAGGAGTTTTTCTATGTGGCTAACCATCGTGACCGTGTTCATCTCAGCACACAATTTAAGTTTTTTGAGATCTAAGTATGCCCTTTCCACAATATCTACCATCTCTATGAATCCCTTTGAACTGCCTTCGGGTACTAGCTTTAGATCTTTAATGTCACTCAAAACCGCCTCCACCAGCTTTGATGGGTTGCCATATCTGTCATCTAATCTTTTCATCATATCTTTAAATGAATCATCTGCACCTTGCACGATTTCCAATGCTTCCCCCGATAGGCAAGACAGCAATACGTAAGGATCATCCTCGTACACGGGTTTCATTATTCGTTCATCATCCTTGCAAAAAGTGGGATACTTTCGTATGCTACCGTTAAAGTGTGGTGGAGTCAGCCGTTGCATCCTAAGTTTAGGCAAATCACTTACAGGTTTAGAAATCATTGCATGTGCATCTTTTTTCAATCTTTCAACGTCCGTAATGTAAATCTCAAGTTCATCAATCATCTTGTCATAGTTCTCATCACTAGAATTAAGAGACTTTACCAACTTTTCATTGATCTCTTCCATCACTTTGAACTGCACTAAAATATCATCACTGTAAATATCTTGCAATACTGCCATTGGATCATTCTGCGAATGTGCCTCCCTCAGCAGGTTCACTTTCCGCGTAAACTTGCGCTTGGCAACAGCACGGCTGTCCTTCAGATCCTGGTCCATTTTGACTGGGGCTTGTGTTGGACTGTTTCACCAGGTGATGGAAGATAGCACTGGCAGTAACACTCTTTATTGTAAGGTCCAACCTGTTAACAATCGTACAGAATAATACATGGAGCTAATAATCGATATTCAATGAACTATTCATATAAATATATCACTAAACATACTATATGCATTATCAAAAACACCACAAAACTCACACAGTGCCTCCACTACATCGCACTGGTGAAATGCGCCAGCCATACTGCCTGCTCGAATAGCAATCATCAAATCCATGACCCTCAGGTTGCACAAGCACTGCAACGCAATACCTAAATTAATGGTTATTATAGACAAGACTATACCACACGAATCCACATAGGTAGTACAACTATAAAAATAATAATTAACGTATTTAATTTCTATAGATCATGAGATACTGACATCAAAACACAATTTATCACTAATAAACACTGTCGTCACAACACTTCACTGCAAACAGCGAACACTAACTTACCCGAAATGTTGCTCCCACAAACATGCAAAATTATCACCATATTCCTATAAATTCCCACTTAAACCATCACCGCTGGCAAGCGTACATATTCAATGTCTACGTCTGACTGAGGGTAAAGGCAAACGGTTGCCACTACCTTGAGTTGGTGGGATCGACAAGATGCCACGTCACCACTCTACACCTACACGTCACACATTATACAAAATTATCGTTTAACAATAACAATATTCTTTACCAGAAGCAATACACAAATATATCAGAAATTCATACATATCACACCAATTTATCACAAATACTAATCTTAAAATTAAAAGGTTTACAGAAACTGTGTAGAGGAGATACTGAGAGATTCTCAATACATGATTCCCGTGTCGGGAATCGAACCCGGGCTTTTAAGGGTCGACCTTAACTGAAAAGAGATATTGAGACATCCTCAGTACAGCTCAATACACCCAAAAATTCGATATTTTTGGGTCCCAGAAGCGATCTGTACATGCCTACTCAGTGCTAGAATGTTTTTAAAATATAGGCTCAAAACATGCAAAAAATCGATATTTTAAGTGTCCAAAGTCGATATTTGCATGCATCTTCTGTACTCGTTTATATCTCAAATTCAGGCTCAAAACAACCGAAAATTCGATATTTTGGGTGCCCAAAACTCGATATGTGCATGCATCTTCTGTACCCGTTTATATCTCAAATTCAGGCTCCAAATACACGAAAATTCGATATTTTGGGGTCCCAGAAGCGATCTGTACATGCCTACTCAGATACAAGCCCAAAACATGCTGAAAATCGATATTTTAGGTGCCCAAAGTCAATATGTGTATTCATCTTCTGCACCCGTTTATATCCCAAATTCAACCTCAAAACCCCCGAAAATTCGATATTTTTGGGTAACAGAAGCGATCTGTACATCTAACTCAGTGGTAGAATGTTTTCAAAATATAGGCTCAAAACATGCTAAAAATCGATATTTTAAGTGTCCAAAGTCGATAGGTTCATGCATCTTCTGTACC
This sequence comes from Petrolisthes cinctipes, assembly GCA_033782935.1. Taxonomy (NCBI): domain Eukaryota; kingdom Metazoa; phylum Arthropoda; class Malacostraca; order Decapoda; family Porcellanidae; genus Petrolisthes; species Petrolisthes cinctipes. The sequence goes on from JAWQEG010000167.1 coordinate 2,559,129, forward strand.
CGTTTATATCTAAAATTAAGTTTCAAAACTCCCGAAAATTCAGTATTTTTGGGTCCTAGAAGCAATCTGTACATACCTACTCCTAGTTAGAATGTTTTCAAGATACAGTCCCAAAACATGCTCAAAATCGATATTTTAGGTGCCTAAAAGTCAATATGTGCATGCATCTTCAGTACCCGTTTATATCTCAAATTCAGGGTCAAAACACCCGAAAATTCGATATTTTGGGGTACCAGAAGCGATCTGTACATGCCTACTCCGTGTTAGAGTATTTTCAAAATACAGGCCCAAAACATACTAAAAATCGATATTTTAAGTGCCCAAAGTTGATATATCAAATTCAGGCCCAAAACACCCGAAAATTCGATATTTTGGGGTTCCAGAAGCGATCTGTACATGCCTACTCCGTGTTAGAGTATTTTCAAAATACAGGCCCAAAACATACTGAAAATCGATCTTTTAGGTGCCCAAAAGTCGATATGTGCATGCATCTTCTGTACCCGTTTATATCTCAAATTCAGGCTCCAAACACCCGAAAAGTCGATAATTTTAGGGTCGAAGAAGCAAACTGTACATGCCTACTCAGATACAGGACCAAAACATGCTGAAAATCGATATTTTAGGTGCCCAAATTCAATATGTGTATACATCTTCTGCACCTGTTTATATCCCAAATTCAATCTTATAACACCCGAAAATTCGATTTTTTTGGGTCCCAGAAGCGATCTGTACATGCCTACTCAGTGCTAGAATGTTTTCAAAATATAGGCTCAAAACATGCTAAAAATCGATATTTTAAGTGTCCAAAGTCGATATGTGCATGCATCTTCAGTACCCGTATATATCTCAAATTCAACCTCAAAACACCCGAAAATTCGATATTTTTGGATCCCAGAAGCGATCTGTACATGCCTTCTCAGTGCTAGAATGTTTTTAAAATATAGGCTCAAAACATGCAAAAAATCGATATTTTAAGTGTCCAATGTCGATATTTACATGCATCTTCTGTACTCGTTTATATCTCAAATTCAGGCTCAAAACAACCGAAAATTCGATATTTTGGGTGCCCAAAAGTCGATATGTGCATGCATCTTCTGTACCCATTTATATCTCAAATTCAGGCTCCAAATACACGAAAATTCGATATTTTGGGGTCCCAGAAGCGATCTGTACATGCCTACTCAGATACAGGCCCAAAACATGCTGAAAATCGATATTTTAGGTGCCCAAAGTCAATATGTGTATGCATCTTCTGCACCCGTTTATATCCAAAATTCAACCTCAATACACCCAAAAAATAAATATTTTTGGGTCCCAGAAGCGATCTGTACATGCCTACTCAGAGCTAGAATGTTTTTAAAATATAGGCTCAAAACATGCTAAAAATCGATATTTTAAGTGTCCAAAGTCGATATGTGCATGCATCATCAGTACCCGTTTATATCTCAAATTCAGGCTCCAAACATCCGAAAATTCGATATTTTTGGGCCCCAGAAGTGATCTGTACATGCCTACTCCGTGTTAGAGTATTTTCAAAATACAGGCCCAAAACATACTGAAAATCGATCTTTTAGGTGCACAAAAGTCGATATGTGCATGCATCTTCTGTACCCGTTTATATATCAAATTCAGGCTCCAAACACCCGAAAAATTCTATATTTTGGGGTCGAAGAAGCGATCTGTACATGCCTTCTCAGATACAGGCCCAAAACATGCTGAAAATCGATATTTTAGGTGCCCAAAGTTAATATGTGTATGCATCTTCTGCACCCATTTATATCCCAAATTCAACCTCAAAACACCCGAAAATTCGGTATTTTTGGGTCCTGGAAGCGATCTGTACATGCCTACTCCTAGTTAGAATGTTTTCAAGATACAGACCCAAAACATGCTAAAAATCGATATTTTCAGTGCACAAAAGTCGATATGTGCATGCATCTTCAGTACCCGTTTATATCTCAAATTCACGCTCAAAAAACCCGAAAATTCGATATTTTGGGGTCACAGAAGCGATCTGTACATGCCTACTTCGTGTTAGAATATTTTCAAAATATAGGTCCAAAACATGCTAAAAATCGAAATTTTAGGTGACCAAAGTCGATATCTCAAATTCAGGCCCAAAATACCCGAAAATTCGATATTTTGGGGTCCCAGAAGCGATCTGTACATGCCTACTCCGTGTTAGAGTACTTTCAAAATACAGGCCCAAAACATACTGAAAATCGATCTTTTAGGTGTCAAAAAGTCGATATGTGCATGCATATTCTGTACCCGTTTATATCTCAAATTGAGGGTCAAAACACCCGAAAATTCGTTTTTTTCCGTCCTAGAAGCGATCTATACATGCCTACTCCTAGTTATAATGTTTTCAAGATACAGACCCAAAACATGCTAAAAATCGATATTTTAAGTGTCCAAAGTCGATATGTGCATGCATCTTCTGTACCCGTTTATATCTCAAATTGAGGGTCAAAACACCCGAAAATTCGATATTTTGGGGTCCCAGAAGCGATCTGTACATGCCTACTCCGTGTTAGAGAATTTTCAAAATGCAGGCCCATAACATGCTGAAAATCGATATTTTAGGTGCCTAAAGTCAATATGTGCATGTATCTTCTGTACCCGTTTATATGTCAAATTCAGGCTCAAAACACCTGAAACTTAGGTATTTTTGGGTCCTAGAAGCGATCTGTACATGCCTACTCCTAGTTAGAATGTTTTCAAGATACAGACCCAAAACATGCTCAAAATAGATATTTTAGGTGCCCAAAAGTCGGTATGTGAATTTATCTTCAGTACACGTTTATATCTCAAATTCAGGCTCCAAACACCCGAAAGTTCGATATTTTGGGGTCCCAGAAGAGATCTGTACATGCCTACTCAGATACAGGCCCAAAACATGCTGAAAATCGATATTTTAGGTGGCCAAAGTCAATATGTGTATTCATCTTCTGCACCAGTTTATATCCCAAATTCAACCTCAAAACACCCAAAAATTCGATATTTTTCAGTACCAGAAGCGATCAGTACATCTAACTCAGTGCTAGAATGTTTTCAAAATATAGGCTCAAAACATGCTAAAAATCGATATTTTAAGTGTCCAAATTCGATATGTGCATACATCTTCTGTGCCCGTTTATATCTCAAATTGAGGCTCAAAACACCCAAAAATTCGGTATTTGTGGGTCCTAGAAGCGATCTGTACATGCCTACTCCTAGTTAGAATGTTTTCAAGATACAGACCCAAAACATGCTCAAAATCGATATTTTAGGTGCCCAAAAGTCTATATGTGCATGCATCTTCAGTACCCGTTTATATCTCAAATTCGGGCTCAAAACACCTGAAAATTCGATATTTTGGGGTCCTAGAAGCGATCTGTACATGCCTACTCAGTGCTAGAGTATTATCAAAATACAGGCCCAAAACATGCTAAAATTCGATATTTTTGGTGCCCAAAGTCGATATCTCAAATTCAGGCCCAAAACACCCGAAAATTCGATATTTTGGGGTCCTAGAAGCGATCTGTACATGCCTACTCCGTGTTAGAGTATTTTCAAAATACAGGCACAAAACATACTGAAAATCGATCTTTTAGGTGCCCAAAAGTCGATATGAGCATGCATCTTCTGTACCCGTTTATATCTTAAATTCAGGCTCCAAACAAACGAAAATTCAATATTTTTGTTGTCAAAGAAGCGATCTGTACATGCCTACTCAGATACAGGCCCAAAACATGCTGAAAATCGATATTTTAGGTGCCCAAAGTCAATATGTGTATGTATCTTCTTCACCCGTTTATATCCCAAATTCAACCTCAAAACACCCGAAAATTCGATATTTTTGGGTCCCAGAAGCGATCTGAACATGCCTACTCAGTTCAAGAATGTTTTCAAAATATAGGCTCAAAACATGCTAAAAATCGATAGTTTAAGTGTCCAAAGTCAATATGTGCATGCATATTTTGAACCCGTTTATATCTCAAATTCAGGCTCAAAACACCCAAAATTTGGTATTTTTGGGTCCCAGAAGCGATCTGTATATGCCTACTCCATGTTAGAGTATTTTCAAAATACAGGCCCAAAACATACTGAAAATCGATCTTTCAGGTGCCCAAAAGTCGATATGTGCATGCATCTTCTGTACCCGTTTATATCTCAAATTCAGGCTCCAAACACCCGAAAAATCTATATTTTGGGGTCGAAGAAGCGATCTGTAAATGCCTACTCAGATACAGGCCTGAAACATGCTGAAAATCGATATTTTAGGTGCCCAAAGTCAATATGTGTATGCATCTTCTGAACCCGTTTATATCTCAAATTCAACCTCAAAACACCCGAAAATTCGATATTTTTGGGTCCCAGAAGCGATCTGTACATGCCTACTCAGTGCTAGAATGTTTTCAAAATATAGGCTCAAAACATGCAAAAAATCGATATTTTAAGTGTCCAAAGTCAATATGTGCTTGCATCTTCAGTACCCGTTTATATCTCAAATTCAGGCTCCAAACACCCGAAAATTCAATATTTTGGGGTCCCAGAAGCGATATGTACATGCCTACTTCGTGTTAGAGTATTTTCAAAATACAGGCCCAAAACATAATGAAAATCGATCTTTTAGGTGCGCAAAAGTCGATATGTGCATGCATCTTCCGTACCCGTTTATATATCAAATTCAGGCTCCAAACACCCGAAAAATTCTATATTTTCGGGTCGAAGAAGCGATCTGTACATGCCTTCTCAGATACAGGCCTAAAACATGCTAAAATCGATATTTTAGGTGCCCAAAGTTAATATGTGTATGCATCTTCTGCACCCGTTTATATCCCAAATTCAACCTCAAAACACACGAAAATTCGGTATTTTTGGGTCCTGGAAGTGATCTGTACATGCCTACTACTAGGTAGAATGTTTTCAAGATACAGACCCAAAACATGCTAAAAATCTATATTTTAGGTGCCTAAATTCGATATCTCAAATTCAGGCCCAAAACACCCGAAAATTCGATATTTTGCGGTCCCAGAAGCGATCTGTACATGCCTACTCCGTGTTAGAGTATTTTCAAAATACAGGCCCAAAACATACTGAAAATCAATCTTTTAGGTGCCAAAAAGTCGATATGTGCATGCATCTTCTGTACCCGTTAATATCTCAAATTGAGGGTCAAAACACCCGAAAATTCGTTTTTTTTCGGTCCTAGAAGCGATCTATACATGCCTACTCCTAGTTATAAAGTTTTCAAGATACAGACCCAAAACATGCTAAAAATCGATATTTTAAGTGTTCAAAGTCAATATGTGCATCCAGCTTCTGTACCGGTTTATATCTCAAATTCAGGCTCAAAACACCCAAAAATTCGACATTTTTGGGTCCCAGAAGCGATCCGTACATGCCTATTTAGTGCTAGAATATTTTCAAAATATAGGTCCATAACATGCTAAAAATCGATATTTTAGGTGCCCAAAGTCGATATCTCAAATTCAGGCCCAAAACACCCGAAAATTCGATATTTTGGGGTCCCAGAAGCGATCTGTACATGCCTACTCCGTGTTAGAGTATTTTCAAAATTCAGGCCCAAAACATACTGAAAATCGATCTTTTAGGTGCTCAAAAGTCGATATGTGCATGCATCTTCTGTACCAGTTTATATCTCAAATTCAGGCTCCAAACAAACGAAAATTCGATATTTTGGGGTCCTAGAAGCGATCTGTACATGCCTATTCAGATACAGGCCCAAAACATGCTGAAAATCGATATTTTAGGTGCCCAAAGTCAATATGTGTATGCATCTTCTGCACCCGTTTATATCCCAAATTCAACCTCAAAACACCCGAAAATTCGATATTTTTGGGTCCCAGAAGCGATCTGTACATGCCCATTCAGTGCTAAAATATTTTCAAAATATAGACTAAAACCATGCTAAAAATCGATATTTTAAGTGTCCAAAGTCGATATGTGCATGCATCTTCTGTACCCGTTTATATTTCAAATTCAGGCTCAAAACACCCTAAACTTCGGTATTTTTGGGTCCTAAAAGCAATCTGTACATGCCTACTCCTAGTTAGAATGTTTTCAACATACAGAACAAAATATGCTCAAAATCGATATTTTTGGTGCCTAATAGTCGATATGTGCAGCATCTTCAGTACCCGTTTATATCTCAAATGCAGGCTCAAAACACCCGAAAAATCGATATTTTGGGGTCCCAGAAGCGATCTGTACAAGCTTACTCCGTGTTAGAGTATTTTCAAAATACAGGCCCAAAACATGCTGAAAATCGATATTTTATGTGCCCAAAGTCAATATGCGCATGCATCTTCTGTACCCGTTTATATCTCAAATTCAGGCTCAAAACACCCGAAAATTCGATATTTTAGGGTCCCAGAAGCGATCTGTACAAGCTTACTCCGTGTTAGAGTATTTTCAAAATACTGGCCCTAAACATAATGAAAATCGATCTTTTAGGTACCCAAAGGTCGATATGTGCATGCATCTTCTGTTCCCGTTTATATATCAAATTCTGACTCCAAACACCCGAAAATTCGATATTTTGGGTTTCCATAAGCGATCTGTACATGCCTACTCAGATACAGGCCCAAAACATGTTAAAAATCGATATTTTAGATGCCCAAAGTCAATATGTGTATGCATCTTCTGCACCCGTTTATATCCCAAATTTAACCTCAAAACACCTTAAAATTCGATATTTTTTGGTCCCAGAAGCGATCTGTACATGCCTACTCAGAGCTAGAATGTTTTCAAAATATAGGCTGAAAACATGTTAAAAATCGATATTTTAAGTGTCCAAAGTCAATATGCGCATGCATCTTCTGTACCCGTTTATATATCAAATTCAGGCTCAAAACACCCGAAAATTCGGTATTTTTTGGGTCCTGGTAGCGATATGTACATGCCTACTACTAGTTAGAATGTTTTCAAGATACAGACCCAAAACATGCTCAAAATCGATATTTTAGATTCCCAAAAGTCGATATGTGCATGCATCTTGAGTTCCCGATTATAGCTCAAATTCAGGCTCCAAACACCCGAAAGTTCGATATTTTGGGGTCCCAGAAGCGATCTGTACATGCCTACGCAGATACAGGCCCAAAACATGCTGAAAATCGATATTTTAGGTGTCCAAAGTCAATATGTGTATTCATCTTCTGCACCCGTTTATATCCCAAATTCAACCTCAAAACACCCAAAAATTCGATATTTTTGGGTACCAGAAGCAATCTGTACATCTAACTCAGTTCTAGAATGTTTTTAAAATATAGGCTCAGAACATGCTAAAAATCGATATTTTAAGTGTTCAGAGTCAATATGTGCTTGCAGCTTCTTTACCAGTTTATATTTCAAATTCAGGCTCAAAACACCCAAAAATTCGGTATTTTTCGGCCCCAGAAGCGATCTGTACATGCCTATTTAGTGCTAGAATATTTTCAAAATATAGGTCCAAAACATGCTAAAAATTAATATTTTAGGTGCCCAAACTCGATAACTCAAATTCAGGCCCAAAACACCCGAAAATTCGATATTTTGGGGTCCCAGAAGCGATCTCTACATGCCTACTCCGTGTTAGAGTATTTTCAAGATACAGGCCCAAAACATACTGAAAATCGATCTTTTAGGTGCCCAAAAGTCGATATGTGCATGCATCTTCTGTTCCCGTTTATATCTCAAATTCAGGCTCAAAACACCCGAAAATTCGATATTTTGGGGTCCCAGAAGCAATCTGTACATACCTACTCATTGCTAGAATATTTTAAATATATAGGCCTAAAACATGCTAAAAATCGATATTTTAGGTGCCCACAGTCGACATCTCAGATTCAGGTCCAAAACACCCGAAAATTCGATATTTTGGGGTCCCAGATGCAATCTGTACATGCCTACTCCGTGTTAGAGTATTTTCAAAATATAGGCTCAAAACATGCTAAAAATCGATATTTTAAATGTCCAAAGTCGATATGTACCCGTTTATATCTCAAATTCAAGCTCAAAACACCCGAAAATTCGATATTTTGGGTCCCTGAAGCGATCTGTACATGCCTACTCCGTGTTAGAGTATTTTTAAAATACAGGCCCAAAACATGCTGAAAATCGATATTTTAGGTGCCCAAAGTCAATATGCGTATGTATCTTCTGTACCCGTTTATATATCAAATTCAGGCTCAAAACACCCGAAAATTCGATATTTTTGGGTCCCAGAAGTGATCTGTACATGCCTACTCAGAGCTAGAATGTTTTCAAAATATAGGCTGAAAACATGTTAAAAATCGATATTTTAAGTGTCCAAAGTCGATATGTGCATGCATCTTCTGTACCCGTTTATATCTCAAATTCAGGCTCAAAACACCCGAAAATTCGGTATTTTATGGGTCCTGGAAGCGATATGTACATGCCTACTCCTAGTTAGAATGTTTTCAAGATACAGACCTAAAACATGCTGATATTCGATATTTTCTTTGCCCAAAAATCGATATGTGCATTCATCTTCAGTACCCGTTTATATCTCAAATTCAGGCTCAGAACACCCGAAAATTCGATATTTTGCTGTCTCTGAAGCGATCTGTACATGCCTACTCCGTATTAGATTATTTTCAAAATACAGGCCCAAAACATGCTGAAAATCGATATTTTAGGTGCCCAAAGTCAATATGTGCATGCATCTTCTGTACCCGTTTCTATCTCAAATTAAGAGTCAAAACTCCTGAAAATTCGGTATTTTTGGGTCCTAGAAGCGATCTGTACATGCCTACTACTAGTTAGAATGTTTTCAAGATACAGACCCAAAACATGCTCAAAATCGATATTTTAGATTCCCAAAAGTCGATATGTGCATGCATCTTGAGTTCCCGATTATATCTCAAATTCAGGCTCCAAACACCCGAAAGTTCGATATTTTGGGGTCCCAGAAGCGATCTGTAATTGCCTACGCAGATACAGGCCCAAAACATGCTGAAAATCGATATTTTAGGTGTTTAAAGTCAATATGTGTATTCATCTTCTGCACCCGTTTATATCCCAAATTCAACCTCAAAACACCCAAAAATTCGATATTTTTGGGTACCAGAAGCGATCTGTACATCTAACTCAGTTCTAGAATGTTTTTAAAATATAGGCTCAGAACATGCTAAAAATCGATATTTTAAGTGTTCAGAGTCAATATGTGCTTGCAGCTTCTTTACCAGTTTATATTTCAAATTCAGGCTCAAAACACCCAAAAATTCGGTATTTTTCGGCCCCAGAAGCGATCTGTACATGCCTATTTAGTGCTAGAATATTTTCAAAATATAGGTCCAAAACATGCTAAAAATTAATATTTTAGGTGCCCAAACTCGATAACTCAAATTCAGGCCCAAAACACCCGAAAATTCGATATTTTGGGGTCCCAGAAGCGATCTCTACATGCCTACTCCGTGTTAGAGTATTTTCAAGATACAGGCCCAAAACATACTGAAAATCGATCTTTTAGGTGCCCAAAAGTCGATATGTGCATGCATCTTCTGTTCCCGTTTATATCTCAAATTCAGGCTCAAAACACCCGAAAATTCGATATTTTGGGGTCCCAGAAGCAATCTGTACATACCTACTCATTGCTAGAATATTTTAAATATATAGGCCTAAAACATGCTAAAAATCGATATTTTAGGTGCCCACAGTCGACATCTCAGATTCAGGTCCAAAACACCCGAAAATTCGATATTTTGGGGTCCCAGATGCGATCTGTACATGCCTACTCCGTGTTAGAGTATTTTCAAAATATAGGCTCAAAACATGCTAAAAATCGATATTTTAAATGTCCAAAGTCGATATGTACCCGTTTATATCTCAAATTCAAGCTCAAAACACCCGAAAATTCGATATTTTGGGTCCCTGAAGCGATCTGTACATGCCTACTCCGTGTTAGAGTATTTTTAAAATACAGGCCCAAAACATGCTGAAAATCGATATTTTAGGTGCCCAAAGTCAATATGTGTATGTATCTTCTGTACCCGTTTATATATCAAATTCAGGCTCAAAACACCCGAAAATTCGATATTTTTGGGTCCCAGAAGTGATCTGTACATGCCTACTCAGAGCTAGAATGTTTTCAAAATATAGGCTGAAAACATGTTAAAAATCGATATTTTAAGTGTCCAAAGTCGATATGTGCATGCATCTTCTGTACCCGTTTATATCTCAAATTCAGGCTCAAAACACCCGAAAATTCGGTATTTTATGGGTCCTGGAAGCGATATGTACATGCCTACTCCTAGTTAGAATGTTTTCAAGATACAGACCTAAAACATGCTGATATTCGATATTTTCTTTGCCCAAAAATCGATATGTGCATTCATCTTCAGTACCCGTTTATATCTCAAATTCAGGCTCAGAACACCCGAAAATTCGATATTTTGCTGTCTCTGAAGCGATCTGTACATGCCTACTCCGTATTAGATTATTTTCAAAATACAGGCCCAAAACATGCTGAAAATCGATATTTTAGGTGCCCAAAGTCAATATGTGCATGCATCTTCTGTACCCGTTTCTATCTCAAATTAAGAGTCAAAACTCCTGAAAATTCGGTATTTTTGGGTCCTAGAAGCGATCTGTACATGCCTACTACTAGTTAGAATGTTTTCAAGATACAGACCCAAAACATGCTCAAAATCGATATTTTAGATTCCCAAAAGTCGATATGTGCATGCATCTTGAGTTCCCGATTATATCTCAAATTCAGGCTCCAAACACCCGAAAGTTCGATATTTTGGGGTCCCAGAAGCGATCTGTAATTGCCTACGCAGATACAGGCCCAAAACATGCTGAAAATCGATATTTTAGGTGTTTAAAGTCAATATGTGTATTCATCTTCTGCACCCGTTTATATCCCAAATTCAACCTCAAAACACCCAAAAATTCGATATTTTTGGGTACCAGAAGCGATCTGTACATCTAACTCAGTTCTAGAATGTTTTTAAAATATAGGCTCAAAACATGCTAAAAATCGATATTTTAAGTGTTCAGAGTCAATATGTGCTTGCAGCTTCTGTACCAGTTTATATCTCAAATTCAGGCTCAAAACACCCAAAAATTCGGTATTTTTCGGTCCCAGAAGCGATCTGTACATGCCTATTTAGTGCTAGAATATTTTCAAAATATAGGTCCAAAACATGCTAAAAATCAATATTTTAGGTGCCCAAACTCGATATCTCAAATTCAGGCCCAAAACATCCGAAAATTCGATATTTTGGGGTCCCAGAAGCGATCTCTACATGCCTACTCCGTGTTAGAGTATTTTCAAAATACAGGCCCAAAACATACTGAAAATCGATATTTTATGTGCCCAAAAGTCGATATGTGCATGCATCTTTTGTACCCGTTTATATCTCAAATTCAGGCTCAAAACACCCGAAAATTCGATATTTTGGGGTCCCAGAAGCAATCTGTACATACCTACTCATTGCTAGAATATTTTAAATATATAGGTCCAAAACATGCTAAAAATCGATATTTTAGGTGCCCACAGTCGACATCTCAGATTCAGGTCCAAAACACCCGAAAATTCGATATTTTGGGGTCCCAGATGCGATCTGTACATGCCTACTCCGTGTTAGAGTATTTTCAAAATATAGGCTCAAAACATGCTAAAAATCGATATTTTAAATGTCCAAAGTCGATATGTACCCGTTTATATCTCAAATTCAAGCTCAAAACACCCGAAAAATCGATATTTTGGGTCCCTGAAGCGATCTGTACATGCCTACTCCGTGTTAGAGTATTTTTAAAATACAGGCCCAAAACATGCTGAAAATCGATATTTTAGGTGCCCAAAGTCAATATGTGTATGTATCTTCTGTACCCGTTTATATATCAAATTCAGGCTCGAAACACCCGAAAATTCGATATTTTTGGGTCCCAGAAGCGATCTGTTCATGCCTACTCAGTTCTAGAATATTTTCAAAATATTGGTCCAAAACATGCTAAATATCGATATTTTAGGTGCCCAAAGTCGATATCTCAAATTCAGGCCCAAAACTCCCGAAAATTCGATATTTTGGGTCCCAGAAGCGATCTGTACAAGCCTACTCCGTGTTAGAGTATTTTCAAAATACAGGCCCAAAACATACTGAAAATCGACCTTTAGGTGCCCAAAGTCAATATGTACATGCATCTTCTGTACCCGTTTATATCTCAAATTCATGCTCAAAACACCCTAAAATTCGATATTTTAGGGTCCCAGAAACGATCTGTACATGCCTACTCAGTGCTAGAATATTTTTTTAAATATAGCCCAAAACGTGCTAAAAATCTATATTTTAGGTGCCCAAAGTCGATATCTCAAATTCAGGCCCAAAACACCCGAAAATTCGACATTTTGGGGTCCCAAAAGCGATCGGTACATGCCTACTCCGTGTTAGAGTATTTTTTAAAAATACAGGCCCAAAACATACTGAAAATCGATCTTTTAGGTAACCAAAAGTCGATATGTGCATGCATCTTCTGTACCGTTTTATATCTCAAATTCAGGCTCAAAACACCCGAATATTTGATATTTTGGGGTCCCAGATGCGATCTGTACATGCCTACTCCGTGTTAGAGTATTTTCAAAATACAGGCCCAAAACATGCTAAAATCGATATTTTAGGGGCCCAAAGTCAATATGCGCATGCATCTTCTGTACCCGTTTATATCTCAAATTCAGGCTCAAAACACCCGAAAATTCGATATTTTGCGGTCCCAGAAGCGATCTGTACATGCCTACTCCGTGTTAGAGTATTTTCAAAATACAGGCCCAAAACATGCTGAAAATCGATCTTTTAGGTGTCCAAAGTCAAAATGTGCATGCATCATCTGTACCCGTTTATATCTCAAATTCATTCTCAAAACACCCGAAAATTCAATATTTTGGGTTCCCATAAGCGATTTGTACATGCCTACTTAGATACAGGCCCAAAACAAGCTGAAAATCGATATTTTAGGTGCCCAAAGTCAATATGTGTATGCATCTTCTGCACCCGTTTATATCCCAAATTCAACCTCAAAACACCCGAAAATTCGATATTTTTGGGTCCCAGAAGCGATCTGTATATGCCCATTCAGTGCCAGAATTTTTTCAAAATATAGGCTAAAACCATGCTAAAAATCGATATTTTAAGTGTCCAAAGTCAATATGTGCATGCATCTTCTGTACCCGTTTATATCTCAAATTCTGGCTCAAAACACCCGAAACTTCGGTATTTTTGGGTCCTAGAAGCGATCTGTACATGCCTATTCCTAGTTAACATGTTTTCAACATACAGACCAAAATATGTTCAAAATCGATATTTTCGGTGCCCAAAAGTCGATATGTGCATGCATCTTCAGTACCCGTTTATATCTCAAATGCAGGCTCAAAACACCCTAAAAATCGATATTTTGGGGTCCCAGAAGCTATCTGTACAAGCTTACTCCGTGTTAGAGTATTTTCAAAATACAGGCCCAAAACATGCTGAAAATCGATATTTTATGTGCCCAAAGGTCGATATGTGCATGGATCTTCTGTTCCCGTTTATATATCAAATTCAGGCTCCAAACATCCGAAAATTCAATATTTTGGGTTTCCATAAGCGATCTGTACATGCCTACTCAGATACAGGCCCAAAACATGCTAAAAATCGATATTTTAGATGCCCAAAGTCAATATGTGTATGCATCTTCTGCACCCGTTTATATCCCAAATTCAATCTCAAAACACCCTAAAATTCGATATTTTTGGGTCCCAGAAGCGATATGTACATGACTACTCAGAGCTAGAATGTATTCAAAATATAGGGTCAAAACATGTTAAAAATCGATATTTTAAGTGTCCAAAGTCGATATGTGCATGCATCTTCTGTAACCGTTTATATCTCAAATTCAGGCTCAAAACACCCGAAAATTCGGTATTTTTTGGGTCCTGGAAGCGATATGTACATGCCTACTCCTAGTTAGAATGTTTTCAAGATACAGACCTAAAACATGCTGAAAATCGATATTTTCTTTGCCCAAAAGTCGATATGTGCATGCATCTTCTGTACCCGTTTATATCTCAAATTAAGTCTCAAAACTCCTAAAAATTCGGTATTTTGGGTCCTCGAAGCGATCTGTACATGCCTACTACTAGTTAGAATGTTTTCAAGATACAGACCCAAAACATGCTCAAAATCGATATTTTAGATTCCCAAAAGTCGATATGTGCATGCATCTTGAGTTCCCGATTATAGCTCAAATTCAGGCTCCAAACACCCGAAAGTTCGATATTTTGGGGTCCCAGAAGCGATCTGTACATGCCTACGCAGATACAGGCCCAAAATATGCTGAAAATCGATATTTTAGGTGTCCAAAGTCAATATGTGTATTCATCTTCTGCACCCGTTTATATCCCAAATTCAACCTCAAAACACCCAAAAATTCGATATTTTTGGGTACCAGAAGCAATCTGTACATCTAACTCAGTTCTAGAATGTTTTTAAAATATAGGCTCAGAACATGCTAAAAATCGATATTTTAAGTGTTCAGAGTCAATATGTGCTTGCAGCTTCTTTACCAGTTTATATTTCAAATTCAGGCTCAAAACACCCAAAAATTCGGTATTTTTCGGCCCCAGAAGCGATCTGTACATGCCTATTTAGTGCTAGAATATTTTCAAAATATAGGTCCAAAACATGCTAAAAATTAATATTTTAGGTGCCCAAACTCGATAACTCAAATTCAGGCCCAAAACACCCGAAAATTCGATATTTTGGGGTCCCAGAAGCGATCTCTACATGCATACTCCGTGTTAGAGTATTTTCAAGATACAGGCCCAAAACATACTGAAAATCGATCTTTTAGGTGCCCAAAAGTCGATATGTGCATGCATCTTCTGTTCCCGTTTATATCTCAAATTCAGGCTCAAAACACCCGAAAATTCGATATTTTGGGGTCCCAGAAGCAATCTGTACATACCTACTCATTGCTAGAATATTTTAAATATATAGGCCTAAAACATGCTAAAAATCGATATTTTAGGTGCCCACAGTCGACATCTCAGATTCAGGTCCAAAACACCCGAAAATTCGATATTTTGGGGTCCCAGATGCGATCTGTACATGCCTACTCCGTGTTAGAGTATTTTCAAAATATAGGCTCAAAACATGCTAAAAATCGATATTTTAAATGTCCAAAGTCGATATGTACCCGTTTATATCTCAAATTCAAGCTCAAAACACCCGAAAATTCGATATTTTGGGTCCCTGAAGCGATCTGTACATGCCTACTCCGTGTTAGAGTATTTTTAAAATACAGGCCCAAAACATGCTGAAAATCGATATTTTAGGTGCCCAAAGTCAATATGTGTATGTATCTTCTGTACCCGTTTATATATCAAATTCAGGCTCAAAACACCCGAAAATTCGATATTTTTGGGTCCCAGAAGTGATCTGTACATGCCTACTCAGAGCTAGAATGTTTTCAAAATATAGGCTGAAAACATGTTAAAAATCGATATTTTAAGTGTCCAAAGTCGATATGTGCATGCATCTTCTGTACCCGTTTATATCTCAAATTCAGGCTCAAAACACCCGAAAATTCGGTATTTTATGGGTCCTGGAAGCGATATGTACATGCCTACTCCTAGTTAGAATGTTTTCAAGATACAGACCTAAAACATGCTGATATTCGATATTTTCTTTGCCCAAAAATCGATATGTGCATTCATCTTCAGTACCCGTTTATATCTCAAATTCAGGCTCAGAACACCCGAAAATTCGATATTTTGCTGTCTCTGAAGCGATCTGTACATGCCTACTACGTATTAGATTATTTTCAAAATACAGGCCCAAAACATGCTGAAAATCGATATTTTAGGTGCCCAAAGTCAATATGTGCATGCATCTTCTGTACCCGTTTCTATCTCAAATTAAGAGTCAAAACTCCTGAAAATTCGGTATTTTTGGGTCCTAGAAGCGATCTGTACATGCCTACTACTAGTTAGAATGTTTTCAAGATACAGACCCAAAACATGCTCAAAATCGATATTTTAGATTCCCAAAAGTCGATATGTGCATGCATCTTGAGTTCCCGATTATATCTCAAATTCAGGCTCCAAACACCCGAAAGTTCGATATTTTGGGGTCCCAGAAGCGATCTGTAATTGCCTACGCAGATACAGGCCCAAAACATGCTGAAAATCGATATTTTAGGTGTTTAAAGTCAATATGTGTATTCATCTTCTGCACCCGTTTATATCCCAAATTCAACCTCAAAACACCCAAAAATTCGATATTTTTGGGTACCAGAAGCGATCTGTACATCTAACTCAGTTCTAGAATGTTTTTAAAATATAGGCTCAAAACATGCTAAAAATCGATATTTTAAGTGTTCAGAGTCAATATGTGTATGTATCTTCTGTACCCGTTTATATATCAAATTCAGGCTCGAAACACCCGAAAATTCGATATTTTTGGGTCCCAGAAGCGATCTGTTCATGCCTACTCAGTTCTAGAATATTTTCAAAATATTGGTCCAAAACATGCTAAATATCGATATTTTAGGTGCCCAAAGTCGATATCTCAAATTCAGGCCCAAAACTCCCGAAAATTCGATATTTTGGGTCCCAGAAGCGATCTGTACAAGCCTACTCCGTGTTAGAGTATTTTCAAAATACAGGCCCAAAACATACTGAAAATCGACCTTTAGGTGCCCAAAGTCAATATGTACATGCATCTTCTGTACCCGTTTATATCTCAAATTCATGCTCAAAACACCCTAAAATTCGATATTTTAGGGTCCCAGAAGCGATCTGTACATGCCTACTCAGTGCTAGAATATTTTTTTAAATATAGCCCAAAACGTGCTAAAAATCTATATTTTAGGTGCCCAAAGTCGATATCTCAAATTCAGGCCCAAAACACCCGAAAATTCGACATTTTGGGGTCCCAAAAGCGATCGGTACATGCCTACTCCGTGTTAGAGTATTTTTTAAAAATACAGGCCCAAAACATACTGAAAATCGATCTTTTAGGTAACCAAAAGTCGATATGTGCATGCATCTTCTGTACCGTTTTATATCTCAAATTCAGGCTCAAAACACCCGAATATTTGATATTTTGGGGTCCCAGATGCGATCTGTACATGCCTACTCCGTGTTAGAGTATTTTCAAAATACAGGCCCAAAACATGCTAAAATCGATATTTTAGGGGCCCAAAGTCAATATGCGCATGCATCTTCTGTACCCGTTTATATCTCAAATTCAGGCTCAAAACACCCGAAAATTCGATATTTTGCGGTCCCAGAAGCGATCTGTACATGCCTACTCCGTGTTAGAGTATTTTCAAAATACAGGCCCAAAACATGCTGAAAATCGATCTTTTAGGTGTCCAAAGTCAAAATGTGCATGCATCATCTGTACCCGTTTATATCTCAAATTCATTCTCAAAACACCCGAAAATTCAATATTTTGGGTTCCCATAAGCGATTTGTACATGCCTACTTAGATACAGGCCCAAAACAAGCTGAAAATCGATATTTTAGGTGCCCAAAGTCAATATGTGTATGCATCTTCTGCACCCGTTTATATCCCAAATTCAACCTCAAAACACCCGAAAATTCGATATTTTTGGGTCCCAGAAGCGATCTGTATATGCCCATTCAGTGCCAGAATTTTTTCAAAATATAGGCTAAAACCATGCTAAAAATCGATATTTTAAGTGTCCAAAGTCAATATGTGCATGCATCTTCTGTACCCGTTTATATCTCAAATTCTGGCTCAAAACACCCGAAACTTCGGTATTTTTGGGTCCTAGAAGCGATCTGTACATGCCTATTCCTAGTTAACATGTTTTCAACATACAGACCAAAATATGTTCAAAATCGATATTTTCGGTGCCCAAAAGTCGATATGTGCATGCATCTTCAGTACCCGTTTATATCTCAAATGCAGGCTCAAAACACCCTAAAAATCGATATTTTGGGGTCCCAGAAGCTATCTGTACAAGCTTACTCCGTGTTAGAGTATTTTCAAAATACAGGCCCAAAACATGCTGAAAATCGATATTTTATGTGCCCAAAGGTCGATATGTGCATGGATCTTCTGTTCCCGTTTATATATCAAATTCAGGCTCCAAACACCCGAAAATTCAATATTTTGGGTTTCCATAAGCGATCTGTACATGCCTACTCAGATACAGGCCCAAAACATGCTAAAAATCGATATTTTAGATGCCCAAAGTCAATATGTGTATGCATCTTCTGCACCCGTTTATATCCCAAATTCAATCTCAAAACACCCTAAAATTCGATATTTTTGGGTCCCAGAAGCGATATGTACATGACTACTCAGAGCTAGAATGTTTTCAAAATACAGGGTCAAAACATGTTAAAAATCGATATTTTAAGTGTCCAAAGTCGATATGTGCATGCATCTTCTGTAACCGTTTATATCTCAAATTCAGGCTCAAAACACCCGAAAATTCGGTATTTTTTGGGTCCTGGAAGCGATATGTACATGCCTACTCCTAGTTAGAATGTTTTCAAGATACAGACCTAAAACATGCTGAAAATCGATATTTTCTTTGCCCAAAAGTCGATATGTGCATGCATCTTCTGTACCCGTTTATATCTCAAATTAAGTCTCAAAACTCCTAAAAATTCGGTATTTTGGGTCCTAGAAGCGATCTGTACATGCCTACTACTAGTTAGAATGTTTTCAAGATACAGACCCAAAACATGCTCAAAATCGATATTTTAGATTCCCAAAAGTCGATATGTGCATGCATCTTGAGTTCCCGATTATAGCTCAAATTCAGGCTCCAAACACCCGAAAGTTCGATATTTTGGGGTCCCAGAAGCGATCTGTACATGCCTACGCAGATACAGGCCCAAAATATGCTGAAAATCGATATTTTAGGTGTCCAAAGTCAATATGTGTATTCATCTTCTGCACCCGTTTATATCCCAAATTCAACCTCAAAACACCCAAAAATTCGATATTTTTGGGTACCAGAAGCAATCTGTACATCTAACTCAGTTCTAGAATGTTTTTAAAATATAGGCTCAGAACATGCTAAAAATCGATATTTTAAGTGTTCAGAGTCAATATGTGCTTGCAGCTTCTTTACCAGTTTATATTTCAAATTCAGGCTCAAAACACCCAAAAATTCGGTATTTTTCGGCCCCAGAAGCGATCTGTACATGCCTATTTAGTGCTAGAATATTTTCAAAATATAGGTCCAAAACATGCTAAAAATTAATATTTTAGGTGCCCAAACTCGATAACTCAAATTCAGGCCCAAAACACCCGAAAATTCGATATTTTGGGGTCCCAGAAGCGATCTCTACATGCATACTCCGTGTTAGAGTATTTTCAAGATACAGGCCCAAAACATACTGAAAATCGATCTTTTAGGTGCCCAAAAGTCGATATGTGCATGCATCTTCTGTTCCCGTTTATATCTCAAATTCAGGCTCAAAACACCCGAAAATTCGATATTTTGGGGTCCCAGAAGCAATCTGTACATACCTACTCATTGCTAGAATATTTTAAATATATAGGCCTAAAACATGCTAAAAATCGATATTTTAGGTGCCCACAGTCGACATCTCAGATTCAGGTCCAAAACACCCGAAAATTCGATATTTTGGGGTCCCAGATGCGATCTGTACATGCCTACTCCGTGTTAGAGTATTTTCAAAATATAGGCTCAAAACATGCTAAAAATCGATATTTTAAATGTCCAAAGTCGATATGTACCCGTTTATATCTCAAATTCAAGCTCAAAACACCCGAAAATTCGATATTTTGGGTCCCTGAAGCGATCTGTACATGCCTACTCCGTGTTAGAGTATTTTTAAAATACAGGCCCAAAACATGCTGAAAATCGATATTTTAGGTGCCCAAAGTCAATATGTGTATGTATCTTCTGTACCCGTTTATATATCAAATTCAGGCTCAAAACACCCGAAAATTCGATATTTTTGGGTCCCAGAAGTGATCTGTACATGCCTACTCAGAGCTAGAATGTTTTCAAAATATAGGCTGAAAACATGTTAAAAATCGATATTTTAAGTGTCCAAAGTCGATATGTGCATGCATCTTCTGTACCCGTTTATATCTCAAATTCAGGCTCAAAACACCCGAAAATTCGGTATTTTATGGGTCCTGGAAGCGATATGTACATGCCTACTCCTAGTTAGAATGTTTTCAAGATACAGACCTAAAACATGCTGATATTCGATATTTTCTTTGCCCAAAAATCGATATGTGCATTCATCTTCAGTACCCGTTTATATCTCAAATTCAGGCTCAGAACACCCGAAAATTCGATATTTTGCTGTCTCTGAAGCGATCTGTACATGCCTACTCCGTATTAGATTATTTTCAAAATGCAGGCCCAAAACATGCTGAAAATCGATATTTTAGGTGCCCAAAGTCAATATGTGCATGCATCTTCTGTACCCGTTTCTATCTCAAATTAAGAGTCAAAACTCCTGAAAATTCGGTATTTTTGGGTCCTAGAAGCGATCTGTACATGCCTACTACTAGTTAGAATGTTTTCAAGATACAGACCCAAAACATGCTCAAAATCGATATTTTAGATTCCCAAAAGTCGATATGTGCATGCATCTTGAGTTCCCGATTATATCTCAAATTCAGGCTCCAAACACCCGAAAGTTCGATATTTTGGGGTCCCAGAAGCGATCTGTAATTGCCTACGCAGATACAGGCCCAAAACATGCTGAAAATCGATATTTTAGGTGTTTAAAGTCAATATGTGTATTCATCTTCTGCACCCGTTTATATCCCAAATTCAACCTCAAAACACCCAAAAATTCGATATTTTTGGGTACCAGAAGCGATCTGTACATCTAACTCAGTTCTAGAATGTTTTTAAAATATAGGCTCAAAACATGCTAAAAATCGATATTTTAAGTGTTCAGAGTCAATATGTGTATGTATCTTCTGTACCCGTTTATATATCAAATTCAGGCTCGAAACACCCGAAAATTCGATATTTTTGGGTCCCAGAAGCGATCTGTTCATGCCTACTCAGTTCTAGAATATTTTCAAAATATTGGTCCAAAACATGCTAAATATCGATATTTTAGGTGCCCAAAGTCGATATCTCAAATTCAGGCCCAAAACTCCCGAAAATTCGATATTTTGGGTCCCAGAAGCGATCTGTACAAGCCTACTCCGTGTTAGAGTATTTTCAAAATACAGGCCCAAAACATACTGAAAATCGACCTTTAGGTGCCCAAAGTCAATATGTACATGCATCTTCTGTACCCGTTTATATCTCAAATTCATGCTCAAAACACCCTAAAATTCGATATTTTAGGGTCCCAGAAGCGATCTGTACATGCCTACTCAGTGCTAGAATATTTTTTTAAATATAGCCCAAAACGTGCTAAAAATCTATATTTTAGGTGCCCAAAGTCGATATCTCAAATTCAGGCCCAAAACACCCGAAAATTCGACATTTTGGGGTCCCAAAAGCGATCGGTACATGCCTACTCCGTGTTAGAGTATTTTTTAAAAATACAGGCCCAAAACATACTGAAAATCGATCTTTTAGGTAACCAAAAGTCGATATGTGCATGCATCTTCTGTACCGTTTTATATCTCAAATTCAGGCTCAAAACACCCGAATATTTGATATTTTGGGGTCCCAGATGCGATCTGTACATGCCTACTCCGTGTTAGAGTATTTTCAAAATACAGGCCCAAAACATGATAAAATCGATATTTTAGGGGCCCAAAGTCAATATGCGCATGCATCTTCTGTACCCGTTTATATCTCAAATTCAGGCTCAAAACACCCGAAAATTCGATATTTTGCGGTCCCAGAAGCGATCTGTACATGCCTACTCCGTGTTAGAGTATTTTCAAAATACAGGCCCAAAACATGCTGAAAATCGATCTTTTAGGTGTCCAAAGTCAAAATGTGCATGCATCATCTGTACCCGTTTATATCTCAAATTCATTCTCAAAACACCCGAAAATTCAATATTTTGGGGTCCCAGAAGCGATCTGTAGATGCCTACTCAGTGCTAGAATATTTTCAAAATATAGGCCCAAAACGTGCTAACAATCGATATTTTAGGTAACCAAAGTTGATATCTCAAATTCAGGCCCAAAACATCCGAAAATTCGACATTTTGGGGTCCCAAAAGCGATCGGTACATGCCTACTCCGTGTTAGAGTATTTTCAAAATACAGGCCCAAAACATGCTAAAAATCGATATTTTAGGGGCCCAAAGTCAATACCTGCATGCATCTTCTGTACCCGTTTATATCTCAAATTCAGGCTCCAAACACCCGAAAATTCGATATTTTGGGGTCCCAGAAGCGATTTGTACATGCCTACTCAGTGCTAGAATATTTTCAAAATATTGGCCCAAAACATGCTAAAAATCGATATTATAGGTGCCCAAAGTCGATATCTCAAATTCAGGCCCAAAACACCCGAAAATTCGATATTTTGGGGTCCCAGAAGCGATCTGTACATGCCTACTCCGTGTTAGAGTATTTTCAAAATACAGGCCTAATACATACTAAAAATTGATCTTCTAGGTGCGAAAAAGTCGATTTGTGCATGCATCTTCTGTACCCGTTTATATCTCAAATTCAGGCTCCAAACACCCGAAAATTCGATATTTTGGGGTCCCAGAAGCGATCTGTACATGCCTACTATGTGTTAGAGTATTTTCAAAATACAAGCCCAAAACATGTTGAAAATCGATATTTTAGGTGCCCAAAGTCAATATGTGTATGCATCTTCTGCACCCGTTTATATCCCAAATTCAACCTCAAAACACCCAAAAATTCAATATTTTTGGATCCTAGAAACGATCTGTATATGTCTACTCATTGCTAGATTTCTTTCAAAATATAGGCTCAAAACATACTAAAAATCGTGTACCAGTCCTCTAAGGCTTTAACTCGTTCAGGATCTGATACAGTACCTTATTCTGGAGTTGTAGTCATAGTAGTTGTTGTTGTTGTTGTGGTTGTTGTGGTCTTAGGTAGCGAGCTCGGCGTCGTGGTGTTCTTAGGTAAGTGACTTCACAAGTTTCTTTAGGCTTAATTTATTTATACATACTTATCTCTATACAGGGAATTATATTAGATGCCTTGTCTTATATGACTGTATTTCTCTCTTATGGAAACAGTTTGTAGCCCTGGGAGTCAGTTTAGGAAATCCTACATATTAGTTAAACTACACTGCTTATATACATTCTCTATTGGGAGTTCCTGGTACTTTTGAAAAGGGGTGGAGTTGTTTAAGCTCCACCCAATTCTCCTCTCTCTCTCTCTCTTGCTTTCTCTCCCTCTCTCTCTCTCTCTCTCTCTCTCTCTCTCTCACTTTCTCTCCCTCTCTCTCTTGAGTTTAGAGATGACAGTGAAAAATTGGAGGTAAGGAGGTTGGCCCTCTTGTGTTTGTTATTGTCAGAAGGACTTCTGGTTTATGTTGCTTCAAGTGGGGAAGCTGTGTGAGACCCTCCTATACAGTACTGTACATTTGCTCAGTCCGCTACCCGCCTGGCCCCCCAGGCATTAAAGCTTTATTTAATAGAAGGCCAGTTCACAATGTTGGTAGGGTACATGATAACTAAGATAGTAACAATGAAGACATGTATTGTAACCTAAAAATAGACCTTAAGACATAGGCACACCTTGTACATAAATGAACATAGATAGTATCATTAATACATGAATATGAATACATTGTCACATAAAATCATCTTAAAATTAATGTGTTTAGCTAGGTGCATGTTATTGTGTGTATATAAGCTAACCTATGCTAAAGGTTCACACATTAATAAGGGGGGCCGTGTTGCTAGGCTGTGAAATAACAGTCCTATTCTTTTCAATACAACATAATTCAGTATACCTCAATAGTTCGTTCTTATACAATACATAAATATGATAGTACATGGCAGAAAGATAAGACAGTGGATAATAAACATTGGTACTCAGTTTTATTTTTTGATCAATATATGGAGGAATGAAATTATATAATAAGGATGATTGAATCCTATCTCCTTGAATAACATAATAGTTGCACCTTTTCCGAAACAACTGATAATGAGGAGATGTTAAACAAGTCGACTTTAAATGAAATATGTTTAAAGGTGGAAAAGATTATGTCATGTTGTCAAGCAAGTTTATGTTTATTAGGCAAGGTAACGATTCCCTTGGATCGTATTTCCTATGAGTCTGTTTCTTTATAGTAGCCTTGAACCATACAAGGTGTGGGGTGATTAGGGCAAATTAATGTTAATTGTGTATCAGCAGGTAAGTATAGATAGTGGAAATTAAAATTGATGATGAAAAGAGATATTGATTAGAAATAGATATGAATGTACAGTACATGCATATAGGGCTTGATTAGTATTACTTTGATTCCAAGCAAGTGGAGATTTTGCATCCTTAGGAGATTTATATGCAACTTAAATGCAAAGAAATATGCAAGACAAACATCTATGAAGATATGCAACATGGCACTTGAAGTGTTGTGTGTCACTGATGACATCATCACTAAGTATAATACTTATTGGATGAAAATCGAATGTGAAAGGATTACTTCCATTTTCATAGGGAATTGGTGAAATACGTAGCTTGGGAAAAACATTTTATCTTCTATGTGAATGATAATGGGATTATGATCTTGTAGTAATATACTACACATGAATGTATAATAATATACCAAGTAGGTGTATGAAGATAATAAGTAAGATGGTATTTCATCATTGATTATACCATTATATTTCGTAGCTGTTGGAGTGGTAATAATTGTGAGTTGATCTTACCTTAGTCGCAGTAAATACTCTTTTAATAAATAAATGGTTGTCATTTTCTCTCTGTTCCTCACCTGCAATTCCTTTCCTGCTAATTCACAGAAATAAATAGAAGCCTAAAATATGATATGATTATTCCATATATGTAGTTCTTTTCATCCGTTGATCATGTAAAGTTATATAAATCGTATTTAATTTCTGTGCAATGATTTGCACTCGAATACAGTATATACCTGTTACTTTATCTTATCTTGATTTGCAACGGCTTGTCCCGCAACCTTTTTATTTATGGGATAATGCTTGTATATTACTATCTAAGCCTTACCAAATAGTGTTGATGAAATTCCACTTAAAATATCCAAATCACGCTCTGGGCTGTGATGATGGTTCTAAGCCCTTATATTTTTGTATAATAAGCGAGCAATATTACCTGAGTCGCTGAATTCATTCCTAGGGCGCCCAATGGTGAAAGGTCACCTTAGAATATAATACATTTAAATTGGGAACTTCATTTGTGTGATACCTGTCAAACAAAACTAGTGTATCATTAAATACCTTATCTGTACCCACTGCTCAATGGCAGAAAATTTATGTAATAAGTCAGATACCTTATAAAAAAAATAATGATAATATCGTTCGTCCCCAATATTTTATTATTTCCTTTTTTTCTTTTCAACTGTTTGATAAAATTGGAAACGAGAGCTCTCGGAATGTAGACGTCATCTTTATCTGCTTGATGCACTTCGTCGGAGCTTGTAGCCGCAGCGAGTATAGACATGAAAACCGTTATATAGGTTGATGTGGGCCACATCCGTAAGAAAAATTATTATATATCATTGGAAACCGATCAGAGTTTTTGTTTGTAATTGTTTATATTCTTATCATCAATAGTAGGGATAAAATTACTAGAAAGAGGAATTGTTAATGTTCAAGAGATATTGATTGGTTTCATTGTGGATGTTGGGTTTTTGCGCGCATTTTACCAATTTCTTTATTCTCTTTACATAAACAATATCAACCGCCTGGTAAAATTATGCTTTATTATAGGTTTATTACCTACTAAAGAAGTGTGAAGATTCGATCGGGTACCCGTTATCACTTGGAGTGAACATATTGAGTTATTTGTTTTAATATGTCGGCGATTACGCAATAATTCCATGCAAGCTCATAATTTGTTTTGTTATGTTGGCGATCACGGATTATATTCATGCAAGCTCATAATTTGTTTTGTTATGTTGGCGATCACGCAATATCCATGCAAGCCTGTAGATCGTTTTGTACATCATGATGAAATTGTTGAAATGCAACTCACTGTCGTTCAGCGTAGTTGTCCACGTTGTAACATGGATTCCGTGTGGCAATTTTATATCATATGAAAGACGTATCCATACGCCATATAGTATTTCATGTGGAGTTTTTTCCTTTATTTCTGTATTTTGTAGTGTTTATTGACCGTCATATCGATGCAGTCTTCCCATGTGGAGGGATTTTCCTTGTTTCTGTGCCACGAAGTACTTCTAGTATTTTACGGTGCTGCCGTTTTGTTAACCCATTAAATGCAGGGAGATATGGTAATACAAACGTTTGCTTAATGTCGTAGAAATCAGATACCTTTTATAATATCGAGACATGTATATGGTCATATGAAGTTGGTTTTTATATATATGTGCACTTACCTTTTCGGTTTTTATCGTAGTGGTGCCGCCACTAAATATCTATAAAATGGTTAACCATTGGTAATACCTTATTTGCGTCCTGATTCGGAATTGGTAAGGAAAGTTGATCTATTCCTACTACGTTCCATGATTCGTCCAGGATTAGGGATTCCCGTCATGGAACAGGTCCAAATGTATGGCCTTTATTTGCATTGCATGCTTCGCACTGAGCGATATATGTGTTTCATCATCTACCCTTAGTTTATGCTAATGGTGTATTGTATGGAGAGTGGTCAGGTACCTATCTCTCCCAGGATGCCTTGCTGCTGTATTATGATATAAGGGTAATTAATACTGAGGGAATCATTATTTGTTGTATCACTATTTGATTGGTTTTTACGTAACTTTTCCTAAGTTTTCTGTAAATAATATCATCATGAAGGGAAAATATATTTAAGTGACTGGATAATTTTGGTCCATTATTTTCATCCTCAGTTTTTAATGAATATTTTATTACATTCATCATAGAATTGTTTGCTAATGCTTACGAACCGCATTAAGGTTAAAGTCCATGGGTGTCCTCGGAACTAAAAGGACAAGATGACTGTTTAAGGGATCTACTACTTTATTTAATCGTCCTAAAAGATAGTTAATATCAATATGCGGGAGAAATTCCTGAATTGTTAGACATTATCTGGCTAATTTTCCCGTTAGGGTTTGAGGTTATAGTAAGCCAAGGATCGTTTGATAATTCGCGAAAACATGTAAAGGATAGCCTAATACGATTTCTCTAAAAGTACGAAGTGCCCATAATATTGCTTAAGTTTCCTGTTTTGTTACAGAGTAACGAGTAATCTGCGTACTTAATATTCTCTAAGCATAAGTACATACCTGACATAGACCCATAGCTATCTCTTACATAAGTACAGCGCCGTAGCCAACTGAAGAAACATCTGTACACTCCATAAAAGACAATGAATATTTGGGAACGTAAGAATTGAAGCTTACATTAATTAACCTTTAGTAATTCAAAGCTTAGCTGTTTTTCTGGCATCCATACAAAATTTGTATCTTTCTCGAGGGGTTTATTTAGGTGTTTAGTTACTTGGGAAAATACTTTACAAAGATTCTATATAAGAACATAAGACCAAGAATGATTTTATGTTAGTAACATTTATTTAGAATAGTGAATACTCTCATTGCTCGTATTTTATCAGATTGTGTATGGAGCACAGGGGCGGTTAAATGGATAACCTAAAATGATAATTTCCTGGTAAGAAAATGAGACATAGACATTTAAAGTTTGAGGCCTACCTAACGTAATCTCTGTATAACCTTCTTTATAGTTACTTAGTATGAAAATAAACAAATCGTTGAGATTAGCGATGACTACGTTATTAATAAAACCAATACGAAAATTGATCATATGCTGAAATGTGGATGAAGCATTACATAAACCAAATGGTCTACGAATGTATTCATAATAACCTTGGGAATTATTAAATGTCGTAATGGGTTGACTTTTATCATCTAATGTTACTTGCCAGTTTCCACTGACCAAGTTTAATGTGGAGAATATCATAGGTTTTGTTTCACCAATGTTAGACAAAACATCTTAAAGGAGGGAGGGAATATTTATTTTTAAGTGTAGCATTATTTATTTTTCTGCAATCAATGACTGGCCTAAAATCACCATTATTTTTTTTTTTTTTTTTTTTTTTAAACCAAAAAAATTGGGCTGTTAAAATGGGAATTAGAATTCTTAATAATGCCTTCATCCATCATTTCATTTAATATTTCGTTTACAACTTCCTGCTTACTATGCGGTACGGTAGTCTATATGCTCGAGTAAATGGGTTAAGGAGATGTTAGAGTAATGGTATATTTTTCCTAATAATTCACCAGGTAGGGCAATCGCATTTCAATATGTGGCTAGTATAGTGGTGAGATTATCACGATAAAGTGGAAAATCGCATCTACTGACAAAATTTCTAAGTTGCTCCCTTACGTGACTATCTATTTATATCCTTCGGTAAGAACCGATACAATATTTCCTTGTGGTATTGGTCTAACTTCCATCTGTACAGATCACATAGATATGTTCCTTTCTTTACATGAAAAGTGGTAGATGGTTTATTAATATCAGTGACATTTTCACTGTTTAGATTAGTTAAGTAAATCAATCCCTGGTTATATATTATTTTACTAGTTCTATTAAGGATAGAACGGTAGTATGTGGCTGTACATGAGATGGAAGCTTTACCTTCAATTTATGGACGAAATTCGGAGTTAATATAATATTATATGCAGCAGTGGCCATTATGATAATGGGGTTATTTCCCTCATTTTCAATACGTATAGGGTTAACATTACCTGGACTTATATATTTTGGCCTGGACAATCCTGTATTGGAATACATTAATTCTTAAAGTGTATTATTTTATGTTTAGGGTTTATTATTATGGTTTGTTTAATAAGGTAACATAAACCTAGTTTATAATTTCGTATTATATAAAATTCATTATGAATATGGTTAGTTCCCTTGGCTAACCGTACAGGAAGGGTTAGTTTCCCTAAGACCTGTAATTTATTGCCTGTCATGGTTGACAATTCTATGTCACCTGTTCAATCTTGGTTTATAAATGCCGCTGGGGACCTAATTTGCTCAATTTGTTAAAGGAATTATCCGATAACAAGGAAACTGCGGCGCCTGTGTCTATCATTAAGGTGGTGTTACTATGTGATACTAGGACAGGGAATTATAGTATATTATTGGTAAATGCGACGACAGGGCCTACAGTTATATTTTCGGGACGTTTTAATATTGTGGCGGTCTCGTTTCATACATCATGTTTCGATTGTGCCAGTCCCTTTTCATTCTGTTAAGGATCATGCATTCATCTAAGGAATGCAACTTTGACTCATGTAAATGACTGTATTTATGATTACTTTCGTTACAGTGTTTGCAACGTTTTCCCTGTGATTCCCCTTGAGTAGGTGTGGCATCAAAATTAAAAATCTTCGTACCCTTGGATTGAGTAATCTGTAATTCACGATGTATGATACGAGATTCCTTCGAATTTAAAGCTAGAGACCCTGATAGTGCAAGTGCTTTTGCTGGTTTACTTGTATTTATGTTGTCTGCCTTAGTTTTAATTATTCTCTGAACCCATGATAATGAATGATGTAGTTTACCATCCCCCAAAACATCA
Source organism: Petrolisthes cinctipes (assembly GCA_033782935.1). Lineage (NCBI taxonomy): Eukaryota > Metazoa > Arthropoda > Malacostraca > Decapoda > Porcellanidae > Petrolisthes > Petrolisthes cinctipes. The sequence goes on from JAWQEG010000167.1 coordinate 2,588,783, forward strand.
ATAAGTGACTGTCTGAATGTAGCATATGACGTTAAATTCTGTGGATTAGAAAAAACACTTGTAGTTAATATATAACTGGCTGGACTATCTGGTGCAATATGCTCTCTCATGAATTTTATCTTATGTGCGTCCTGCTCTATATTCGCTTGGTAAAACACATCCTCCATATGACGCAAGAAGAGATGAATCCCATATCTTGGATTATCTCCCGTATAGTACTTTGAATAATTGTGGGTGGGTAAAATTCTCATTGCTTGCATAGTAGAGGTAGTGGGGTTAGAAGAAGTTGTTAGAAGAGCAGAGACAGTCGGAGATTGTGGAGGAGTAGCCATTGTTGGAGAAAATACAGGTTAATATAGTATAGAAGATAGAGGCTTTAATGGGGGTAAGGTTTGGAGAAAGAAAGGAATGTACTCGAATGTGTTGGAACCACAAACGAAACTTAGGGAGGTAGAGGAATCTAGCTTGGAGGCTAGTGAATCATTATCAGGGATATTCGAAGTTAGTTATGATACCTTTGGATTAATGAGGGATAATATCTTTACTTTTGTTTTAATTTGGCACTTTTTTTTTTCTTTTCTTTTTCTGGGCTTTTACTGAGGAACCTACTTTTATTTTAACATGTTCGTGGACAAGTGAAAAATAATGTAATGTAACATGTAATGTGTACCTACTTTAGATGACTGTAGGTACACATTTGTTGGGGCGTTGCCTGACGAGGCGACGATGTGGTGAAGGGGCGACGACCGTGAAGTGACGAAGCGATGATTAGTTAGCTCGCACACTAACACACTAACAGTCGTAATTGGAGTGAAGATGATGAACGTTGACTTGCCTTTTACGAGAGAATTTACGTATAAGGAGGCGTCAGCGTGGAGGTGATGGAGTGATGGCGTTGTCCTTAAGAAAGCATTTACGTAACAGGATCGCCGTAGTGATGAAGTGATGAGTGTTTGTTGTAAAGTAGATAAGGTTCTCTGTAGGTCAGTTGCAGTTATGTTGAAGCAGATGCCTCTTCTAGGTGAAGAATTTGTGGTTTATCTCCCTCGTTTGAGGTCGTAAGATTACCCACTGAAGAAATTACTTGAGAGAATTTACAAGCAGATTCCTTCAACTTGTAATTGAACTATGTTAGTCACTGTACTCCCGTGAAGTCTTTACCTTGCAATTTGCTTCGTTGCAAAAACACCGCTGCCATAAAAATGTACCAGTCCTCTAAGGCTTTAACTCGTTCAGGATCTGATACAGTACCTTATTCTGGAGTTGTAGTCGTAGTAGTTGTTGTTGTTGTTGTGGTTGTTGTGGACTTAGGTAGCGAGCTCGGCGTCGTGGTGTTCTTAGGTAAGGGACTTCACAAGTTTCTTTAGGCTTAATTTATTTATACATACTTATCTCTATACAGGGAATTATATTAGATGCCTTGTCTTATATGACTGTATTTCTCTCTTATGGAGACAGTTTGTAGCCCTGGGAGTCAGTTTAGGAAATCCTACATATTAGTTAAACTACACTGCTTATATACATTCTCTATTGGGAGTTCCTGGTACTTTTGAAAAGGGGTGGAGTTGTTTAAGCTCCACCCAATTCTCCTCTCTCTCTCTCTCTCTTGCTTTCTCTCCCTCTCTCTCTCTCTCTCTCACTTTCTCTCCCTCTCTCTCTTGAGTTTAGAGATGACAGTGAGAAATTGAGGTAAGAAGGTTGGCCCTCTTGTGTTTGTTATTGTCAGAAGGTCTTCTGTTTATGTTGCTTCAAGTGGGGAAGCTGTGTGAGACCCTCATATACAGTACTGTACAATCGATATTTTAGGTGCCCAAAAGTCGATATGTGCATGCATCTTCAGTACCCGTTTGTATCTCAAATTCAGGCTCAAAACACCCGAAAATTCGATATTTTGAAGTCCCAGAAGCGATCTATACATGCCTACTCCGTGTTAGAGTATTTTCAAGATTCAAACCCAAAACATGCTTAAAAATCGATATTTTAGATGCCCTAAAGTCGATATGTGCATGCATCTTCAGTACCCGTTTATATCTCTAATTCAGGCTCAAAACACCCGAAAACTCGATATTTTGGGGTCCCAGAAGCGATCTGTACATGCCTACTCAGTGCTAGAATATTTTCAAATTATAGGCCCAAAACGTGCTAAAAATCGATATTTTAGGTGCGCAAAGTCGATATCTCAAATTCAGACACAAAACACCCGAAAACTCGACATTTTGGGGTCCCAAAAGCGATCGGTGCATGCCTACTCTGTGTTAGAGTATTTTCAAAATACAGGCCCAAAACATACTGAAAATCGATCTTTTAGGTAACCAAATGTCGATATGTGCATGCATCTTCTGTACCCTTTTATATCTCAGTTTCAGGCTCAAAACACCCGAAAATTTGATATTTTGGGGTCCCAGATGCGATCTGTACATGCCTACTCCGTGTTAGAGTATTTTCAAAATACAGGCCCAAAACATGCTGAAAATCGATATTTTAGGAGCTCAAAGTCAATACGTGCATGCATCTTCTGTACCCGTTTATATCTCTAATTCAGGCTCAAAACACCCGAAAAATCGATATTTTTGGGTCCCAGAAGCGATCTGTACATGCCTACTCCGTGTTAGAGTATTTTCAAAATACAGGCCCAAAACACGCTGAAAATCGATCTTTTAGGTGCCCAAAGTCAATATGTGCATGCATCTTCTGTATCCGTTTATATCTCAAATTCATTCTCAAAACACCCGAAAATTCGATATTTTGGGGTCCCAGAAGCGATCTGTACATGCCTACTCAGTGGTAGAATATTTTCAAAATATAAGCCCAAAACGTGCTAAAAATCGATATTTTATGTGCCCATAGTCGATATCTCAAATTCAGGCCCAAAACACCCGAAAATTCGACATTTTGGGGTCCCAAAAGCGATCGGTACATGCCTACTCCGTGTTAGAGTATTTTCAGAATACAGGCCCAAAACATACTGAAAATCGATCTCTTAGGTAACCAAAAGTCGATATGTGCATGCATCTTCTGTACCATTTTATATCTCAAATTCAGGCTCAAAACACCGAATATTCGATATTTTGGGGTCCCAGAAGCGATCTGTACATGCCTACTCCTTCTTAGAGTATTTTCAAAATACAGGCCCAAAACATGCTGAAAATCGATATTTTAGGGGCCCAAAGTCAATACGTGCATGCATCTTCTGTAACCTTTTACATCTCAAATTCAGGCACAAAACAACCGAAAATTCGGTATGTTTGGATCCTAGAAGCGATCTGTACATGCGTACTCCTAGTTAGAATGTTTTCAAGATTCAGACCCAAAACATGCTGAAAATCGATATTTTAGGGGCCCAAAGTCAATACGTGCATGCATCTTCTGTACCCGTTTATATCTCAAATTCAGGCTCAAAACACCCGAAAATTCGATATTTTGGGGTCCAAAAAGCGATCTGTACATGCCTACTCCGTGTTAGAGTATTTTCAAAATACAGGCCCAAAACATGCTGAAAATCGATCTTTTAGGTGCCCAAAGTCAATATGTGCATGTATCTTCTGTACCCGTTTATATCTTAAAATTATTCTCAAAACACTCGAAAATTCGATATTTTGGGGTCCCAGTAGCGATCTGTACATGCCTACTCAGTGCTAGAATATTTTCAAAATATAGGCCCAAAACGTGCTAAAAATCGATATTTTAGGTGACCAAAGTCGATATCTCAAATTCAGGCCCAAAACACCCGAAAAATCGACATTTTGGGGTCCCAAAAGCGATCGGTACTTGCCTACTCCGTATTAGAGTATTTTCAAAATACAGGCCCAAAACATACTGAAAATTGATCTCTTAGGTAACCAAAAGTCGAAATGTGCATACATCTTCTGTACCATTTTATAACTCGAATTCAGGCTCAAAACACCGAATATTCGATATTTTGGGGTCCCAGAAGCGATCTGTACATGCCTACTCCGTGTTAGAGTAATTTGAAAATACAAGCCCAAAACATGCTGAAAATCGATATTTTAGGTGCCCAAAGTCAATATGTGCGTGCATCTTCTGTACCCGTTTATATCTCAAATTCAGGCTCAAAACACCCGAAAAATCGATATTATGGGGTCCCAGAAACGATTTATACATGCGTACTCAGTGCTAGAATATTTTCAAAATCTAGGCCCAAAACATGCTAAAAATCGATATTTTAGGTGCCCAAAGTCGATATCTCAAATTCAGGCCCAAAACACCCGAAAATTCGATATTTTGGGGTCCCAGAAGATATCTGTACAAGCCTACTCCGTGTTAGAGTATTTTCAAAAGAAAGGCCAAAATCATACTGAAAATCGATCTTTTAGGTGCCCAAAAGTCGATATGTGCATGCATCTTCTGTACCCGTTTATATCTGAAATTCATGCTCCAAACACCCGAAAATTCGATATTTTGGGGTTCCAGAAGCGATCTGTACATGCCTTCTCAGATACAGGCCCAAAACATGCTGAAAATCGATATTTTAGGTTCCCAAAGTCAATATGTGTATGCACATTCTGCACCCGTTTATATCACAAATTCAACCTCAAAACACCCGAAAAATCGATATTATGGGGTCCCAGAAGCGATTTGTACATGCGTACTCAGTGCTAGAATATTTTCAAAATCTAGGCCTAAAACATGCCAAAAATCGATATTTTAGGTGCCCAAAGTCGAAATCTCAAATTCAGGCCCAAAACACCCGAAAATTCGATATTTTGGGGTCCCAGAAGATATCTGTATAAGCCTACTCCGCGTTTGAGTATTTTCAAAAGAAAGGCCAAAAACATACTAAAAATCGATCTTTTAGGTGCCCAAAAGTCGATATGTGGATGCATCTTCTGTACCCTTTTATAACTGAAATTCATGCACGAAACACCCGAAAATTCGATATTTTGGAGTTCCAGAAGCGATCTGTACATGCCTACTCAGATACAGGCCCAAAACATGCTAAAAACCGATATTTTAAGTGCCCAAAGTCAATATGTGCATGCAGCTTCTGCACGCGTTTATATCCCAAATTCAACCTCAAAACACCCGAAAATTCGATATTTTGGGGTCCTAGAAGCGATCTGTACATGCCTACTCAGTGCTAAAATGTTTTCAGAAATATAGGCTCAAAACATGCTAAAAATAGATATTTTAAGTGTCCAAAGTCGATATGTGCATGCATCTTCTGTACCCGTTTATATCTCAAATTCAAGCTCAAAACACCCGAAACTTCGGTATTTTTGGGTCCTAGAAGCGATCTGTATATGCCTACTCCTAGTTAGAATGTTTTCAAAATACAGACCAAAACATGCTCATATTCGATATTTTAGGTGCCCAAAAGTCGATATGTGCATGCATCTTCAGTACCCGTTTATATTTCAAATTCATGTTCAAAACACCCGAAAATTCGATGTTTTGGGGTCCAAGAAGCGATCTGTACATGCCTACTCCGTGTTAGAGTAATTTGAAAATACAGGCCCAAAACATGCTGAAAATCGATATTTTAGGTGCCCAAAGTCAATATGTGCGTGCATCTTCTGTACCCGTTTATATCTCAAATTCAGGCTCAAAACACCCGAAAAATCGATATTATGGGGTCCCAGAAACGATTTATACATGCGTACTCAGTGCTAGAATATTTTCAAAATCTAGGCCCAAAACATGCTAAAAATCGATATTTTAGGTGCCCAAAGTCGATATCTCAAATTCAGGCCCAAAACACCCGAAAATTCGATATTTTGGGGTCCCAGAAGATATCTGTACAAGCCTACTCCGTGTTAGAGTATTTTCAAAAGAAAGGCCAAAATCATACTGAAAATCGATCTTTTTGGTGCCCAAAAGTCGATATGTGCATGCATCTTCTGTACCCGTTTATATCTGAAATTCATGCTCCAAACACCCGAAAATTCGATATTTTGGGGTTCCAGAAGCGATCTGTACATGCCTTCTCAGATACAGGCCCAAAACATGCTGAAAATCGATATTTTAGGTTCCCAAAGTCAATATGTGCATGCAGCTTCTGCACGCGTTTATATCCCAAATTCAACCTCAAAACACCCGAAAATTCGATATTTTGGGGTCCTAGAAGCGATCTGTACATGCCTACTCAGTGCTAAATTGTTTTCAGAAATATAGGCTCAAAACATGCTAAAAATCGATATTTTAAGTGTCCAAAGTCGATATGTGCATGCATCTTCTGTACCCGTTTATATCTCAAATTCAGGCTCAAAACACCCGAAACTTCGGTATTTTTGGGTCCTAGAAGCGATCTGTATATGCCTACTCCTAGTTAGAATGTTTTCAAAATACAGGCCCAAAACATGCTGAAAATCGATATTTTAGGTGCCCAAAGTCAATATGTGCGTGCATCTTCTGTACCCGTTTATATCTCAAATTCAGGCTCAAAACACCCGAAAAATCGATATTATGGGGTCCCAGAAACGATTTATACATGCGTACTCAGTGCTAGAATATTTTCAAAATCTAGGCCCAAAACATGCTAAAAATCGATATTTTAGGTGCCCAAAGTCGATATCTCAAATTCAGGCCCAAAACACCCGAAAATTCGATATTTTGGGGTCCCAGAAGATATCTGTACAAGCCTACTCCGTGTTAGAGTATTTTCAAAAGAAAGGCCAAAATCATACTGAAAATCGATCTTTTTGGTGCCCAAAAGTCGATATGTGCATGCATCTTCTGTACCCGTTTATATCTGAAATTCATGCTCCAAACACCCGAAAATTCGATATTTTGGGGTTCCAGAAGCGATCTGTACATGCCTTCTCAGATACAGGCCCAAAACATGCTGAAAATCGATATTTTAGGTTCCCAAAGTCAATATGTGCATGCAGCTTCTGCACGCGTTTATATCACAAATTCAACCTCAAAACACCCGAAAATTCGATATTTTGGGGTCCTAGAAGCGATCTGTACATGCCTACTCAGTGCTAAAATGTTTTCAGAAATATAGGCTCAAAACATGCTAAAAATCGATATTTTAAGTGTCCAAAGTCGATATGTGCATGCATCTTCTGTACCCGTTTATATCTCAAATTCAGGCTCAAAACACCCGAAACTTCGGTATTTTTGGGTCCTAGAAGCGATCTGTATATGCCTACTCCTAGTTAGAATGTTTTCAAAATACAGACCAAAACATGCTCATATTCGATATTTTAGGTGCCCAAAAGTCGATATGTGCATGCATCTTCAGTACCCGTTTATATTTCAAATTCATGTTCAAAACACCCGAAAATTCGATATTTTGGGGTCCAAGAAGCGATCTGTACATGCCTACTCCGTGTTAGAGTAATTTGAAAATACAGGCCCAAAACATGCTGAAAATCGATATTTTAGGTGCCCAAAGTCAATATGTGCGTGCATCTTCTGTACCCGTTTATATCTCAAATTCAGGCTCAAAACACCCGAAAAATCGATATTATGGGGTCCCAGAAACGATTTATACATGCGTACTCAGTGCTAGAATATTTTCAAAATCTAGGCCCAAAACATGCAAAAAATCGATATTTTAGGTGCCCAAAGTCGATATCTCAAATTCAGGCCCAAAACACCTGAAAATTCGATATTTTGGGGTCCCAGAAGATATCTGTACAAGCCTACTCCGTGTTAGAGTATTTTCAAAAGAAAGGCCAAAATCATACTGAAAATCGATCTTTTAGGTGCCCAAAAGTCGATATGTGCATTTATCTTCTGTACCCGTTTATATCTGAAATTCATGCTCCAAACACCCGAAAATTCGATATTTTGGGGCTCCAGAAGCGATCTGTACATGCCTTCTCAGATACTTGCCCAAAACATGCTGAAAATCGATATTTTAGGTTCCCAAAGTCAATATGTGTATGCATCTTCTGCACCCGTTTAAATCACAAATTCAACCTCAAAACACCCGAAAATTCGATATTTTTGGGTCCCAGAAGCGATCTTTACATGCCTACTTGTTCCGGTTAAACCTACATTTAAGAGGCTACTTATAATCACTTATACTCACTTACAAGAGTGAGTCACACATCGCATGATGCCGTGAAACTGCTAGCGTAGGCTTGGATACAAACCCTAGCTTACTGTGGGAACCATTAACACGTTAGCATATAGTGACGACATAGGTCATGTGACCTACCAAGCGACGCCTTGTTCCCGCTCCTTCAGCCTCAGTTAGCTATTGATAACCATATACTCAACAAGGTTACCTTAGCATATAATCTCTCTCTATAAAGTTAGCTCAAGTCTAACCTAACCCCAACATATTGTGAAACTGTACTCACTCGGGTTATCAATAAATTGTGTAAACTACAGAAGCTTGCTAAGTCTCCTACACCATATAATTATAGAAAACCATATAATTAATATCAAACTCCGAAGAGACGCCAAAGACAAAGACTAATAAAAAGACTAAGACCACGAACCAGTCGCCAGCTACACATCATCACTCACCATCAATCATCACGTGTCTGGAGTAAGTAAGGTCTTTCTTGCCCCAGAACATTTGGTGGCAGTGGTGGGATAAAAATTGTTCCGGTTAAACCTACATTTAAGAGGCTACTTATAATCACTTATACTCACTTACAAGAGTGAGTCACACATCGCATGATGCCGTGAAACTGCTAGCGTAGGCTTGGATACAAACCCTAGCTTACTGTGGGAACCATTAACACGTTAGCATATAGTGACGACATAGGTCATGTGACCTACCAAGCGACGCCTTGTTCCCGCTCCTTCAGCCTCAGTTAGCTATTGATAACCATATACTCAACAAGGTTACCTTAGCATATAATCTCTCTCTATAAAGTTAGCTCAAGTCTAACCTAACCCCAACATATTGTGAAACTGTACTCACTCGGGTTATCAATAAATTGTGTAAACTACAGAAGCTTGCTAAGTCTCCTACACCATATAATTATAGAAAACCATATAATTAATATCAAACTCCGAAGAGACGCCAAAGACAAAGACTAATAAAAAGACTAAGACCACGAACCAGTCGCCAGCTACACATCATCACTCACCATCAATCATCACGTGTCTGGAGTAAGTAAGGTCTTTCTTGCCCCAGAACATACTCAGTGCTAGAATGTTTTCAAAATATAGGCTCAAAACATGCTAAAAATCGATATTTTAAGTGTCCAAAGTCGATATGTGCATTCATCTTCTGTACCCGTTTATATCTCAAATTGAGGCTCAAAACACCCGAAAATTTGGTATTTTGGGGTCCTAGAAGCGATCATTACATGCCTACTCATAGTTAGAATGTTTTCAAGATACAGACCCAAAACATGCTCATATTCGATATTTTAGGTGCCCAAAAGTCGATATGTGCATGCATCTTCTGTAACCGTTTATATCTCGAATTCAGGCTCAAAACACCCGAAAATTCGATATTTTGGGGTCCCTGAAGCGATCTGTAAATGCCTACTCTGTGCTAGAATATTTTCAAAATATAGGCCCAAAACATGCTAAAAATTTATATTTTAGGTGCCCAAAGTCGATATCTCAAATTCAGGCCCAAAACTCCCGAAAATTCGATATTTTGGGGTCCCAGAAGCGATCTGTACATGCCTACTCCGTGTTAGAGTATTTTCAAAATACATGCCCAAAACATACTGAAAATCGATCTTTTAGGTACTCAAAAGTCAATATGTGCATGCATCTTCTGTACCCGTTTATATCTCAAATTCAGGCTCCAAACACCTGAAAATTCGATATTTTTGGGTCCCATAACCTATCTGTACATGCCTACTATGAAACAGGCCCAAAACATGCTGAAAATCGATATTTTAGGTGCCCAAAGTCAATATGTGTATCCATCTTCTGCACGCTTTTATATCCCAAATTCAACCTCAAAACACCCGAAAATTCGATATTTTTGGGTCCCAGAAGCGATCTGTACATGCCTACTAAGTGCTAGAATGTTTTCAAAATATAGCCTCAAAACATGCTAAAAATCGATATTTTAAGTGTCCAAAGTCGATATGTGCATGCATCTTCTTTAACCGTTTATATCTCAAATTCAGGCTCAAAACACCCGAAAATTCGATATTTTGGGGTCCATGAAGCGATCTGTAAATGCCTACTCTGTGCTAGAATATTTTCAAAATATAGGCCCAAAAGATGCTAAAAATTTATATTTTAGGTGCCCAAAGTTGATATCTCAAATTCATGCCCAAAACACGCGAAAATTCGATATTTTGGGGTCCCAGAAGCGATCTGTACTTGCCTACTCCGTGTTAGAGTATTTTCAAAATACATGCCCAAAACATGCTGAAAATCGATATTTTAGGTGCCCAAAGTCAATATGTGCGTGCATCTTCTGTACCCGTTTATATCTCAAATTCAGGCTCAAAACACCCGAAAAATCGATATTATAGGGTCCAAAAGCGATTTGTACATGCGTACTCAGTGCTAGAATATTTTCAAAATCTAGGCCCAAAACATGCTAAAAATCGATATTTTAGGTGCCCAAAGTCGATACCTCAAATTCAGGCCCAAAACACCCGAAAATTCGATATTTTGGGGCCCAGAAGATATCTTTACAAGCCTACTCAGTGTTAGAGTATTTTCAAAAGAAAGGCCAAAAACATACTGAAAATCGATCTTTTAGGTGCCCAAAAATCGATATGTGCATGCATCTTATATACCCGTTTATATCTGAAATTCATGCTCCAAACACCCGAAAATTCGATATTTTGGGGTTCTAGAAGCGATCTGTACATGCCTTCTTAGATATAGGCCCAAAACTTGCCGAAAATCGATATTTTAGGTTCCCAGAGTCAATATGTGTATGCATCTTCTGCACCCGTTTATATCACAAATTCAGGCTCAAAACACCCGAAAATTCGATATTTTGGGGTCCCAGAAGCGATCTGTACATGCCTACTAAGTGCTAGAATGTTTTCAAAAAATAGCCTCAAAACACGCTAAAAATCGATATTTTAAGTGTCCAAAGTCGATATGTGCATGCATATTCTGTACCCGTTTATATATTCAAATTCAGACTCAAAACACCCGAAACTTCGGTATTTTTGGGTCCTGGAAGTGATCTGTACATGCCTACTCCTAGTTAGATTGTTTTCAAAATACAGACCAAAACATGCTCAAAATCGATATTTTAGGTGCCCAAAAGTAGATTTGTGCATGCATCTTCAGTACCCGTTTATATTTCAAATTCATGTTCGAAACACCCGAAAATTCGATATTTTGGGGTCTCAGAAGCGATTTGTACATGCCTACTCCGTGTTAGAGTAATTTCAAAATACAGGCCCAAAACATGCTGAAAATCGATATTTTAGGTGCACAAAGTCGATAGCTCAAATTCAGGCCCAAAACACCCGTAAATTCGATATTTTGGGGTCCCAGAAAATATCTGTACAAGTCTACTCCGTGTTAGAGTATTTTCAAAGGAAAGGCCAAAAACATACAGAAAATCGATATTTTAGGTGCCCAAAAGTTGATATGGGCATGCATCTTCTGTACCCGTTTATATCTCGAATTCAGGCTCCAAACACCCGAAAATTCGATATTTTGGGGTCCCATAAGCGATCTGTATATGCCTACTCAGTGCTAAAATATTTTCAAAATATAGGCCCAAAACATGCTAAAAATTTATATTTTAGGTGCCCAAAGTCGATATCTCAAATTCAGGCCCAAAACACCCGAAAATTCGATATTTTGGGGTCCCAAAAGCGATCTGTACATGCCTACTCCGTGTTAGAGTATTTTCAAAATACATGCCCAAAACATACTGAAAATCGATCTTTTAGGTACTCAAAAGTCGATATGTGCATGCATCTTCTGTACACGTTTATATCTCAAATTCAGGCTCCAAACACCTGAAAATTCGATATTTTGGGTCCCTTAACCTATCTGTACATGCCTACTTAGATACAGGCCCAAAACATGCTGAAAATCAATATTTTAGGTGCCCAAAGTCAATATGTGTATGCGTCTTCTTCACGCGTATATATCCCAAATTCAACCTCAAAATATCCAAAAACTCGATATTTTGGGGTCCCAGAAGCAATTTGTACATGCCTGCTAGAATGTTTTCAAAAAATAGCCTCAAAACATGCGAAAAATCGATATTTTAAGTGTCCAAAGTCGATATGTGCATGCATCTTCTGTACTCGTTTATATCTCAAATTCAGGCTCAAAACACCGGAAACTTCGATATTTTTGGGTCCTAGAAGTAATCTGTACATGCCTACTCCTAGTTAGAATGTTTTCAAAATACAGACCAAAACATGCTCAAAATCGATATTTTAGGTGCCCAAAAGTCGATTTGTGCATGCATCTTCAGTACCCGTTTATATTTTAAATTTATGTTCGAAACACCCGAAAATTCGATATTTTGGGGTCTCAGAAGCGATTTGTACATGCCTACTCCGTGTTAGAGTAATTTCAAAATACAGGCCCAAAACATGCTGAAAATCGATATTTTAGGTGCCCAAAGTCAATATGTGCGTGCATCTTCTGTACCCGTTTATATCTCGAATATTTTCAAAATATAGACTCAAAACATTCTAAAAATCAATATTTTAAGTGTCTAAAGTCGATTTGTGCATGCATCTTCTGTACCCGTTTATATCTCGAATATTTTCAAAATATAGGGTCTAAACATTCTAAAAATCGATATTTTAAGTGTCCAAAGTCGATATGTGCATGCATCTTCTGTACCCGTTTATATCTCAAATTCAGGCTCAAAACACAAGAAAATTCGGTATTTTTGGTCCTAGAAGCGATCTGTACATGCCTACTCCTAGTTAGACTGTTTTCAAGATACAGGCCCAAAACATGCTCAAAATCGATATTTTAGGTGCCCAAAAGTCGATATGTGCATGCATCTTCAGTACCTGTTTATATCTCAAATTCAGGCTCAAAACACCCGAAAATTCGATATTTTTGGGTCCTAGAAGCGATCTGTACATGCCTACTCCGTGTTAGAGTATTTTCAAAATACAGGCACAAAACATGCTGAAAATCGATATTTTAGGTGCCCAAAGTCGATATATCAAATTCAGGCCCAAAACACCCGAAAATTCGATATTTTGGGGTCCCATAAGCGATCTGTACAAGCCTACTCCGTGTTAGAGTATTTTCAAAATACAGGCCCAAAACATGCTGAAAATCTATATTTTAGGTGACCAAAGTCAATATGTGTATGTATCTTCTGCACCCGTTTATATCCCAAATTCAGGCTCAAAACACCCGAAAATTCGATATTTTTGGATCACAGAAGTGTCCGTACATGCCTACTCAGTTCTAGAATGTTTTCAAAATATAGGCTTAAAACATGCTAAAATTCGATATTTTAAGTGTCCAAACTCGATATGTGAATGCATCTTCTGTACCCGTTTATATCTCAAATTCAAGCTCAAAACACCCGAAAATTCGATATTTTGGGGTCCCAGAAGTGATCTGTACATGCCTACTTAGTGCTAGAATATTTTCAAAATATAGGCCCAAAACATGCTAAAAATCGATATTTTAGGTGCCCAATGTCGATATCTCAAAATCAGGCCCAAAACACTCGAAAATTCGATATTTTGGGGTCCCAGAAGCGAACTGTACATGCCTACTCTTTGTTAGAGTATTTTCAAATTACAGGCCCAAAACATACAGAAAATCGATATTTTAAGTGCCCAAAAGTCGATATGTGCATGCATCTTCTGTACCCGTTTATATTCCAAATTCAGGTTCCAAAGACCCGAAAATTCGATATTTTGGGGTCCCAGAAGCGATCTGTACATGCCTACTCAGTTACAGGCCCAAAACATGCTGAAAATCGATATTTTAGGAGCCCAAAGTCAATATATGTATGCATCTTCTGCACCCGTTTATATCCCAAATTCAACCTTAAAACACCCGAAAATTCGATATTTTTGTGTCCCAGAAGCGATCTGTACATGGCTACCCAGTGCTAGCATGTTTTCAAAATATAGGCTTAAAACATGCTAAAAATCGATATTTTAAGTGTCCAAAGTCGATATGTGTATTCATCTTCTGTACCTGTTTATATCTCAAATTCAGGCTCAAAACACCCGGAAATTCGGTATTTTGGGGTCCTAGAAGCGATCTGTAAATGCCTATTCCTAGTTAGAATGTTGTCAAGATACAGACCCAAAACATGCTCAAAATCGATATTTAAGGTGCCCAAAAGTCGATAAGTGCATGCATCTTCTGTATCCGATTATATCTCAAATTCAGGCTCAAAACACCCGAAAATTCGATATTTTGGGGTCCCAGAAGCGATCTGTACATGCCTACTCCGTGTAAAAGTATTTTAAAATGCAGGACCAAAACATGCTGAAAATCGATATTTTAGGTGACCAAAGTCAATATGTGCATGCATTTTCTGTACCCGTTTATATCTCAAATTCAGGTTCCAAACACCCGAAAATTCGATATTTTTGGGTCCCAGAAGCGATCTGTACATAGCTACCCAGTGCTAGCATGTTTTCAAAATATAGGCTTAAAACATTCTAAAAATCGATATTTTAAGTGTCCAAAGTCGATATGTGTATTCATCTTCTGTACCTGTTTATATGTCAAATTCAGGCTCAAAACACCCGAAAATTCGGTATTTTTGGGTCCTAGAAGCGATCTGTAAATGCCTATTCCTAGTTAGAATGTTGTCAAGATACAGACCCAAAACATGCTCAAAATCGATATTTAAGGTGCCCAAAAGTCGATAAGTGCATGCATCTTCTGTATCCGTTTATATCTCAAATTCAGGCTCAAAACACCCGAAAATTCGATATTTTGGGGTCCCAGAAGCGATCTGTACATGCCTACTCCGTGTAAAAGTATTTTAAAATGCAGGCCCAAAACATGCTGAAAATCGATATTTTAGGTGACCAAAGTCAATATGTGCATGCATTTTCTGTACCCGTTTATATCTCAAATTCAGGTTCCAAACACCCGAAAATTCGATATTTTTGGGTCCCAGAAGCGATCTGTACATAGCTACCCAGTGCTAGCATGTTTTCAAAATATAGGCTTAAAACATTCTAAAAATCGATATTTTAAGTGTCCAAAGTCGATATGTGCATCCATCTTCTGTACCCGTTTATATCTCAAATTCAGGCTCAAAACTCCCGAAAATTCGGTATTTTTGGGTCCTAGAAGCGATCTGTACATGCCTATTCCTAGTTAGAATGTTGTCAAGATACAGACCCAAAACATGCTCAAAATCGATATTTAAGGTGCCCCAAAGTCGATAAGTGCATGAATTTTCTGTACCCGTTTATATCTCAAATTAAGGCTCAAAACACCCGAAAATTCGATATTTTGGAGTCCCAGAAGCGATCTGTACATGCCTACTCAGTGCTAGAATATTTTCAAAATATATGCCCAAAACATGCTAAAAATCGATATTTTAGGTGCCCAAAGTCGATATCTCAAATTCAGACCCAAAACACCCAAAAAATCGATATTTTTGGGTCCCAGAAGCGATTTGTACATGCCTACTCCGTGTTAGAGTATTTTCAAAATGCAGGCCCAAAACATGCTGAAAATCGATATTTTAGGTGCCCAAAGTCAATATGTGCATGCATTTTCTGAACCCGTTTATATCTCAAATTCAGGCTCAAAACACCCGAAAATTCGAAATTTTGGGGTCCCAGAAGCGATCTGTACATGCCTACTCAGTGCTAGAATATTTTCAAAATATAGGCCCAAAACATGCTAAAAATCGATATTTTATGTGCTCAAAGTCGATATCTCCAATTCAGGCCCAAATCACCCGAAAATTCGTTATTTTGGGTCCCAGAAGCGATCTGTACATGCCTACTCCGTGATAGAGTATTTTCAATAAACAGGCCCAAAACATACTGAAAATCGATCTTTTTAGTGTCCAGAGTCGATATGTCCATGCATCTTCTGTACCCGTTTATATCTCAAATTCAGGTTCCAAACACCCGAAAATTCGATATTTTTTGGTCCCAGAAGCGATCTGTACAGTCATACTCAGATACAGGCCCTAAACATGCTGAAAATCGATATTTTAGGTGCCCAAAGTCAATATGTGTATGCATCTTCTGCACCCGTTTATATCCCAAATTCAACCTCAAAACACCCGAAAATTCGATATTTTGGGGTCCCAGAAGCGATCTGTACATGCCTACTCAGTGCTAGAATATTTTCAAAATATAGGCTTAAAACATGCTAAAAATCGATATTTTAAGTGTCCAAAGTCGATATGTGCATGCATCTTCTGTACCCGTTTATATCTCAAATTCAGGCTCAAAACACCCGAAAATTCGGTATTTTTGGGTCCTAGAAGCGATCTGTACATGCCTACTCCTAGTTAGAATGTTTTCAAGATACAGACCCAAAATATGCTCAAAATCGACATTTTAGGTGCCCAAAAGTCGATATGTGCATGCATCTTCTGTACCCGTTTATATCTCAAATTCAGGCTCAAAACACCTGAAAATTCGATATTTTGGGGTCCCAGAAGCGATCTGTACATGCCTACTCAGTGCTAGAATATTTTCAAAATATTGGCCCAAAACATGGTAAAAATCGATATTTAAGGTGCACAAAGTCGATATCTCAAATTCAGGCCCAAAACACCCGAAAATTCGATATTTTGGGGTCCCAGAAGCGATCTGTACATGCCTACTCCGTGTTAGAGTATTTTCAATATACAGGCCCAAAACATACTGAAAATCGATATTTTAAGTGTCCAAAGTCGATATGTGCATGCATCTTCTGTACCCGTTTATATATCAAATTCAGGCTCAAAACACCCGAAAATTCGGTATTTTTGGGTCCTAGAAGCGATCTGTACATGCCTACTCCTAGTTAGAATGTTTTCAAGATACAGACCGAAAACATGCTCAAAATCGACATTTTAGGTGCCCAAAAGTCGATATGTGCATGCATCTTCTGTACCCGTTTATATCTCAAATTCAGGCTCAAAACACCCGAAAATTCGATATTTTGGGGTTCCAGAAGCGATCTGTACATGCCTACTCCGTGTTAGAGTATTTTCAAAATACAGGCCCAAAGCATGCTGAAAATCGATATTTTAGGTGCCCAAAGTCGATATCTCAAATTCAGGCCCAAAACACCCGAAAAATCGATATTTTGGGGTCCCAGAAGCGATCTGTATATGCCTACTCCTGTACCAGTCCTAATTTGATCTCTTCGAAGAATATGGTACATTACCTTGCTCTGGAGATGTAGTTGGTTGTGGTTGTTGTTGTGGTTGTTGTATTAGGTAGCGAGCTCGGCGTTGTGATGGTGTTCAGTCAAGGTAGGAAATAAACTTCAGTAAGTAAAATTAAACTTACTTTATTAATACTAAAGGAGTGTATCCCCTTTCTTGTCTTATGTTAATGGAGTACAGAGAAGATGTCTTTTAGCTGTTTTGATCTTTAGTCCCTCACTAAAGCTCTGCTGGTCCGTTTATATTCATTCTGTTTTGGAAGATGCCAAGTCTATTCAGATATTCTTATTCTTATTATCTTCTTGAAAAGGGGTGGAGTTTTGTCTAAGCTCCACCCAATTCTTCTCTCTCTCTCTTTCTCTCCCTTTCTCTCCCTCTCTCTCTCTCGAGTTTAGGGATGACAAGTGAGAAATTGGAGGGTAAAATGGTTACCTTCTTGGGTCTGTTGTTGTAAGAAGGCCATCTGGATTCTGTTGCTTCAAGTGGGGAAGCAGTGTGTGAGACCCTCTTATACAGTACTGTACATTTGCTCAGTCCGCTACCGGAAATCTGTCCTCAGATATCATCTTTATTGTGGGAAACAGATGTACAATCCTCGGTACATACATATAGGACTAGGAACTTAATAATAAATACAATAAATAGTAACACAAAAAAATTGTATCAAGATCTTGGCACATAGTATACATAAATGAAAATCAATACATGAGAACATAAGGAAATCAACTTAATATTAATATGTTGAGCTAGGTGCTTGTAGTTATGTGTATGTAAGCTAAACCTATGCTGACAATTCAGGCATTAAGGAAGGGTAAGCCTTGTTGTATTTAAGGCTGTGATGGAGCAGTTAAAATATTGTTTTCAAGACGAGATAACACAGTATAACGTCGATAGACCCTCCTAATGCAAAATATGAAAATCACTGTACAGACCAAAAGAATAAGACATGGAATTATAAATGTAGGTAGCAATATCTCGTGATCCAAATATGGAGGAATTAAATTATCAGATAAGGATTCTTGAATCATTGTATCATTGAGTAGAGTCAATAGTTCCACTTTTTCTGAAACAATTGATAATTGGGAGATGTTAAACAAGTCGACCTTATACGAAATATGTTGAAAGGTGGAAGAGAGTGTCATGTTTCCAAGCAAGTGATGTTTACTAGGTAAGGTAACGATTCTCTTGGATCGTATTTCACATGAATCAGCTGCTTTATAGTAGCCTTTAACCATACCATGTGTAGTGTCATTGGGCAGATTAGTGTTACTCGTGTCTCAGCAGGAAAGTATAGATAGTGGAAATTAAAGAAATGACGATGAAAGAGTGTTTGATTAGTTACAGATTTGAAAGTACATGCAGAGAGTGCTTGACGAGTATTCCTTTGACTTAAAGCAATTAGACATGGTGCGTCAGTTGGAGCTTTAAATGCAAACAGATATGCAGGACAAACATATAAATGAAGATATGCAGAATGGCAATTGAGAAATTGTGCTTCACTAAGCACATCAACAAGAGAATAATCATCACTAAGAACAATATTTATAGGTTGGGAATCTAACATTAAAAGATTATTTTCCACATTCATTGGGAATGGTTGTACTGAGTAGCCTGTGAAGGAAATCTTACTCTTCATTGGAATATTAATCAGTATATAGTCTGGTGTTAAAATACTGGTCATGACTGGATAATAATATTCCAGATTAGGTGCATGAAATATGGGAGTAAGATGGTAGTTCATCATAGCTATTTCAAGTGCATCCTGCAATTGTGTGATTGGTAATAATCGTGAGTTAACCTTACCTAAACCTGCAGTAATTACATCCTTAATTAATGTTTGACAAGACTCCCTAAGTCCTTGTACCTGAGTTTCAGTTTCCTGCCAACTAACAGATATTAATAGGAGCCTAATAATGCGATGTGAGTGTCCTATCTCTGCAGATAAGAGTTGCTGTTGTTTACGTAAAGCATCAGAAACTGTATCCAAGTTTTGATCAATGATTTGAACACTTTTATATATTTGCCTGACTACCTTACCCTGATTTGCAACTGCTTGTCCTACAACATTTAATTTTCGGGATAATGCCTGTACATCACCATCCATTGCAGTACCAAAGAGTGCCTTAGATATTTCACCTAAAATATTAACTAAACCACGCTCCTGGCGGTGGTGGTGGCTTTGAGCAATTGGATTATTATGTAATAGGCGAGCAATGTAACTAAGGTCACGTAAGTCCTTCATAGTGCGTTGAACCTTAAAGGACAAGACTGAATATAATGCCCTTAAATCACTAAATGCCATCGAGTCATTACTGTCAGGAAAAACTAGTGTATCATTAAGTATCTGCAATCCTTTCTCAACTGCAGAAAATTTGTGAAATAAAACAGATATGTCCTTTAATGAATAAGAAATAGTGATAACATCTTCCGTCACCAATATTTTACCAAATTGTTGGACGAGCGCTCCCGGGATAAGCACATCATCATTAGGGACGGTGGTTACGCCGATCGGAGTTTCTGTTTATAAATGTTTATTTTATGAGTATCAGTAGCAGGGATAAAATTACTAGGAAGAGGAAATAGGTCATGTTGCAGAGATTCTAATTGGTTATTTAGATGTTGGGTTTGCGCGCTATTTACCAATTTCTTTATTCTGTCTACATGAACAATATCATCCACCTGAGTAATATTATGCTTTATCTCGATTTTATTGCCTACTAGTGAGAGTACAGTGTACGGTCCCGTGAACCGAGGCAGAAGTTTCGAAGTTCGATCGGGCACCTGTAACATTACCTGATCACCTGGAGTGAAGGTTTGCGTCTTTGCCTTATTATGTTGCCTTATACGCATTTTATTTCTGCTAGCCTGTAAATTGTTTTGTACCTCATG
Organism: Petrolisthes cinctipes; assembly: GCA_033782935.1. Lineage (NCBI taxonomy): Eukaryota > Metazoa > Arthropoda > Malacostraca > Decapoda > Porcellanidae > Petrolisthes > Petrolisthes cinctipes. The sequence goes on from JAWQEG010000167.1 coordinate 2,608,851, forward strand.
ATGAATTTGTTGAAATGCAACTCGCTGTCGTTCAGCGTAGTCGTCCATGTTGTAGCATGGCCTCTGTGTGGGAATTGTTATATCATATGGAAGACGTTTCTGCACGCCAAATATTATTTCATGAGGAGTTTTACCCACTGTTTCCGTTTTTGTAGCGTTTATAGAACAGACTGTCATATCAATCCAGTCCTCCCATGTGGAAGGGATTTTATTTATTGCCCCCCGAAGTACTTCTAATATTTTACGGTTTTGCCGTTCTGCTAACCCATTAGATGCAGGGTGATATGCTAATACAAACGTTTGCTTAATATTATAAAACTCAGATATCTTCTGTAAGATACTGTTACGAAATTCCTTACCATTATCTGATATTATGATTTTGGGACATGTAAATGGACATATGAATTTGGATATAAATTTATGTGCAACCTCTTCAGCCGTTTTCGTTTTCAGTGGAGCTACCACCAAATACCTAGAAAAATGATCAACCACAGTTAATAAATAATTTGATCCCTGATGTGACTGTGGTAGCGAGAGTAAATCCATTCCTACTACTGCCCATGGTTCACTCGGCATTGGATATTCCCCTAATGGAGCTGGTCCAATTGGATGTCCCTTATTTGCATTGCATGCTTCGCACTGGGCGATATGCGTTTCCACATCTACTTTCATTGTATGCCAATAGTACTTCGTACGGAGAGTGGACAGACATCGATCTCTGCCAGGATGTCCTGCTGTATTATGATATAAGGTTAATACTGAGGGAACCAATGATCGTGGTATCACTATTTGATCAGTTTGTATGTTACGTTTTCTAAGTTTCCTATAAACAACATTATCATGGAGGGAGAAGTTATGTATGCTAATAGGTAATTCCTAACCATTATAATCATCACCTGAGTTTAATGAGTAATTTATCGCTTTTATCATAGGATCCTGTTGTTGATGTATACGAACTGCATTGAAGTCAAAGTCTATGGGTGACTTAGAAACTGAAGAAACAAGATGTCTGCTTAAAGCATCTGCTACATGATTTAATCGACCTGGAAGGTATTTAATATCAATATGCGGTTGAAATTCCTGAATTGTTAAATACCATCTGGCCAATTTCCCCGTGAGATTTTGAGTTTTCAGGAAGCCCATAATCGGTTGGTGATCTGTAAAAACTTGTAAAGGATATCCCAACACGATTTCCCTGAAGGTACGAAGTGCCCATACTATAGCTAAAGTTTCCTGTTCTGTTACAGAGTAACGAGTTTCCTGTGCATTTAATATTCTCGAAGCATATGCAATTACCTGACACTGACCTTTAGCAATTTCTTGCATAAGGACAGCGCCTAAGCCTAATGAAGAAGCATCAGTACAAATTATAAAAGGTAACGAAAAATCTGGGAATGCAAGAATTGGAGCTGATACCAATTTATTCTTTAGTAATTCAAAGCTCAGCTGTTGTTCAGGCATCCATACAAAATCTGCATTTTTCTTGAGGAGATTATTTAGGGGCTTTGCTATTTGGGAAAAATTTCTTACAAAGCTTCTATAATAAGAACATAAACCCAAAAATGACTTTACATTAGTTGCATTTTTTCGAGTAGGGAATTCTTTCATTGCTCGTATTTTATCAGATTGCGTATGGAGCCCTTTGCTATTGATGGTATGTCCTAAAAATTTTATTTCCTGTTTAAGAAAATGACATTTAGACATTTTAAGTTTAAGGCCTACCTGATGCAACCTATGCATAACTTTATTTAATGTTTCTAAATGTGAAGGCACGTCCTTTGAAAAAATAATCAAATCGTCTAAATAAGCAATGACTTCATTATTGATATCGCCAAAAAGAAAATTTACCATACGCTGAAATGTGGATGGAGCATTACATAACCCAAATGGCATACGGGTGTATTCATAATGACCATGGGGAGTACTAAATGCAGTTATGGGTTGACTTTTATCATCCAATGCTACTTGCCAATATCCACTGACTAAGTCTAATGTGGAGAATATCATAGGTTTTGTTTCACCAATGTTAGACAAAACATCTCTCAATAGAGGGAGGGGATATTTATCTTTAATTGTAGCATTATTTATTTTCCTGTAATCAATTACTGGTCTAAATTCACCATTATTTTTTGAAACCAAAAACATAGGGCTGTTATAAGGGGAGTGAGAATTCTTAATAATGCCTTCATCCAACATTTCACTTACCATTTCATTTACCATTTTCTGCCTACTATGAGGTAATCTATATGCTCGAGTATAAATAGGGTGAGGGGATGTTAGGGTAATGGTATGCTTTATAATATCAGTTTTTCCTAAGGATTCACCAGGTAGGGCAATCGCCTCTCGATATGTGGCTAAGATGTCGATGAGATTATCACGATAAAGTGGAAAATCACCGCCATGGACAAAATTTCTAAGTTGTTCCCCTACCTGACTGTCAATATGATTCCCTTCGGTAAGAACCGATGCAATATTTCCTTGTGGTATTTGGTCTAACTTCCATTTGTACAGATCACATAGATATGTTCCCTTTTTCACCTGAATATTGGTAGATGTTTTATTAAAGAGATAGATAGTAGCAACATTATTATTACTTACATTAGTTAACGTAGATTCTAATCCCAGGTTATTTATTTTCACTGACTCTATTAAGGAGAGGACACTAGTATGTGGCTGTACATGAGATGGAAGCTTTACCTTCAATGCATGGACGAAATTTGGAGTTAATATAGTATTACATGCAGCAATAGCCTTTATGATAATGGAATCATTTTCATCATTTGTATTATAAATAGAGTGAACGTTACTTGAACATAAATAAAGGCCAGGACAATCCTGTATTGGAATACATTTATTTTTGAAACGTATCATTTTATATCCTGGGTCAATGATAATGTCCTGCCTAATAATGTCTGATAGTCCCAATACACCGTCTGTTGGTAGATCATAATTCCGTATTATATAGAATTTTATGTTTATATGGTTAGTTCCCTTTTCTAACCTGACAGGAAGGGTTAGTGTCCCTATGACCTGTAATTTATTTCCTGTTATGGCTGACAATTCTATGTCAATGGGCTCTATCTTATTATGTAAATGTCGCTGTGGATTTAAGTTGCACAATCTTTTAAAGGAAATTTCAGATAACAATGAAACTGCCGCGCCTGTGTCTATCATTAAGGAAGTGTTACAATGTAATACCTGTACAGGGATTGATAGTACATTACCGGTGGAGGCGACGACAGGGTTTATGGGACGTACTATTTTCTGGGATGTTGCCATTTCGAATATTGCGGTGGTCTCGTATCGTACCTCGTGTTCCGTTGTATTTCTTCTTTCATTCTTTTAAGCACCACACATTCATCTGAGGAATGTGAAGTGGACTCATGTAAATGACAATATTTATTGGTATAAGAATACTTATTACGTTTCCATTGATAATTCCCCCTAGAGTTATGTAAGAAATAACAGTCACTGGTATAATGATTAGTTTTGTTGCAATGTTTACAATATTTCCTTTGTGACTTCCCTTGATTTGATGTGGCACTAGTATTGAAAGTCTTTGTTTCCATTGATGGAGCAACATGTAATGCACGAGGTACGTTCTGAGATTCTTTCATGCTAAGTTTGGAAGCTAACTTGATTAGTTTGTCAGTTGGACCAAATGAATGTTTAGGAATATCCAAACGATAATTTTCTTTTAACAGCAACGTAAATTGGACATACTCTATTAACTTAATAGTATTATCTAAGGTAATATTCCCATTTTGTACCCAAGGTGAGGACTTTAATGATTCTTTGGCATCTAAGGCTAGGGACCCTGCTAATGCAAGTGCTTTTGCTGGATCATGTGCAGTTATGTTATCTGCAGTTGTTTTAGCCATTCTTTGGACCCATGACAATGACCCATGGAGCTGACCATCTCCAAAAATATCTATGAGTGACTCTCTAAATGTATCATATGATGTTAAGTTATCAGGGTCAGAAAAAGCACTGGCTGTTAACATGTAACTAGCGGGACTATCAGGTGCAATATGACCTCGCACAAATCTAATCTTATCTATATCCTGGCTAATTTCTGCCTGACAAAATGCATCCTCCAAATGTCGCAAAAAGAGATGAATTCCATATCGTGGATCATCTCCCGTATATTGCTTCAAATAATTGGGGGTTGGTAATACTCTCACTGTTTGAAATTGGTTAGGCATAGCAGGTGAAGTTTGGCTAGAAGGAGTAGGGTTAGAGGTATTAGGAGATTGTGGAGAAGTGGCCATGATTGGAGAAGATACAAGATGATATGGAATACCAGATCGAGTTTTAGAAGGAGATAGGATGGAAGAAGCAGAAGGTGATTCGTATGTGTCGGCACCAGGAATAAGACTTTGGGACACAGGGGATGAATTTTCTAGCCCTGAGCTCAATGAATCATTGGTAGTGGCATTCAATGTTAGGTTTGGGTCGTTTGGATGTTTAATGGGGGAAAATACGTCTAAGCTCTTCTTCAACTTAGTGAAAGTATTCCGTTTAGACATCAAATGAGGAACTCTAACTTTCTAACATGTTCGTGAACAAGTGAAAAATAATGTAATGTAACATGTAATGTGTACCTACTTTAGTTGACTGTAGTTGCAACGACGATGACGACGTGATGACGAGGTCGAGCTGAGGTGTTGCCTGACGAGGTGACGATGTGGTGAAGGGGCGACGACCGTGAAGTGACGAAGCGATTATTAGTTAGCTCGCACACTAACACACTAACAGTCGTAATTAGAGTGAAGATGATGAATATTGACTTGCCTTTTACGAGAGAATTTACGTATAAGGAGGCGTCAGCGTGGAGGTGATGTAGTGATGGCGTTGTCCTTACGAAAGCATTTACGTAACAGGATCGCCGTAGTGATGAAGTGATGATTGTTTGTTGTGAAGTAGATGAGGTTCTCTGTAGGTCAGTTGCAGTTATGTTGAAGCAAGTGCCTCTTGTAGGTGAAGAATTTGTGGTTTTATCTCCCTCGTTAGAGGTCGTAAGATTACCCACTGAAGAAATTACTTGAGAGAATTTACAAGTAGAATCTTCAACTTGTCCTTGAACAGTGTTAGTCTCTGTACTCCTGTGAAGTTTTACTTCCAATCTGCATTGTTGCAAAACACCGCTGCCATCAAAATGTACCAGTCCTAATTTGATCTCTTCGAAGAATATGGTACATTACCTTGCTCTGGAGATGTAGTTGGTTGTGGTTGTTGTTGTGGTTGTTGTATTAGGTAGCGAGCTCGGCGTTGTGATGGTGTTCAGTCAAGGTAGGAAATAAACTTCAGTAAGTAAAATTAAACTTACTTTATTAATACTAAAGGAGTGTATCCCCTTTCTTGTCTTATGTTAATGGAGTACAGAGAAGATGTCTTTTAGCTGTTTTGATCTTTAGTCCCTCACTAAAGCTCTGCTGGTCCGTTTATATTCATTCTGTTTTGGAAGATGCCAAGTCTATTCAGATATTATTATTCTTATTATCTTCTTGAAAAGGGGTGGAGTTTTGTCTAAGCTCCACCCAATTCTTCTCTCTCTCTCTTTCTCTCCCTTTCTCTCCCTCCCTCTCTGTCGAGTTTAGGGATGACAAGTGAGAAATTGGAGGGTAAAATGGTTACCTTCTTGGGTCTGTTGTTGTAAGAAGGCCATCTGGATTCTGTTGCTTCAAGTGGGGAAGCGGTGTGTGAGACACTCTTATACAGTACTGTACACTCCGTGTAAGAGTATTTTCAAAATGCAGGCCCAAAAGATGCTGAAAATCGATATTTTAGGTGCCCAAAAGTCGATATGTGGATGCATCTTCTGTACCCGTTTATATCTCAAATTCAGGCTCAAAACACCCTAAAATTCGGTATTTTTGGGTCCTAGAAGCGATCTGTACATGCCTACTCCTAGTTAGAATGTTTTCAAGATACAGACCCAAAACATGCTAAATATCGATATTTTAGGTGCCCAAAAGTCGGTATGTGCATGCATCTTCAATACCTGTTTATATCCAAAATTCAACCTCAAAACACTCGAAATTTCGGTATTTGTGGGTCTTAGAAGCGATCTGTACATGCATACTCCTAGTTAGAATGTTTTTAATATACAGACCCAAAACATGCTCAAAATTGATATTTTAGGTGCCCAAAAGTCGATATGTGCATGCAACATCTGTACCCGTTTATATCTCAAATTCAGTCTCAAAACCCCCGAAAATTCGATATTTTGGGGTCCCAGAAGCGATTTGTACTTGCCTACTCCGTGTTAGAGTATTTTCAAAATACAGGCCCAAAACATGCTGAAAATCGATATTTTAAATGACCAAAGTCAATATGTGTATGCATCTTCTGCACCCGTTTATATGCCAAATTCAACCTCAAAACACCCGAAAATTCGATATTTTTGGATCCCAGAAGCGATCTGTACATGACTACTCAGTGCTAGAATGTTTTCAAAATATAGGCTCAAAACATACTAAAAATCGATATTTTAAGTGTCCAAAGTCGATATGTGCATGCATCTTCTGTACCCGTTTATATCTCATATTCAGGCTCAAAACTCCTGAAAATTCGATATTTTGGGGTCCCAGAAGTGATATGTACATGCCTACTTAGTGATAGAATATTTTAAAAATATAGGCCCAAAACATACTAAAAATCGATATTTTAGGTGACCAAATTCGATATCTCAAATTTTGGCCCAAAACACCCGAAAATTCGATATTTTGGGGTCCCAGAAGCGAACTGTACATGCCTACTCCGTGTTAGAGTATTTTCAAAATACAAGCCCAAAACATGCTGAAAATCGATATTATAGGTACGCAAAGTCAATATGTGTATGCATCTTTTGCACTCCTTTATATCTCAAATTCAATCTCAAAACACCCGAAAATTCGATATTTTTGGGTCCCAGAAGCGATCTGTACATGCCTACTCAGTGCTAGAATGTTTTCAAAATATAGGCTCAAAACATGCTAAAAATCGATATTTTAAGTGTCCAAAGTCAATATGTGCATGCATCTTCTGTACCCGTTTATATCTCAAATTCATGCTCAAAACACCCGAAAATTCGGTATTTTTTGGTCCTAGAAGCGATCTGTATATGCCTACGCCTAGTTAGAATGTTTTCAAGAAACAGACCCAAAATATGCTAAAAATCGATATTTTAGATGCCTAAAGTCGATATCTCAAATTCAAGCCCAAAACACCAGAAAAATCGATATTTTGGGGTTCCGGAAGCGATCTGTACAAGCCTACTCCGTATTAGAGTATTTTCAAAATACAGGCCCAAAACATACAGAAAATCTATATTTTAAGTGCCCAAAAGTCGATATGTGAATGCATCTTTTGTACCCGTTTATATCTCAAATTCAGGTTCCAAACACCCGAAAATTCGATATTTTGGGGTCCCAGAAGCGATCTGTTCATGCCTACTCAGTTACAGGCCCAAAACATGCTGAAAATTGATATTTTTGGAGCCCAAAGTCAATATGTGTATCCATCTTCTGCACCCTTTTATATCCCAAATTTAACTTAAAACCCCCGAAAATTCGATATTTTTGGGTCCCAGAAGCGATCTGTACATGCCTACTCAGTGCTAGAATGTTTTCAAAATATAGGCTTAAAACATGCTAAAAATCGATATTTTAAGTGTCCAAAGTCGATATGTGCATCCATCTTCTGTACCCATTTATATCTCAAATTCATGCTCAAAACACCCGAAAATTCGGTATTATTTGGTCCTAGAAGCGATCTGTATATGCCTACTCCTAGTTAGAATGTTTTCAAGATACAGACCCAAAACATGTTCAAAATCGATATATTAGGTGCCCAAAAGTCGATATGTGCATGCATCTTCATTTCCTGTTTATATCTCAAATTTTGGCCCAAAACACCCGAAAATTCGATATTTTGGGGTCCCAGAAGCGAACTGTACATGCCTACTCCGTGTTAGAGTATTTTCAAAATACAAGCCCAAAACATGCTGAAAATCGATATTATAGGTACGCAAAGTCAATATGTGTATGCATCTTTTGCACTCCTTTATATCTCAAATTCAACCTCAAAACACCCGAAAATTCGATATTTTTGGGTCCCAGAAGCAATCTGTACATGCCTACTCAGTGCTAAAATGTTTTCAAAATATAGGCTCAAAACATGCTAAAAATCGATATTTTAAGTGTCCAAAGTCAATATGTGCATGCATCTTCTGTACCCGTTTATATCTCAAATTCATGCTCAAAACACCCGAAAATTCGGTATTTTTTGGTCATAGAAGCGATCTGTATATGCCTACGCCTAGTTAGAATGTTTTCAAGAAACAGACCCAAAATATGCTAAAAATCGATATTTTAGATGCCTAAAGTCGATATCTCAAATTCAAGCCCAAAACACCCGAAAATTCGATATTTTGGGGTTCCGGAAGCGATCTGTACATGCCTACTCCGTATTAGAGTATTTTCAAAATACAGGCCCAAAACATACAGAAAATCTATATTTTAAGTGCCCAAAAGTCGATATGTGAATGCATCTTTTGTACCCGTTTATATCTCAAATTCAGGTTCCAAACACCCGAAAATTCGATATTTTGGGGTCCCAGAAGCGATCTGTTCATGCCTACTCAGTTACAGGCCCAAAACATGCTGAAAATTGATATTTTTGGAGCTGAAAGTCAATATGTGTATCCATCTTCTGCACCCTTTTATATCCCAAATTTAACTTAAAACCCCCGAAAATTCGATATTTTTGGGTCCCAGAAGCGATCTGTACATGCCTACTCAGTGCTAGAATGTTTTCAAAATATAGGCTTAAAACATGCTAAAAATCGATATTTTAAGTGTCCAAAGTCGATATGTGCATCCATCTTCTGTACCCATTTATATCTCAAATTCATGCTCAAAACACCCGAAAATTCGGTATTATTTGGTCCTAGAAGCGATCTGTATATGACTACTCCTAGTTAGAATGTTTTCAAGATACAGACCCAAAACATGTTCAAAATCGATATATTAGGTGCCCAAAAGTCGATATGTGCATGCATCTTCATTTCCTGTTTATATCTCAAATTCAGGCTCAAAACACCCAAAAATTCGATATTTTTCGGTCCCAGAAGCGATCTGTACATGCCTACTCCATGTTAGAGTATTTTCAAAATACAGGCCCAAAACATGCTTAAAATCGATATTTTATGTGCCAAAAGTCAGTATGTGCATGCATTTTCTGTACCCGTTTATATCTCAAATTCAGGCTCAAAACACCCGAAAATTCGATATTTTGGGGTCCCAGAAGCGATCTGTACATGCCTACTCCGTGTTAGAGTATTTTCAATATACAAGACCAAAACATACTGAAAATCGATCTTTTAGGTGCCCAAAAGTCGATATGTGGATGCATCTTCTGTACCCGTTTATATCTCAAATTCAGGCTCCAAACACCCGAAAATTGGATATTTGGGGGTCCCAGAAGCGATCTGTACATGCCTACTCAGTGCTAGAATATTTTCAAAATATAGCCCCAAAACATGCTAAAAATCGATATTTTAGGTCCCCAAAGTCGATATCTCAAATTCAAGCCCAAAACACCCGAAAATTCGATATTTTGGGGTCCCAGAAGCGATCTGTACATGCCTACTCCGTGTTAGAGTATTTTCAAATTACAGGCCCAAAACATACAGAAAATCAATATTTTAAGTGCCCAAAAGTCTTTATGTGCATGCATCTTCTGTACCCGTTTATATTTCAAATTCAGGTTCCAAACACCCGAAAATTCGAAATTTTGGGGTCCCAGAAGCGATCTGTACATGCCTACTCAGTTACAGGCACAAAACATGCTGAAAATCGATATTTTAGGTGCCCAAAGTCAATATGTGTATGCATCTTCTGCACCCGTCTATATCCCAAATTCAACCTCAAAACACCCGAAAATTCGATATTTTTGGGTCCCAGAAGCGATCTGTAAATGCCTACTCAGTGCTAGAATGTTTTCAAAATATAGGCTTAAAACATGCTAAAAATCTATATTTTAAGTGTCCAAAGTCGATATGTGCATGCATCTTCTGTACCCGTTTATATCTCAAATTCAGGCTCAAAAACACCCGAAACTTCGGTATTTTTGGGTCCTAAAAGCGATCCGTACATGCCTATTCCTAGTTAGAATGTTTTCAAGATACAGACCCAAAACATGCTTAAAATCGATATTTTAGGTGCCCAAAAGTCGATATGTGCATGCATCTTCTGTACCCGTTTATATCTCAAATTCAGGCTCAAAACACCCGAAAATTCGATTTTTTAGTGTCCCAGAAGCGATTTGTACATGCCTACTCAGTGTTAGAATATTTTCAAAATATATGCCCAAAACATGCTAAAAATCGATATTTTAGGTGCCCAAAGTCGATATCTCAAATTCAGGCCCAAAACACCCGAAAATTCAATATTTTGGGGTCCCAGAAGCGATCTGTACATGCCTACTCCGTGTTAAAGTATTTTCAATATACAAACCCAAAACATACTGAAAATCGATATTTTAAGTGTCCAAAGTCGATATGTGCATGCATCTTCTGTACCCGTTTATATCTCAAATTCAGGCTAAAAACACCCGAAAATTCGATATTTTTGGGTCCCAGAAGCGATCTGTACATGCATACCCGTGTTAGAGTATTTTCAAAATGCAGGCCCAAAACATGTTGAAAATTGATATTTTAGGTGCCCAAAGTCAAAATGTGCATGCATTTTCTGTACCCGTTTATATCTCAAATTACATGCCTACTCAGTGCTAGAATATTTTCAAAATATAGGCTTAAAACATGCTAAAATTCGATATTTTAAGTGTCCAAAGTCGATATGTGCATGCATCTTCTGTACCCGTTTATATCTCAAATTCAGGCTCAAAACACCCTAAAATTCAATACTTTTGGGTCCCAGAAGCGATCTGTACATGCCTACTCAGTGCTAGAATAATTTCAAAATATAGGCCGAAAACATGCTAAAAATCGATATTTTAGGTGCCCAAAGTCGATATCTCAAATTCAAGCCCGAAACACCCGAAAATCCGATATTTTGGGGTCCCAGAAGCGATCTGTACATGCATACTCCGTATTAGAGTATTTTCAAAAAGCAGGCCCAAAACATGCTGAAAATTGATATTTTAGGTGCCCAAAGTCAATATGTGCATTCATTTTCTGTACCCGTTTATATCTCAAATTCAGGCTCAAAACACCCGAAAATTCGATATTTTGGGGTCCCAAAATCGATCTGTACATGCCTACTCCTAGTTAGAATGTTTTCAAGAAACAGACCAAAAACATGCTCAAAATCGATATTTTAGGTGCCCAAAAGTCGATATGTGCATGCATCTTCTGTACCCGTTTATATCTAAATTTCAGGCTCAAAACACCCGAAAATTCGATATTTTGGGGTCCCAGAAGCAATCTGTACATGCCTACTCAGTGCTAGAATATTTTCAAAATATACGCCCAAAACATGCTAAAAACCAATATTTTAGGTGCCCAAAGTCGATATCTCAGAATCTGGCCCAAAACACCCGAAAATTCGATATTTTGGGGTCCCAGAGGCGATCTGTACATGCCTACTCCGTGTTAGAGTATTTTCAATATACAGGCCCGAAACATACTGAAAATCGATCTTTTAGGTGCCCAAAAGTCGATATTTGGATACATCTTCTGTCCCCGTTTATATCTCAAATTCAGGCTCTAAACACCCGAAAACTCGATATTTTGGGGTCCCAGAAGGGATCTGTACTTGCCTACTCCGTGTTAGAGTATTTTCAAAATACAGGCCCAAAACATGCTGAAAATCGATATTTAAGGTGACCAAAGTCAATATGTGTATGCATCGTATGCACCCGTTTATATCCCAAATTCAACCTCAAAACACCCGAAAATTTGATATTTTTGGGTCCCAGAAGCGATCTGTACATGCCTACTCAGTGGTAGAATGTTATCAAAATATAGGCTCAAAACATGCTAATAATCGATATTTTAAGTGTCCAAAGTCGATATGTTCTGTACCCGTTTATATCTTAAATTCAGGCTCAAAACCCCCGAAAATTCGGTATTTTTGGGTCCTAGAAGCGATCTGTACATGCCTACTCCTAGTTAGAATGTTTTCAAGATACAGACCCAAAACATGCTCAAAATCGATATTTTAGGTGCCAAAAAGTCGATATGTGCATGCATCTTCTGTACCCGTTTATATCTCAAATTCAGGCCCAAAACACCCGAAAATTCGATATTTTGGGGTCCCAGAAGCGATCTGTACATGCCTATTCCGTGTTAGAGTGTTTTCAATATACAGGCCCAAAACATAGTGAAAATCGATCTTTTATGTGCCTAAAAGTCGATATGTGGATGCATCTTCTGTACCTGTTTATATCTCAAATTCAGGCTCCAAACACCTGAAAATTCGATATTTTTTGGGACCCAGGAGCGATCTGTTCTTGCCTACTACGTGTTAGAGTATTTTCAAAATACAGGCCCAAAACATGCTGAAAATCGATATTTTAGGCGACAAAAGTCAATATGTGTATGGATCTTTTGCACCCGTTTATATCCCAAAATCAACCCCAAAACACCCCAAAATTCGATATTTTTGGGTCCCAGAAGCGACCTGTACATGCTTACTCAGTGCTAGAATGTTTACAAAATATAGGCTCAAAACATGCTAAAAATCGATATTTTAAGTGTCCAAAGTCGGTATGTGTATGCATCTTCTGTACCCGTTTATATCTCAAATTCAGGCTCAAAACACCCGAAAATTCGGTATTATTGGGTCCTAGAAGCGATCTGTACATGCCTACTCCTAGTTACAATGTTTTCAAGATACAGACCCAAAACATGCTCAAAATCGATATTTTAGGTGCCCAAAAGTCAATATGTGCATGCATCTTCTGTACCCGTTTATATCTCAAATTTAGGCTCAAAACACCCGAAAATTCGATATTTTGGGGTCCCAGTTGCGATCTGAACATGCCTACTTAGTGCTAGAATATTTTCATAATATAGGGCCAAAACATGCTAAAAATCGATATTTTAGGTTCCCAAAGTCGATACCTCAAATTCAGGCCCAAAACACCCGAAAATTCGATATTTTGGGGTCCCAGAAGCGATCTGTACATGCCTACTCCGTGTTAGAGTATTTTCAAAATACAGGCCCAGAACATGATAAAAATCGGTATTTTAAGTGTCCAAAGTCAATATGTGCATGCCATTTCTGTATCCGTTTATATCTTAAATTCAGGCCTAAAACACCCGAAAATTAGATATTTTGGGGTCCCAGAAGCGAACTGTACATGCCTACTCCGTCTTAGAGTATTTTCAAAATAAAGGCCCAAAACATACTGAAAATCGATCGTTTAGGTGCCCAAAAGGCGATATGTGCATGCATCTTCTGTACCCGTTTATAACTCAAATTGAGGCTCCAAACACCCGAAAATTCGATATTTGGGGGTCCCAGAAGCGATCTTTACATGCCTACTCAGATACAGGCCCAAAACATGCTGAAAATCGATATTTTAGGTGCCCAAAGTCAATATATGTATGCATCATCTGCACCTGTTTATATCTCAAATTCAACCTCAAAACACCCGAAAATTTGATATTTTTGGGTCCCAGAAGCGATCTGTACATGCCTACTCAGTGGTAGAATGTTATCAAAATATAGGCTCAAAACATGCTAATAATCGATATTTTAAGTGTCCAAAGTCGATATGTTCTGTACCCGTTTATATCTTAAATTCAGGCTCAAAACCCCCGAAAATTCGGTATTTTTGGGTCCTAGAAGCGATCTGTACATGCCTACTCCTAGTTAGAATGTTTTCATGATACAGACCCAAAACATGCTCAAAATCGATATTTTAGGTGCCAAAAAGTCGATATGTGCATGCATCTTCTGTACCCGTTTATATCTCAAATTCAGGCCCAAAACACCCGAAAATTCGATATTTTGGGGTCCCAGAAGCGATCTGTACATGCCTATTCCGTGTTAGAGTGTTTTCAATATACAGGCCCAAAACATAGTGAAAATCGATCTTTTATGTGCCTAAAAGTCGATATGTGGATGCATCTTCTGTACCCGTTTATATCTCAAATTCAGGCTCCAAACACCTGAAAATTCGATATTTTTTGGGTCCCAGGAGCGATCTGTTCTTGCCTACTACGTGTTAGAGTATTTTCAAAATACAGGCCCAAAACATGCTGAAAATCGATATTTTAGGCGACCAAAGTCAATATGTGTATGGATCTTCTGCACCCGTTTATATCCTAAAATCGACCCCAAAACACCCCAAAATTCGATATTTTTGGGTCCCAGAAGCGACCTGTACATGCTTACTCAGTGCTAGAATGTTTAAAAAATATAGGCTCAAAACATGCTAAAAATCGATATTTTAAGTGTCCAAAGTCGGTATGTGTATGCATCTTCTGTACCCGTTTATATCTCAAATTCAGGCTCAAAACACCCGAAAATTCGGTATTATTGGGTCCTAGAAGCGATCTGTACATGCCTACTCCTAGTTACAATGTTTTCAAGATACAGACCCAAAACATGCTCAAAATCGATATTTTAGGTGCCCAAAAGTCAATATGTGCATGCATCTTCTGTACCCGTTTATATCTCAAATTTAGGCTCAAAACACCCGAAAATTCGATATTTTGGGGTCCCAGTTGCGATCTGTACATGCCTACTTAGTGCTAGAATATTTTCAAAATATAGGCCCAAAACATGCTAAAAATCGATATTTTAGGTTCCTAAAGTCGATACCTCAAATTCAGGCCCAAAACACCCGAAAATTCGATATTTTGGGGTCCCAGAAGCGATCTGTACATGCCTACTCCGTGTTAGAGTATTTTCAATATACACGCCCAATACATACTGAAAATCGATCTTTTAGGTGCCCCAAAGTAGATATGTGGATTCATCTTCTGTACCCGTTTATATCTAAAATTCAGGCTCCAAACACCCGAAAATTCCATATTTTGGGGTCCCAGAAGCGATCTGTACATGCCTACTCAGATACATTTCCAAAACATGCTGAAAATAGATATTTTAGGTGCCCATCGTTAATATGTGTATGCATCTTCTGCACTCGTTTATATCTCAAATTCAACCTCAAAACACCCGAAAATTCGATATTTTTGGATCCCAGAAGCGATCTGTACCTGCCTACTCAGTGCTAGAATGTTTTCAAAATATAGGCTCAAAACATGCTAAAAATCGATATTTTAAGTGTCCAAAGTCAATATGTGCATGCATCTTCTGTACCCGTTTATATCTCAAATTCTGGCTCAAAAACACCCGAAAATTCAATATTTTGGGGTCCCAGAAGTGATCTGTACATGCCTAATTAGTGCTAGAATATTTTCAAAATATAGGCCCAAAACATGCTAAAAATCGATATTTTAGGTGCCCAAAGTCGATATCTTAAATTCAGGCCCAAAACACCCGAAAATTCGATATTTTGGGGTCCCAGAAGCGAACTGTACATGCCTAAACCGTGTTAGAGTATTTTGAAAATTCGGGCCCAAATCATACAGAAAATCCATCTTTTAGGTGCCCAAAAGTTGATATGTGCATGCATCTTCTGTACCCGTTTATATCTCAAATTCAGGCTCCAAACACCCGAAAATTCGATATTTTGGGATCCCAGAAGCGATCTGTTCTTGCCAACTCCGTGTTAGAGTATTTTCAAAATACAGGCCCAAAAAATGCTATAAATCGATATTTTAGGGGCCCAAACGTCGATATGTGCATGCATCTTCTGTACCCGTTTATATCTCAAATTCAGGCTCAAAACACCCTAAAATTCGGTATTTTTGGGTCCTAGAAGCGATCTGTACATGCCTACTCCTAGTTAGAATGTTTTCAAGATACAGACCCAAAACATGCTAAATATCGATATTTTAGGTGCCCAAAAGTCGGTATGTGCATGCATCTTCAATACCTGTTTATATCCAAAATTCAACCTCAAAACACTCGAAATTTCGGTATTTGTGGGTCTTAGAAGCGATCTGTACATGCATACTCCTAGTTAGAATGTTTTTAATATACAGACCCAAAACATGCTCAAAATTGATATTTTAGGTGCCCAAAAGTTGATATGTGCATGCAACATCTGTACCCGTTTATATCTCAAATTCAGTCTCAAAACCCCCGAAAATTCGATATTTTGGGGTCCCAGAAGCGATTTGTACTTGCCTACTCCGTGTTAGAGTATTTTCAAAATACAGGCCCAAAACATGCTGAAAATCGATATTTTAAATGACCAAAGTCAATATGTGTATGCATCTTCTGCACCCGTTTATATGCCAAATTCAACCTCAAAACACCCGAAAATTCGATATTTTTGGATCCCAGAAGCGATCTGTACATGACTACTCAGTGCTAGAATGTTTTCAAAATATAGGCTCAAAACATACTAAAAATCGATATTTTAAGTGTCCAAAGTCGATATGTGCATGCATCTTCTGTACCCGTTTATATCTCATATTCAGGCTCAAAACTCCTGAAAATTCGATATTTTTGGGTCCCAGAAGTGATATGTACATGCCTACTTAGTGATAGAATATTTTAAAAATATAGGCCCAAAACATACTAAAAATCGATATTTTAGGTGACCAAATTCGATATCTCAAATTTTGGCCCAAAACACCCGAAAATTCGATATTTTGGGGTCCCAGAAGCGAACTGTACATGCCTACTCCGTGCTAGAATGTTTTCAAAATATAGGCTCAAAACATGCTAAAAATCGATATTTTAAGTGTCCAAAGTCAATATGTGCATGCATCTTCTGTACCCGTTTATATCTCAAATTCATGCTCAAAACACCCGAAAATTCGGTATTTTTTGGTCCTAGAAGCGATCTGTATATGCCTACGCCTAGTTAGAATGTTTTCAAGAAACAGACCCAAAATATGCTAAAAATCGATATTTTAGATGCCTAAAGTCGATATCTCAAATTCAAGCCCAAAACACCCGAAAATTCGATATTTTGGGGTTCCGGAAGCGATCTGTACATGCCTACTCCGTATTAGAGTATTTTCAAAATACAGGCCCAAAACATACAGAAAATCTATATTTTAAGTGCCCAAAAGTCGATATGTGAATGCATCTTTTGTACCCGTTTATATCTCAAATTCAGGTTCCAAACACCCGAAAATTCGATATTTTGGGGTCCCAGAAGCGATCTGTTCATGCCTACTCAGTTACAGGCCCAAAACATGCTGAAAATTGATATTTTTGGAGCTGAAAGTCAATATGTGTATCCATCTTCTGCACCCTTTTATATCCCAAATTTAACTTAAAACCCCCGAAAATTCGATATTTTTGGGTCCCAGAAGCGATCTGTACATGCCTACTCAGTGCTAGAATGTTTTCAAAATATAGGCTTAAAACATGCTAAAAATCGATATTTTAAGTGTCCAAAGTCGATATGTGCATCCATCTTCTGTACCCATTTATATCTCAAATTCATGCTCAAAACACCCGAAAATTCGGTATTATTTGGTCCTAGAAGCGATCTGTATATGCCTACTCCTAGTTAGAATGTTTTCAAGATACAGACCCAAAACATGTTCAAAATCGATATATTAGGTGCCCAAAAGTCGATATGTGCATGCATCTTCATTTCCTGTTTATATCTCAAATTTTGGCCCAAAACACCCGAAAATTCGATATTTTGGGGTCCCAGAAGCGAACTGTACATGCCTACTCCGTGTTAGAGTATTTTCAAAATACAAGCCCAAAACATGCTGAAAATCGATATTATAGGTACGCAAAGTCAATATGTGTATGCATCTTTTGCACTCCTTTATATCTCAAATTCAGGCTCAAAACACCCAAAAATTCGATATTTTTCGGTCCCAGAAGCGATCTGTACATGCCTACTCCATGTTAGAGTATTTTCAAAATACAGGCCCAAAACATGCTTAAAATCGATATTTTATGTGCCAAAAGTCAGTATGTGCATGCATTTTCTGTACCCGTTTATATCTCAAATTCAGGCTCAAAACACCCGAAAATTCGATATTTTGGGGTCCCAGAATCGATCTGTACATGCCTACTCCGTGTTAGAGTATTTTCAATATACAAGACCAAAACATACTGAAAATCGATCTTTTAGGTGCCCAAAAGTCGATATGTGGATGCATCTTCTGTACCCGTTTATATCTCAAATTCAGGCTCCAAACACCCGAAAATTGGATATTTGGGGGTCCCAGAAGCGATCTGTACATGCCTACTCAGTGCTAGAATATTTTCAAAATATAGCCCCAAAACATGCTAAAAATCGATATTTTAGGTCCCCAAAGTCGATATCTCAAATTCCAGCCCAAAACACCCGAAAATTCGATATTTTGGGGTCCCAGAAGCGATCTGTACATGCCTACTCCGTGTTAGAGTATTTTCAAATTACAGGCCCAAAACATACAGAAAATCAATATTTTAAGTGCCCAAAAGTCTTTATGTGCATGCATCTTCTGTACCCGTTTATATTTCAAATTCAGGTTCCAAACACCCGAAAATTCGAAATTTTGGGGTCCCAGAAGCGATCTGTACATGCCTACTCAGTTACAGGCACAAAACATGCTGAAAATCGATATTTTAGGTGCCCAAAGTCAATATGTGTATGCATCTTCT